>CM061134.1:122672109-123272109 GCA_030789695.1 Scilla litardierei
GCAGCCGCCAGCTCAACCTATAAATACCCAACCCAAACGTTTCTTCTTCCTCCAACACGACCTAAAGCCCTAGTTTCTCCCCCATTGAGCCCCCATCTTCCTCCAAGCTTCAATCCTTCACTCCAAGCCCTAAATCCATCATCCAATCCATCCATTCACTCATTCCACCTCTCATCTTCCCTAAAATCTCACTCAAATCCATCAAATCCCCAAATCCCCCAAAACCCTAGTTTCCCCAAACTTCTCCAATCTCCTCCAGATCTGATCCTAGGGTTCCCCGGAGTGTTTCTTCCATCTCCTCTCGGTAAGAAATCGATCTACCGTTGTTTTCTCAACCTATTTATATTTTTATAAAAGCCCTAATTAATTTCATGTGTTTGATGTTTGTTTCCCCCTTAACAGCGATTTTCCCCGTAGATAGCATCCGTGTGACGAAGTAGTCGCCATCCCCGGTGCTAGGCAAGTGAAACTTGCCACTTAGGGTTTAGGCCATGTTTTAGGCCATTTGCATGTTGTAGGCGTAAAAGAGGCTAGGCGACGAAATGATACTCGCCTAGGCGCAAATTGGGGAACTAGCTTGACAACGAAGCTAGTTCCGACATTTAGCATGTTGCACGATAACCATGTCATGTTTACCTTCCATTAACGGTACGCAAATCAAATGTCATGTCATTGCATTCTTTAAGTGTTTATGTGATTGCGTAGCTTTGCTACAAATGCTTGTGTTCCTGGCTCGTGTTCCAGAAGCGGGCCATGTGTTGGTTGATAGCCAATGCCCGAATTGCGTGTTTCCGGCTAGGTGCACCCCTACGCCAAATGTTTAAGAATGCGAGCTCAATGTGCGGGGCAACCCCAGGCTCACTAGCTGAGTTCATTGTGCGGGGACCCTGGCTCCATTACGTGTGGGTATATGGGGTGAGTGTTAAGCGGCCATTCAACTGGGAGTCTGTTTGATCAACAACTGCAGTTGTAAGGCGTAAACTCTTTGGGGTGGGGTAGTGTTTGGGGCCGATCGGACTGACATGCAAGCCATTCAGCGAAGGGCGCAAACATCTACAAAACAACCGTGAAATGTGAATCGTGTTTAGTGCCGATCGGTCTGAATGTTTACCATTCAGCGAAGGGCGTAAACACCAACAATGTGAATTGAATGAGATTGATAGTAGCGTGGCTATTCTTGTCTTGTCTTGTCTTGTCTTGTCCCGATGATTGTTCTCTTGTACAAACCGTCTTGCCATGTCTTAAATTGTGCACTCATGTTATAACTGCCATGCCATGCACCATACTAAACTGCTAGGTTGCTAGTTGCCTTACTTTCAGTTTCCTTGCCCAAGTCTTTTAGACTTGCTGACATGTGCCCCTTTACTCTTTTGGGTGACACATGTTAGATCCTGAGCCCGAGTACCTCGTTGAGGACGAGGTGTTTGCTGACGCCGAGCCCGAGCTTGTGTTTGACGGGGAGTACGTGGACACTGGGGACCAGTCCTAGTGTCTTCATTGTGTTTTACTTTTGTTAGACAGTTGTTTTGTTATCGGTGCGTGGCACCTATACCTTGTTTTGTTGTTGTCATTTCTTTTGTTGGCTTTGTTCTGGGCCTTTAGACTCTTTTCTTTTAGCCTGGTGGCTTTTCTGGATGTTGAACTTATTTTGATGTTGGACAATTTGTGAGATGTGGAATTTTATTTCAGTCTCTCCTTACGTTATTATTGTTATTCTGTTGTGGTTACAGGGACCTGTTTATGTATTGTGGACGCTTATCGGGTTTGGGGCTTCACAGCTCCACTCCCGTGCGGACCTTTTCACGTCTCGCCTCCATTTCAGGGAAGCGGGTCGTGACAGGTTTTAGTGGTGGCCCATGCAGGTCCTTCTGTAACCGCAACTTTTGGAATAGCGATAATGATATTAGAATGTCCAATAAACTAAGTTCGACGTTCGAGTCATAAGCTATGAGTCTAATCTGATTTGTTTTCCGTGTCACTAGATGGCAGGAAGACGTTTCACCCGTGGTGGTGGTAGTGGCGCGGTCCCTCATGATGAGGAGCCTGAGCGGGAACCCACCAGCGGTGAGATGATGCTGTAACGGCCAGTATTTTCCTAGGCGTATTATTTGTGTGTGCCCGTATTTTCGTTTTGACCATCCAGATGTTTTCGTGCACGAGATATATGTTGTGCGTCAACGCGAGCGCGTTCCGTTCTTCGTTTTACCGTTTCATCCTTAACC
Organism: Scilla litardierei; assembly: GCA_030789695.1. NCBI lineage: Eukaryota > Viridiplantae > Streptophyta > Magnoliopsida > Asparagales > Asparagaceae > Scilla > Scilla litardierei. The sequence goes on from CM061134.1 coordinate 122,674,332, forward strand.
GACTATCCAGCTTAGCTAATTATCTTAACTTAATTATCCTACTAATTACAAACTACTAATTACTTTATCTATTTTTACATTTTACTTAATTACTTTATTTGAAAGTTAATCACTAATAAATTACACTAATTATTTACCCTAATTAGATTAGCCTAATCTAATCTAATCCCTAATCAAATCCTATGTCGGCAGCCAACCAACTCCTACCTGATAGTTCCCCATATTCATTATCAGCAGACACATTCATCAACCGTCAACACCCACATCCAGCTCCTCCCTCCATCAAACTGTCTCCCACAATGTTCTTATAACAGTATCACCGTCAACGATCTTCTCTTCTCCTGCAAACAATTTCAGCCAGCAAACAAACTCCCCAAGGAAACCTGTTTATCATCCTCTACAATTCTCAAACCAATTTCAACACAAATCAAACAAATCAGTCCACAAGCCAAAAATCAAATCCACCAACAAATCTTCCCCAAAAACAAATCCCAAACTCAAAACAAAGAGGGAAAAATCTGAAATTGTTTCAGATTCATCTCAGATCCAAACCAAACAAATCCAGATTCGAAAATCAACCAAAAACACAAATCTGAAATTGTTTCAGATTCAAACAAATTGTGTTTCGAACCCAAAAATCAAAGAAATCCAAACCTTCTTCTTCCTCTCCTCCTTCTTCCTCCCTCTCCCCTAGGCCGATCTCCTCATCCTCCACCCTCACCCTCAGTCGCCCGTCGCCCTTGCGCCACCGCCGCCCGCCGGAAACGCACAGCCGCCGTCGCGCGCAGCTCCGGAGCCCGCGCCGCCGGCCACCTGGGACCCACGCCCCGCCCGTGCGCCGCCGTGAGAAGCCCAGCCTTCCCTTTAAACCGCTGAACCGCCGGCCTCCTCCAGCTACGCGCCGCCGTCCGCCGCCCTTGCAACCGCCGTCCGCCCCTCCGTTCGTCCTCCCGAGAGCACGAGGGTGAGTTCTCCACTTCCATTCGTAAGGTTTGCCTGCAAACTTTGGATCAGGTGATTAAAAAAAACGAAATGAAAGGGGCAGGAGACAACAAGTGGGTGAGGGTGAAGACTTCAGCTAATGTTTAAAGAGTTAGGTGAGGGGTAGCCTTAAAAAAATGATAGAAAGAAGTAAGAGATGGTGACAGCCCATGTGATAAAGAATAAGAGAGATAAAGAAAGCTGAGAGATGTTTTAATAGAATAAAGAAGGGTAAAGAGAGGTGACAGATTGTTAATAAGAGATAAGGATATTAGATAGTTATTATAAAGAATGTATGAGTATGTTGAGAGTTGGTGGGGTGTTAAATATGATGTTAATCATGGAATACTAACATGATATTAACCCCATCATTGACTAGTATTGGGTTAGTGTTAATAGGTCGTTAATATTAATTTAACTGGTGAGTGTTAACTTTAGCAGCTTGTTGTTAGAAAATATCAGAATAAAATTAGGCGTATCATGTTAATTTAACACGGTATAAATACCATCCTAGCCAAAGAACCCAATAAAATTAGACGAGCCCAATTTAGAGATTAACTCGATATTTTGAATTATCTCGCAATAAATCTGATTCGGTGATTTGTTTAACCAAAACAGAGAACCGGACATACCGACACGTAATACCCGTCGAGACGAACCCACGGCAACCGATATCACCAGAAACAGGCAAGTGATACTTGCCAGTAATTATTTAGGCCACGTTTTAGGCCAATTTGTAAAATTGTGTAAAAGAGACTAGGCGGTGAAATGATAGTCGCCTAGACGCACTATTTGATCTAGTTTGACAACGAAACTAGATCCGACACTTTTTACCTGTTTTCATTCATGCTGCCATGCCACGTTTACTTTCAATTAAATGTACGCACTTTAACTGCTCATTACATGTCATGCATCAATTTGTTCTATCGTGATTGCGTAGCACACGCTACAATAATTGTAACTATTGAGGCTAGGCACCTGCTTTTGCGGGCACAACCCTATGCCAATAACACTTCCTGGCTCGTGATCCAGAAGATGGGCGCCAGTCCATATACACGTGGAGGGGTAGGGTTAAACGATCGCTTGAGCGTAGAAGTGAGCCCGTACAGCCACTTCAGCCAAAAGACGGAAACTCTGTGCACAAAGTGATAAATCAGTGATTCGTGAATCGTGAAATAGTGAATTGTAGCTTTTTGCTACAACGTGCTTGATTGTTATTATTTTGTTCATTTAAATGTTGCATTCTTAAATGTCATGCCATTTCATCATGTTAGAACTGCTAGTCGCTTTTCTATATTTGTATCCTTGCACAAAAGTTCTCCGCTTCCCTTGGGAGACTTTTGCTGATATGTGCCCTTTTCTCTTTGGGTGTCACATGTCAGGATTTGAGACAGAGCAGGTTGTTGAGGACGAGCAGTTCGTTGACGCTGAGTTCGAGGTCCCTGCTGAGACCGAGTTCGAGGACACGGGTGACCAGTCCTAGACTCGTTTGGAGTCTCCCCTTAGTTGTTACCTTTGCTTAGTTGCTGTTAGGTTTCGGTGCGTAGCACCTATCTCTCTTTGTTTTGTATGGCCATGCTTTAGGCCTATTGTTCAGACTCGTACTTTTGTGACTATTCTGTGATGTAATATTTGTTGGATGTTGTTGGTGGATATTTTCTTATCTGCTTTATTATTGTTGTTGTTTCGTCGCAATGCAAGGACCTGCTACTTTTTCGAAATTTTTACAGACGCTTATCAGACTGCAGCTTCACAGCTCCACGTCTGAGCGGACCTCCTCACGTCTCGCCTTCCATATTAGGGAAGCGGGGCGTGACAGATGCGGATGATGCTCCAGATGATGCAAGTGCAGCAGGGCGTGCTTTTGCAAGTCCAGAATGCTCCACCTGCTCGAGCTGCCCGGGCTCTTCCGGATGCCCCTCGCTCTGAGCCAGGAGCAAGGCAATTTCGGGAGCTGGGTCCCGCATATTTTGATGGTTCTGAGGGTCCTCTGGCTGCCGATGAGTGGATTCGGAACGTCGAGGACAATCTGAACATGGCCAAGATCGCCCCGGCTGGATGGGTTGATTTGGCGAAGAGGCAGCTCAAGGATAACGCCAGGAATTGGTGGGATGCGGAAGAGAAGTTGTTGGTGGAGCCGATAGCTTGGGCTACCTTCAAAGCCAGATTTGAGGGTGAGTTCTTCCCGAAGGCTGCCAAGGAGGAGATGCTGCAGCGTTTTATCGATCTGAAGCAGGGGAACTCGTCGGTGGACATGTACCACCAGGAGTTCATGAGGCTGAGTCGGTTTGCACCAAAGATGGTGCAGGACGCTGAGGAGAGAGCTCAGGGGTTCCTGCAGGGGCTTGCTTCAGAGCTCCAGAGCTTTGTGACCTCTTCTGACCGGGAATCTTATCAGAAGGTTCTGGTCGCTGCCAAGAGGCAGGAGCTGCTCGTGAACCAAAGGAGGGGGTCTGTTATTGGTGCTGGGAAGACGCCTGTGGAACAGGCGAGAGCTGTGGTTAGACCTGGATTCAGGCCTAATCAGTCCGCTCAGTTTAAGAGGCCAGGAGGGCCTATTCTGAAGACTTGCCATTTCTGCGGCAAGCCTGGCCACATCAAGGATCAGTGTCGGAAGTTTTTGGGCCAGTGCCTGGTTTGCGGTGATGCTTCTCATATCGCGAAAGATTGTCAGCATGCGGGTCCGCTGCGGAGGGCTCCTGTTGCAGCTCAGCCGTTGCAGCAGCGAGCGTCTGTTCCTGCTGGGCGTGGAGCGGCTCTTGTTCCGCAGGGGCAGGCTTTTCGGCAGGCTGTTCCGCCGAGGAGGCAGGCTTTTCTGATGACCGCTGCGGAGAGCGAGGCTGTGGATGAGGTTATCGCAGGTAATCCTCATTCTAGCTATTACTTTCCTATTTGGTCTTGATTGCTAGATTATGTTGTTTGCTTGAACTTGCTTGTTTGCTAGACTAGGGTTTGATTGGTAATTGATTGATTAGGTGTGATTTTGGTGTGCACATTTCCTGCACGAGTCCTCTTTGACTCTGGTGCATCGATGTGCATTATTTCTCGGAGCTTCGTGGAGATACATTCCTTGTCGACGTCCCCTCTCCCCAAGAGTTGGAATATCGTTACAGGGAATGGTGTGGTCTCGGTGCATCATGGTTGCAATTCTTGCTCGTTGGTGGTCTGTGGACATGAGCTTTTCGCTGATTTCATTGTCCACGACATCATCAACTATGATGCAGTTCTTGGGATGGATTGGCTGGCGAGCTTCTATGCTACGATTGACTGCAGGAGGAAGAAGGTGGTGTTCGAGATTCCCGGACATCCAGTATTTGAGTTCAGTCGTGGTAGCAGTTCGCTTGGTCCTGTCAGATTTCGGGCCAGGCCGGTGGAGGCTGTGGCTATGCAGATGGAGCTGGAGTGGCCAGCTGTGGTGCGAGATTTTGGTGACGTCTTCCCCGAGGAGATGTCTGGTTTACCGCCTGATCGGGCTCTGGAATTTTCTATCGACCTCGTTCCAGGTGCGCAGCCGATTTCGAAGGCGCCGTATCGTATGGCACCTGCAGAGTTGGAAGAGTTGCGGAAGCAGTTGGATGAGCTTTTGCAGAAGGGTTATATTAATCCTAGCGTGTCTCCGTGGGGAGCACCGATGTTGTTGGTTAAGAAGAAGGATGGTTCGCGTCGCATGTGCGTGGACTATCGGGAGTTGAATGCGGTGACCATTAAGAATAAATACCCGTTGCCTCGCATCGATGATATTTTCGATCAGCTTGGAGGTTCGAGGGTGTTTTCTAAATTGGATTTGAGGAGTGGTTACCATCAGTTGAAGGTTCAGAAGGGAGATGTTCCGAAGACAGCGTTCAGGACGAAGTATGGACACTATGAGTTCGTGGTTATGCCATTTGGCGTAACTAACGCGCCCGCAGTTTTCATGAATCTGATGAACCTGATTTTCTACGACTTTTTGGATAAGTTTGTCGTTATCTTTATTGACGACATTCTGATCTATTCGAAGTCGGAGGAAGAGCATGCCTCGCACTTAAGGACGGTGTTGGAGATTTTGAGGAAGCATCGTTTGTATGCTAAGTTTTCGAAGTGCGAGTTTTGGCTGGATCGAGTTGCTTTTCTCGGGCATGTGGTGACTGGAGATGGTATCTCAGTGGATCCCGAGAAGATTAGGGCCATCAGGGAGTGGCCTGTTCCGTCGTCTGCGTCTGAGATTCGGAGTTTCCTTGGACTTGCCGGTTATTATCGGCGATTCATTAAGGACTTTTCTCGTATTGCTGAGCCGATGACCAGGTTGACGCGGAAGGATGTTGCTTTTGTTTGGTCAGATGATTGTGAGGGTGCTTTTGGTATTCTGAAGGAGAGGTTGACGAGTGCCCCTATTCTTGTTGTGCCTGATCGCAGCGGTGGATTTGAGATCTTTTGCGATGCTTCTGGCAAGGGTCTCGGTTGCGTGTTGCATCAGCACGGGCATGTTGTGGCATATGCGTCTCGTCAGCTTAAGGTTCATGAGAAGAATTACCCGACGCATGATTTGGAGTTGGCTGCCGTGGTGTTTGCTCTTAAGATTTGGAGGCACTTCCTGCTGAGTGAGAAAGTGAAGATTTTCACCGATCACAAAAGCTTGAAGTATATTTTCACTCAGAAGGAGCTCAACATGCGACAGCGTCGATGGTTGGAGCTTATGGCGGATTATGATATTGATTTGCAGTTTCACCCTGGCAAGGTGAATGTGGTTCCGGATGCTTTGAGTAGGCTTCCAGCGGTGATGATTTTGACCTCGCAGTGGAGATTGCAGCATGATTTTTGCGAGTCTGGCGTGGAGATTGTTCTTCCTAGAGAGGCTTCGTCGTTGATGTACATGCAGGTGCAGTCGACGATCGTGGATCGGATTAAGGCTGGCCAGGCTGAGGATCCGAAGCTGGTGAGGATTCGGGAGATGGTGGAAGCCGGTCTGCGGACTGACTTTTTGATTCATGAGGATGGCTCGCTGAGGTTTGGAGCCATGTTGTGTGTGCCTGCTGGGGATATCAGAGAGGAGCTGATGGTGGAGGCACACAGTTCGCCGTATTCTATGCATCCTGGTGGCACCAAGATGTACCAGGATCTTCGTCTGAATTATTGGTGGCATGGTATGAAGAGGAGTGTGGCTCGGAGTGTAGCCAAGTGCTTGGTTTGCCAGCAAGTGAAGGCGGAGCATCAGCGTTCGACCGGGTTGCTACAACCGCTTCCGATTCCGGAGTGGAAGTGGCAGCACATCACTATGGATTTCGTGACTGGACTACCTCGGAGTCCGAAGCAGAATGACGCGATTTGGGTGATCGTAGATCGATTGACCAAATCTGCGCACGTTATTCCGTTCCGAGTAGGACAGTCCACTGAGGCGCTAGCGAGGAGATATATGGAGGTAAAATTCTTTTACCCTCCATTTTTATTTCCTTTTCCTAGTTTGGATAGTGATGTAACGTGAATCGTACAGGAGGTTGTGCGACTTCATGGAGTCCCCGTGAGTATCGTGTCTGACAGAGACACGAGGTTCACATCTCAGTTCTGGCAGAGTTTGCAGAAGAGTTTGGGTACGCGTCTGAGTTTCAGCACGGCGTACCATCCGCAGACGGATGGCCAGTCCGAGAGGACAATTCAGATTTTGGAAGACATGCTGAGGGCGTGCATGTTGGATTTCAAGGGTTCGTGGGAGGACCATCTACATTTGGTGGAGTTTTCCTACAACAACAGCTTCCAGGCGAGTATTGGCATGGCGCCTTTCGTCGCTCTTTATGGGAGGAAATGTCGATCGCCATTGAGTTGGGATGACGTTGGTGATCGGGAGTTGTTGGGACCTGAGATGATCGTGGAGGCCGTGGAGATCGTCAGGAATATTCGGGAGAGGTTGAGAATTGCTCAGGACCGTTTTAAGCATTGGGCGGATGCTAAACGTCGTCCTTTGGAGTTTCAGCTGGGCGACCATGTGTTCTTGAAGATTTCCCCGAATCGTGGTGTGGTTCGTTTTGGGAAGCGTAGGAAGTTGAGCCCGCGATACATTGGACCATTTGACGTTTTGGAGAGGGTTGGCGAGGTAGCATATCGCTTGGCTTTGCCGCCATCTTTGGAAGGAGTTCACAATGTTTTCCATGTGTCGCAGCTTCGTCGATACATTAGCGATCCATCTCATGCCGTGGATTTCTCGGAGATCGCCGTTCGCTCAGATTTGACGTATGACCAGTATCTGGTGCAGATTCTGGACAGGCGTCAGAAGTCACTTCGAAACAAGGTCGTCGATCTTGTTAGAGTGATGTGGCGGCACGGTTCGCCGGGAGAGTCTACTTGGGAGAGAGAAGATGAGATGCGAGAGCGCTACCCACTTTTTTTTCCGGACTCGTGAGTTTTTGGAAATTCCGAGGACGGAATTTTTCTTAAGTTGGGGAGGATGTAACGACTGCTTTTCTTGTATCTGATTATAATATAATATAATATGTGTTTTGGTGGATTTTCTCCTCTTGTGTGGTTTTCGTCTCCGTAGATTTCATTTTCGATCGATTCGTCGTATTTTCTCGCTTCTTCCTTAGGATCGTCAATTTCGAAGTGTGTCACTCATGACGGACTTCATAACGAACGTATCTAACTGTTAGATCAAGCCTAGGAGTCTTAGGAATCAATCCCGGGGCCCCGCGCTCCGTATCGGAACTTTTCTGTGCTCATTAGCCGGTGTAAGAAGGGCCACCGACCGACTAGATGACGATCCAGTCGGTCGGCAATCCTTCTTGGACCGACTAGTGAGCTTTCTAATTTTCTGAGGAAGCTACTGTTTATCGTTAGTCGGTCTAAGAAGGTTGGTTGACCGACTAGGTTGCAGACTAGTCGGTCGGCGGTGCTTCTTGAACCGACTAACACATCATCTTAATTTTAGTTGAGTTACTGTTTACTCTTAGTCGGTCTAAGAACGTTCATCGACCGACTAGTTTCTAAACTAGTCGGTCAGTATTTGTTCATGGACCGACTAACTCTAAATCATATTTTCGTTCAGGAGTTACTGTTTACACTTAGTCGGTCTGCGTTGGTCGACCGACCGACTAGTTGCCAAACTAGTCGGTCAGTGGTTGTTCTTTGACCGACTAGTCTGTGTTAAAACCCTAATTTCTGGGCAGCCACCAGCTCAACCTATAAATACCCAACCCAAACGTTTCTTCTTCCTCCAACACGACCTAAAGCCCTAGTTTCTCCCCGATTGAGCCCCCGTCTTCCTCCAAGCTTCAATCCTTCACTCCAAGCCCTAAATCCATCATCCAATCCATCCATTCACTCATTCCACCTCTCATCTTCCCTAAAATCTCACTCAAATCCATCAAATCCCCAAATCCCCCAAAACCCTAGTTTCCCCAAACTTCTCCAATCTCCTCCAGATCTGATCCTAGGGTTCCCCGGAGTGTTTCTTCCATCTCCTCTCGGTAAGAAATCGATCTACCGTTGTTTTCTCAACCTATTTATATTTTTATAAAAGCCCTAATTAATTTCATGTGTTTGATGTTTGTTTCCCCCTTAACAGCGATTTTCCCTGTAGATAGCATCCGTGTGACGAAGTAGTCGCCATCCCCGGTGCTAGGCAAGTGAAACTTGCCACTTAGGGTTTAGGCCATGTTTTAGGCCATTTGCATGTTGTAGGCGTAAAAGAGGCTAGGCGACGAAATGATACTCGCCTAGGCGCAAATTGGGGAACTAGCTTGACAACGAAGCTAGTTCCGACATTTAGCATGTTGCACGATAACCATGTCATGTTTACCTTCCACTAACGGTACGCAAATCAAATGTCATGTCATTGCATTCTTTAAGTGTTTATGTGATTGCGTAGCTTTGCTACAAATGCTTGTGTTCCTGGCTCGTGTTCCAGAAGCGGGCCATGTGTTGGTTGATAGCCAATGCCCGAATTGCGTGTTTCCGGCTAGGTGCACCCCTACGCCAAATGTTTAAGAATGCGAGCTCAATGTGCGGGGCAACCCCAGGCTCACTAGCTGAGTTCATTGTGCGGGGACCCTGGCTCCATTACGTGTGGGTATATGGGGTGAGGGTTAAGCGGCCATTCAACTGGGAGTCTGTTTGATCAACAACTGCAGTTGTAAGGCGTAAACTCTTTGGGGTGGGGTAGTGTTTGGGGCCGATCGGACTGACATGCAAGCCATTCAGCGAAGGGCGCAAACATCTACAAAACAACCGTGAAATGTGAATCGTGTTTAGTGCCGATCGGTCTGAATGTTTACCATTCAGCGAAGGGCGTAAACACCAACAATGTGAATTGAATGAGATTGATAGTAGCGTGGCTATTCTTGTCTTGTCTTGTCTTGTCTTGTCCCGATGATTGTTCTCTTGTACAAACCGTCTTGCCATGTCTTAAATTGTGCACTCATGTTATAACTGCCATGCCATGCACCATACTAAACTGCTAGGTTGCTAGTTGCCTTACTTTCAGTTTCCTTGCCCAAGTCTTTTAGACTTGCTGACATGTGCCCCTTTACTCTTTTGGGTGACACATGTTAGATCCTGAGCCCGAGTACCTCGTTGAGGACGAGGTGTTTGCTGACGCCGAGCCCGAGCTTGTGTTTGACGGGGAGTACGTGGACACTGGGGACCAGTCCTAGTGTCTTCATTGTGTTTTACTTTTGTTAGACAGTTGTTTTGTTATCGGTGCGTGGCACCTATACCTTGTTTTGTTGTTGTCATTTCTTTTGTTGGCTTTGTTCTGGGCCTTTAGACTCTTTTCTTTTAGCCTGGTGGCTTTTCTGGATGTTGAACTTATTTTGATGTTGGACAATTTGTGAGATGTGGAATTTTATTTCAGTCTCTCCTTGTGTTATTATTGTTATTCTGTTGTGGTTACAGGGACCTGTTTATGTATTGTGGACGCTTATCGGGTTTGGGGCTTCACAGCTCCACTCCCGTGCGGACCTTTTCACGTCTCGCCTCCATTTCAGGGAAGCGGGTCGTGACATGATGCTTGTGGCTAGAGGGTATAGGATATTGCTTGGCCGAAGTATGGTCTTTTGTGTTGCCGCATCACTTTAGCCCCTCTCCATGATAGAGACTTTATAGGGCTAGGGTTTGATATTAGTGTTTGAATAGGAATAGGGAATCGTGGATTTGTTCAATCTCTAATTGATTTGATCAAATACCAAAATAACTTAATAAGAGATCTCATCCCATCTCTCCATCTTGACCAAGTCATCTTTGCTATGTGAATAGCTCTTTGATTAGATCCAATGGCTTTGTGTCTAGCAATTTTGCCAACGAAAGACTTAGTCATCGCTTTGAAGAATTACGTCATATCCATCACTGAAACACATTGAGCACATACGTTAAATAGCAACACATGTTTGTCATCATCAAACTAAAGATCCTAGATCGTTGCGTCCAACAATCTCCCCCTTTTGATGATGACAACTGATCACTCCTCATTTTACACCTTTTTTCCGTGTATTTGCATGCCATTTAGATCGCCCAAATCATGTTTTTCACGATATATCGACGATATTGCGATGCTTTTCACGATTTGTTGTTTTTGTCGCATTTCAGGTGATTTGGCGCGATTTGGAGTGATCTCGAGACGCGCTTACTCTAGACGGCCACCGACGACCTCCCCGAGGGATATTTTGCTGTTGGAGAGGAGCGGAAGAAGAATGGACGTCGCAGGAGCGACGAGGAGGCCAAAATAAGCAGAATGGGCATTTTTTGTGTTCCACTCGGCCGAGTGGAGGAGCCACTCGGCCGACCAGCGAGACACTGCTCGGCCGACCCGTTCAGACACGATTTCCATGTGTACTCGGCCGAGCGACGGAGACCACATCGGCCGAGTGACGATACCATGTCCGCCCGAGTGGCGCCCAGACGAAGCCCCTCCAAAATATCGAAGTTACTGTTTCTCGGCCACCTGAGCTTCAGAAGACCCACTCGGCCGAGTGGTAAACCACGTCCGCCCGAGTGCAGTGAAGCCATCGGCCGAGTGGCGACAACTCACTCGGCCGAGCCGCCTCCGAACTGAAGACCCTTGAAGCCCCCGACTTACTGGAAAATGACAGGGTTTTCACTCGGCCGAGCTACTTTTTTCACTCGGCCGAGTGCGATGCGCTGCCTGTAGCGAAATTTGCGGAAAACAGGCTGTGCAGGGGCGTTTTGGTCAGGATTTTTGGACGATTTTTGGGGCTATTTAAGCCCTGTTTTACCCTAGTTTGAGGAGCCCTCTCTTAGATTTTTTGCAGCTTTTTGAGACTACTTTTTAGCTTTATTATTTGTGATTGGAGAAGAGGAAAAACTTGGATTTTTGTTGGATTAATTGAAGAACTACATTGGTTTGCATCTCTCTTCCCCAAAAACTCTATTTTTATTGTTTATATCATTGTTGTGATGAATTCCATTGCCTATTTCATTGATTATTTTTGTGCTATTGCTATGATTTGTGAGTAGTCTCCACGTCTTGGGGCGTGGGGATGAACCCTACAAGCCCAATTTCGTATTTGTGATAAATTGGTAGAAATTGTGCTAGAATCAATAATTAGAGGTTAGATTGGGATCGAATTACTACGGATAGCTAGGTATTCATATCAATTGGGATTTGCAAGAGATTGGATCCCAATGTGATAGGAAGCCCTAGAAATCTGAATTGGGTTGGAGTCGGACTTTCGAAGTATCGGTTTGCAAGAGATTGGACCGATACTAGGATCTCCGGTTGCAATTCCGTGCCGATACCCGTTTGCAAGAGATTGGACGGGTAGGAACTATCCTAATTTAGATTGTGGACCGAGTTTGCAAGAGATTGGGCTCGGTGCGCAATTGGACGATGATGTTGATCCTAATGCTAGCTTTCCTAGGCTAGGGTTTGCAAGAGATTGGACCCGACCCTAGGATAGCTATAGACCGGCAACAGCGCGAGAGCGTGAGCTTGGTTCCACATTTAGTTGCAACTAGTTCATCCAAATTCTCATTCTAGCAATTTTGATACCGACGAACCACATTTATGAAATACGGTGAGTGGTGGGGATTCCCCATTCCCTAGACGTTCTTTATTTGATTTGATATTTCGCACATTTGTCTGACGATTGTGACAGGATCGCCCAAGGCAATTCTCTCTATTCTTAAATAGCCAGGTTGATTAGGAGCAAGCACGGTCATTCGTCCTCCCTGTGTTCGATACCCGCTCGCCGCTATACCGTGCGCTTGCGGTAAAACTACAACCGTTCTTTGGGTGTACGTCCCGGAGCCGACCAAGTTTTTGGCGCCGTTGCCGGGGAGGCGATTGCGTTTGATTCTTTTTCACCCTAGCTACTTCTTTCTTTTATTTTTATTTTTTTTTATTGTTACCATTATTATTTCCTTTACTATTCTTACCTAACCCTTCCACGGTATTAATCATTTCTTTGAAACTCTGTTTCCCCTGTGCATGAACACGAGATCTACGGCGGACCCAGAAGACTTATTATTTGATCCCGAGATCGAACGTACCGCGCGGAGACTTAGAGCGGAAAAGAGACAAGATCCGGAAGGGAGGTATATGACCAACCCGGAAACTCCTGAAGAATTGGCGGCAAGGATGGCAAGGATAATCTCTATTCGAGATAGGCTTCGGCCTAAGACTTCTTCTACCACCTCGTCCATTGCCATGCCGGGGTTGGCGGCTGACAAGAACTTCGAGCTAAAGACTGGATTGGTGGTTTTGATGCAACAAGACCCATTTCATGGGAACGCACATGAGAACCCCCACTACCACATCCAACTATTCTTGTCGAAGTGCGCCACATTCCAGATGCCGGGGGTCTCCAACGATGCTATCAGACTGCGTCTCTTCCCCTTTACGCTAAAGGACAAGGCATTCTATTGGTTGAGGACGCAAGCTGAGGGTGTCTTCACCACTTGGGACGAGCTGGCGAGTGCATTTATTGACAAATTTTATCCGCCATCCAAGACGGTGAAGATCCGGAGCGCTCTCATGTCCTTCAAGCAAGGACCACAGGAGACGCTCTATGAAGCATGGGAGCGTTTTAAGGATTTGCAGCATCAATGCCCGCACCACAGTATAGAGGATTGGGAGCTAGTTCATAGCTTCTACAACGGTCTCCAACCGGGGACCAAACAAATTATTGATGCCGCGGCGAATGGTGCAATCTTGTCAAAGACTCCCGAGGAAGCTACGGCCCTAATTGAGGAGATGGCCTCAAATAACCAACAATGGGGCGATGAGCGAGGACACTCCACATCCTCCTTAAAGCCAACTAGCATCTACGAGGCGAAGGCCGTAGCGGAGCTCACGAGCAAATTCGATTCTCTCCACAAGGTGGTGGAGAGATTGGAGAAATTTATCACGGAGCCCCAAGGAAGCCCATCCACCTCCGCACCGACCAACCAAATGTGTGATTGGCAAGACCAATCTCAAGTCATGTACTCGGGAGGAGAGCAAGGAGAAGGATCCTTGGAGCAAGTACAATATGTTGCGGGGAACCAAGGGTATTGGTCCAATCCGGCCGCAAGAAATCATCCGGGATTCTCCTACGCCAACAATGAAGGAGCCTTGAACCCGCCACAACCACCGCCTCAACAAGCTCGACCACCACCACCCCAACAACAAAACTATCCACCGAGGGGGCCTACTCAACAAAACTTTCAATCGAAGCAACAAGTTCCACCATATAGGCCTCCCGGATTCAACCAAGGGTGGAGGAATCAAAATCAAAACCCTCCACAAGCTCCACAACGATCCGACTTCGAAACTAGAGTGGAGGCGTTCATGGTCGAGCAAAATAAGGTGAATGCTACTTTGAAGGCGGGGCAAGAATCTCTTAATACCGTAGTGGCTCAAATATCGGAGCAATTGGCGTTGCTCAATCGGAACACTCAAAGATTGCCGGCGCAACCGGAGTAAAACCCACGGGGCAACACGGGCCACGTCAATGCCGTAGTTGCCGTTACTACTAGAGGCGGGAAGGACACCACCCCCGCTATGATTCCTACCGAGGATGCCGTGGAGGAAAGCTTGGAGCCGGTTGAGCCGGTAGTTGAGATTGAAAAGGAGAAGGAGCCACAAGACAAGGAGAAATCTAGGGCGGAGCGATTAATTGAGGAGAGGCGCTTCATGCCACCGGTCCCATTCCCCCAAAGACTAGCGAAAGCGAAAATGGAGAAAAGGCTAGCGAAATTCCTCGAGTATCTAAGAGGAGTTAGCCTCAATATTCCCTTCCTCGACGCCATCGTGGAGATCCCCACGTATGCTAAATTCTTGAAGGACTTGATTTCGGGGAGGAAGAGGAAGGAGAAGATCATGCTAGCCGAGGAGGGCTCTTGGTTCACCAAGAGAGAGAAGGAGCCGGCAAAATTTAAAGATCCGGGGAGTTTTTGGATTCCTTGCACTTTGGGCGGCGTGCCTCTTCAAAAGGCGTTGGTCGATCTTGGGGCTAGTGTGAGTCTCATGCCCCTCTCCATGTTCTTAAAGCTTAACACCGGGACAAAGTTGAAACCCACCGACATGCGCATTCAATTAGCCGATGGCCGGATAACAAGGCCGGTGGGGATTGCCGAAGACATCCCACTTCAAGTCCCGGGTGGAATATGCTTGCCATGTGACTTCGTCATCATGGACGTTAAGGAGGAGGGAGACACCTCATTGATACTTGGACGCCGATTCCTCGCCACCGCCGGAGTCATCGTCGACGTGCGCGAAGGTACCTTAACCTTAAACGTCGGAAACATCGAGGTGGAGCTCCACATTCCTAAGGCAATGAAGCACATGCCTTACCACGAGGAGCTTGATTACATGGACCTCCTCGATGAGGTGATAGAGGAGACGATTCCTCACTCAATTGGCGCCCTTTTTGATGAAGAATTTGAAGAAGGCCCGGATTTAGGCCGAGATGAAGAGAATAAAGATGATTCCCCCGACTTCTCCGCTGATGAAGATGAAGGCGACGCTTATGTCGCAAGGATTCGAGAGCTCTGCAAGCTCTCGAAATTAAAGTCTCCAAAGAAAGCTCCGCTGGTACGGAAATCGGCATCGCCGGTTAAGCCGTTGACCGGGGCAAATGCTATCTTGGGGGAGCCTCCCCCAACACTATTCGAGACAAGAGACCTCCGAGGGAGGACGCTACGCCGCCACGTCCAAATCCAAGCGCGCTCCCCGGGAAGTTTGACGGGTGCATCTCATATGCACCAAACATCCCGCATTGATTGAAAATTATAGGGGGTCGAGCTCACGACCTAAAACGAGCGCTTGTCGGGAGGCAACCCGACGGTTTTTGCTTTATTTTTACTTTCTCTTTATTTTCATTTTAGAGATTTTTTTTAGTGTTTTGAGTCATTCGACCAAAAATTTTGTGATAACGGGTCCTATTTTTCTTGACAGGAGAGGAGATAGGTAGATCCATCATGAGGAGGATGAACGAGACGACGAGGAGCGCCCCAAGAAGGCGCTCGATGCTTAGGAGGAGGATGAAATCGACTGGAGGAAGAAAGACGGAGTTTAGAGCCCAAACGAAGACAAACAGCAGAACACAAGGCTCACTCGGCCGAGTATACTGGTCACTCGGCCGAGTACACAAGTTCGTCCGGCCGAGCCGCTCACGAACGAGGGAAGTCTGCTGTACCCAACTCTCTGTTTATTTTCTTGATTTCGATATAACTGCTACTCAGCCGAGTATACATTATCACTCGGCCGAGTGAAACGGATACCCTCCTAGGGCGAGTCATGCCGAGTAGTTTGAGTCACTCGGCCGAATGGACTTACGTCACTCGGCCGAGGCTGGCAAAGCCACTCGGCCGAAGCGATATCGGGGAGAAAATTTTTATTTGCCTCGCTCAGCCGAGTGAGCACGTCACTCGGCCGAGTCGTAACTCTTTTATATATAAGTGGCGAGGGGGGCGCGGATTTCGAAATAGCAAATCCCAAATCCGCCCGCACCCCCTCAGCTCCCATCGCCCGATCTCGCTTCACCCAGCCCCCACTCGCCCGACCAAGCCCACGCGCACCGCCGCTCGGCCAGCCACCGCCGGCCGACCATCGCCGCACCCCACCCGAGTCGCCGCCGGCGGCCTTGTCTCCGATCACCTCCGGTATAGCTTGATTTGCCCGTTTTCTCCTCTTTTTGCGTAGTTTTCGAGGATCCGTGTATTAATCGAACCCCTAACCCGAATCAATTCCCATATCTATCTGTTATACCCCTATTGCTCCATACATTTTGATTATTACTCGCTGATATCGCTTTTCCATGCGCAGGTTGCTTTTTGGAGCTTAGGGGAGCCTAGGGGAGCTTCTACGGGCTGTTTTGGACTTCGTGGAGGCGCGGACTTCGCACGCTTCCACTGCTTAGCACTCGCGGCGTGTTTTGGTACACTCTTTCCATTCTTTTTGCACACGCCACACTTTTTCACTTTTCGGCGCGCTCGGGGCCGATATGCCGCCCCGGACACGGCCGCGGTCGACGAGAGCTTCCGCTAAGCGGAAGCGGTCGGACGAGCCCGGCCCCTCCCACTTGGTGGAGGACTCTCCTCCGCCTTCCCCCACACACGCCGTCCACCCAGCACAGCCTGCAGGCCCCGCACACCCCGCACAGCCTGCAGTGCACCCACAGCCCGCACAGCCTCTCCCTGCCGATCCACAGCCACCACCACCGGCTCCGCTGGTCGGGCCGCTCGGGATTACGTTCCGAGACGACGCAAACCGCGCCGTCTTCGAGCATATCTCCCAGCGCTCGATCGTACCCTCCAGGTTTGCACACCTCGCTGACCTAGGACGCCTGGGGGTACTTGAGGGGATGCTCACGTTGTACGACAACGTGGGCTGGCGAGATTTTTTCCAGGTGTCGGCGGATACTTTTACCCGCCCGACACTTGAGGTTTTGAGTTCGATCGCCCGGACCGATGAGGGATGCTCATTCAGGTTCATGGATCGAGAGTGCCAGGTCACTCTCGATATGATGAGAGCGTTCTTCTCATGGCCCGCAGTCCCCGGAGCCGATCGCGGTTACGGCCCCACACATATCCCTCCACCCTCTTTCGACGCCGGTGCCTTCTGGGCACGTATCACAGGCCACCACGCCGCCTTTGACCCTAGTAGGGCCAAGGCCTCGGCCATTGTCCACCCCTGCCTACGTATTGCCCAGCGCCTTATGGCGACCACCTTTTTGGCCAGATATGAGCCGGGCACGATGTCTACGCCAGAGCTCTACATGCTCTATGCGATGACACGTCCCAGAGCTCTATCTAGGGATGGACACGAGCTTGTCCCCGCCGTCGTGATCGACATTGCGGCTTGGTTTTTAGACCGTATCATTGTGTCGGTGGGCGCTCGCTCACCGATATGCTGCGGCGGTCTAATCACCCTGCTTACCATGATGACCAGCGAGGACTTACCTGACGACCTGCGACGCGTTCCGGGCCCCACTTCCTTGTCGATAGACGTTATGGCCCGGATGAAGATGATGCGTCCGCATGGTGAGCGTCACTGGGTCTGGTTGCACGGCCCTTTCGGTGCCGACTACATGATTCTCCCGAGCCCAGCTCGGACCCAGATTGCACCGGCCCACGTTGACTGGCTCCCAGCGATGGATGTCCTCATCCCCGCTGCGTACGTGCTCGAGGCCGAGGAGGCCGAGCAGGCCCACGCTGCCCACGCTGCCCAGGCTGCTCCCGCAGACCCTGCTGCACACCCTGCCGAGCCTGCTGCCGACCCCGTCGACCCTGTGGCCCCTCAGCCTGTTCCTGACGTTTCCACTGCTCCTGACACTTCTGTCCACACCTCTGTCAGTGTCGAGAGTACTTTTGCTGAGCCCACTTCCACCACTGTCACCACTTCCGAGGCTGTCCCCACCACTCCCGCTGCCACCTCTGGCCCTCTGTCCGTGGAGCCTCTTTGCTCCGCACTCCCCGAGCGCCCGCCGACCTTTGTCGAGAGTGGAGCACCTTCGTTTGCCGCGGTCGTGGAGACCATGGCTAGCATGATCTCCGCTGGGATTGCGCCTTTTGGTCCACACAGTTCCGCCCCAGCGGTAGAGTCCTCTGTCTCCACAGCCGCCGTATTCTCCGAGAGCGTCGTGGCGTCTGTCCACACTTCTGGGCCACTGACCTCTCTTGCCACCTCGTTGCCACTTTTGCACGCTTCCTTTGCTGCCGCTGCCTCTACTTCTCACCAGTCGGTGTCCCGGCCTCACACTGAGGCCAGTCCCACATTTGCTGGTGCAGCACCTTTTGTCCCCTTCCCTGCTGAGCCCGTTACATACTCCACTCGCGTACGCCAGCCCCGCCCTGCGCAGCCTAGACCGGTGCGTCCCTCTGCACCACCCCCGCCCGACACTGTACTGCAGAGCATACGTGCTCTTGAGTTGGCGGTGAGTGGTCTTAGAGGTGACCTTAGGACCCTGTCATCCACCGTCTCTACGATGGCTGGACGCTTTGACCTGATCCCTCAGATCCACTACTGCCTGACACAGATCTTAGAGCGTCTTCCGCGCGTACCCCCACCCACCCAGCAGGTTCCCACACACACTTCCACACACACTAGACCTGCTTCCACTTCCACGCCCACCCCAGCTCAGCAGCCTACACCACCACCACCTCCTCCGCCTCAGGACGGAGACGGCGCAGCACCACCTTCCTAGGCACCCTTGATGCCATCGATTCCTTTTGCCGTTGTGCTGCCCGTTTCTGCTGGGTCCTGATGCCTTTTTGTCCCCCCCCCCTCCCCTCACTTATTTTGGGATTCTCATTTTCCGTATCTTTATATATCTTTTTTGGGAGAGAGGGAGAGCTTTTGGTGACCCATTTATACTCGTATCACTCATATCTGTGCCTGCATCATATCCGCATCATATTTTCATTTCTTTATTTTTCGTTTTATTATCTTTTTTCTTTCCATCATGCATGCATCCTCACTTGCCCCTCTCATTACTTGTCTCTCTGTGTGCCACACTTTGCACATTGAGGACACTGTGCAGTTTAGCTTGGGGGAGTGAGTTCTCACGTTCTTTTTCGATTTGCCACCTTTATTTTTAGTTTTTCACACCGTTTTTTTTTTCACTTTTGCACTCATTTTTCTTTATTTTTCTTTTATTTTGCCATGCATCACGTTTTTCTTATTTCTCTGCGTGCCGCATTGCATAGTTTTATTTTTCTTATCTTTATTTCTTTCCTTTTTCATCTCATGCTAGAGATGAATTTTCTGTGATGATGTCTACGTGGAGTTAGCTTATTCTATATGCATGCTATATTTGTCATGTCTTAGATTTTATTTCTGATATCATATGCTATGACTTGCTTTGCATCTAGAATAGTAACCCACACTTTTTCCACATGAAAATGGATGAAGTTTTATTATTAGCTGAGCCTGAATATTCATATGTATGCTATCACAGAAAACACACCAAGATTCACGCATTGAATGCCTATATCTGGAGTACTGATTTCTTTTCATATATCACTTCTATATGCATGAATTGTACACTTCACTTCGGGATGATTGAATGATGTTAGCTATGATATATCTGGATTAGTTAGCTTTTTTGTGATCAAAACTGAGTAAATTAGATTACCCTGCCGAAGTTGTCGTGCATGTCTTACAGAGTGAACCGAGAGTTATATATATTTCTTTCTCCACAAATCTTGAACATCATTTCTCTACTTTTAAAAATCATTGGTGAATCTCCCCTTAGTGATTCTATTTTATGGCATTTCCCCCGCTATTAATTCCTAGCTCCAAATCCCTTCTTCTAAAAAATATATATATATATATATAATAAAAGAGAGAAAAACATTCTTGTATATCATTATCTCTCTCTGAGTTGGGATCATTGTGTATATATTGCTTATAAAAAAAAGAAAAAAAAGAGAAAAGAGGAAAAATCCTCAATAAAAGATCCCATCTCACTTTCTTTCTTTCTTCTTTCTCTTCTTTGCTTTTGGAGCTATATAAAAATGGGGATGTAAATATTTTTGTGCCACCACGCTTATAGATAAGCTTGGGGGAGGGGACCCATTGATGTGTGAGAGAGTGACTACTTGACATTGCACGACAACCTAGGCTAAGTAATATTCTATACTCGGTGAGATTGTTTCTAGCTTCACGAAATCCAGAAATCTAAGCCTAGCGTTCATTTCATGAAATCCAAACTTCTCTATTCTCTCTATTCTATAGTGTGATACTCTTATATTCCAGATAGAAAGCGTTCAATTGAAAAGTGTGTGATCTGTGATTTGTATACCGCTTTAAATGATTCAGGCAATGTTAATTTTAAAATCATTCCGTTCTTCATGATTATATCATTGTTCGTGGGTTTTCTATTTCTATTTGCACTATTATACTATGATATCAAAATAAGATTCTTTGACATGTATTTCTCATTCGGTGCATGCTATAAGAGTAAGTGAAACCCACGTCCTGAGAAAATGATCTAGCACCCTACCTCTTCGCTTCTTTCTTTCGTCTTTATTTTCATTTGGTTTTCATTCTTCTTCGTTTTTCATTTTTTTCGTTTTTCGCCGTTTTCGTTTTCCGAATCCACCGGGTTCGCCTTTTACTTATCTTCCTCGAGGACGAGTAAGAGGCAAGCTTGGGGGATTTTGATCACTCCTCATTTTACACCTTTTTTCCGTGTATTTGCATGCCATTTAGATCGCCCAAATCATGTTTTTCACGATATATCGACGATATTGCGATGCTTTTCACGATTTGTTGATTTTGTCGCATTTCAGGTGATTTGGCGCGATTTGGAGTGATCTCGAGACGCGCTTACTCTAGACGGCCACCGACGACCTCCCCGAGGGATATTTTGCTGTTGGAGAGGAGCGGAAGAAGAATGGACGTCGCAGGAGCGACGAGGAGGCCAAAATAAGCAGAATGGGCATTTTTTGTGTTCCACTCGGCCGAGTGGAGGAGCCACTCGGCCGACCAGCGAGACACTGCTCGGCCGACCTGTTCAGACACGATTTCCATGTGTACTCGGCCGAGCGACGGAGACCACATCGGCCGAGTGACGATACCACGTCCGCCCGAGTGGCGCCCAGACGAAGCCCCTCCAAAATATCGAAGTTACTGTTTCTCGGCCACCTGAGCTTCAGAAGACCCACTCGGCCGAGTGGTAAACCACGTCCGCCCGAGTGCAGTGAAGCCATCGGCCGAGTGGCGACAACTCACTCGGCCGAGCCGCCTCCGAACTGAAGACCCTTGAAGCCCCCGACTTACTGGAAAATGACAGGGTTTTCATTCGGCCGAGCAACTTTTGTCACTCGGCCGAGTGCGATGTGCTGCCTGTAGCGAAATTTGCGGAAAACAGGCTGTGCAGGGGCGTTTTGGTCAGGATTTTTGGACGATTTTTGGGGCTATTTAAGCCCTGTTTTTACCCTAGTTTGAGGAGCCCTCTCTTAGATTTTTTGCAGCTTTTTGAGACTACTTTTTAGCTTTATTATTTGTGATTGGAGAAGAGGAAAAACTTGGATTTTTGTTGGATTAATTGAAGAACTACATTGGTTTGCATCTCTCTTCCCCAAAAACTCTATTTTTATTGTTTATATCATTGTTGTGATGAATTCCATTGCCTATTTCATTGATTATTTTTGTGCTATTGCTATGATTTGTGAGTAGTCTCCACGTCTTGGGGCGTGGGGATGAACCCTACAAGCCCAATTTCGTATTTGTGATAAATTGGTAGAAATTGTGCTAGAATCAATAATTAGATGTTAGATTGGGATCGAATTACTACGGATAGCTAGGTATTCATATCAATTGGGATTTGCAAGAGATTGGATCTCAATTTGATAGGAAGCCCTAGAAATCCGAATTGGGTTGGAGTCGGACTTTCGAAGTATCGGTTTGCAAGAGATTGGACCGATACTAGGATCTCCGGTTGCAATTCCGTGCCGATACCCGTTTGCAAGAGATTGGACGGGTAGGAACTATCCTAATTTAGATTGTGGACCGAGTTTGCAAGAGATTGGGCTCGGTGCGCAATTGGACGATGATGTTGATCCTAATGCTAGCTTTCCTAGGCTAGGGTTTGCAAGAGATTGGACCCGACCCTAGGATAGCTATAGACCGGCAACAGCGCGAGAGCGTGAGCTTGGTTCCACATTTAGTTGCAACTAGTTCATCCAAATTCTCATTCTAGCAATTTTGATACCGACGAACCACATTTATGAAATACGGTGAGTGGCGGGGATTCCCCATTCCCTAGACGTTCTTTATTTGATTTGATATTTCGCACATTTGTCTGACGATTGTGACAGGATCGCCCAAGGCAATTCTCTCTATTCTTAAATAGCCAGGTTGATTAGGAGCAAGCACGGTCATTCGTCCTCCCTGTGTTCGATACCTGCTCGCCGCTATACCGTGCGCTTGCGGTAAAACTACAACCGTTCTTTGGGTGTACGTCCCGGAGCCGACCAACAACCCAACGAAAGATTTGAAATTAGCTAGGTGTGTGTGAAGTGTGATGAAGGGTGTAATGCATATGATTTATAAAAGTGAGATGATCAAGCATCACTAGCATGCACAATAATATAGAGTAAGATTAAGCATGCTCCCCCTTTTTCCAAGCTCCCCTTTGAACATGTATTTCATAGTGCAAGCTCCCCCTTCAACAAATAATACCAAAATCTTTCTTTCTTTTCTCCCTCTTTGTTATCATCAAAAGCGTATTAATGAAGTCATCAAATATCACATGCAAAAATAAAGTATTATTGAATATATCTAGCACTTGCATGTATTTTTTAAGGTAGACAAATCAAGCTCATTGAAAATCATAATTTAGACTTCACCACCAATGTGTAAGTGTGATAATATAGACATTGAAGTACAAAGGGATATTCAATTTAGAACACCAACCAAACCAATCCACATTTTCCAATTAACATGAATTTCACTGGGATTGATTTTTCCCACCTCATTAAGAATGAGTTCAAGGTACCAACCCCCAAAACATAGCCTATAAGGACTCTTAGATGTGAGCTTGGCATTGCTTGACGAGTAATATACACCAACGCTAAAGATTACCCATAAAGCATATGTTGGATACTCGTGGGTAGTGTACTTGCCATGAATTGTATCCATTTTACATACGGAGCAATTTTCATTTTTTTTTCATATTCATTTTGTGCTCAATTTTTATTCATGGCAATACACATCATATCCCTTAGATAATTCAGTTTTTATTCATCCTACATTCACTTTCCAACATTCATCAAAAGAATCTTCAAAAGTGCTAAAAGTTTAGTATTTGTGGAAGTGCGTATGTAGGTGTAGAAATCAAATTAATCATTTCATGAAGCATGTCATGGCTACAAAAAAGATTCTAACATGCGCATGTAGCTATAACAGTAAAATAATGATTTCTACAAGGATATGAATGAACATAAAATAATACCACTAATAATGCGTCATAAAGAGGTATTCGTTAAGCACAATTTTTTTTTTGACTTTTGGTTTTTCATTTTTTTTAATAAAGAACTAAAACAAACCTAAAAAGAAAACAAACAATCACACATACAAAAATTAAATCAAGCACACACACAAAATCTATGAAGGTATGTAATGAATGCAAAGAGGGAACAGAAAAATACCTTCGCGTCGATATTTGACTAAGGAGCTAAAAGAATGAGACTTTAAATTCAATGCTTCTCGGCAAAATCTCCATCCCACCTACATGAAAGGTGTTAAGTGTGACCTTGAAAACCAACAAGGTCCACTAGTGTTAGTCATCAAAGTTTTAAGAACCCACACTTGTTTAAACTTTATGTTTGTGTTCCTAAACTTACAATAATAAGATGTGTAACCAACACTATCACAAGTAAAGCACTTTGCATGCACATTTTTGACAATAGAAGGCACATTGTGGAATTTCTTAAATTTGGGCTTTTCAACATTTTTCAAACCAAATCCAAGTCCCCTTCTATTATTGCCATATAATTGATTTTCAAGTATGGTATCCAACGAATGTTTACCAATTGAAAATTTTCTTAATAGACAATTCTAGATTAGAAACTTAGGATTTTAATAATTTATTTTCATCCACAAGCAATGTGCATTTACTTATAAAAGCTCTTTAGTTTTCCTCCTCCTCCTTTTCAAATTCGACCATTTTCCTTTTAAGATCGTTGTTTAACATGCACATTTTATCATTAAGCTCTCTAATCATATAATCCTTTTCAGTTTCGAGCTTAATTAAATCTTGCTTAAGCATGCTAATATTATTCAATAAGGAAGGACAAGAAAGACAAGTAGCTTTTTCAAGCATGCTAGCCTTTTGTTTTTCAAGTGACACAATTCTAGCGTTACAAGCAACAAGTTCCTCTTTAAGAATATCTACTTCATCAGAAATGTCACAGTTTTCTTTTTGTAATTTAAAGCTAGCATTCCTATAATCATTTAACGTGAGTTCTAGCTCATTAATCTCATTTTGCATTCCTTTACAAACATCTAACAATTCAGCTTTAGTGAAGGAATTTACCTCATCGTTATTTGCCATTAAACAAACGACAACTGAGTGGGCTACCACCTCTTCATCCTCATCCTCAGCTTCACTGTCCATGTCCCAAGTTAGCATCTTGGCTTTTCATTTATCTTTAGCAACCTGAGCAGTCTCTTGTCTGCATTGCTTCGTGAAGTGTCTCTTTTTCCTGCATTTGAAGCATTCAACTCTATTAGCAGGATCTTGTTCAGAAAATTTTTTATCATAATTAAAAGTGTTAGAGCGAATGAACCTTTTATGCATTTCTGATCTTCCTTGAGGAGTTCTGACGTACTTTCTGAAGTTTCTGACCATCAGCGCTATCTCCTCATCATCATCTTCATCTTTGCTAGCTTTCAGAGCAAGTGGCTTTGAAGCTTTTTCCTTCTCCTCAGGTTTCTCTCTTTCTTCAATATTTTGCAATTCAAGCTCATGAAACATTAAGTTACCTATCAAGTACTCCACCCTTATCTGTGATAGATCCTTTGCTTCTTGGATGGTGGTGACTTTAGGCCTGAAAGAGCTTGGCAGTGCTCTTAATATCTACCTCGCATGTTCAAGGCTAGAATATGGCTTACCAAGCGAGCTAGACTTGTAGACGATGTTGGTGAATCTCGCAAACATCTCTGATATGGTCTCTGATGGTAGCATGAGAAATCCCTCATACTCTATGCTAAGAAGTGCAAGTCTAGACTCCTTCACCTGCGACGTTCCCTCGTGTGTCACCTCCAATGTATGCCATATTTCCTGCCCAGTTAGACAATGTGAGATACGATTGAATTCAGATTTATATAATGAACAAATGAGAGCTTTCATAGCTTTAGCATTAACAGAATAAAGTCTCCAATCATTATCATCCCATTTATCATCAGGTTTAAGTATCTCAACATTTTCAATTTTAGTGGCAGGTGGTTTATATCATTTCTCAACAATTTGCCAAGCTTTATAGTCAATAAAAATTAAGTAGATTCTCATACAATTTTTCCAATAAGCATAATCTACTCCATTAAATCTAGGTGACGTGATATGGACTGACCCTCAGCAAAAGCACTATCAATAGGATCCATGGTCAATCCTAGGCTAGATCCTAAAACCTGCTCTGATACCACTTGTTGGATCTGGATCCTAGCCTAGAGGGGGGTGAATATGCTAATAAAAAATTCTGGCGCAACCCACGAAAAATCATACGCAGTTAAAAGCATAAGCAGAGTAAATAAGAGACAATCGCAGAGTACGCACAGATTTACCCTAGTTTGGTCGCATCAACGACCTACGTCTAGCCCCAAGCAAATAGTAGCATTAATAAATTCCTTCTTTACACCTATAATGGGGTCCTAGCTCCAACTTCCCACCTAGACTGTACCACAGTCACCAAAGTGCAGAACTCTATCAACCTAGTAAATGCGTATCTTGACTGCACCAACACGTCAAGACCCTCTTGTCTAGCCCCAACCAGACAAGTCCCCAAAAGAACACAAAACTGGTAAATTTTCTCCTACAGAGATCGTTACTACTGCACAAAATAATAGTAAAAGAGTTTAGAAAAATCCCAGTGTGTAGGCGTAGTCGTCTCTGTCAATCGGCACAGGTCAGATCCAATCTGACAGGATGTAGTCGTCGTCTCGTCTGCAACTCAAGTTGCGGCTTCGCTCAATGGTAGAAGCTTGCGGCTATGATCTTCCATATTGGCAACTCACGGCAATGAATGGCTCTTCAATCTCTCTCTCCGCTTGATTCTTCAATGCATCCGCACCTTTCCTTTCTGTGGCCGTAACAACACAGTTGAGGGGCCTCTTTGGCTCGTGTACTTCAATGGGAAGAAGAGGAATTATTGTTACATACAAAAAACAATTAAAAGGGAACAAAGTAATTAACCTTTGGCTTTTAATAACTCTCTTATTTTGCTTTTAATCTTTCAATTATTATCTCTCTTTCTTTTGTTTTTTTTTGTTGTTCAATGATAACAATGTTTCATGCGTGAGTGGAGAAGAGGCCCAATTAAATTGATTTTGCTTTTCTTTTTTAGGTGCCTGTAAAAGATAAGAACGGTTTAAAATAAAGGAGATTTATAAAGTATATTAGAATTTCAAGAACCCTTCCTTTTTCATCGTGCTTCCTTCTTTTTTGACTTGTAGTCGCAATTTTGGAAGAGGGCTTGCAAAAATATTTTGGCCGACTCTTCTTCAATGTGTACCGCCCTGTGCTTTAGTTGGCCTGCAAAACTTATAACAAGTAGAGGTTCCTTCGGCCTGTGCACAGATCAATTAAAACAAACTGATTGCTTGCACAAGGGGAGGTTTTCGGCCTGGGTTACATGTATTGCGGCATGTAGATGCTTGCAGTACATGTATCTCTTCATTTTGTCCTGTAGGGTCTTCGGAAGGCCGTGTGTCTTGGGAAGCCTGCAAACATCAAAAAAGCACTAGGTTGTTTAGTAGCCTGCAAAAGCAAAAAGTTGGGGGAGAAAACAATTCACCAATAGTCTTTTTCTTTTTAAACTATCCCCTGATTTTTTGATTGGATGCAGCTGTGCAAGGTCACGTGAAGTCTAAGAAATTGTCAATTCTTGGAGATTAGTACATGGGGGACATCAATGTATTCGGCTTCACTCGATGGCATGGAGGACACACGTTGCGGCTTTCTCCCTTGATGAAGCTGAAGTCTTCGGCAACTTGCCCTTGCATTGTAGATGACAGTCAAAAGTTACGGCTTGGCCTTGGGACTTGCGGCAAGGGAAGATTGGCTAGGGTCTAGCTTGAAGCTTGAGGCTATAATGGGGAAGATGATGTGCAGGCTTGATGCTTGCGGCTAGAGGGTATATGATATTGCTTGGCCAAAGTATGGTCTTTTGTGTTGCCGCACCACTTTAGCCCCTCTCCATGATAGAGGCTTTATAGGGCTAGGGTTTGATATTGGTGTTTGAATATGAATAGGGAATCGTCGATTTGTTCAATCTCTAATTGATTTGATCAAATCCCAATATAACTTAATAAGAGATCTCATCCCATCTCTCCATCTTGACCAAGTCATCTTTGCTATGTGAATAGCTCTTTGATTAGATCCAATGGCTTTGTGTCTAGCAATTTCACCAACGAAAGACTTAGTCATCGCTTTGAAGAGTTACGTCACATCCATCACTAAAACACACTGAGCACACACATTAAATAGCAACACACATTTGTCATCATCAAACTAAAGATCCTAGATTGTTGCGTCCAACAGAGCGACCTTCACAGGAGATTGAGACTCGGCGATCTACACCACAAGAAAACGTTAGGGTGGTCAGATCTGGGTCTCGACCCAAATCCCCTCCGATGCTTAAGTTAGAATGTGAACTTAAGGAAGAGAGCGAGCTCGGAGCAGCTAAGATCGACCCACGGAGGTTCGTCTCAGATATGACGTCGCGAGCTCTTTAGTGGAAGAAATATATGCTAAAAGAGTAGAGTCTATGTATTAGATCTCGTACATTGGGAATTGGAACCCATTTACCTTTGTCCTTTCGGGTTTATAGGCAGTTCCATATTGATTGTATGTAACTGCCCCTCATTGAGTCGGGTGCAATCTTCTCTGGGATTCGAGAGAAAGGATGCCCATTTATTCGGCCCTATTAACTTCCCCCTAAGTATCTGCGGGGGCTTAACGGTCGAGTGAGCTGTTCGCTTGACTCGGTATTACTCCACCTTAATGACGGGTTTCGGGTCGTTGGCACTAAATGGGCCGGGTATGCGGATAATCCTACATGATCAGTACCAGTGCACTAACACCTTTCGTTCTCTACATATGCTTTGTAAAGCTTCGTATTTCCGGGTACTTTGGACAACGTGGTGTGACACAATGCGGGTTGTAAATCCTCATTGGAGATAAAGGTGGTTGTATTATTTTTTATAATAGTGGATTAAAGCCCAACAAAGATTTGGGGACTAGACTAGCCCTAGGGTGGTGAACCATGATAAGTTTGTGTGTTTACGATTTTGATCTCTTTACTTGTCTACTACTTGCATACTCTTTATTTCCGATGTGCTAGTCTATATAATTGCAAGTTTACTAGTTGATTAAGATTAAAATTAGGTTACTTTATTTTAATCTTATGGAGACTTTTTGAGAAATATTTTAATTTGCATAAACACTATTCACCACCTCTAGTGTTTCTCATTGCCATCATAAATCCCTATAAGGGGTACCCGAATTAGGGTAATTTCTAAGATTGCGATTGTTCCAATTTTCTATGTTGTGATATTATATCGTAATTGTGTTATTTCCAATGCATACTTTTTAGTAAGTTATAATTCTTGATGTTTAATTTTAAATTAGGTAACATTAATTGTAAACTTAGCCAGAATTTTCTGGAAGGCTTTTATTATTACATATACACTATTCACCCTCATCCAGTGTCCACTTGCCATCCACATGGATCCCAACACATTATATGCTCCCAACGAAAGAAAGTTATTTTAGATTGTAAAGGATGAAATTTGGAAAGGAGTTACTTTGCGAACATACCATTTTGCTCAGTGTAGATACCGCTTAAAAAATTGCATATTAAACATACCATAAAATTTTGAAAAAACCCTATTTTTGCTTAATGCACATACCGAATTATTGAAAATGCCCATAAGGCAAAAAAAACCACCTAAATTAGTTAACATGTTTTCTTCTTCTTTAACAAAAGTTGCTCATTGCACATACCATTGTATCAATTCATTTTAATTCCTGAAAGAAATTTCTTACAAAAATTTACATACTCAGGATGGTCCGACTCATGTTAAGTGTCATTCGAACAATTTTAGGGCACGAAAATCCCTACATCTTTCGATCTCGCTGTAGAACTTCATTGGATCTCTCAAGAAATCTTCGGATCTCTGTTGGAACTCAAGAATTCTTTGAAATTCTTTGAAAAAACTCAAAATCTAGCGGTTTGCTTTTTGCGCATTGCAACTAGGTATGTGTGCATTGAGAAAATTTATTACTCATTGTGTAAATTGGATTGGGATGTGCGTGATGAGTAATTTGGTACGTGCGTGGAGTAATTTTTTGGGACGAGATGTGTACGGTGAATAATTTGGTATGTGTGGGGGAGTAATGAGGTTTTTGGGGTTTTAAATGACATCTTTATTATGAAGGGAAAAGCGTAGGGTAAAAGGTGTAGGAGGTTAGGAGCTCCTTGCCCTCATATATATATATATATATATAGCATTCAATGATGGGTGGATACCAACATCCATGTGCAGGAACTTCATTTGGGGCACTACCAAGTCCTGGGCTTGGAAAGACTCTTGCAAGCCAAAAGAAGAAGGGGGAGTTGGTTTGAGACTTCTTTCAGATCTAAATATTGCAGCGGGAATTAAGCTTACATGGCGATTCCTCAAGTCCAGAGGTCTCTGGGCGGAGTACATGAAAGGCAAATACAAGGATGCGGCAACCTTTTATGATGCGACTGGTGCAGCCACCCAATCTGGAACGTGGAAGTTCCTCCTCCATTGCAGAAGCCACTCACAGAAGATTAGTAAGAGGAAGATTAGGGATGGGAAAGATACCCTATTCTGGCACGATAACTGGCTTCCCTGTGGTCCCCTCAAACTGCTATACAATATTCCCAGTGGCGCCAGTACAAAGCGGGTAAGCGATTATTGGGATGGGTCTTCATGGAGTAGTGATGCGGCCATCCTTAATATTCATCCTCTGCTACAAAACATTAAACCAACTCCAGGTGCTGATACATGGGAGTGGAAGCTGTTGAGTATTGGACTCCCCGGATTTGGTTTTGGATGATGAGCAAACATAAATAAATCGTGAACTAACAATTTGTGAGCGCAGTTATGGAGATCGTCGCCAAAATACCACGTACAACAAAAGCGACGTCTCAAGACTTCTCAATATGCGTGATCGTGTGCCTGGAGCTTCGTTGAAGCTCAAGGAGCAATATTGAAGTCAAGAGGAATGAAGATTGAAGCTTTGAAGATGGCTCGTAAGGTTTATTTTATAGTCTTCTAGCTTCATAGATTAGAATGTTAAGCCTTGAGTAGGACTTACCTTATAACCTTCATTTCGCTCATATCTTAGAGCTAGGATTATCATAGAAGCCATTAGAAACTTTCCCGAAGCCTATCGCTCTTTCCCTCGGCTTCGAGTGCATGTTAGTTGGTTCATGAAGGGTCACCAACCGACTAGATTACGATCTAGTCGGTCGGAAACTCTACTTAAACCGACTAGTTTGCCTTCTCTAATTCAGCTCTTTCTATGACTACAGTTAGTCGGTCAAAGAAGAGTCACCGACCGACTAGATGACGATTTAGTCGGTCAGTAATCCTTCTTAGACCGACTAGTTGTGTTCAGTCTTTTTCAGCCTGAGCTACTGTTTCGAGTTAGTCGGTCAAAGAACATTTACCGACCGACTAGTTGAGAAACTAGTCGGTCAGCATTTGTTCTTAAACCGACTAAGTCATCTTGAAGTCAACCTATTCCTTTTCCACGTTAGTCGGTCCAAGAACATTCACCGACCGACTAGTTGAGAAACTAGTCGGTTGGCAAGTCTTCTTAGACCGACTAGTTGTCTTTGCCTGGAACTTCACCTTTTGGCTGTTCAACCGTTAGTCTGTCTACGTTGTATCACCGACCGACTAGTTGATGAACTAGTCGGTCAGTGATCCTTCTTTGACCGACTAGTCTGGTTCAGAATAGAGCCGTTGGGATCTTTTTGAACTCGTTTTTCCTTGCCCCTATAAATAGAATCCTGATTCATTTCTTGAAGGGGTTAAGCAACATATTGGAGATATTTTCAGATCAAAAGAGAAGAGCAATCAACTCTATTTCCAAGCTCTCTCTTCTCACAAGAATCTCTCCCTCAAGTTCTTGAGTCCTAAATCCTCAAGAGAGATTCTCTCCATTGTGAGCCATTCAAGCTAGAAGCTTGATTCTAGGTCACCATCTCCACCCTAGGCTTCCATTGCTGGTCATCTTCTTGAAGCTAGGGTTTGGTGACTCTTCCTCCATCAAAATCCTCTTTGCCCTAATTTGGTAAGAAATCTCAAGGCATAGGTATTTTGTTGGTAAGCATTTCATTTCAGTTATATTTGAATTGTATACTCTCGGTTGTGAGAGGTTTTGCGTGATCCCGGGTTGTGGGAGTCACGGTCATCGATTGTAGGTCGATTGCACTTGTGAGGTTTTCGCAAGTGTTCATATTGGAAATCTTGAGTTAGGGTTTCTAACTCAAGTATCCGGAAGGGATCCGGGTGGTTGGGACGTAGGATCACCGGGAACAAGTCGGGGAGACTTGGGTGGATCCGAACCCATTAAACCATTTGTTTGTGTTTGCATTTATTCTTGTTGATCGTTGTTATTCCGCATTGTTGTTTGTTAATTGCACGATAATTAGGAATAACTCTCCCTATTATTTAAAAGTACTATTCACCCCCCCTCTAGTACATGTGCAGTAGCTTCCCAGGGCACTACAATTGGTATCAGAGCCAAGGTTCAAAGCTACACATAGCCAAATATCAAAGCTATGACGAACAACGACTACAACGTCTTCAAGAACCGCGATGGAGCTTCTTCGGTTATGGAAGGACTATCCTCCGTCAGGCCTCCACACTTCAACGGTACCAACTACGGGTACTGGAAATGCCGGATGCAAATTTTCCTCCGGAGCGCTTCACTATGGAGAGCCACCATGACGGAGTATGTCGAGCCCTCCGAAGAAGATTTCGCGAAGTGGACTCCCGCGGAGGTCGCCGCGGAAGTAGCCAATGCCAAGGCAATGAATGCCTTGAATTGTGCGTTGGAGCCCGAGGACTTCAACAAGATATGCACATGTAAGAGTGCATATCAAATATGGAACCAACTCCTCATATTGCACGAAGGATCGAGTACGGTAAAAGATTCTAAACTCGTCGTTGCTAATAAAGAATTTGAGCTGTTTCATATGGAGCAGGGCGAAACCATGAAGGAATATTACGCTCGCTTTGTGGATATATCAAACGACTTGGAAGCTCTTGGGAAGGTCTATACCCAAAAGGAGAAAGTCGCAAAGATTATCGACGGTCTTCCATCATGTTGGGAAAAGCGTACATTCGCCATCGAGGAAGGTAATGACATGAATAAATATACCGTCGTACAACTAATGGGTACCTTGTTGTCTTACGAGGTACGCAAGGATAGTAAGATCCGAATGAAGGAAAAGATGAAAGCGTACTTGAAGCAAGATGAGCCAAAGAAAAAGGGGATTGCCTTCAAGGCCGCTCCATCTACCGATGATGAAGAATCGGAAGACGAATTGGACATGGAATCCATTGCCCGTATGGCAAGGAAGTTCGATCGATTCCTCCGAGAAGGTATATCTTTTAATAAATCTAAAGTTAGTTCGACTAATCCTTCTACTCCCGTGTGTTATAAATGCAACAAGCCAGGACACATCAAACCGGATTGTCCTCTCTACAAGCACAAGGAGAAGGGGAAAGCATCGAAGTACGACAAGTCAAGAAAGTACAAGAAAGGACTTGTTGGCACATTCACCGACTCCGAAGAGGATTCCTCAAGTGGAGAGTCGGATGATGGAAGAGTGGAGAAAGCAAAACTTTGCTTCATGGCTAATGAGGCAAAAGATCGAAAGTCCTCATTCGATGATAGCGAGGATGAAAGCGAGGATGGTAGCGAGGATGGTAGCGGAGAACCTACTATTGATGAAATGAGGTTAGCAAACCAAGAAATTTGGTCTAAATTTACTAAATTAGTAGATAGATATAATAAGACCAAAGATGAACTTGTTAGCCTCCAAACCTCTCCTAAGTCTACCATCACCAACAATGACACCATTGTTGAGACACTCGCCAATGAGAAAGCAAGTTTGCTTACTCATAATGGCTTGTTGAGAAATGAGGTGAAGTCCCTCAAATCTCAACTTGAGCATGTTCTTGTTGAGGATTCGGATGAACATGTGATAGCGGATTTGACGTCTCAAAACTCAACTTTGAGTATTGAGAATAAGAATCTCAAATCACGTGTTTATGCACTCACATCGCAAGTATCCACTTTGGATGCTTCTTTGCATTCTCTCAAAGAGAAGTATGAGTGCACATTAGGCCGTATCAATGATTTCAATAAAGGTAAGGGTCATTTGGATAATATCCTAAATGACTTACTTCCGGCCAAACACCACATTGGCTTGGGGTATAAGATGGGAGACTCATCCAAATCGCCTACCACCTTTGTTAGGCCGACATCCGATGCCTCGACGAGTGGGAGCAAACACCCCATTGGTAGTTATCCTACCAATAGTGCTTCCACTTCGTACACACCCCCGATTGGAAAGAAACCCACTTTGGGTAGACCTCCAAAGAGGGGTCATGCATTTTTGTACTCACATGCTATGCCACGTAGGAACACACATCCTACTCCACCGGTGCATGCAAATGTTAATGATGATTTTTATACTCCGCACCCACGAGCAAGTGCAAACACTCATATGAGACACCCACGTGCACGTAATCATGCTCATGCACATCCTAATGCTTATGTTCAAACATCTCATCCACATGTGCATGCCTTCTCTCATAATCATCCTCATGCATACACACCTCATGCTCCTAGGCCACATGCACCACATAGAAATCAACCTTTTGTGCATGCAACCACTAGGAAGAGGATTCCCAAAATGTACACTATTTGGGGTCCCAAGAACACTAGCGATGATGCTATGAATGTTTATGTGAAATCATATATTAATGATGTTATTTTGAATGATGATTATGTTGGGAAGTCAAGTTCCTCTTGGACTTGGTTTCCGAAGGGTTAGTTCCTTTAACCCTTCATTGCTTGGTACCATGAGTTTATGATCATGTTATGGGTACCAAGGCATATGTTTATAAATTTGATTTTGATTACATTAACTCATGGGTTACAATTATTTTAATTTCGTATTTCAAATTTGTTGTCTAACCCATTGGATCCAAAAGGGTTTTTGGATACCAAAATGAAGTTTTCTAGGTTCAATCCACCGTGGGATACCAACCCTACCAACTCCTCGATTTGCGAAGACTTTCATTCAAACGGAGTTGATGGTGCTTAGGTAATGCACCAATGTAGGGGGAGCTTAATGTTGTAAGTATGATATTACATTTGGTATCCATGAGGGTTGAATGCATGTTTGGTTAGAATCTATTTCTTTACATTGATATCATTTTGTTTCTTCTAGCATGATAGAATTGTGAATGCCATAAATGGTTTGAAATCCATATCTATTTTTGGCATGACATGTTTTTAAAAGTTATTATGATTATTTTCGTATTATTTTTTATCACCTTGTCACTTCTCATCGCACACTTCACTTAGTTTTGATGTGCTTTTACTTTATGTTCATTTTCGATCGATATTGTGACATTTGATATTCTATGATGTGCACCACTCTTCTGTTGGATCATTCCTTTGTGCACATTTTATGTTTGTCTCTGATATTGATTTCGTCGCTCGACGATTTATTTTGAATCAATAGCTTTAGTTGTATGAAAACATAGAATTGTTTTCCATGCACTAAAATAGCTATAAATGTTGATATTGGAGAGCAAATTCATTTCTTCAATAAGTGAATTTACATTTGATATTTTGATGATTTAAGTTTTCGATTTTCGACTATGGTCTCATTGACACGCTTTGATTTTATTCGAATTTTATTTTGGTGTCATATGGAACGTGGTCGTATTCTTAGACTCCCATGCTTAATGAATTATTTGGACATGATTTATTGTCATTGGCTTCCTCCCGCTCTTTTTGGATTATGCCAAAGGGGGAGAGATATAATAATGGCATAATGGCATGTACTAAATGATAGATATGTTAGATTCAGGGGGAGTTAAGATATAAAAATGGATTACAAATCCTAAATCTCAAATATTGGATTTGCATTTTTACTTTCCTCGTCTGCCTGATGTATGTGCTTATTATTTCATATGGAACTAATGTGTCATCAATGCAGGGGGAGTAAGTATATTTCATTTAGTTCATTATTTTTTCATTATTATTTATGTTGGTTTGTCATCACCAAAAAGGGGGAGAATGTTGAGTATTGGACTCCCCGGATTTGGTTTTGGATGATGAGCAAACATAAATAAATCGTGAACTAACAATTTGTGAGCGCAGTTATAGAGATCGTCGCCAAAATACCACGTACAACAAAAGCGACGTCTCAAGACTTCTCAATATGCGTGATCGTGTGCCTGGAGCTTCGTTGAAGCTCAAGGAGCAATATTGAAGTCAAGAGGAATGAAGATTGAAGCTTTGAAGATGGCTCGTAAGGTTTATTTTATAGTCTTCTAGCTTCATAGATTAGAATGTTAAGCCTTGAGTAGGACTTACCTTATAACCTTCATTTCGCTCATATCTTAGAGCTAGGATTATCATAGAAGCCATTAGAAACTTTCCCGAAGCCTATCGCTCTTTCCCTCGGCTTCGAGTGCATGTTAGTTGGTTCATGAAGGGTCACCAACCGACTAGATGACGATCTAGTCGGTCGGAAACTCTACTTAAACCGACTAGTTTGCCTTCTCTAATTCAGCTCTTTCTATGACTACAGTTAGTCGGTCAAAGAAGAGTCACCGACCGACTAGATGACGATTTAGTCGGTCAGTAATCCTTCTTAGACCGACTAGTTGTGTTCAGTCTTTTTCAGCCTGAGCTACTGTTTCGAGTTAGTCGGTCAAAGAACATTTACCGACCGACTAGTTGAGAAACTAGTCGGTCAGCATTTGTTCTTAAACCGACTAAGTCATCTTGAAGTCAACCTATTCCTTTTCCACGTTAGTCGGTCCAAGAACATTCACCGACCGACTAGTTGAGAAACTAGTCGGTTGGCAAGTCTTCTTAGACCGACTAGTTGTCTTTGCCTGGAACTTCACCTTTTGGCTGTTCAACCGTTAGTCTGTCTACGTTGTATCACCGACCGACTAGTTGATGAACTAGTCGGTCAGTGATCCTTCTTTGACCGACTAGTCTGGTTCAGAATAGAGCCGTTGGGATCTTTTTGAACTCGTTTTTCCTTGCCCCTATAAATAGAATCCTGATTCATTTCTTGAAGGGGTTAAGCAACATATTGGAGATATTTTCAGATCAAAAGAGAAGAGCAATCAACTCTATTTCCAAGCTCTCTCTTCTCACAAGAATCTCTCCCTCAAGTTCTTGAGTCCTAAATCCTCAAGAGAGATTCTCTCCATTGTGAGCCATTCAAGCTAGAAGCTTGATTCTAGGTCACCATCTCCACCCTAGGCTTCCATTGCTGGTCATCTTCTTGAAGCTAGGGTTTGGTGACTCTTCCTCCATCAAAATCCTCTTTGCCCTAATTTGGTAAGAAATCTTAAGGCATAGGTATTTTGTTGGTAAGCATTTCATTTCAGTTATATTTGAATTGTATACTCTCAGTTGTGAGAGGTTTTGCGTGATCCCGGGTTGTGGGAGTCACGGTCATCGATTGTAGGTCGATTGCATTTGTGAGGTTTTCGCAAGTGTTCATATTGGAAATCTTGAGTTAGGGTTTCTAACTCAAGTATCCGGAAGGGATCCGGGTGGTTGGGACGTAGGATCACCGGGAACAAGTCGGGGAGACTTGGGTGGATCCGAACCCATTAAACCATTTGTTTGCGTTTGCATTTATTCTTGTTGATCGTTGTTATTCCGCATTGTTGTTTGTTAATTGCATGATAATTAGGAATAACTCTCCCTATTATTTAAAAGTACTATTCACCCCCCCCTCTAGTACATGTGCAGTAGCTTCCCAGGGCACTACAGAAGCAAGGTTCAGACTTCAGGTTCAGAGATGCGTGGGATATTGTGCGGAATAAAGATGCTCCGTTCCCATATTACAACCTGGTCTGGTATAGTAAATATATCCCGAAGTTTTCATTAACGCTTCTACGCGCTTTTAAGAATAAACTACTCACTATGGACCGTCTGGAAAAATGGTGCCCTCAAGCTTCTAACAATTGTGTCCTTTGTGCTGAAGATTGTCCTGAAACCGCTGCACACATTTTTTTCAGCTGCCCCTTCTCAAAATACATCATCAAGCGATCTCTGCTAAAGCTCGGTGCCGTAGGTCCAACTGAACTATCACTTCAGGTTGTGGGAAGTTACTTTCTGTCGAAATTTGCAAGGAAGGGGGCCCTCGGCCAGCTCGCAAAAACAACTCTGGCAGCGGCTGTATGGCACATTTGGCGTGAGCGCTGCAACAGGATATTCAATAGTGCCCGGAAAAATAAGATGCAAGTTTTTGAAGGAATTTGTGCTGATGTCCGCGTATCATTGCGCCATCTAAATGGCATTGAAGCTGAAGCGGTCGATGCTTTTGATAACTGGGGAATTTTTGATTATGGGTGATGGCCGCCTGTAGGTCCAACTGGGGAAGCTGATTGCCGCCTTGCCTCTGGTTGCTATTACTTCACAGTAGAAGGCCGGTGGTGGAGGCCACTGGCTATTACTCCACAGTAGGAGGCAGCTGTCACAGTAGGAGGCCGGCTGTAGATTCATTTATGGCTGTGCGTGTGTCTTTCAGCATGAGTTTTTCTCTTCCCTTTGTATTTTTAATTTATTTTGGTCTCAATTTGGTCTCTGGACCTGAATGACCCGTGGTCCTGGCCAAGATACTGGGCTAAATGATCTGTGGTGACGACGCTTGTGTCCGCTCCCATAGTCATTTAACCTGGTACTCTTGGACAAACCACATTGTAATTTTGTACATTAATTAATAGAGATTCTAACGTACCTTGCAAAAAAAATGATGGGTGGATACCCAATGTGCCTATTCACAACACTTCCCCTTATCCAACAAACATGAAATAAGATGTGGATTCTTCAAGATCCATGTTAGGATAACTGCCTTGTTAAATAAAGAACAGTTTCTCCATAACTTGCCCTGTTTTAGGGATGTGTCTAGGGGTGAATACTTCAGGATCCAGAGTCAACGAGGTTGCCTCGTCAAAATCTTGACTATGGAAAACCCTGTGGAAAAAAACCAATAGCCAAGGGAAAAGAGTACAACACTACTGTTGACTCCCCCTCATCTGACAAGCTTCAGGCTTGCAGATTTTCTATGAATATATACATCAGTCTCCTATATATTTATACATTCATAGTTCTCTCATCTTGACCCAGTTTACATTTTCTCACTCTCATCATCCCAATCCCACTTACAAGTTTCTCAAAGATACTAGTAGACAGGGATTTGGTAAGAAAATCCGTCAAGTTATTACAAGATTGGATCTTCTGTACCTCAATATGCTTTTGCTTCTGAAGGCCATGCGTCCAGAAGAACTTGGGAGGGATATGCTTCGTTTTGTCGCCTTTAATATAGCCGTCATGTAGCTGGGCTATACATGCTGCATTGTCTTCATAGATTGTAGCAGGCTCAAGAACGCCGGGCTTCAGGCCGGTAGACGTGAGAATGTGCTGGATCACAAAACATAGCCAGAAACTCTCTTTACTTGCTTCATGGATTGCTAGAAGTTCTGAATGTGTGGATGAGACGGTCGTCATGGTCTGCTTCACAGATCTCCAAGATATAGCAGTGCCGCCATAAGTGAACATGTATCCGGTCTGAGACTTCTCTGTATGAGGATCAGATCTGTAACCTACATCAGCATACCCAACTAAACCTGTTGTTGCCCCTTTCCTGTAGAATAGACCTAAGTCTATGGACCCTTGGAGGTAGCGCAGAAGATGCTTAACTCTGGCCAAGTGCCGCTGTGTAGGTGCATCACTATATCTGGCTAGTAAGTTGACTGCAAATGCTATGTCAGGGCGAGCGCAGTTAGCCAGGTAAAGGAGTGCACCAATAGCACTTAAATAGGGCACTTCAGGGCCTAGTATTTCCTCTCCCTCTTCCAGCGGCCAGAAGGGGTCTTTATGTACATCCAATGATCTCACGATCATAGGGGTACTGAGGGGGTGGCACTTATCCATTTGGAACTTTTTAAGTAAGTTCGATGTATAAGTTGACTGATGTAACAGGATCCCATCGTTAAGATGCTCTATTTGAAGACCTAAACAGAATTTTGACTTTCCGATGTCTTTTATCTCGAAAGTTTCTTCAAGCTTCTAGAAATCTCAGTGATCTCTCCAAGACATCCGATGAGGTTCAAGTCGTCCACATAGACGGCTATAATGACAAATCATGATGCCTTTACTCTAATAAAGATGCAAGGATAGACTGGGTCATTTGCAAATCCTTGCTTCGCAAGGAATTCACTCAGTCTGTTATACCACATCCTTCCAGACTATTTCAGACCATATAATGATCTTTACAGTTTCACTGAGTAGACGTCACGTTGTCTCTCTTTTAGTACTGCAGGCAAAGAATAACCGTCAGGCAATCTCATAAAGATGTCTCGGTCTAAATTGCCATATAGGTATGCCGTCACGACATCCATAAGCTGCATATCCAAACCTTTTTGAGCAGTTAAGCCAATAAGGAATCGGAAGGTGATCGCGTCCATGACCGGGGAGTATGTGGCGTCAAAATCCACCCCTGGACGTTGGGTAAAACCCTGCGCTACTAGCCTTGCTTTGTAGCGAATGGTCTCATTCTGTTCATTTCTTTTTCTAACAAAGACTCATTTATAACCCACATGTTTTACACCTTTTGGTGTCTGGACAATTGGTTCGAAGACCTTGCGTTTTGTGAGTGAGTCCAACTCCACTCCTATTGACGCTTTCTATTTTGGCCAATCATCTCTGCTTTGACATTCTGTCAGACAGTGTGGTTCAATATCATCGTCGCAGTATGCGACGTTGATGGCAATATTGCACGCAAATGTGTCATCTATAATGGTGCTCTTTCTGTCCCAATGCTCCCCAGTTCGTACATAATGTATCGAAACTTCATTTTCTCCCGGTTTTTTCTCTCTTTGAGAGTTTGGAAGAGATGGGGGAGCAGTGCTTATAGTAGCATCGTGTGGTGGTATTGTTTGACCATTGCCAAGGGTCCTACTCTTTCGAGGGACTTGATCCTTGGATCCTGGTGGTCGTTATCTCTTTTTAAGAGGTCCAACCATCTCTGCTGCAGGCGGATTGCATCCATTTTGCGGTATGTCAATCCTAGCTGGAGTGTTAGCAGCAGGGACGTGTGATCTGACAATCTTCTGGTTGTCAATAAATTTGTCCGGCAAGAGATGGACAGTGTTTTGGATATGGAGAATCTTCAGGACCACCTACTCACACTACCTCGTAGGCGGATCAAAGTGACTTAATTTCTGTGTATCCCTAGAGATACTATCTGAAGCTTCAGGCTTCTTGGTTTGTAAGCCTAGTCTTAGAAATGATGTTTCATCAAATTCACAGTCTTCTAGACGTGCCTTGAAAACGTCTCCCGTAAGGGGTTCTAGGAATCCTATTATGGAAGGTGTGTCAAACCCAACATAAATGCCTAGACGACGTTGTGGACCCAACTTTGTCCTTTGTGACGGTGCTATAGGGACGTATACTGCACACCCAAATATTCTCAAATGTGAGACAATTGGTGGTACTCCAAGTGCTAATTGCATAGGAGAAGATGACCGACCTCCAGAAGGTCTGTATTTTATTAAAGATGCAGCATGAAATATTTGCATGACCACATGCATTCACCGACAACTGGGATTGAAGTAGTAATGGACGAGCAATCCATTGCAATCTCTTTATTAGAGATTCTGCTAACCCATTTTGGGTGTGAACATGTGCTACATGATGTTCAACTTCAATGCCTGATGCTTGGCAATAGTCTAGAAAAACTTGTGATGTAAACTCCCCCGCATTATCCAGATGAAGTTTCTTTATCTGGTGATCGGGAAAGTGGGCCAGCAACTTGATTATCTGAGCTAAAAGCTTAGAAAATGCCAATTTACGGGTGGACAGTAGACACACATGTGACCACTTAGTAGATGCATCTATCAGGACCATAAATTACTTGAAGGGACCACTTAATGGGTGTATAGGCCCACAAAAGTCCCCATGGATTCTCTCCAGGAAGCTAGGAGACTCCAAGTCCACTTTAAGTGGAGATGGTCTCGTTATTAGTTTACCCTTGTAACATGGTGGTCATAGGAAATTACATTTTTGAAGAATATTCAGGTTCTTCAAATTTATACTCTTGAGCTATTTATGATGCGGTACATCATAACAGATTCAGGGTGTCCTAGTCTACTATGCCAGAGTTGGAATTCTGGTATTTGAGGGCACTACAGGTGCTCCTTCATGTATACTTCTGGAGAGTGAATACTTGTCTGGTAGAGACCAGTGGGGAGTCCCTCGATACGTTCCACAATGGTTTTTATACCATTTGTAAGAGACGTTACGTGCAAGTATTCTTTTTTATTATCCTCGACGGTCTCTAAGTGATACCCGTTTAAACGGATATCTTTAAAACTTAGAAGATTTCGGATAGGTGAGTATAGCGCATCTCTAAGTTTAATGTGTGTGTGTTATTGGGGAGCAAAATGATTGCTTCCTCTGATCCTTTTATTATGTCAGCTGGTCCTGTGATTGTTCTCAATGGACCAGAGTAACTACCAATGCTCGTAAAGTAGTCTATACACTGAAGAATAGAGTGCGTTGACGCACTGTCCACTAGACATATAGATTCCATATTTCAAAATGAAAAGCATTCAATAAATACTACGACAAAGAATACTTTCATTAATATTTAAAAGCTGACTAACAAAGTAGCTAACATGGAATAGAAAGACATAAAATAAGATACAGTGCTAGAAAGTAAGATACAGATGGTCCATGACTACAAAGTGTTGTCATTCATGAAATCTTCTGGATTCCATGCAGTAGCTGGCAACGCTGTCCCATCTATTGAGTTTGTCTCAACATGAGGCTTGAGATTTGCTTAGTAGAGGTCCTGTAGGTGTTTGGATGTGCGGCAGTTTCTGGACCAATGGCCAGTCATTCCGCATCTAGAGCATTTATCCTCCCAGTTTTTCTTGGGAGGACCACCTTTATTAGGCGTCAACTTTTGCTTCTTTGCCACGAACTTCTGGTTCTGGGGATGAGCATGAGGAGTTGCCTTTTTCTGCTGCTTCAGTTCTTTCCATTTCTGGAACTTTGCCTTCTTATCCATATTCTTCTTCTGGGAAGACTGGAAATGTGCCTCTGTATGAGGTGGAAGTGGAGCGGAGCCAGGAGGGCGTAGATTGTGAGTGGCAATCAACAACTCTCTATTTTGTTCAGCCATTAGTAGGCATGAAAGCAGATCGGAGTACTTTGTGAACTTTCGTTCACGGTACTGTTGCACGAGGATCAGTCCTTCTCATGAAAAGATGTAAACGTCTTCTTTAGCAACATCCTTTCAGGCATATTCTCACCATACAACTTCAGGCGTGAGGTGATTCGGAATAATGCTGAGTTATACTCCGCTACGGATTTGTAATCATGTATGCAAAGGTGAGTCCACTCGTACTGTGCAAGAGGGAGTATGACATCCCTTTGATGTATGTACCTCTCCTCAAGTGCGGTCCACAGCTCATAGGGATCCTCTACAGTAAGATACTCGTCCTTCAGGGTTGAGTCTAAGTGTTTCCTGATATAAATAATGGCTTTCGCCTTAAGTATATCGGAAATTTCTTCACCAGTAGATGCTTCTTTAGAAGCATCCTTTTCAGCTGTGGCAGTACTGATTGTTATCATTGCTGTGGGTGTTAGATTGAACCCATGAGAGCACATGTGGAACTTCAGATCCAGCTGCCAACTCAAGTAGTTCGACCCATCGACCTGAAATCAACATTAGCAAGTCTGGCCATCTTTGCAATCTTGCAAAATAACATGAATTATTTGACTATTAAAGTGAAATATCCACGCATTTAATATAAGCAAATAATTAATTTAGAACTATATGGATTAGCCAGCCGAGCACTAAAAAGAAAAAGAAAAAGTCCGAAGATACATCCCATAAATATAAAAAAGTGCATAAAATAAAGACAACTTGGGAACTTTAAGAAAAGCCTCTTTCTCTTTATGCTAGCGCCTTCTTCTCCATGGGGTGGTCCTTCAGCTTTGACTTTTACATTTATAGCCTCACATACAAGTTCACTCAAAAAGAAAAAATTGCAGAAAAAGAGAAAAGTGTCGGAAACCTAGCTGATCAATAAAAACATAGTCTAATAGCACATCTACGCAGATATTATATACATATACAACCATGCAGATATATGGCATCACAGACATAGATTTCAAAATAATCTAACAAGTGAAGTGTGTGCTCAAATTTCTAACAATAGAATTTAAAACATATAATTATGATCCAATTGTGTCTTTATTTATTTTTCCGCCCAACGCTATCACAATTAAATATGTCCTTAATTAGTGGGCTTTAGAGGCCCAAATAATTTTAAAAATAAATTTTTGTAAAAAAAATAGGCTAATTTTCAGGCTGTAGGGCCAAAAATAACCAAGAAAGAGTTA
The DNA here is from genome assembly GCA_030789695.1 of Scilla litardierei. Classification (NCBI taxonomy): domain Eukaryota; kingdom Viridiplantae; phylum Streptophyta; class Magnoliopsida; order Asparagales; family Asparagaceae; genus Scilla; species Scilla litardierei. Next base: position 122,718,176 of record CM061134.1, read on the forward strand.
ATGGGCCTCTCCCCAAAATAGCCCGTTAAGGGCTAGGGCTTTGAAAAACCCTAGGGAGAGGGGGGGGGGGGGGGGGGGGGCACGGCGACCGCCGTGGCGGCTAGCCGCCCCTGCAGGGCGCGTCCGGCCATGTCCTTTTGGGCATGGCCTGACAGTGCACGAAGGCACGGCCGCGCGCCTTCAGGGCGCGGCCATGGATCATTAAAAAAAAAATCAAATTTTTAATGTTTTTTAGACATGCAGATCTAAAAAAAAATCCGACGTTTACTGTGTTCATGAACTACGTGATCGAAAATATGCAGATTTACAGGAAAAACACGTCTAGATCTAAAAAAATTTAGGATTTACCTTCTAGATTCTGCTATGGAATCTAGACGACGGTCGATGAAGGATGCCTTTTACGCTCTCCGTTGAGAAGAACAAGATCTTCTTAAAAATGATGTTGGAGATGAACACCTCCTTGAGAGCCGTCGTCTTTTTCCTTCGAGCAGTTCGTGCTGATAACGTGTTATGAAGGGAAAAACGTAAGGTAAAAGGTGTAGGAGGTTAGTAGCCCTTGCCCTCATATCTATATTACATTTGACAGAGTTTTTTGAATCCTAGGGCTGACTAGGACAAGCTGACTAGGACAAATGAGTGGGATAAAAAGTGGCTGAGATTTAATCTTGGATGATGAACGGTTGGGATTAAAAATTAAGATGAATGGTTTGTATTTTTGAGTTTGTGTGGGGCCCATTTCTTTTCGTAACTTGCCATTTGACTTGGGAAAGCAAGTCTGCTTTTGGGGGAGAGCAAGAGGCTTTTTTGGGGATAGCAACAACCATTTGATTCTAAGATCTTTTCCAAGACAGCAACAGACATTTAATTGCAGGAGAGAGAGGAAGAGAGATAAAATTTTGACTATCAATTTTTGTGTGAAACTAAATTCTCTGAAAAACTAAATTTTGGGATGAACTAAAATTTTTTGAACTCGAAAATTTCGCTGGGAGAACCCTACAATTTTGGAGATGAACTAAATTTGGATGGTACTAAATTTGTTGAGGAACTAAGATTTTTGTTATTAACTTAATTCCTTGGGATGAGCAAAATTCTTGGGGAACTAAGCTTTTGACATGGGAATATCTTAAATGAATCGTGCCCTACGGGCACGGGTTATGACTATATATAACATTCAATGATGGGGATGGGTGGATACCGAATGAGCCTATTCACAACAATCTGCGTTATTTTCGAAAAAAATTAAGCGGTCTGTGCATTACGCTAGAGGATTGAATATGCTAAATGCTATCTTTCAAGGGGCATTTATAAAAATATCCAATTAGTTTTCTAACTTGCTTGTCTCCATAAAGTCCTTACAGCTCTTCTTTTACATTTCCCTCTCCCTGTTCCGAGCGAAAATTTCCACTAAAATTCTACAAAAATCTCGTCACAAACCCTAATTCTACCCTCAATCTTTCAATGAAAAACATCTTCAAGAAATTCCACATAGGAACTAACCACGATCCGAATCGATCCAGCGAAATCCATTCTTCGTCCTCCCCTGCCCCATCCGCCTCATGCGGATCCGATCACCGCTCCGCCGCTGCGGTAACCTCACCGACATCTCCTTCTCTGCCTCCTCCAGCTCCGACGATGTCAGCAGTGGTGGAGAGGAAGGACTACTTCTCGTCGGAGGAGGAGTATCAGATTCAGCTGGCGATGGCGATCAGTGCGTCCAATTCGGAGTTTAGAGATGATCCTGATATTGATCAGATCAGAGCGGCGACACTCTTGAGCTTGGGAACGCATCGGAGTAATCCAGGAGGAGAGGAGGTGGGGGCTGCTGAGGCGCTTTCCAGGAGATATTGGGTGAGTTAACTGATTAAAGACGTGGATTTCCCCCCCAAAAGGGAGATTGTTTGATGTGATTTATTTTTCTTTCATATTAGTTTTTGCTAATTGAGGGTTGAAACTCACGGAGGTACCGTATGCGTTAAAGATAAAGAGTTTCCTTTGAGATCGAGGCGATAATTTTAGATTTGGGTGTATGGTGCTTTGATATTTCCGTGAGTGGTGCGTTGTTACTGTTAACGATTGCATTGGGTAGTTGAAAGTGGTTATGACTTTCAATGAGAAATTCTAGAGTTAGTTATTTTGTCTCTGTTATTTAATAGACTAGAATCCATGAGTTCACTTGTAAAGTTCAGATTTTAAGTTTGGCTTCTGTTCAGTTGCAGTACAGCAGTATGAACTATGAACTAGTACTATAGTGGTGGATGTGCTGCCAGGAAGATCTAGGACAGTGAGCAGAAAAGGCTCATGCTGTTTGGAGGGACGGCACACCTTATTATTAATGGGGAAAAAGTTTAACTATGAATCAAACTTTAGTTCTGTAGACTATGTTATTAGTGTATGTAGTGCTGATCTAGGGTGTCTCGGTATCAGCAAAACTGAAATATTGTGGACGACTGCTTTAGGTTTGTGAGAAACATTGGCATGGGCATTTGGTGCTATTAAAGGTTTGCATAATTGCATAGATTGATGCTATGATTAATGTTTTAGAAAAAGTATAGGAATATGCTTTGTGATAGTAAAAACTTGACCTAGCTCTTGCATGCCAACCCTTTATAACTTAGCACAGCTCTTCATTTAAAGAATTGACGAGGACCCACTTTCATTCTGTATGAAAACTTGATTTTTAGCTTTCTTTGATGAAACTCACACCTTTTTAGCTTTCTTCATTTTGATTTTTGTGAACCTAAACACACAATACACTATAAATAAGATACTTAAGTAATGCCAACTGTTTTAAGAATTAAGATCACATGGTCTTATTAAAAATGTTGAAATCAAAGGAAGGCGGGAGTGTTATTTTCATACATTATTCTCTCATAGAGCATAACATATAAATAATAGGTTCAATTCATGCTGGGAACTATAGATATTACCTCCAAATTAGGCTTATTAAAGTTATTCTAAAGAGAAATGAAGACCAGGAGGTCAACAAGACCCAATGCTATTCCTATTAAAGTTTAGAAGTGTTTGGGAGTACAAGGTTAGTATGGTCCATTGTTCTATTCTACAAAATTATATATATACTAAGAAATTTTCTTACACACACGTATAAATGTGTGTATGAACAAAGATGATATTCATAACTGATCATACAATCATGAAATAAATCTTTTGTGCCGTATCATGAAAGTATGCACGAATGTTATTGATCAAAACATAAGAAAACAAGAGTATGGTTCTAAATATCATCTTACTTTTAGTGCTAGGAAGATTAAATATGGAAGCTATTTATTTTCTTAAATAATTGGTGTAATAGTATTTAAGAGGGCGCTAGATGAGGCCAGGCGGGGTGGAAGGAATGCGTAGGCGACGAGAGGTAGAAAGATGTGGGTGTGGGTGTATGGTTGCAATGTGTTACAAAGCGAAGGCGGAGGCGAGGTGCTATGCCAGAGGCGGGGCGTTATGCTAGTGCCTAGGCATTTTCCCTCCATAAAACTAAACATGTACAACAGTTCAAAATATGTTAAAACTTTAAAAATTATTTCATCAATAGTAAAAGTATATAATAAATATCACATTTAATTTTTAATATTGAAGATTCCAACTATAAATAAGTCAAACATTAAAAAATTAGATTAGTGTTGCCTATGTATTTTTTTTCCTAAACATAAACATATATGATCATTCAAACTTTAAGGAAAATATATTACAATTCTAAAAATTATATCAAGAGCAATAAAAATATAAAACAATATCACATTTAATATTTGATATTTAAGTTTTTATCTACAAACATGTCAGAAGTAGGCAGTGCCTAGCCTGTATATGGATGACACTTGGGCAACCTGGATGTGCTAAACTGCCAACGGGGCCCAGGCTGCCTGAGCTAGCGCCTAGGCTAGGTTCTCGTGGGCGGTTGGCCCACCTAGAAATGGAACCTAAAACCTAAGTTTTGAGCAGGCAATCAAGGGGCCTATGACTAGTGGCTGCCTAGGCCTCAAGAGGTGGGGATTTTTAAAAACAATGTTTGATTGATTAGGATCCATTCGAGTGGATCAAATTTGTAGATCTAACCCATGCAAATCTAAAATTGTGCAACTTAAATAAAATTCTATTAGATGTGATTTGACATATTTAAACCACATACAACCATAAACAGATTAAATTTTAAATTATTTACATTTGTTTTACCCATGCAAAATCTAATCATGAAATTCGTGTTTTAGAATTGTCATAAAATTGATCAACTTGACAAGATAAAGGGAAAGATAGACTACCCATTTGTTGTTGCATTGTTAGAGTATTGACATCATGGAGTGATTGTTTGTCGCTGTTGTGGTCCTTTAAGGTGAGATGAGAGGGGGATGAAGGATTAAGGAAAAAATCCAACCATGTATTTATTAGAAGCGTGTCGGACTTGATGACACACAATCACTTTAGGAGGTTGATGATGGCTAGTTAAACGATGACAAATGCATATGCTTGCTCGACGCCTCTATCTCTCTTTATCACTCTTCTCTCTTTAGGGCAATGCCATTTGGCGACACCTATCCTATATTCTTGCAATCTGTGGTCCATCTACTTGCCGGTCCATGCCGTCTATTAAAACCATGATGGAGAGTTGTCAAAAGAAGAAAATGGATATATATTGTTTTTATTGACTTAGAAGAAACTTATGATAGAGTCTTTATAGATGTTGATTTGGGGTTTAGAAAAGAAATATGTATGCATGATCTTTGATAAAGAATATGTATGATGGTGCAGTGCTAGCAGATACATTGAAAATGGTTAGAAGGAAAATAGACAGTCCTTATCTCCATAGTTTTATACTAAGAATTTATCGTAGTTATATATTAGTAATAAATTAGTCGATCATCATAAACTATGACTGAACTTATGAGGCATATCTAGGATGAAGTCCATTGGGCATATTGTTTGATGGTAATATAGAATTAGTATAAGACTAAGGAATACGATATAAAGGTGGAAAGAGATTCTGTGACCCAAATGATTTGCAACTAATGGGATGATAACTGAATTATGGAATGCAACCAAATTGTGAGAGGGTATGTCGTGCAGTTTAGATTGATAGTAAGAGAATAAAATACCTTAGAGGCTTATATCATCCATCTCTTCTATTTAGGGACATCATTCAACATGATGGTCATCTCAAGGACGATTTAGTCCAAAGATAAATAAGGGACTGTTCAATGTGGAGAAGTACTTCTGGTTTTAGGTGATCATAGTACCTATAAAATTGGAAGTATTTAATACGAAAACTGCAAGATCAACTACCTCTTGTGGGGCCATTGTTTGTTAAGAAACTGATGCGGCACTGGTATCAAAGGGGGCGGCGCACGAGGAGGTTCCAGTTCGAGTGTACCAAAGGAGGAGGCAACTCGGGTCCGCCGCGGACCCGGTCCCAAACTTGTAATTTCGCATCTGCAGGGAATGGTCGTTTAGTAATTCGACATTTGTCCCTCTCCTAATTAAGGTCCGGCCGGCCCTAGCATGGGTTATCGAAGAATTGACAAGGTATTTTATTTTCCTAGAACCCTAGAATAATTTCCTTTAGTAATTCACCATTGCTCGTGATTTTAGATCAATTGTTCTAGCTTTATTTAGTATTTTCAGATCAGTTCTTCGCATTAAAACCATAGATTTAGTAGTCCAAAGCCATAAAAATCCAACCTTTATCCCACAAAAAGCCCAAGACACATCAATTTGGTGTCAGAGCATTAGATCCATGGCAAATACTCGATCTATGGAACAGATCGAGTTGTTGGAAGAGTGGATGGAAAGGATTAAAACACGAGTCAGTGAAGGATTTTTCGAAGCCCGAAAAGAGGACGCCAAGATCGCCGCAAAGATCAAAGAGGAAATGAAGGAGAATCAAGAGAAAACTGAAACGCGATTGACAGCCATAGCGGAGGCCATAATGGCGTTGTCCGTAAATCTCAAACCAAAGATGGATCCAAGCAAAAAGGAGCCACCTTTGGCGATGGACAAGGGTAAAAAGGTGCTTTTAACGAAGAGGGGCCGGAACATGATGACGACAGGGCCTTCGACCCTCGGACAAGGATTGGGAGGTGTATCTCGCCTCATCGCCGCCGCGCGCCGGAGAGCCAACCACCGGAGGGGGGCCCGCCCCTTCGGCAGCATTGGGGGTGGCCGACGAACCCCCACGGCCACCCGGGGGATGGCGAACCCCCAGATGGCCGTGGGGGTCCCGCCGAACCCCCAGGAGGGGCGGTAGCCACCGCCGCCCCTCCCTATGCCCCCGATAGCAACCGGGGGCAGCGCCTGGGGGCCGCCGGCCCAAAACTGGGGCCGGCAGCCCCAGGTGCCTTATTGGGGGAGTTCGCCCAGCCCCCACGGGGCTTTTCGAGCTTCGACAGAGGGCCATGGGGCTCCACCGACCCTCCAGGCACCCCGGCAGCACCTGCAGGCCTCTATGGCGCCACCTGTGGCCCACTTCGGGGCCCGAATAGCTTATACGGTCGGATTTCATCCGCATGGTACATGATTTCAGCAGCCTACATGGTGTTAGCAGTTTTCGGGAGGCCCGTCGACTCAGCCCCCGCCTTTCGGGGGAGTGACATGAGATTGTAGAATATACCAGGGCCCTCCTAGGGGTCCTCAGGCAGAGTATGGACATCCACATGGGGATGCGAGAGGAGACTGGCTGTGGGATGGAGCAGATGGAGGCGCGCGTGATCGCGTAGATGCCTATTTACCTGACAGACCACCGGGGTATCAGCAAAGGGGAGGATTTTAGCAGCAGGAGAGAGGTGGATTCGCTGGGGGAGAGACGGCTGAGGAAGCTCGAGGTGCCTATTTTTGGGGGGAGATCCTGATGACTGGCTATACCGGGTGGAGAGGTACTTTGAGGTGTCAGCAGTAACAGGGGAGGACTGGCTTTGGGCGATAAGGGTCTGTTTAGAGGGAGAGGCCTTGGGCTGGTTTAGGTGGACTGATCAGCAGCAGCCATTTCAGACTTGGGAGGAGTTCACCTCGTTTTTGGTGGAGCGTTTTGGCGCAGTGCAGTCTGGGGGAGTTTTTGATAGACTATATTCATTGAAACATGAGGGGAGCGTAGGAGATTATATTAAGAAGTTTGAGTCGCTTTGCCATCGAGTCCGAGGAGTTTCAAGGGAATCATTGGAGGGCTGTTTCATGAAGGGGCTGAAGTCCACTGTTAGATCCGGACTGAGACAGCTACAACCAGTGGGTCTGCGGGGATGATGACGTCAGCTAGGAGGGTAGAGGACCATCAGGAGATGGAGACGGAGACGGAGACAGAGAGGAGAGCCCGCGGAGCATGGGGAGGTACCACTTTTCGTGGACAGGCGCCTGCTACTGGACAGAGGACTGCTCCTACACCAGGGGCTGCTCCTGCCCAGGGAGTTACAGCTGTTGTCGGGGGCAACAGGGACAAGAGACAGGAGCCCCGGGCGGGAGGGCATGTACGGAGGATGACTGATGCAGAGATGAGAGAGAAGTGTGCGAAGTGATTATGCTTAGGTGTGATGAGAGATTCACCACAGGACACCGATGTGCAGATCGGACTCTTCAGATACTGTTAGTGAACGATGAGGAGGAGGATGACGATGTCGTCATACTAGAGGCAGGAGAGGACGAGGAGGAGACTGAGCACCAGCACTTAGACTTGGCAGAGGTATCCCTTAATTCTGTGGTAGGGTTCACACCGAACCACACCATGAAATTGGTGGGACTGGTGGGCGGTCAGGAGGTGATCGTATTAGTAGATAGTGGGGCCACCCATAACTACATCTCCAGTAGGTTGGTGGGAGAGCAAGGACTACAGAGGAGCGGCACAGGGAGGTATGGAGTGATGCTGGGCATTGGGCATGTGACACACAGCATCGGTGTCTGTCGCAGAGTGATCATGACGATTCATGGAGTACAAATTGTCACAGATTTTCTTCCCTTGGAGTTACGGAGTACCGATGTCATCTTGGGGATGAAGTGGCTGCAGACACTGGGGGAGACCAGGACGAACTGGAAGATACTGAGGATGGAGTACCAGGATAAGGGAGGACAATGGTCTTACAGGGGGATCCCAGCCTTTGTCGTTCTTTAGTGTCCTATAAGGCCATGTCTCGAGCGATCCACATAGCAGGGGGAGGTTTTCTGGTCGAGCTACAGGTAGTGGCATCAGCATAACAGAGGGAGGACCATGCACAGGCGGTAGCACCAGAGATTGAGGAGCTGTTGGTTCAATATGAGGAGGTGTTTCAGACACCACATGGGCTACCACTGCACAGAGACCACGAGCACGTCATCGTCTTATAGGAGGGTGTTTCTCCCATTAGTGTGCGCACCTACAGATATCCTCAGGTGCAGAAGGACGAGATAGAGAGATTAATAGAGGACATGCTGCAGGCATGGGTGATTCAGCCGAGTACTAGCCCGTTCTCCAGCCCAATTTTATTGGTTAAGAAGAAGGATGGTAGCTGGAGATTCTGTGTGGACTACATGGCCTTAAATAAGAAAACTGTTGCGGATAAGTTTCCTATCCCGGTGACCCGGTGATCGATGAGCTTCTGGATGAGCTCCACGGAGCTGCCTGCTTTTTTAAGATCGATCTCAAGTCTGGTTATCATCAGATAAGGATGCGGGTAGCTAACGTGTCCAAGACGGCTTTCAAGACTCATGAGGGGCACTATGAGTTCCTCGTTATGCCTTTCGGCTTGACGAATGCTCCTGCGACTTTTCAGGCACTGATGAACAAGGTGTTCTGGCCTTACCTCCGGAGATTCGATGACATCCTCGTGTACAGTCGCAGTGTGGAGGAGCATGTTAGGCACTTGCAGGCGGTACTACATGAGCTACAGGACCAGCAGCTGTGTGCTAATAAAAAGAAGTGTTTGTTTTGTCAGCTTCAGGTGGAGTATTTGGGGCATATTGTCTCAGCTGAGGGGGGTGGCAGCCGATCGGGCCAAGATCACGACGATTTTAGATTGGCCGATACCTAGCACACTACGAGGCTTGCGTGGCTTCTTGGGCTACAGGACCAGCAGCTGTGTGCTAATAAAAAGAAGTGTTTGTTTTGTCAGCTTCAGGTGGAGTATTTGGGGCATATTGTCTCAGCTGAGGGGGGTGACAGCCGATCGGGCCAAGATCACGACGATTTTAGATTGGCCGATACCTAGCACACTACGAGGCTTGCGTGGCTTCTTGGGCCTGACGGGATATTACAGGAAGTTCGTTCAGGGGTACAGTTCAATTGCATGGCCACTCACAGAGCAGCTTAAGAAGGACAGCTTCCACTGTGACGAGGATGCCACCAGGGCATTTGAGGCCTTAAAGCAGGCGATGGCGACAGTACCCGTCTTTGCACTATCGGATTTCAGGTGGCCTTTTGTTATAGACACAGACGCATCTGGACATGGGTTGGGAGCAGTGCTGATGCAGGATCAAAGGCCTATTGCATATTTTAGCCAGACTTTGTCAGCACGAGTGAGGCTGAAGTCGGTATACGAGCGGAAGTTGATGGCGATCGTGCTCTCTATACAGAAATGACGACCATATTTGTTGGGGAGGAGATTCATAGTGAGAACCGACCAACGGAGCCTGAAATATTTACTTGAGCAGCGCATGGTCACAGAAGAGCATCAGAAGTGGCTCTCCAAGCTGGGCAACTACACATTTAAGATACAGTACCAGCCAGGCTTGGAGAACAAGGCGGCGGACGCCTTGTATCGCAGAGAGGAGCTCGCAGGGGTGGCAACCATTTCCGTACCGGTTCTCTTAGACTGGGAGCCGTTGGGCAGAGAGATTGAGACCGACACAGACTTGGCACAGATACGGGAGGCACTGCAACAGGGATCAACAGATTTTTCGGGATACACCATGAGCGGGCAACTTCTTCTATATCAGGGAAGACGGGTGATTCCCAGGGACTCCACCCATATTCCGTTGATTTTCCAGGAGTTCCACAGCAGCGCCATCGGCAGGCATTCAGGTATACATCAGACCTACAAGAGGATGTCTAGGGAGCTATACTGGCCAGGGATGAAGAAGGACATTGCCTAGATGATAGCGGAGTGTGACGTTTGCCTGTGTCACAAGTATATGGCAATGGCACCTGCATGACTTCTACAGCCTTTGGCTCTACCGGAGAGAGTTTGGGAGGATATCCAGCATGGACTTCATTGAGGGGCTTCCACGGTCAGATGGCTACAACTCTATATTGGTGGTGATAGATCGGCTCAGTAAGTATGCCCATTTAGTGACACTCAGACATCCCTACACGGCAATGACAGTGGCTACAGCTTTCATGTGGAAGGTCGTTCGCTTGCATGGTTTCCTCGCTTCTATAGTGTCAGATCGCGATAAGGTCTTCATGAGCAGTTTTTCGCAGGAGCTTTTCAAGGTGCAAGGAACTAAGCTGGGAAGGAGCACAGCCTATCACCCACAGATAGATGGTCAGACTGAGGTGATGAATAGGAGTGTGGAGATCTATTTGAGGTGTTTTGCGTCAGATGCGCCGAGACAGTGGGCCAGGTGGTGAGCATGGACAGAATATTGGTACAACACCTCGTACCACTCGGCAGTATAGAGCACACCGTTTCGGATTTTGTATGGTTGGGACCCGTCCCAATTGATACACTACAGCAGAGGGGCCACTCTCGTGTCACAGGTAGAGGAGCATCTGGGAGAGCGGGACAGATATTTGGAGGAGTTAAAGAAACATCTGTTGCGAGCCCAGCATATCATGAAGACTAAGGCAGATGAGCACCAGAGGGATGTGCAGTTTGTCGTAGGGGATCGGGTTTATCTGAAACTACGACCCTACAGACAGAAGACATTGGCCCGTCGGAGCAATGAGAAGCTAGCAGCCCGCTACTATGGACCATTCGAGGTGACAGCTCAGATCAGAAAGGTGGTGTATCGTCTGCAGTTACCTGCTACCTCTACCATCCACCCGGTGTTTCATGTCTCACAGTTGAGGAGAGGCCGACTTTGCCACCTACTTTGACAGAGGACATGGAGGTGCTTCTTGAGCCTCAGGAGCTGACGGGGGTTAGACATGCCTCAGACGGGGCACATGAGGTGCTTATTAGATGGAGGGGCCTACCGGCTTACGATGCTACTTGGGAACCATTTACAGTGATACACAACCAATTTCCAGAATTCCACCTTGAGGACAAGGTGACACTTTGGGGGGGAGTAGTGATGCGGCGCGGGTATCAAAGGGGGCGGCGCGCGAGGAGGGTCCGGTTCGAGTGTACCAAAGGAGGAGGCGACTCGGGTCTGCCACGGACCTGGTACCAAACTTGTAATTTCGCATCCGCAGGGGAGGGTCGTTTAGTAATTCGACATTTGACTAATCCCTCTCCTAATCATGGGCCGACCGTCCCTAGCATGGGCTATTGAAGAATTAATAAGGTATTTTATTTTTCTAGAACCCTAGAATAATTTCCTTTAGTAATTCTCCATTGCTCGTGATTTTAGATTAATTGTTCTAGCTTTATTTATTATTTTCAGATCAGATCTTTGCATTAAAACCCTAGATTTAGTAGTCCAACGCCATAAAAATCCAACCTTTATCCCCACAAAAAGCCCAAGACGCATCAGAACCATGTTAGGAAAATGAAATATGATATGGATGAGCATTGACTAAAATATAGGATAAGAAATGAGTGCACTTGTAGCAAGTTAGAAGTTGCTTCTATCAAGGTAGCTTGAAGGAAAATTGATTGAGATGTATTGCATGTGCAGTGAAGGGCATTTAGTACATTGATTATGAAAATTGATAGGATTATAGCTGGTGGGGCAATGATGGCCTGAAGGAGGCCTGAATAGACAAGGATGAAAGGCAATTAGTAAGGATTCATTTGATAGTGCTTGATTCCATGCAGTGCACACATTGAGGGAGTGGAAGGAACGCTATGGTTTATGTTGTTTATCCTAAAAATTTGGGATAACGGTTCTGTTTTAGAAAATTGGTAAAGATAATGAAAGCGGATATTTCTAGCAAATAATTTAGGAGAAAGGACGGTTTTATGAGATTTTTTGGTCATCTAATTAATTTAATAATTTTTTATTTATTTATGTTGTTAAATGAGAATGTTTGAATGGATGGGGGGCAATGATCTAAGGATAACATTAGAATTTAGAAATAAGTGCATCGATAAGAAGTTAGACACACTTCTTAGGATGAAGTGAATGAGAATGATGAAAAAGGCATAAGCATGTGCATTAGAGACCAATCAGTGCATCACTTAGGAGAGAGAGGACTGTACTTGATGGAGCAACATGGCATATGTTTGGCCATAAACAAGCATGACTGAAGAAAGTAAAATAGCATATCAAATTATTAATGTAACAAAAGAGATGATTGTCAGCAGAGTTGAGCAGAGTTGAATGGACGATTAGGTCTCATGCAACGCCCCAGAAAGTCTTAGATAAATGTTTGATAGTTGTCAAATTGGGTTAGTTATCGCACATTGTTTTACGTGAATACCATATTGCATATCATGTTGTGTTGCATATAATAATATACTTTGACCTTATGATACTATTAAGTAATCTAACATGCAACAATTTGTGAATATATGGACAAATTTAGACTTAAAGAAAAATGATCCAGGACATATGCTAAAAGGTAGTAAGACACAAAACTCAAGCATGCATATATATATATATATATATATATATATATATATATATATATATATATATATATATATAGAGCAAAAAATGTACCTAAGAACGTGCGCAGGTAACGCCCCCTCTGTTTGGTGTTTCCAAGTATTTTTTTGAATTTTTTTGCAGTAGCTAGATATACTTGTTATGAAGCTCCCCACAAAATTTCAGGTCAATCCAACACCGTTTGAGACTCCGTTCATCGATTTCAAAACCGTTGCGCAAAACTGTCTAGAATTCTGGACAGTTTTGCGCAACGGTTTTGAAATCGATGAACGGAGTCTCAAACGGTGTTGGATTGACCTGAAATTTTGTGGGGAGCTTCATAACAAGTATATCTAGCTACTGCAAAAAAAATTCAAAAAAATACTTGGAAACACCGAACAGAGGGGGTGTTCGCTGGTATCTCTGCCTGCGCACGTGTGCAGGCACATTTGCCCCATATATATATATACTAGTCATTACCCGTGCCCATAGGGCACGGTTTATTTAATGGCTGAGTTTTTCTCCCCCACAAATTTCAAGTTCCACCAAATTTCAAGTTTTCCCACAAAATTTCAAGTTTCCCCCCAAAGTTAAGTTTTCCCCCAAAATTTAAGTCCCCCCCAAAATTGTCATTACCACCTAGGACAAACTTGCCACGTAGGACAAAGCTTTGTCCTAGTAGGATAAGATTCAAAATCTTCATAGAACTGGAAAAAAAATGGCCAGAAGGGGTGAGAATAAAAAGTGTGGGTGTGTGTGTGGGGAGGGTCCATATGCAAAAATACAAAAACCGGGGTTGTATGTGCAAAATTCCCCACCTCCTCTTTTATCCCTCAAAATCTCATCTTTTATATTTTCTCTTATTTAATTTCCATGTTTTATATATAGATATCCAAATTCTCTTATCCAATTTCTCATGTCCAAATTCTCTTATCAATTTCTCTTGATAACATCCGTCTTTTATATAATAGATATCTCTTATCCAATTTCTCTTGTCCAATAACTCTTATCCAATTTCTCTTGATAACATCTCTCGTTTGTAATATAGATATCTCTTATCCAATTTCTCTTGATAACATCACTCTTATCCAATTTCTATTGTCCAATATCTCTTATTCAATTTCTCTTGATAACATCCCTCTTTTATAATGTAGATATCTCTTATCCAATTTATCATGTCCAATATCTCTAATCCAATTTCTCTTGATAACATCCCTCTTTTATAATGTAGATATCTCTTATCCAATTTCTCATGTCCAATATCTCTTATCCAATTTCTCTTGATAACATCCCTCTTTTATAATGTAGATATCTCTTATCCAATTTCTCTTTTCCAATATCTCTTATCCAATTTCTCTTGATAACATCCCTCTTTTATAATATAGATATCTCTTATCCAATTTCTCTTGATAACATCCCTCTCTTATAATATAGATATCTCTTATCCAATTTCTCTTGTCCAATATCTCTTATCCAATTTCTCTTGATAGCATCCCTCTTTTATAATATAGATATCTTTTATCCAATTTCTCTTGATAACATCCCTCTCTCTCTTGATAACATCCCTCTCTTATAATATAGATATCTCTTATCCAATTTCTCTTGTCCAATATCTCTTATCTAATTTCTCTTGATAACATCCCTCGTTTATAATATAGAATCTCTTATCCAATTTCTCTTGTCCAATATCCCTTATCCAATTTCTCTTGATAACATCCCTTTTTTATAATATAGATATCTCTTATCCAATTTCTCTTGGTAACATCCCTCTCCTATAATATAGATATCTCTTATCCAATATCTCTTGTCCAATATCTCTTATCCAATTTCTCTTGATAGCATCCCTCATTTGTAATATAGATATCTCTTATCCAATTTCTCTTGATAACGTCAATCTTTTATAATATAGATATTATTCAATTTCTATTGTCCAATATCTCTTATTCAATTTCTCTTGATAGCATCCCTCTTTTATAATATAGATATCTCTTATCCAATTTATCTTGTCCAATATCTCTTATCCAATTTCTCTTGAAAACATCCCTATCTTATAATATAGATATCTCTTATCCAATTTCTCTTGTCCAATATCTCTTATCCAATTTCTCTTGATAACATCCCTCTTTTATAATATAGATATCTCTTATCCAATTTCTTATGTCCAATATCTCTTATCCAATTTCTCTTGATAAGATCCCTCTCTTATAATATAGATATCTCTTATCCAATTTCTCTTGTCCAATATCTCTTATCCAATTTCTCTTGATAACATCCCTCTTTTATAATATAGATATCTCTTATCCAATTTCTTATGTCCAATATCTCTTATCCAATTTCTCTTGATAAGATCCCTCTCTTATAATATAGATATCTATTATCCAATTTCTCTTGTCCAATATCTCTTATCCAATTTCTCTTGATAACATCCCTCTTTTATAATATAGATATCTCTTATCCAATTTATCTTGTCCAATATCTCTTATCCAATTTCTCTTCATAACATCCCTCTTTTATAATATAGATATCTCTTATCCAATTTCTCATTACCAATATCTCTTATCCAATTTCTCTTCATAACATCCCTCTTTTATAATATAGATATCTATTATCCAATTTCTCTTGTCCAATATCTCTTATCCAATTTCTCTTGATAACATCCCTCTTTTATTATATATATATATGAGAATAATGGCTATCATACGCCATATGAGAGCCTCTCTCATACGTCCTCTCACATAAAGCACCCAAGTACAAGCCCACATGGGCTTGTACTTGGTTGTACTTGGGTGCTTTATGTGAGAGGGCGTATGAGAGAGGCTCTCATATGGCGTATGATAGCCATTATTCTATATATATATATATATATAAATATAAGTAATACACAAATCCATTACTAATGACTAACCACCATAGAGTTCAAGAATTCAGCATGAAGATAACATAAATGCATAATATTTATTATTTCAAATATCGATCCAGTATCTGTAATATTGATCATAGTTATAAGTCTTTGGGCGGTCTGTTACTGATTTAAGTTATTGGTAGCAGTGTCCAATGTTGTACCTGATTGTGGGTTAATATTGGATATCAGTTAATGTCAGATATCAGTTAATATTTTGGCCGCTATGGCGGTTTCAAATAGCTGTTGATGTTCATTATTTTTTAGATAACACGTATCAGTTGAGTCAGATTAGATCCAATTGATTGGATTTGACCCAATAGCATCCTAAAGTCTTTAAATATTTTAAACCTAATTTTATTCATTTTAGCCTTAATTTTGCTTGGATGCCTTGTTTTGCTCTCGATGACGGTTCCACAGCTCTCTTGCAATCTTGACATCATGCTCGAGTCGACTCCACAGGCGTAGCATGCTCTCTTTTAATCTCGTGATCTTAATATTGACTCTGTAACTCTCTCTCGGTTTAGTTCTTAACTTGACTCTATATCACAATCTCTTAGGCTCTTTCGATCTTAGACTCTGCATAACAATGATAACAATGATAGCACAATGATTACAACGCTAACAACATCATCATTGAGTACAGTAGCAACGACAACAACATCGATGAAGGGGCCTTTATTTTTATCATCTTATTGAAAAGAGATTGATTATTTATTTTTAACAATAAACAATACAATACATAGTCACTAGTTACTAAATATTCTGTGTCACTCTCAATGAGTAAGACTCCTAAAAGAGATTGGTTTTTTCATTCGTTTGTTCTTCTCTTTATTCGTTAGTTCTTCTCTTTTTTATTAGGTTAAATCATTTTTTGACAAAATTTGATGGTTATAATGTGATCTAAAGCAAATTTTAATTGAAAAAAATGTACATTTCTTTTATTAGTTAAACATTTATGCTGCTGCATGCAGCTTTTTATTGTTTAAGAATTAATATTTTTATAACTGATTGTTATTTGTTGACATTAACCTATTGAATACAAATTACTTAAATGGATACCTTTCTAAGCTTCTTAATTTCTTAAATGGATACACATTACCTTACTCGATCAAGAATTGCCTCATTTCCTTATTGGAGTTTAATTGATTTGTTTGCTCAAAATGCGAAACTAATTTTTAGGACTTACAATATTGACTGGCATCTTCTTTTTTGGTATTACTACTCGAAAAATAATTTATACCTTGTTTCTATTCTGCAATTTGGGATCTACTATCTTAAAGTTTTGGTACTAGTTTGCTCTATCATATCATAGTTTTTTGAGTCAATGTGTTAGTTTTTAGCATTATTTATGTTTTTTGATGATTCATTTTTTGTGTATTTTAGAGTCTTATAATGAATCAATTCCTTATTAATTTTTATTTGAAGCTTGTGATAACAACTAATTTATGTTTTGAATGGAATTTTATTCTTCTAAAGTTTCTTCATGTTTGAATGGAAACATTAACACTAACTTAGGTTTTGAGACACATTTCCTTTTGAATATGTATCACAATATCGGTGTGGATTGAATTCAATTTTCCTTGTTCATTTTATTTATTAATCTTGTTCAATGTCTATTATTTAATGAATATGATTTATGGAAATGTCAAATTGTAGATTCGTAGTTTAATGCAATGTATTGAGGTAAATATTCATCAAACATACTTTTATATAAGTTTATATAGTTTATAAATAATTAGATATGAACATGTCATGCATATAACATTTATTTTTAGTGTCTGATGTGACACTTCGATATTTAGTCAATATACCCGATATATCCCTGGTATTCGTTATCTGATATGATATTTGTTAAGCCGATACGAGACCGATATTCAATATTTATAATACTGATAATAGTTCATGAGTACAAAAATTAAACAAGTCCTCCTAACAACAAAAACAATATTTTTTTTGGGGGAGGAGATTTTGAATGCATAGAAATTTTTTGGGAGACTATTTTGAATGCCCCGTGACCTATGGTCACATGCTATGACTAGTATAATTATATAGTACAAAAATATGGAGTAATTTTATCTAAAATAAATAATAATTAAGGAGACATGATAGACTGTTGGAAAACATAGTTACGAAGGTCGGTGGGAGTTGGCAATTGCTTGTCATGTCTTTTTAAGGTCAGCAAGGCTCTGCGTCCTCCAAAGATAACATGGTTGGTGAGTGTTGACCAAGTGGTCGTGAACGTCGATGAACTTCAATGAGTTGAGAGGAGAGGTTTTGGGTATTATTCTGAGAATAGAAGAAATTGATCAGTTTTAATTGCGAATATGAACTGGGTTGACCTAAAAAACCATGTTTGACGGCATAAAAACTGACAACCAAATTTTGGTCGATGATATGTATAGTTTGATATGAATATTAGCTGATATATATTGTATCGGTCCAATATGATGATCATATTGTACGATATTTAACATCTTTCATATGGTTGTTTGATATATATCGAAATCACTTTAAATCATATTGAATCGTACTAAGTATATCTCAAGATACTAGTAAGTGTGGATATTTTGTATACGTTTTAATTTGTGCTAGATTTGTTTGTTTCTAATACTTTGTAACAAGCTATAGTATTTAAAGACATTTAGAAGAGTTGGTGACTGGTATAGGCTTAAAAAACTTATACTCTGATAAATTTTAATGTTAGTAACAGTAGATATTGGCATGCCCAGATGCATGTGTAATCCGGAATCAATATTAATGAACCATTTTTATTGTGATTTATTGTTCCTTTTGTTTTTTCGTTTCATATATCGTTCAAGTGTTAATGAAAGAAAAACTTATTTGTATTGCCATGAAAGTTTAACTGCATTTAATAACGTGGTAGATATCGTAGCGTAACAGACTTAATTTGTGTCTTGTATGTTCTCCATTTACAACCTTTTCATGATTTTGTTTCATTGTCGTGTGGGCAGGATTACAATGTGGTCGATTATGATGACAAAGTTTTGGATGGATTTTATGACATATATGGGCTTTCCATTAATTCTGCAAGCCAGGGAAAGATGCCATCACTCATGGATCTTCAAACGAACATTGGGGATCTTGGGTTTGAAGTTATTATTATCAATCGTTCGATTGATCCAGCTCTAGTTGAGTTGGAGCAAGTTGCACAATGCATATCTTTAGACTTCAGGGAAGCCGATGTTGGATTTTTGGTGCAAAGAATATCCGAGCTTGTTGCGCAGCACATGGGTGGCCCTGTAAGAGATGCACATGACATGTTAACTAGATGGATGGAAAAAAGTACAGAGTTACGAGCCTCACAACAGACAAGTTTATTACCCATAGGGTGCATTAACATAGGACTTTCTCGACACAGATCTCTTTTATTTAAGGTTTGTCCTTCTCTTACTAAGTAGTTAGTGATTTTGCTTTTCTCCTGATTTTATTTCTTGACCTTATAGCATGCCAGAACTATTACACATATTTTCTTAAAAATCATAAATATTTGAGATAATAGATAAATACTCATAATTATTTTTCCCTTCTTGAAGAGTTTGCATGTTATATTCCTTACAGCAGGAATGTAGTCTGATACATGCAGTATGCTGGCGTGATTGATTCCTGCAAAGCTCAAATGCCACCCATACAATTGGCGAAGAATGTAAATTTGTCATATTATCTGTTTTCTGGTGTGATGATAACAGATGACAATTCATAACAGCTTATTCGTTTGTGGGAATCTGAGTTTGTACCTATCTCTATAAAATTGTTTTTCATTAGAAAAGGGGTCTTTTCAGCTGACATATTATGGGAAACTGAGGTGTCTTTTTGTCAAAACTTTATCAATCTCACAACTAATCCTGCTCCCGTGGGCAGGTTCTTGCAGATAATGTTGGGATTCCTTGTAAACTGGTTAAGGGAAGCCACTACACTGGTATTGATGATGATGCAGTCGACATTATAAAGCTAGGCGATGGAAGGTATTCTGTTGTTGCTTTTCTAGTTAACTAACTTTGCAAGATTTTTTAAAATCAATATTCTACATATTTACTAGATATTATTCATGATTATTTGATATTATTCATCCGGGACAGTTCGGTTTCTTGTAAAAGTACTTTAGTTCTTGATACTTCTTACTATATCGTCTTTATATCTGATTTATTGGACAATTTTGAGTGTTCCTACTCATATTTAGTTTAACAATCAAGCATATGGCACTGTAGTTAGGATATCTTGTATAAAAAATTTGATGTCTATAATGGATAAGGAAATATGAACATGGAGTAACAAAATCTAGAGGACCATATATCCCTTTTCACGAGTTGATTATTCTCCCTCGCACGCGTCTTAGCTCCCATATTGGTTTGAGACTTAGAGAATTCTGACACGACAATGACGACAAAATGTTAAGCTAGTAACCAAAAGTTAGAAGGAAGGAGCGGGGGGGGGGGGGGGGGGGGGGGGGGATTTATCCCAAGTTTTTGGTCAGCTACATGAATCCTTTTCTTCTATTTTTCTTTATAAAGGGTCACATTGGTTAAGGACTAGCATATCGTTTTCAACTGCCTCCATCAAAGTTCGTTGAGTTGATCCCTATCTCGTTTCCTCGTTGCTCATATGCACATATTCCCTTTGCTTTCAGTTTTCCTAAGTGACACACTGATTAGTATTTGCAGAACATGCACCAAGTTTGTTTTTCCATAATTTATCCGCAATATCGGTAGGCAGCCTTAACTTTTCATAGATGCATCATTTCTTTTCCTCTTATTAGTGTTTTGTGCATTTTCTTATGTTTTTCTAGTATTAAAAGTCACCCTAGGCAGCCGTCCAGGTGGAGGCAGCCTCGAGGGTTGCCCACACATTGGGGGATAGGCGGGTGCTGCCCAAACACAGAGACATGTGTGACATGTCCCTGTTGCAAGTGTTGTAATTAGGCAGTGCTGCCCCCAAGGGCATGAGACACATAGGGAAACATGGAAAGATGGAAAGATATATCTTTTAGTTGATATTGTTGCTTGTAGCAACCCTGACAATATCTGTCGAGCCTCCTGCTGTCAATGGCCTTCGCCCATTTTGTGTGCGAAAGAGGGGGGCTTGGGTTTTCCCTAACCTCTTAAAATACTGTAGAAGTGGGTTAACTAATAAGTTGGTTGACTTGACCTACTTCTACACTATTATAAGGGCTTTAGGGAAACACTAGCTTTGCTCATCTCTTCTCTTACAGCGGGCTGAGGGCAGCAGCCAAGGGCTCGGAGGAAGCTGCCAGAGATCTGGCAAGTGGCAATGTAGTATCTCTTTCTTCTATCTCTCTCTATATTCTATTACTTAATGGATTTAAAATACATTGGTAGCAAATGGAGTTGGAGCAATAGGTTGATGGGTTAGCACAAAATTACAAATCAGTTGGATTGGGTCTTATGTAATGTTGAAGGGACTGATAAACTTTCGGGCTCCTTCTATGGGTACTTACCTTCATCCAATGATCATTGTCCCATCTCCTTGTGATAGACAGTTGGTTTCTAACTCTGGGTTGAGACACTTATAAGTTATTCAATCGTTGGATGAAATGTGATGAACTTTGTATGACTTGGTAGCACTATATCACAGGTTTTCTTCTTTTCCGTCTAGTTTGCAAGCCTAAGCGGGTGAAGCAAGCGATGAAAAGTTTGGTCGGTCAAAAGAAAAATCCTCATATCCTAAATCTCTAATTAATGATATCAGGTTTAAATTGCAGGAATTGCAAAGGAATCTTGACATTGATCATTCTGAAATCTGTTGGCATAAGGATGGCCAACAGCTTAAACAACTTATGTCCTGGCTCTCAATCGAAAAGGAGGAATTAAGACAAATAGGCATATGATCTTGGCTTTAGTTTGGTTATAAAAACTCAAGATTTTTAACTCCAAGATCGTGCCAGGAATTCTCAAAATAATTTGACAAAGCTTTTAGATGCAAACAGTAACCAAAATACAAGTTGTGATGACCTAAAGGTGTTTGTTCCGGCATTTGATAATCAGTTATTCAATCTGGTGACTATTGGACCGGTTTTTTGCGGCCAATGGTGAAAAAATTAATAGATGAAGCTAATTGTTGGTTAGCATGCATACATTCGGGAACAGAACTCAAAGATCAGTGTTTCCAGATTATTGGGGACAACACGCTAGGCCCAAACAGTTTACTGTTTTCTTTCAAAATATTCAAAAATACTGGAGCTTCGTTGGTGATGAGGTAACAGCTACTATCTCATTACCTGTTTAGGTGAAAGCAGGTTAATCATACCTTTTGTTACTCCTAGTACCTTAAAGTTTTGCAAATTGTGTTCTTTGCAACTTGGTACCTAATCTAGAGATCATTTATCCTTCAAAGGCAACTACTCCTTATTTACGGAGCATGTTCAAATTGTTGTCAGGCTCAACAGCAGAGGAAGCAAAAAAGTTGTTGCATACTTTCAGGGGTAACAACAAGTTGGCAGCTCTTGCACAAATTCTTTTTTGCAGCCATTGTGTGGCACATATGGAAGGATAGACTCAATAATCTTTGATAGTCAACACAACCACAAGATTATGGTATTTCATATAATTTACGAGGATGTGGATATTCTTATTAATGGGTCCTGTTAGGATTCAGTTGATCAAAGTAAACCAAAATTTAAGTAATTGGTATTGAGACCACTTTGTTTTGTGAGTTGTTGTTTTGATATCCCATTCTTCCCCTCAAGCGTAAGAGGGTGTCGACAAAGGTAAGCTCCACTGCTCTCTTAGTCCCATTCTTCCCTTTAAGCGAAAGAGGAAAGAGGTGGTTGATGACAAAGGTCAGTTTCCCATCTTTTCCTGTTTATTAGCAAATATGTGAGACTAATTACTATCGGGCCTTTCATATAGTGTATATTGGTATCAATAATGTTATTATGTACCATTCAATATAGACATATGTTGATCAAGATCCATTCGAGTGGCATGCCGATCCAACGTACTTAACTTTAAAATTGATTAAACCAATGTGAAATCTGTTCTATTGGATGCGATCTAACCTGTTTAATCTATATGCAAATAAATTTCAAATGATTTGAATTTGTTTTACTCATGCATCAAGTGACAACAAATTAGTCAATTTTATGACAATCTTGAAACGTTGAATTTGTAACCCCATTTGCATGGTTAAAATAAATCCAAATCATTTGAAATTTTATTTGTAGATAGTTCAAACATGTTAGATTATAACTAACAAAACGAATTTCTCCCCTAGGTTGTTCAATTAAAATTAACTATTTGCAGTTTTACTCAATTTTTTTGTATTTGCATCATTGTTCTAAAATTATTTTTATCTAATACTAACTAATATTATAGAAATAATATTAACTAATATTACATAATGAAATATGCTTAAGTAATATTCCTTAATAATTCTTATTTTTTGATCAATTTTATTGTTATATGTAAATTTTAATACTTAGTAGTTTTGTTCATTGCTATTTTAATTTCGTAGTTAATTTAATTTTAATTTTATTGATATTTTAATTTTAAATTTTATTGTTATTGGCCAGGTTTAATTTTATTGTTGTCGGTTAATATTTATTTTAATATTTGTTGGACAGACTTTACAAATTAGTTAACTTCCATTGTTAAAATTTTGAGATAATGCTGAATGTATATGTGATATGGTTAGAGTCAAAATTAAGTTATCGTTTTGCAATGTGTTAATTTACTATACAATTAGCATTAATATAGTTTATTAGGAGAGTTGATAACATGATTAGGGGATACAGTTAGAGTCAAAATAAGTTATAGCATATTTTGAAGTGTGTTAATTTACTATACAATTTGCATTAATATAGTTTATTAAGAAAGTTGATAGCATGATTAGTTATGTTTAATAGTTAAAATGTACCAATCAACTAACCCATTATATGTTATCTTCAGTTATAAATGGTAATTAATATATATCTCAGAGAATTCCTAAAGAGATAGTTGGATATTAGTTAGGCTCATCATAAAATGTTGGAAATGATCATAGACATGTAAGGTGCAATTATTGTTAAAAAATACATGGAATCATGACTCGTCTTAAAGAATATTTGGCGAAAATTACTGGAGATGTAATGACATGTATCAAAGCATCAAAAGAAGTGTGAGCAGAGATGAAGGTACACATATTTACCAAGAGTAACGAAAAGTAAACATTAAAATTTAAGAAGAGGATGGATGAAGAATTAATGGTTAGACTTAGAGGAGCAAACTCTGAAGAAGAAGAAGAAGAAGAGACTGGGGAGGATAGAGAGATTAGAAGAGCACTGAGAGTAAGTAGGCAAGAATTTATTAAAGAAGAAATAGGAATTACTAGTAGAACAATGATAGCAAGATCGTCTGGTCTAGACAAATTCAATACAGTTCGTGCTGAACCTATCGGCTAATCATCTAATCTTCTAAAATAAGATTTTGTTTCTATTGAAATTAATGGTAGAATGTATGGTATTTTCAAATCTGATTTAGGTAGTGCTGTTCTTTTTATTTGAAAAAGGCTGTGATGAAAGGTTTGAAAACTATCAGAAGCTTTCTTGATAGACGTACATCTAAATTTATGCACTACAGTCATATTCCACATAATATGACCAATAATCCGTACTACTAGCCTATGGCAGATGTTTTCATGGAAGTGATCATGTCGTTCCTCCATCCACTGCTTGGGAGTTTTCCACCACCTACGTAGACATGGATGTTGAAGAGACCAACGCTTATATTAAAACTTGTATAGCTATTGGGATGAGTATGTTTGCACACTTATGTGTGATGATTAGACAACATAGAATATAAGGGAAATTATTAATTTTCTTATGTATTCGACCTACTGAATAGTATTTCTTGACTCAATGGATGCAACCGATAGCTTTCAGAATGGTACATACATGTTTAACTTGATTAATAAATATGTAGATATAATTGAAGAGTATAAAATCGTTTAAGTAGTTACTGATAAGGGAGCAAACTAAAAATTAGCTGGACAGTTGATGTAAAAAGACGCTATCTGGATTGATATCTATATGCGATACATTGTATTGATTTGATGTTTTTATATGTCAAAAGAAGAGGATATTAAAAATATCATCGCATAACCTCAAATGGTAAGATGATTTATATACAACAAAAATTAGGTACTCAGCTCGATGAGAAAAAAGACCCGTGAAAAAGAGTTGATCATGCCAACAATTATAAGATTCGTAACCCATTTTATTACATTGTACTTTATTTCTGTGTATCGGGATGACTTAAGGAGCATGATCATCGTAAAAGAATGGTCCGGAAATTTTCTTATGCTCACGCCTAAGGATAGGATAGTTACAACTAATGTGTATAATTTGATTCATGATGATGATGTCTGACAAGACATCTTTAATGTTATCAACGTATTTGAGGCATTGGGGAAAATTGTAGGAATGGTCGACAATGATGATAAGCATGAGATGAGTTATCTTTACCAGGTCATATATCGAATAAAAACAATAAAAAAGAATATTGGTAGTGAATACATAAAATGATGGGATATGATTGACAAAAGACGAGATATGTATCTACATCAAGATATTCATGTCGTAAGTAAATGCTGAATTTTTTTATTGATAAACTTAATGTGATACGGATCATTTATTTACATAAGATAATTCAATTGCATATTATTTTCTGAATCCTCATTTTCAATGCTTCAGCAGTACAACAAACGATGAGGTGTTAGTTGGATTTAGATATATGATTAGAGATTGGAAGAGAAATAGTTTTCAGATATTTTTAGTTTGATATAAGATTCAATCCAGTCATTCATATTTTGAAATTATGCATGATAATTATATGTGAAGTTATGCAGGATGAAAGTTGGTCCATCTAGCTCCTAAAAGACTTGTATAGCAACAAAGCAGGTCACTCTAGGTGTCTATAAGAAACTTAGTTTGCTATATGTTCCCATGAACTGATGTAGATTTTTTGATTTTTTGATCAAGAGAATTTTTGTAGCTGAAAGATGGTTAATCATTGGGAGAGAGCAAGCTCTAAATCTTATATGCTTAGCTGTGCGTGTTTTAAGCTAAACGGTCTTATCTTCAAACTGTGAACTAAATTGGATCATATTCTTGCTCATTCACACAAAGACCATGATCATGTTAATAATGAAAAAAAATCTTAAAAAGCTGGTTTATGTGCATTATAACGTGAGGTTGAGAGAAAGACATTGCAAAGTAGAACCATTGAAAATCAACGAATTGGTTTGAATCAAATTTTTCACGAGGATGATCCATGAAAAGAAAAGATAAGGGAGACAAGATATGTTGCTCGATGATAGAGACAATTTTTAGTTAGACGAAGTACTTGTGGAAGCAGAACACACAAAAAGCAATCAGTCACGGCCAAGTCAATTTTAAGTGAATCTCATGTATAAGCGAAAGGAGACTGAAGTTCGAAGAGAAAGCAATGATGATTCTTATCCCGATGAATAATGTCATACGGATGGATATTATGGTGCTTCAGATTACAATCGTTCTACTCAGAAAAGTGTGGACCATGCTTACGATATAACTCATTTGCGTAGATATGGAGATCATGATATATTTCATCAAAATGAAGAAAGGAGGAACGATACCTATGGTAGACAATCTGATCATCTCAGATATTAACATTCTGATTATTATGGAGGTTATGATAATCTTCACATGCATGAATCGTATTCCAGTGGATACTCTTGTAGTTGTAATATATATTACATACCGTACTGATATCTATATAGTATGGAGATTATGTTAGTCATACGGTTCAAATATCAGTCAGTAGTATAGCAGTCACGATAGGTATAATAAGCCTTTCATCAAGCAAGCAAGCTCTTTGCATATGATAACATGATATTATTTTTACGGTCGGATCGGATGCAATATTGTTATCCATCTTACTATTCTACACCACAACCCGATAATGTTTTACCGTGATTTTGTTTTCTTCATTTTTGTGTCAATGGGATTTGGTTTATACCCAATCATTTTATGTATTGTTATTATTTAATAGTAATAAAATAGTGGAGGGCTGACTAGGCTCTTAGAGAAATTCCAGCTGCGTTACTATATATTACATAACTATGTGTAGATACATGTTTAAAAAATCTTCGAAATTGAAACCGATAGCCGAAACAAAACTACCGAAACCGTCGATACGAATGAAATGAAACCGTGATGCGAATGATACAAAACGAAACTCCGAAACATCTGAAATGAGTGAAACTATCCGAAACCTAAAATTCCCCGAAAGACCGAAATCGAAACCGAGTTCTATAACCTTAGTTTAAACGTTTTCTCTATCATCTTGATGAATTATTCTGCGCAAATAATTAACCTAGTACTCTATGTTAGAAAAATTCATAACATGTGACATTTCCTTTATAAGATAGGATGAAATAAGGTCATTACCTTCAATATTTATAAAGATAACATAACTATAAAATGTTTACCATTGGTGTTATATGATCACGGTTATAAATTTTGTATTTAGTTGCATGATAATAAGTTGAAATGTCAAAAGTTAGACCAGAAAGCCATTCAACGTAATTATCCCTGTTGGTTCCAATGAAAAGCATCCTTTAAATACCTAGGGCAAGTTCACTGTTGCTTTATCCTGTCTCATTCCATTCAAAAGTATGTTTTTTAGACACTCAAAGGTTGCTACTTGCTTTTGTTGACAGCTGTGTTCCTTTATAGAAAGTAACAGCTAAAATATGTCTAAAAGGACGTGTGGCTTAGCATGGATTTTGTCTTGAAAAGTTGGAAGTACATCAAATTCTTCAAAATGCTCCTCTCCGTAAAGGATTAATAATCTTAATATTTGAGTTAATTGTGGAATGTATAAATGCTTATTCGAATACGGAATACATTTGAATTTGAGTTTGGTTCATGCATAGATTTGACATAGAATTTCTTTGGAGAGTTTGGATGAAAATGAATTGGAAAGACCAAAAGCTTGGATGAGGTTGTATTACACACAACTGAATTAGGCAATCCCTGTTCAATTCAAAATACAAGATAAGATCTGGAGAATAATGTTTTTATTATTTTTGACACTTTATTTGCTTTTTCTTTAAAAAAAGTTTGGATCTATCATTCATTTTCTGAAACATTAAGGGTTGTAACTTTGTAATCATAGCAAACATCACCTTGGTCTCAAAAACTCTCAACCCAATTGAAAGCCAACAATTTCTCTGTATAACCACCTTCTCATAACGACGTTTCATATTTTGTCAAGGTTTAACTTTACATGTGATTGTTATTGCTATGCAAAGATTACCCCTCTGGTTGATTTTATAACACTTTACCCCGACCAATTTTGTTGTTAACTCTGGCTTTCTGTATCAGGGAATTCTTGGTTGATCTCATGGCTGCTCCTGGCACCCTCCTTCCAGTAGATGTGTTGAACGCAAAGGATGCTACTGCAAGCTCATATAACACAACAATGAATCAAACCTTGCTTCCTTGGGTAGCAAATAATTCCGGCGATGATTTCTTCAATTCTGAATCATTGCTGTTGAACGGTGGAACTGGGATTTCAACGATAGATGACAGTAGTGTGTTGGCTCAGAGACCGAGATATGAAAACACACTAATGGTACCAAGAGTTTCAAACACCTATACTCAAACATCATCCACAGACATTGGAAGCAGTTCTAGCGCAAATACAAAGACTCTGTATCAACCTGATAAATCCAATCAGTTTTCTTTTACTCCTACTGCAACTTCTTCACAGCAAAAGGACGTCTCTGAAGTCATTATGGGAGGTGATAATTCTCAACACCCCGTGGATTCCAGAAATCTTTTTTCTGAGCTCAACCCCTTTCAAGCAGTAGGAGTTGGAAATCCCTCTGCACAGTTTAAACCAATTGATAATATAAACGTGGAATATCAGAGGCGGAGAGAAAGGATTGCTGCGGGTCCTGGAAAACTCCCTCCATTGGTCTGGAAAAATCGCTTTCCATGCAATGTGATTCCAAATACAAAGCATAACAAGTTAGTTGAGGGGCTCCTTCCAAGGAAAAATATAGTAGCTGATGGTCTTAATGCATCATCCACTCAGTCCTCCAGCGTAGCTGGGAAAGAGAGTTCCGACGGTCAAAATGTCCAATTTGCATCTAGTTCTTCGCAGTTTGCAAGAGTAGGTATGTCTGACATTGGGCGAAATGATTCTTCAAGTGGAAACACAAATTGTCCTTCAAAAGGCAGTAGCTCGAGCATTGCTTCAGGAACAAATCACGATACCAAGTTGGATGGCAGGTGTATTAATGATCCTCCAAATAAACAGATCATCCCAATTCAACCATCTGGAGACAGTTGTGTGGAGAAAAATTATAGAAATGGATTGGCTTCACAAAGTAGATTGATGCATGAAATAAAAGTACACGAAAACAACATTAATGATAAACATGATAGAAAAAAGTGCACGCATGATAGATTTATGGGGACAAAGATGCTGTCAGAAAATTCTTCAGCATCCACATGGCAACCCAGGCCAAGTAGGCTTGACCCTATGCTTGATGATGTAGCCGAATGGGAAATTCCGTGGGAACACCTTGTCATTGGTGAAAGAATTGGACTGGGTAACTTCCTAAACCTAAGCTGATATTTTCAACTTGATTGTCAAGGCATTGCAGTTTGAATCTTTTCCCATTTTAAGACCTCTTTTCTTAAGTGATTTTGCTTCCAATCTTTTCCTTTTCTGTTTTCTTTTTCCTTTTCTTTTCCAAATCAAGCATCGGATGTATGCTATGTTGCACGGACGCGGAAATACCGATGTGGGACAATACATCACGGTGACGCTAATGTAAATTGTGAAAAAGTACACTCACAATAGAAGTTCCATGTCGATAGGTGACCCAACATGCGTGTCTGATATGGCGTGGCTTTGTGATTGATTGAAGTGTCCGTGCTACCTAGTATATATGTCAAGTGGTAGTTCCTCAATTAATATACAAAATTACTTAGTATACTTGAGCATGTCTCTCTATTTTCTATCTAGAATTTATATATTTCTTCTCGCGTTATGAGAATTTCTATTCATGCCCTTTTATTTCTAATATATTTATAAATATATAGTATTCTGCTTATTGGGAAGCTCAGAGACATTAGTTACAAAAGCGGAAGGATGTAGGTAGCCTTTAGGTCAAACTTGGCTAGTTGGCGTACATGCATTGCCGATACCACATATACTAAACAATTGCTCCATTATTTCTCACAGAAAAAACAAACCTATCACTGTTGATTTTTAAAGTGTCTGGGACTGTAATGAGTGAAAAAGGAGAGATGGAGTTGTCTTTTCTGCGTTCATTTACATGTAATTATGCTATCTTGTGCATGCGTGTGCGACTTTTTCCTATGTTCCTAGCCTTATTCAAATTTATTTCAGAAATTGGTGACAGATGGTCTTTGTTTCATAAAATTACATGTTTCATTGAGTTAGTCTGCACATGTTCACGTGAAAACTTTTGATTTCTGAATAGGTTCTTATGGAGAAGTGTACCAAGCTGATTGGAATGGCACGGTGAGTACTGTAATCTATTTATATTGTTGTCAAAGGCTTCCTCAATTCATGGATTTTCTTTCTTTTTTATTGTTGAAATATGAGAATAGAAATAAAATTGGTAAAGAAGGTATGATCTCCCACTTTGCTTTACTGACTATTTATAGATGCAATAATGGTTGGGTATGTCCGCAATACCCATTAACTAAATACCCACATAGGAGTACTCGTCGGTTTACGCACAAGCAATCATATTTCATGTAGCAAGTCAGGAGCATATTTTTGTTGAAAAAGAACCACTCTTCATATGCAGTGAGTGATTTCAATCTCAAGAAAGTATCTGGGTTGTCCTATACCTGTTTCATATTGCTCCTTGAGATACCTTTGGGGTTTCTCCACCATTTCAATGTCACTGTCATTAAGAAGAAGATCATCTACATACATCGTTAGAATTACTGGCCTGGAAGAAGAACCACGAATAAGTACACAGTGATCAGAATGACACCTCTTGAAGTTAGCATCCATGAAGACCTTGCTGAACTTATCAAACCATTCAATAGGTTTCTATTTAAGCCCACATGTAGCCTTCTTAAGTCTGTAGCTAGCGTTCTCCTCCCATGTAACATACCCTGAAGGTGGTTTCATATGCACCTCACGATCTTCATATATAAATGCATTCTTCACAATAAATTGGTACATTGATCACTGCTGGTTAATAGCAACCGAGAAGCTAATGCAAATGGAATTAAGCTTAGCTACTAGTTAGAAAGTTTTTAGGTAGCTCACTCTATTGTTTGTGTACAACCTTTAGCCACCAGCCACCAACCGAGCTTTATATATATCAATTGAACCATCTGGTGAGTAAAGACTCAATGACAGCTCACATGAACTTGTCCAAAGGAGGTAGTTATTAAGTCCCATATTTCTTGGGAAAGTAAGACATTCATTTCCTTGTTGATGGCTTACTTTCAGACCAAGTGCTTCATTGCCTCTTGATAATTTTTAGGAATAGAAATAGACGAGTGAAAGTGTTAATTGTAAAAAAAAAAGAGTAAGCCAATTATAATGAGAAAATTAAAAATTGAATGAACTGTAGTAAACTATTTACCCTTTCGAAGTGTAATAAAGATAACAAGATCAAAGATAACTAGAGTTGGTGGAATCATAAAGGATGATGGTTGATTTGAATCTACATTTGAAAATGGAGAATCAGTTGGTGCAGGGACGGGTTACTTTGCTTTTGGATGATTGCTGCAAACCTATAGTGGTTTTGAGGAAAATCTTGTGGTGAACATTAAACTTCGCACTGGAAGAGAAAGAGGCATGGATTGATGTATATACTCTTGTTGGCATGAGAAGTATGCAACCAGAGTGTTGTGTCATGTATAAAGACCATATCGTGGCATACAGATTGTTATATGGAACAAGAGTTGTGTGATTTCATCTACTCTTTTGGCATGGTGTAAATGCAAAGTTAGAACTATGGAGGTAGACATTAAAGATTCAAGCGTTCAAAATTAGTGGTAGCATGATATAGTAAATAAAATGTACGTTTAATAAAGTGATGCATAATGATATGCTATATATGGATAGACTATTGGTAAGTAAGTACTTAAGTAATACATAAGTATTTTGGATCGTTTATCCAGAAGACTGCATAGATTAAGGAAGATGATCATAACATCAAAGCATGTTAGTTGAAGTAGAGAGCGACAAGATGAGTTACGGTTAAAAGGTGCAAGTTAAAGGGCGATGATTAGATCAACTTTTTTATATGGTATAGAGTATTGGGTTATCATCAAGAAGTATGAATAGAGTATATGTATAGTAAAGATGCAGTGGATGTATGGAAACACGTGAAAAGATAAAATGAGAAACAAGAATAGCTAAGCAAATGTAGGTGTGGTCCATATAGAGGATAATATAAGAGAAGATGGCCTAAGATGGTTTGATCATATATATTAAAGACCAGTTGATGCGTCCGTTAGAAATGCAAAACATATGAATGTAGACCGGCAATGATCCATGGAAGGAAGTGATACAAGGGGATATGAAATATCTCGGTTTGACGGAAGAGGAAGCTTTAACGCGTAATGTGTGGAAAACAAGTATATGACATTACGAACTGACATGATTTTTAAAACTTGTTTATGTTTATTTATTATTAGTATTTATTAGTATTTCTTTTTATTTGTTATTATTATTATATTATTATAATATTATTTTCTCTCTTTCTATTGAGTCTATGACGTCGACCCTAATTTTTGGGATGAATGCTAAGATGATTATGATGATGGCATGAGAAGTATGGTGTAGACTTGAAAAACATAACATTCGTTGAGACATTACTTGTGGTATCAGGATCGAACAATAATATCTCTTTTTACACCTATAATAACCTACAAACACAATTTATTGACTTGGAGGATAGTTTGTCAAGCATTATTTAAAGATTTTAAACAAAGCAGATACATCGGAAGACTCTAGGCATGATTGGGATGATGACATACTTGGATATAAAATTGATATTGGAGCATCGCCATGAAGAATTGAAGTCATACGATTGACTTACTAACATGTATACATAATTGTACAACCAATAAAAACTTAAAACATTCATTGCAACCATTAGAGTTTTAGTAACATTTAACATGTGCTTAAGTTTTGGTAACCCCATTTTGTTATGAAGTGTAAGTGCATGTGGTTCGATGCAACATACCATGAGTAATACAAAAATCAATCATTTCTTATTACACAAATTCTAATGCATTATCATTACGTAGCATATGTATGTATACAAAAAATTGAGTCTGTTTCATTATAGAAATTTTAAACAATATAAGAACTTGAGAATGATTTTAAGAGAACCCAAGCTAGATTTAGAAAATTGTTTGCAAACACAAGGAAATATCGTCATTCAGAATTAGAAGTAACACGATTAGAACCTCAGACATTGCAATGAACCACCTCATACTGACACTGATTCCTAATAGAAGACTTGGATATATGACTATGCCATGGTAACGTCTTCTTAATTCGTGTGGCTCATACTTGATACAACTGAATGCTCAATAGAGATTACTTGTTCTATAGCATCGTATAGCCTAAAGGATGATGCCATTGCAATGCTATCACATCAGACACAGTACCAAACCATTCGAAAGGACATCAATATCCAAGTAGTACATGTCATCTTTCTTATAGCCTGCCTAATCTTCATCCCAATTCTTAGATCTTGACTATGAGTGAAAGAACATTACTGAGCAATTTCCATGCTTGGTAAGCTGACTAATAGACAATAAGTTGACATGAAATTTAGAAATATATAGAACATTGTCTAAAAATAACTTATGGGTAACATGGCTAGTACCACTATTAGGTATAGAAGGGGATGATCCATCAACAATATAAATAGAAGCAACAGAATGAGTATGTAATAACGAATGAAATTTGTACATAATACATGTTTTGTAATTGGAAACGTCTAAATCTAAATTATATATACTATATATATATATATAGGATTTAATGTAGAATAGCTGCAACCTGATCTAATGGATCAGGTGGCAAGACACAAAAAAGGTGGAGAGTACAAGCCCCCACATGGGCTTGTACTCGTTGGGGCTCACCCCTTTGTGTCTTGCACCTGATCCTTTGGATCAGGTGCCACCTGCTCTACATTAATCCCATATATATATGGGTAAAGGAATCTTAAGGTGCCTCCTTAGATTCAATCTAAGGAGGCGCCCCCATTTCCTCACATCTCCCACATTTTTTGAAAATTTTTTTCATGGGTTTGTTGTTCACCTTATGGATGATCAACATACCAAATTTGGTTTTCAGCACGTTTTTAGACCGTTGAAGTTGTAAGGGGTAGATGGGGCTTAAAAAGTATTGGAATTCCTTGAAATTTGCACGTTTTTAGACCGTTGAAGTTGTAAGGGGTAGATGGAGGCTTAAAAAGTATTGGAATCCTTGAAATTTGGTATGTTGATCATCTATGATGTGAACAACAATCCCGTGAAAAACATTTTCAAAAAAAATTGTAGGAGATGGGGGAAATTGGGGGCGCCTCCTTAGATTTCATCTAAGGAGGCATCCTAGATCCCCTTTTCCATATATATATATATAGCAAAAAAATGTACCTAAGAACGTGCGCAGGTATTGTTACCTGCACACGCCCCCTCTCCGGGGGTTTTAAAGTATTTTTTTAAAATTTTTTTGCAGTAGCTAGTTCTACATGTTAGGTAGCCCCCCCACAAAATTTCAGGTCAAACAAACACCATTTGGGCATCGAAACATCCATCACAAAAACGCTGCGCAAAACTGTCCAGAATTCTGGAATTTTTTGACAACTTTTTTGTGATGGATGTTTCGATGCCCAAATGGTGTTTGTTTGACCTGAAATTTTGTGGGGGGCTACCTAACATGTAGAACTAGCTACTGCAAAAAAAATTCAAAAAAATACGTTAAAACCCCCCGGAGAGGGGGCGTGCACATGTATGGGGCAAATGTGCCTAAGAACGTGCGCGGGTAACATACCTGCGCACGCCCCCTCTCTGGGGGTTTTAACGTATTTTTTGAATTTTTTTACAGTAGCTAGTTCTACATGTTAGGTAGCCACCCACAAAATTTCAGGTCAAACAAAGACCATTTGGGCATCGAAACATCCATCACAAACAAGTTGCCAAAAAATTCCAGAATTCTGGACAGTTTTGCGCAACGTTTTTGTGATGGATGTTTCAATGCCCAAATGATGTTTGTTTGACTGGAAATTTTGTGGGGGCCTACCTAACATGTAGAACTAGCAACTACAAAAAAATAAAAAAAAATACTTTAAACCCCCCGGAGAGGGGGCATGCGCAGGTAACAATACTTGCGCACGTTCTTATGTACATTTTTGGGTATATGTGTGTGTGTGTGTGAATCTTCATGTGAGAACATTTCGCAATGTGCAAAATGATTTTTAGTTTTTTTTGACATTGTATTTTCAAATTTTTTTTCCACTTTCATTATATATTGTTATATCCCCCTCAAGAGATAACGCCATTTGACCTTCGATCAAGGCATTTCATCAAATTCGCACGTTTTTAGACCGTTAAATTTGTAACGGGTGGATGAGTGCTTTAATCCCCAACGGGTTCACCCATTATTTTCCCTGTGGTGTATAATTGTATGGATTAAACATAAAAAAATTTGAATTTTTTTTTTCAAAAAAATAAAATAAAAAGTTTTCGCACGGCTTTTGCATTGGTTTTTTCGCATCCGAAGATTGCCATATATATATATGCAAAAAATGTACCTAAGGTTGACCTCATGTAGAAATACCTGAGCACACCCCCTCTGTTCGGGTGTTTTAAGTATATTTTTTTGAATTTTTTTTGCAGTAGGTAGATATACTTGTTATGTAGCTCCCCACAAAATTTCAGGTCAATCCAACACCGTTTCTGGACAGTTTTGCGCAACGTTTTTGAAATCGATGAACGGAGGCTCAAACGGTGTTGGATTGACCTGAAATTTTATGGGGAGCTACATAACAAGTATATATACCTACTGCAAAAAAAATTCAAAAAAATATACTTAAAACACCCAAACAGAGGGGGTGTACGCAGGTATTGCTGCCTGAGGTCAATCTCAGGCACATTTCCGTATATATATATATATATATATATGTATATATATATGTATATATGTATATATGTATATATGTGTGTGTGTGTGTGTATATGTATGTATAATGGTAACACATGTATTAGTACCAGAAGCATATACCTGAGCAACTGAATGCACTAATTGAGTAGACAATAACGAAAGGAATCTCTCGTACTCAGATTTAGATATCTGAATTGTAGCTTCAGGAGCTAAGGTACTTGCAACAACAAAGATGTCTATAGTAGGACTAATTTATGCAATCTAAGCTAAGCATGGTATGCTTATCATAACATTTATCCAAAATGTGGTTGATGCGGTCACAATGGATGCACGGTCGAGTTATCCTTCCTAAAGAAAATGACATCTATCTATAAGGACTCCATGACCATTAACACTTGTGCGGTCTCTGCAACGTTCACGTTCATGGCCACGATCTCATGCACTCACCACGTGATATAGAACCAGTAAGAACTTTGCTACAAGTAGCACTTATTGAACATGAGCAAGTACAATAACAAGAGAACACATTGAATCTTCACCAACTATATATCCTTACACTTGACTAGCCAGAGTAGGATTCATCCATGCGAAGAACTTTGCGATTGCAAGCTTTTATAGACATGTTGATGTACAAATCAATGACTAGAGGTTGACCGAAATCTAGCTCACCAATAATACTCAGATCGGAATGCTAGTGAGAAAGATTGCAGTCTTCATGTTATAAAAGAACTACTAATCATACAACTCAGCCACCTTGGGGATATTTTGTTTATTAGAATTTGTCTCTTTGAGTTGTTCTTAAACTATTTTAGCTGTTAATAGAAACATCACATTAGCACTTACATGCTTATCCATCCTGTTTACTAGCGAATTGAGCACTTAATAGTCACTGCCTATCCTGTTCATTTGATTTAGAATCTGATAAATAATCCGTAAGATGGTGCAATTTCTTGTAAGACCAGCCAAAGAATTTGTCGGATTGAGCCCAAATCAAGTGTTGTCACCATTGAGCTAGCGATCAAAGTCATATGAAAGATAGACTTCGTAAAGAAGTGGCCGATTGAACATAAGGTGGATGATCAATAGTGGTAGGTAGTGGTAGACACTAGTGATGGGTAGTATTAGTAGGCAAAAATAGCAGATCTATAGTATGTGAAATTCTTTTAACAATCACAGATCAAATCTGATCTTGTCTGCTGTAGTACTTTTTATCTGATCATATGTAGGTTAGATTCAATTCAGATCTGATGTAGAGGAAGATAGGAAGAAGAGATATGATGATGATTGTGCTGAATGATGATATGATTCTTGTGGTGTGGGGTTGTGAAGAAATGATGACGATGAGATATGGAGAAATGACGATTGCGATGATATTTGATGGAACAATGATGAGGCTCAAAGAATCGACGGTGACAACAAGATCTAAAGGGACAGCAACGGCAGAACCAACATATTGGATTCGCATGTGAACAGTATTTCGTGGTGAACAAAACATCTGAAATAGGAGAAAATTTTATGGTTAGTGTTTGTTTTCCTGCTCCGATGATACTATGTTAGAACCGGAAAAAGAGAAAAAATTTACGAAGAGGGTATGATCGTCCACCTTATTTTACTGACTATTTATAGATACAATAACGGGTTGGGATTACCTAATAACTAGATACCCACGTAAATCTTAACATTTATTTTTCTTAACCTTGGCAACGGTCATGGAAATAAAAAAACTTAATTGTCAAGGTAGGCAATATGGTGAAACCTATGCACTTACCCTGGTATAACATCTGTAAAACATAAGAACACTGTGACATGTTTCTAGTATGTGGTACGGCTATGAATGAGATGGTTTTTTAAAGCTCATACTCCAAAACATATCTACTTTACAAAATGTCATCTGCAGATTGACAATTCTATTCCCTCGTGATAATTTTAAATATAACAAGAATTAATGGATATATTTCTTGAGATGACTTGGTTTGTTTCATCATGTAACAGAAAACATGGGAATTCCGTCAATAGTCCAGACAAGTATGCTTGACATGCATCTGTGTTACTTTTGAATAACAGGAAGTAGCAGTGAAGAAATTCTTGGACCAAGATTTTTATGGGGATGCTTTGGATGAGTTTCGGAGTGAGGTACGTTATAAGCATTATTTATTTGCACTTTTAAATGTCAATTTTATTATACTTTTTAGTCCTTGCAGTTCTTGTCCTTCCTTAATGTAGAACCAATTGTGATAAAAATATCGAATCTGTTTGGTTAGGTGCGGATAATGCGCAGATTGCGTCATCCAAATGTTGTTCTTTTCTTGGGTGCTGTTACTCGTCCTCCACATCTCTCAATTGTATCTGAGTTTCTTCCAAGGTAATGTAGGAGTCTTTCTTCATCTGTTACAGAGAGCATCGTGTTCTTTGGGTATCCATTCTGGTAAAATGAGGCTTGTCATGATAGTGGCATATGATGGAATTGTAAAATTTAAAATATTAAAAAAATAAGATAATGAGCAACACTGTGACTTGTTTCTTGGAACGATTATATAACATACATCATATTTGAATGAAATACTGTATAACATAGTAGCGGGTAAAATAGTAATCTATGCAGATAGGATAGTTAAGCGCTTTTGGTGGGGGGGGGGGGGGGGGGTGGGGGCGATCTTAAGATTTCCTTGTGAACTCACTGTAAATTGACAATTGGTGTGAGACAGATTGATGGATTAAATGTCTTACACCGAAAGAACAATTTGACATTCACGCGTTGTTGGTTGTCAGAATATGAGATTGGGAATTGTTCTGCAGTTTCGCCTCCTCTTTTGCTGAAAAAATTGGGAAAAATACTCAAAACGAAAACAAGATTCAAATTAGGATGTTTTGTTACAATGATATTAGATGGTATAGTGTTCATATCAATTGTTATCGGCCTAACGCAATGTGATATGATACTAAAAAGATATTGTTGGATTCACTTATATCATCATATCGGGCTGTATCGTCTTGGGTGCCACATAATCTAAATGATGTTTATATATATTATAATCGAAAAATATTTGAATCATTTATTTAGATCCAGCAGGCTACCGGTAAGTAGCAATTGAGGATGAAGTTAGTCATCATATTACTATTATGTCTTGTAGTACTATTTGATTGGTTTTAGACCAGAAATTGTTGTCTTCATTTACTCCATCAAAAACCTATAAGGTATTTGCATCCCTTACACCAGCTGACTTACACTGTTGATTTTTAGAGGAAGCTTGTACAGGATTCTTCATCGCCCTAATTGTCAGATTGATGAAAGACGTAGAATTAAGATGGCCCTTGATGTGGTACAATGCCGAACACTTGCAAATCCATCTACTAGTCCATCCTTCTTGAAAGGTTTTTAATTGCATATTTCTCCCTAATATTCTGATTGTTTTCTGCAGGCCAAGGGCATGAACTGTTTGCACACCAGTGTGCCCACAATTGTTCACCGGGATCTAAAATCACCTAATCTGTTAGTAGACAAGAATTGGACTGTCAAGGTACCTGATGATGTTCAGAACCCATTAATTTAACTGTGTGTGACATTTGTAGTTTCCGG
Organism: Scilla litardierei; assembly: GCA_030789695.1. Classification (NCBI taxonomy): domain Eukaryota; kingdom Viridiplantae; phylum Streptophyta; class Magnoliopsida; order Asparagales; family Asparagaceae; genus Scilla; species Scilla litardierei. The sequence continues at coordinate 122,757,495 of CM061134.1, forward strand.
TAGGGTCATTGTGATAAGGGAAATTGGAACACATTTTTAGCACATGGATGATGTTATATATTGTTATATATTCCAGTGTCCTTTTTAATGCAAGAACTTACCAAAAGAAAACTTTGAATTAATTTTCCTCCATTTTAAAGTCTCATTCGTTGACACTTGGATCTCATATGACTTATCTTTTGACTGTTGAATTCATACTCATTCTTCCCTGATATGCATATCAAAATTTAAACCTGACTGATGTTGTATGAGAGGTAAAGGAACACATGGTAATGCCTTTATCTGCTCCATCTATGCCTCTTTGTCTAATGTTGTCTTTTCCTTCAAATGTCTAACCACCTAGTACCTATTGTGCTTGTGTAAACATCAGCTTATTTCTAACTTGGTTAAACCACACTCCTTTTTTACAGCTTCGTTTGTCAGGCATTTTAAAATTCATTTTACTTATTATCTTTTACCCTTCCTTATATTAGGTAAAATTGTAAAAGCATGCAGCACTTGCTCTTTGATTGGTTTCTTCTGAAGTACTTAGACCAAGCTCCTCGCATTATCGATCAATTTTTTTCCTTCTTCCTCTTTCTTTCTTTTCTTTTCTTTTTTAGTGATCTCGTTCTATCTTGTAGTGAACTTCTTTGTTGGTATTCGATATCAAGAGAAGACTATCACTAAATCCAGAATCTCAGTCAGCAATATTGAAATCATAATTTGGGGAACACCTTTTTTTACTTGTCAATATTTCTGGGTACCATCTAGCTTTAAGTAAACACATGTACTTCAAACCGAATAGTTGGATCATGCAGGGTTTGTCTAGTTCTGTGGTTGTGCATTGTATTACAATCAGTTTCATGATATAATGGATATATACTAGACTGGCTTTCAAGACTACATCAATTCTCAGCAATGATTGGGTGCTCTTTAGAGCGTCTAACCGATATCAGTAAGTAAAATTTTAAAAAAATGAAAATGAATAAACTCCATATGTTGTGTTAATTTTCATTCAGGACGGTTTGTAACAATCATGATAAGTCTTTCTGTAAGATCATACCCAGTAATTATTCTGGTTCATCTGTTATCCAGTGAAACAATTAGGGTCCTGATGGTGTCTTGTTCTAATTGCAATTCAAACACTTGTCATGCTAGTAGCAGCTTATTTGTGAAAATGTTGTCATTCAGTACAAATTGAAAAAAATGGTCGTTGGATATTTTCAATAAACCATAGATGGAGCTAATTGTACCTCAAATTCCTAATAATGTTGGCAACATACCTTTAGTTTTCCCACTTATTCTTTGGTTGAGTATTCATCTGCAAAGGGCCTGATTAAAAAGAGAATTGCAGGTTTGTGATTTTGGCCTTTCACGCTTAAAGCACAGTACCTTTTTGTCTTCCAAATCCACGGCTGGAACGGTAAGAAATTGGTACATGCAATGATTTATTTGATTGTGGTGAAGGCAAGAAAGTTTTTGTGAGCATCTTACCTTTTATCTATTTTTTTGGATAACATATGTCTGCTATTTCAGCCGGAGTGGATGGCACCAGAGGTTTTACGGAATGAACCATCAAATGAGAAGTAAGGTCCAACTTAAGCCCCAATCATTTTAGATGTCACAGATTGTGCATCATTCTGCATCTGCTAAATACAACTGCATAGTAGACATGGTTTCACATAAAAAATATTGCATTTTAGCAAAATAATGTTATCAGATATAAAGTGTATAATGATGCAAAAGCATGGCTTGTGAATTCTATTTATCGTTTGAAGCCGAAAATGTGGATCCATGCTTCTGCCATCATTTTCCCAATAGAGAATCGCATATGCAGCCTCTGATTTACTTGGAAAATTTTCCACAACTAAATAGTTTATCTTAGCGACAAAATTCAATGCACATGAAGTTTCATCTAAACTTCCCAAGATAGAAAACTTTGTTCTTCCACTCAAAAGTAACTTGTTATTGATGGGATCATCATCTACTCTAGGCGGCGCACCAGAGGAGCCGGCTCAACCGCATGATTCAGGGGCGTATTTGCAACCTTTAGGCTTATTTTCTATTATTTTATTTGTGATAGGGGCAAACTTGTAATTTGCTAATAATTGGATTGGTATTAGAGGGGGAGGGCCTGCCGGCCCTACGGCATGATGCATATTTTGATTATTTTGTGATTGAGAGGAGATTTCTCATAGTTCTTCGGGAGGGTGTAGACGGGTGCAGACGTCCCCTATCAATCGGCGTCTTGGGAGGGAGGTTGATCCTTTGGTTGTAGCCAATTATCCATTTATTTTCAGTTTTCCACTAATAAAAATTTCAGATTTGTTTGAGTTATATCAATTTGGTATCAGAGCGCGTCAATCCATGGCGGCTGCAAAAAGAGGTAAGGAACGAATCGATGCGGTGGATGAGAAATTCAATGGTGAGATTGAGGGCATGAAGAAAACCCTAACGGAGCACAGCTGGGAGATATCACGGTTGACGGCCAGCACGGAGAAGATCTCGGCTAAGCAAGACAAATAAGATGAGGCCCTCGCTCAAATCATATTTCAACTTTCGATCCTTACGACAAAGGATGGAAACGACGGCGCAAACCATAATCCTTCAAAAAAGGTATCACCTTTTGGAGAAATGGAAGGAAAAGATGGAGAATTACGATGAGGGTTTGCTTTCCGACGTCGACGATTACTTCAAGGATGAAGAAGATGTAAGGACACTGACTATGGGAAAAACACTAGAAGGTGGGTTGAATAGTGTTTATGCAATTTAAAAAGATAGTTACACCAATTTAAATTCCTAACCAACAAATAGTGCGGAATAGAAATAAACCCGAATTGAAACAAATGCAAACGCAAGGATGTTTCAAGGGTTTGGATTATCCAAGTCACTTCCCGACTTGTTCCCGGTAATCCTACGTCCCTTCCACCCGGTTAACAACCGGATATTCAAGTTAGAACCCTAACTTGAGGTTTTCTTAAAACCCACTTGTAGCAACCCTACAAGTAAAATCGAAATACAATCGATTGACCTTGACTCCCACAACTTGGGAGCAAGCAAACCACTCTCACAACCCGAGAGTAAATTCAAATAACGAAAGTTATGAAATATGAAATTAAGCAACACTTACAATCACCTGTGCCTTGAAGTAGAACTTGAAGGAGAAGTGTGTTGTGTGTTGAAAAGACTCTCTTGGAAGAGAGGAAAGCCCTTTCTCTTGACTGCATCAAATGCCTAGAAGATATCTCTTTGGTCCTAGGTTGGAGAGCAAAAGATTGAAAATTGGAATTCTAGGGCTTTAGGATTTGAGAGCTTTGATCTTGAGAGAATGAAAGCTTGAATATCTTAGCAAGAGAGTTGGTAGATCATTAGCCTCTCAATGGAACAGTAGAGGCTCCTTAAATAGGTTTCTCAAATCACTCAATCGAAAACAGCAAAAACCCCTTTGAAATCCGTGAGGAAAAACTCAACAGATAGAATCTAGGCCCGCGACAATCGACTGTTGAAGAAATCACAGTCGACTGCTGTACTGTCAGAGAGGGTAGGTGAGAATTCATAACGGTAGCTTACCACGTGGACAGTCGACTGATGAGGCATAGACAGTCGACTGTTGAACCAACAGGCGACTGTAAATCCTACTACAGGCGACTGGCCGTAAGTTGGGTAAGTTGATGAAATCTGGAAAACGTCTGGGGGAACAGGACAAATGACTGATGAAGAGAAGACAGTCGACTGTTAATCTGAACAGGCGACTGTAATTTCTTCTACAGACGACTGTCAAAACCTTGAGATTTTCCAGAGAGTTGAGTCATCAAATAGGCTCACAGACAGACGACTGTTGAAGCATTGACAGTCGACTGTTCCATTAGACAGTCGACTGTAAAACCAACAGTAGTCGACTGGCCAGAATAAACAGAGAAATAGAATTTGGGCTAAAGATAGACATGCGACTGATTAACAAAACACAATCGACTGTCACTTGGACAGGCGCCTTTGAGAGTTAAGGCAGAGAAGCCCAAAACTAGACTGTAATAGTTTGTGCATAACAGGCGACTGTAGAACAAAACACAGTCGACTGTTTTGAGACAGACGACTGTAAAATGTTCAGCAATCGACTGTTATAATCATGATATGCACAATCTAGCTAGAAATGAATTGGAGTCTAAGTAAGGTTGATCTAATGGTATCCTAAGACTGAAATGAAGATGTGTGTATGCTCCAACAATGTTCTACTTCTAAGCTACATACTAGAAGATGAATAAGAAAGTTATATTTGACGAACTCTCTCTTCTATCCAACGCATGAGTTTGGAGTCTTCTAGGAGCTTCAATTACCATCTACGATCATCCAATCCATTTCATTTGCCTTCAATGATCTTTGAGTATCATCCATTGCAAGTAGATCTTCATAATAAGCTTAGGCAATTGATTAACTACAAAATAGGGGATTATTCACAAGTATTTATGTTTGCTCATCATTAATACCAAGTAGGGAGAAGTCCAATACTCAACATTCTCCCCCCTTTTGATGATGACAAACAAATATAAACAAAAAGATAAATAATTGTGCTTAAAGAAAACTTACTCCCCCTACATAGATGCCAATCAAATTAGTCAATACGTATTAGGGCATCTATATATCAATTGAAGCAAATGAGTAAGATATGCATGTGTGAAATGAATTCATGAAATTTAGGAAATAAAATCCCTATTCATTGTATCTTACTCCTTCTGAATCTAAGGCAACTTCAATCTTAGATTCAAGTGTTATTAGTATGTACTTAGCACATTCATTATGAATCTATATGTTTATTTCTCTCCCCCTATGATATTATCCAAAAGGTGGTAGTAAAATAACAACAATCGTGCTAAATAAGAACTAGTAACAATTTCAAGAGTTTAAAGATATATAAATCAAAACTCATAAAACCAAATCATAAACTTAGGTGATCAGAGGAATGGGAGTCCAATATCAACATAGAGATATACGAAGAAAACATATTGTCTTAAATCACAGCACATGTAGAATATAGCATATATGGAGACAATAATTCACACAGATATGATAATCAATTATGCAATGTGTGAAACAGACGAAGAAACATCAACTTCATATATATTCAAGACGATATGAGTACAAGTCATATGAACATCACCATGTCCATCAAAATGATCAAAAATACATCATGACAATCCATATAACATCACTACACAAAATATCCATCATACATACAACAAAGAACTACTCAACCCTAACCAAAACAGACCAAAAAAAATCTAGATCTCAGGGTGAGTGTCCAAAGATATCAACTGCAGCATCAGTCAATGTTGATGACAGTAGGATCCGAGGGCCGACCAGACGAACGGAACATCAGCCTAGCAGAGCGACGAGTGGGATAAGCTGGAGCCTTCCTCTTAGTAGACGACGCACCTGCGGCAGAGGTTTTCGCATGAGCATGAACGGGGGTCTGGACCACAGAATGAATAGGCACGACACCTGGAGGAGGGGGAACATCAACATGGGCAGTAATCTCAGACTGAGAAAACAGGGCCTGAAGTTCGGCAGGAATGGGGAATCCATGAAGCATGAGAGACTTGTACTGAAGCTCGAGAAGGAGAGTGAGCTTCTCATCCATAGAGGCAGCAAGCTTTTCGAGAGAAGTGACACGGTCACACAATCTAGCAAGAAGGAAATCCTCTAGGGGTACAGACGGAGGAGTATGGGAAGGTTGATGAGCTGGTTGTGAAGAGTGTTCGGCGACATTTGCTAAAGGAATGGGGTCACTGACCACGATATTCAAGGAATCCCCAGACGATGGGGGCGAAGAGGGTAGCTGATCAGAAGGTGGAGGAGAGGGTTCAGCGAGAAAATGTTTAACGGTTCTCCTGACGACGAATGACCTTGAGGATCCATGAAATCGATCGACAGAAGCTAAGTCAGATAAACAACGAGAAACGAACGTGCAAGATACCTAAAAGTTGTCGATCTACTAACGAGAGCAGCACACGAGCAACCAATCGAACGAGGAAGATCGCGTTTTGGCTCGAAGAAATCGGAGGAGAAATCGACTGAAAGTTTCGAGCGGGGAAGACGAACGATTTTCAATCGGAGGAGAGAAAACGTGAGGTCGAAATGAAGTGATTCGAAGATATAACGAAGGGACGAACGAATCTGGGCCGTTGGATCAAAGAATCGACGGCTCAGATCAAATGAGCGAACCGCCACAATAGGAGACAGTCGACTGTTGCACAACAGTCAGTCGACTGGTCGAAATGATAAGAGATAAGCTTAGGTTGACAGACAGTCGAGTGTTGGGTAACATACAGTCGACTGTCCGAGAGACAGTCGACTGTAAAATACTCATCAGTCGACTGACTGAGAACCAATAAACTTGATGATAAAACAGAAACTACTGACGAAATTGACAGTCGCCTGATGACTAAAATGTAGTCGCCTGTTGATCCTACAGTCGACTGTAAATTTGTCATCAGTCGCCTGGACGAAAGATACAGTCTGCTGACAGAGAAGATAGAGTAGGGCAGTCGACTGTCGAAGAAAAGACAGTCGTCTGTCCTGGTCCAAAAATGCACAGTGAGGTTAAAATCCAGAGGATATGCACAACTCACCCTAGGACCTATACTCTAACATAAACTCATCATAAAATCAATAACAAACGATAAATCATTTATAACATAAATCTCTTAAAACAATCTGAAAACTCATGTAATCAAAGAAATCTCAATAGCCTTTCTTAAAAACAATATATGATATTTCAAATGAGGAGAGGCAACATGATGATATGAGTTCAAAAGATGTTATAACAAGTAAATTGAACTCCTAAATTTCAGATTCACCCATAATTCCTAATTCTCCACGCAACCTCACAAATGAATCTTCTTTAAGAGGTTTTGTGAAGATGTCGGTAATTTGTTTTTGGGTTTCAATGTACTCTAAGATGATGTCCTTCTTAGCTACATGATCATTGATAAAGTGGTGTCTCACATCTATGTGTTTGGTACGTGAGTGATATACTGGATTCTTGGACAGACATATATCACTTTGGTTATCAACCATGATAGGGCAAGTATCACAATTGACACCATAGTCCTTAAGAGTGTCTCATCCAAAGAACTTGTGCGCATGCAAGACCCACAGCAATATACTCCGCTTCAGTCGTGGACAATGATACCGAGTTTTGTTTCTTGGAGAACCAAAAGACTAAGGAATTTCCTAGGAAATGGCAAGTGCCACTAGTACTTTTCCTATCGGATTTACATCCGGCAAAGTCGGCATCACTATATGAGATTAACTCATATGTGCTAGATTTAGGGTAAAGTAACCCGTAATCTAGTGAATGATTGAGATACCGAAAAATTCGTTTAACCGCAATCAAGTGTGACTCTTTAGGTCTAGCTTGATATCTAACACACAAGCAAACAGAAAACATGATATCGGGCCTACTAGCAGTTAAATAACGTAAGATACCGATCATACCTCGATATAGAAGAACGTCTACATCTTTTCTGTTTTCATCCTTATGAAGATGGGTTGTCGTACTCATGGGAGTCCTTTTGCTTGAAGACGATTCCATCCCGAATCGCTTGATAAGCTCCCCTGTGTACTTGGTTTGATGTATGAAAGTCACATCCTTCATTTTTCGAATTTGCAATCCAAGGAAATGGTTGAGCTCACCCATGTGGCTCATCTCGAATTCATCCTTCATAGACTTAGAAAATTCTTGATAAAGATTAAAGTTAGTAGAACCAAATATTATATCGTCTATATAAACTTGAATAAATAGGATGTCATTTTCATAATCCTTAATGAAAAGTGTTGAATCAACTTCACCCATTTTAAAACCTAAATCCAAAAGAAAGGTCTTGAGTCGATCATACCAAGCTCTAGGAGCTTGTCTCAACCCATACAACGCTTTCTTAAGTTTGAAAACATGGTTTGGAAATTTTTCATGAATGAAATCGGGAGGTTGAGAAACATACACTTCTTCATTGATAATCCAATTTAAAAATGCACTTTTAACATCCATTTGAAATAGTTTGAAATTCTTATGAGATGCAAAAGATAAAAGTAATCTAATAGCTTCTAATCTAGCTACGAGGGCAAATGATTCTTCGAAATCGATACATTCCTCTTGCCGGTAGCCTTGAGCTACTAAACTTGCTTTGTTCCTTGTGATGACCTCGTTCTCATCGGTCTTGTTCTTGAAGATCCATTTGGTCCCAATAACTTGATGACCACTTGGAAGATGAACGAGCTCCCAAACTTCATTTCTCTCGAATTGCATTAGTTCTTCTTCCATTGCCACTATCCAACACAAGCTTCTTGGATGTTCTTTGGCTCAATGATAGAGACAAATGCGCAATGAGAGAATTCTTCAATTCTAGACCTCGTTCGAACACCCACACCAATCTCTCCAATAATTTGGTCATGTGGATGGTTACGAATGGTTGGGTAAGCTTTGGGTATTCCTGCATCACTTGGAATATCTTCAACAATCTCATTAGTAGTGTTAGTCTCAATAATTGAATCATTAATCTTGACATTACTAAGAGAATCACATATAACATCTACACTATCATCAATAACATGAGGAAAATCAAAATTTTCATAAAATGATACGTGCAGTGATTCCTCGATCGTTGAAGAAGTTTAGTTGTATATCCGGTAGGCTTTGCTACGTGTGGAATATCCAATAAAAATTCCTTCATCGGATCTTGGCTCAAATTTATCTAAATTACCAAAGGTGTTCTTGATAAAACATTTTGAACCAAAATCTCGAAAATATTTAACTTGAGGCTTTTTGTCATAAAATAACTCAAAACAAGTTTTGTTCGTTCGGGGTCTCACTAGGATCCTATTGAGCACATAACTTGCCGTGTGCACCGCTTCTGCCCAAAATTGTCGTTCAAGATGACTATCATGGAGCATAGTACGAGCACACTCAATAAAAGTCCTATTCTTTCTCTCTACAACACCATTTTGTGGTGGTGCCCGAGGAAAAGAAAAATTGTGAGTTATCCCAGTGTCATCACAAAACTTTGTTAAAGACTCATTCTTAACTTCTCCTCCATGATCACTACAGATAGTGATAATGGTGGATCCTAAGAGATTCTGAATCTTCTTTGCAAATATGGTAAACTCTTCAAAAGCTTCATTCTTATTAGTTAAGAATGAAACCCAAGTAAATCTAGAGAAGTCGTCAACGACAACTAATCCATAGTGAGCATTGCCTAAAGAAGCGGTTCTAATTTGCCCAAACAAATCTAGATGAAGTAGTTCTAGGGGCCTCTTAGAAGTAATGCCTTCTTTAAGCTTGAAAGACGATTTGCTAAGTTTACCTCTTTGACATGAATCACAAAAGTTTTTCTTACTAAAAGCAATTTTTGGAAAACATTTGACTAGATCATGCATAGCTAACTTATAAGTGCTTGAAATGAACATGACCAAAACGGCGATGCCATAATAGTTGTTCATTTGTATTAGCAACTAAGCAATGTTCTACGGTTTTAGGCAAGCTCAAATAATAAATATTTTTACGCCTAATACCGGTAAATAAAACATGTGAATTAGAATCAACAGTTTCACATACACTCTCCAAAGTTAACCTATAACCTTTGTCACAAAGTTGACTAATGGAGATACGGTTGTGACATAAACCACTAACTAGAAATACATTATCAATTAAAGGTTTGGAGGGGTTTTCGACTATACCTACTCTAATGATGGTTCCCTTTTGGTTACCTCTAAAAGTGACCGTTACACCATCCTTGATGCTAATCACTTCGGAGAGTAATGAAGGATCTCCCGTCATGTGTTTGGAGCAACCACTGTCGAGAATCCATCCTTTCCTTTTAGAGCTAGTTTGATCTTTATTGCTCTTTTTCTTTCTCTTGGGTACTTACATAGTATACCATAAGCTCATGGTACCCAATTTTTGTTAGTGTTATTAATAATTAGCCCTTTGGAAGCCAAGTCCAAGTGGACTTTCGCTTCCCAACATAATTACCATTATTAATAACATCATGAAAATAGGAATCAACATATGCATTCCTATCATTTAAGCTAGTATTATTAGGACCCCAAATGGTGTATGTTTTGGAGTCCTTTTCCTAGTTGCATGCATAATTGTTAGATTTCTACGTAGTGCATGCTTCTTGGGAACATGGTTTCTAGCATAAAAATGAGGTGGTGTATATGCATTGGACATATGAGGATTATATGTATGTTTGGGAACATGCATGTTGTATGAAACATATGCGTCATGCATGATATGTGGAGGATGTGCATACATGTAAGAGTGATGCGTATGAGCATATAGGTGTATAGGAGCATGTACATGAGTATTTCTCATGTGTGAATTTGTACGTGTCCGTGGGTGTGGAGCATAGAAAGTGTCATGGGTATCCACTTGTGAAGTAGGAGATTTCCTACGTGGATTAAGGTTTGTGTACATGTAAGCATGACTTCTCTTTTGGTTTCCACCCTTAGTGGGTTTCTTGCCAAAAGGAAGAGACAATGAAGTGGTGACTTTCTTGGTAGGTTTGCTACCTATAGTGTCTTTGACACCACTTGTGGATGCACCGGAGGATGGCCTCACAAAGTCTATAGTGACACCACTATAGGAGGTGCGAGCATTGGATGCATTTGCTTCTACAAAACCAAGACCAACACGATGTGTGGCCGGAAATTGGTATGCTAGCAAATCGTCCAATTGTCCTTTTCCCTTATTGAATCTCTCAATACGGGAGGACATGAGCTCATATTTCCCCTTAAGAGAAGAAATGTTGGTATCCAAGGTGGACACCCGTGCTTTGAGCTCGTGCACTTGAGTTTTAAGAGAATCATTCTCTAAACCCAATTGCGTGTGTCGTGAAACTAGATCACTATTATCCTTAGGATGTGTTTGATCTAGTTGAGATTTGAGGGTAGTCACCTCATTTCTCAAAGTGACATTTGAGAAGCTAAATTTGCTTTTTCAAGGGTTAAAGTATCAACAATGGTGTCATTATTGATAATGCATAGAATGGATGGAGTGCTAACATTCAATTTCTTTAAACTAGTATATCTAAGCATTAAAGATTGATACCTAGCAAATAATTCTTCATTAGCAATACACAATTCATCCATAGTTACTTCGGTATCATCCATGTCGGAATCACTTTAATCGGAGAGTGAATCTTTTCGGGCCATGAAGCACATGTGGGCACTTTCACCCTTCTCATCATCGGATTCGCTTGATGAGTCTTCACTTGAATCATCGAATGTACATACTAGTCCTTTCTTCTTGTCTTTCTTATTCTTGTCGGACTTGTGGTACTTCGGAGCCTTCCACTTCTCTTTGTTTCGTAGCATTGGGCAATCCTTCTTGATGTGTCCTGGCTTATTACACTTAAAGCAAAGAGAGGAAGAGTGATTATTAGAATCAAATCTATTCTTAGAGGGAAATTTACCTTTTCGAAAGAAGTGTTGGAACTTTTTTGCCATTTAGGCCATTTCACCCAAGTCCATCTCATTTTCTGATTCTTCAATATCGGAGGATGAAGAATTGGCGTTAAATGCCAAAGCTTTCTTCTTCGCCTCCGAAGGGTTCATCATAGCTCGAATCTTTAATCGGTTCTCCCGTCTTACCTCATAAGACATGAGAGTTCTGATAAGATTCACAACTGTGTAAGTCTTCAAGTCGTTGACCTCCTCGATGGCGAAAGTTCTTCTTTCCCCATTTGGAGGTCATTCCCATTGTGATCTTTCTTACCTTATCTTGTTGGGAATAGACTTGTCCAAGAGTTTCTAATTCATTAGTGATATCGGTAAAACGTCCGTACATAGATGCTATGCTTTCATTTTCCTGCATATGAAACATATCGAAGTTTTGCACGGCAACATAGAGTTTAGAAAGTTTTACCTTGTTCGTTCCCTCATGGGTAACGACGAGATGGTTCCAAATTTGATATGCACTCTTACATGTGCATATCTTGTTGAACTCATCTGGGTCCAACGCACAATGAGGAGAGTTCATTGCCTTTTGCGTTGTTGACTTCGGCGGATTTCTCGATAGCCGTCCATTTTTCGAAATCCTCTTCGGTGGGCTCGATGTATTCCTTGTGGAGGGTTCTCCAAAGGGAATCACTTCTTAGGAACGTCTCCATCCGGCATTTCCAATAGCCAAAATTCGTGCCATTGAAACGCGGAGGACGCACCGTTGATTGTCCTTCGAAAACTGTGGACGCTTCATCACGATCGTGATTGTTGTACGAAGTCAGTGGAGGAACGTTGTTGGATTCCATAGCTATAAACTTGCGCTCTGATACCAATTGTAAGGACACTGACTATGGGAAAAACACTAGAAGGGGGGTTGAATAGTGTTTATGCAATTTAAAAAGATTGTTACACCAATTTAAATTCCTAACCAACAAATAGTGCGGAATAGAAATAAACCCGAATTGAAACAAATGCAAACGCAAGGATGTTTCAAGGGTTCGGATTACCCAAGTCACTTCTCGATTTGTTCCCGGTAATCTTACGTCCCTTCCACCCGGTTAACAACCGGATACTCAAGTTAGAACCCTAACTTGAGGTTTCCTTAAAACCCACTTGTAGCAACTCTACAAGTGAAATCGAAATACAATCGATTGACCTTGACTCCCACAACTTGGGAGCAAGCAAACCACGCTCACAACCCGAGAGTAAATTCAAATAACGAAAGTTATGAAATATGAAATTAAGCAACACTTACAATCACCTATGCCTTGAAGTAGAACTTGAAGGAGAAGTGTGTTGTGTGTTGAAAAGACTCTCTTGGAAGAGAGGAAAGCCATTTCTTTGACTGCACCAAATGCCTAAAAGATATCTCTTTGGTTCTAGGTTGGAGAGCAGGAGATTGAAAATTGGAATTCTAGGGCTTTAGGGTTTGAGAGCTTTGATCTTGAGAGAATGAAAGCTTGAATATCTTAGCAAGAGAGTTGGTAGATCATTAGCCTCTCAATGGAACAGTAGAGGCTCCTTAAATAGGTTTCTCAAATCCCTCAACCGAAAACAACAAAAACCCCTTTGAAATCCGTGAGGAAAAACTCAACAGATAGAATCTGGGCCCGCGACATTCGACTGTTGAAGAAATCACAGTCGACTGCTATACTGTCAGAGAGGGTAGGTGAGAATTTATAACGGTAGCTTACCACGTGGACAGTCGACTGATGAGGCATAGACAGTCGACTGTTGAACCAACAGGCGACTGTAAATCCTACTACAGGCGACTGGCCGTAAGTTGGGTAAGTTGATGAAATCTTGAAAACGTCTGGGGGAACAGGACAAACGACTGATGAAGAGAAGACTGTCACGCCCCGCTTCCCAAAAATGTGGAGGCGAGACGTGAGAAGGTCCGCACAAACTTGAAGCTGTGAAGCTCCAAGTCTGATAAGCGTATAGAAACACTTATTATGGCAAGTCCTTGCAAAACGAAACGAAACAACAATGATAATAAAGAAATGAGACGACATTTTATTGAATCTCGAAATGTCCATAAACAAATTACAATATCGCAGAAAAGCCACCAGACTAAAGGAAAAAGAGTCCAAGGCCCAAACATGGCCAACAAAGAATAACATACATACAAGGGTGCCACGCACCGACGACTAACAGCAAACCTAAACAAAGAAGTGAACACGAGCGGTCTTCAAGACAGGCCCCTGGTGTCCACTCACCAGCACAGCAAACATCAGCATCAGCAACACCATATTCCCTGCAACAAAACTCTGGCTCTAGGTCTAACATGTGTCACCCAAAAGAGAGAGGGGCACATGTCAGCAAGTCTGGAAAGACTTGTGCAAGGAAACTGAAAATGAGGCATCTAGCAACCTAGCAGTTTAGTATGCATGACATGGCAGTTATAACATGAGTGCACAATTAAAACATGGCAAGACAATTTTGTACAAGGGAACAATTTATCGGGACAAGACAAGAGTAGCCAAGCTACTATCAATTCAATCAATTCACATTTTGTAGGTGTTTACGCCATTCGCTGAATGGCATAGCATTTCAGACCGATCGGCACCAAACACTACTCGGTACCCACACGATATGGAGCCTGGGGTCCCTGCACATTGAGCTCATCTAGTGAGCCTAGGGTTGCCCCGCACATTGAGCTCGCATTCTTAGTTCACAATTCAATATATCGAGCGTTGGGGTTTCCAACTCATTATGCTCGCTTCTGGTCACGAGCCAGGAACACAAGTATGTCGTAGGGAACACCTAGCCGGAACACGCAATTCGGGCATTGGCTATCAACCAACACATGGCCCGCTTCTGGAACACGAGCCAGGAACACAACATTGTAGCGAAGCTACGCAATCACATCAATACCTAAAGAATGCGAGGTCATGACAATTTATTTGCGTACCGTTAATTAAATTAAACGTGACAGGCGAAATGCAATGACATGAACATATTCGCATATCGTTAATTGAAAGTAAACGTGACATGGTAATTGTGCAACATGCTAAAAGTCGGAATTAGCTTCGTTGTCAAGCTAATTCCCCAATTTGCGCCTAGGCGAGTATCATTTCGTCGCCTAGCCTCTTTTACGCCTATAACAAGAAAATGGCCTAAAACATGGCCTAAACCCTAAGTGGCAAGTTTCACTTGCCTAGCACCGGGGATGACGACTACTTCGTCACACGGACGCCAATCTACAGGGAAATCGCTGTTTTGGGGGAACAATCATCAAACAACATGAAATTTATATGAGAGTTTCATAAAAATACGAATAAGTTATAAAAACAACGGTAGAACGATTTCTTACCGAGAGAAGGCGGAAGAAACACTCCGGGGAACCCTAGGATCAGATCTGGAGAAGATTGGAGAAGTTTGGGGAAACTAGGGTTTAGGGGGATTTGGGGATTTTGATGGGTTTGATTTTGGGGAAGATGAGAGGTAGATAGAGTGAATGGATGGATTGGATGATGGATTTAGGGCTTGGAATGGAGAAATGGAGCTTGGAGGAAGATGGGGGCTGAAGGGGGAAGTTTTTAGGGTTTTGGGTCGTGTTGGAGAAGAAGAAGTCGAATGGGTTGGGTTTAAATAGGCTAGGCTGGCGGCTGCCCAGAAATTAGGGTTTTAACACTGGTTAGTCGGTCAAAGAGCAACCACTGACCGACTAGTTTGGCAACTAGTCGGTTGGTCGACCAACGCAGACCGACTAAGTGCAAACAGTAACTCCTGAACGAAAATAGGATTTAGAGTTAGTCGGTCCATGAACAAGTACTGACCGACTAGTTTTGAATCTAGTCGGTCGATGAACGTTCTTAGACCGACTAAGAGTAAACAGTAACTCATGAATTATTGATTGAATGAACTAGTCGGTTCCAGTTGATTTCCTGACCGACTAAATTGGAATCTAGTCGGTCGGTTGATCTTCTTGAACCAACTAACGTGCACGAAAAGTGCCGATTCGAAGCGCGAAGCTTCGGGAAGATTTCCATGGCTTCTAGGATCGATTTATACTCTAAGATATGATCGATATGAAGCTCGTCATGAGTGACTTACTCTGAATTCATTGATTCTAAGGAAGAACCTAGAAGATCACATCAAAAGGAACGAAAACGAAAGCTAGGAATTCTCAACGAGATAAATGAAAGCGAGAACTATGGAAATGGAAACCACACAAGGAGAGAACCCACCATCACAAGCAAAACACACTGATAATCCAATCATACAAAAACCAGTCGTTACAAAGACAGTCGACTGTTAATCTGAACAGGCGACTGTAATTTCTTCTACAGACGACTGTCAAAACCCTGAGATTTTCCAGAGAGTTGAGTCATCAAATAGGCTCACAGACAGACGACTGTTGAAGCATTGACAGTCGATTGTTCAATTGGACAGTCAGCTATAAAACCAACAGTAGTCGACTGGCCAGAATAAACAGAGATAGAATTTGGGCTAAAGATAGACATGTGACTGATTAACAAAACACAGTCGACTGTCACTTGGGCAGGCGCCTGCGAATCATTCATAAGTCGCCTGTGAGAGTTAAGGCAGAGAAGCCCAAAACTAGACTGTAATAGTTTGTGCATAACAGGCGACTGTAGAACAAAACACAGTCGACTGTTTTAAGACATGCGACTGTAAAACGTTCAGCAGTCGACTGTTATAATCATGATATGCACAATCTAGCTAGAAATGAATTGGAGTATAAGGAAGGTTGATCTAATGATATCCTAAGACTGAAATGAAGATGTGTGCGCGCTCCAACAATGTTCTACTTCTAAGCTACATGCTAGAAGAGGAATAAGAAAGTTACATTTGACGAACTCTCTCTTCTATCCAACGCATGAGTTTGAAGTCTTCTAGGAACTTCAATCACCATTTACGATCATCCAATCTATTTCATTTGCCTTCAATGATCTTTGAGTGTCATCCATTGCAAGTAGATCTTCATAATAAGTTTAGGCAATGGATTAACTACAAAATAGAGGATTAGTCACAAGTATTTATGTTTGCTCATCATTAACACCAAGTAGGGAGAAGTCCAATACTCAACAGAAGAAGGGGCTTGGATGGAGGAGATCGTCGGACATCAACAGAGCATTGAGGGTAGCCGGCCGAACCCCCATACTTAACTAGGGGGCGACAGGCCCAGAACAGTGGCGGAGGCCGCCGCCCCGCCCAGTCCAGCCTCCAGCAGGGTCGGTTGACCCCTGTGGGCCTCCAGCAGGGTCGGCTGACCCTGCCCAGTCCATCAGAGGGGTCGCTAGGCCTCTGGCGGCCCCGGCAAGGTCTGCCAGGGGCTCGACAGCCCCAAGCGACCTCCCGGCAGCCGACAGGGGGGTTTTTCGAACCCTATGCAGGCCGAACAATAGCCCAACACCCTCCACAGACGCGTCATGGCTACGAGGAACACTTTCAGCCACCCCACGGCAGACATGTACAAGATGATGGTTTTTATCCCGATGGAGGGGGGCGACAACTATGAAGATTAAGGGGGAGGGGCATATGGAGGAGGTGATGATTGGGAAGACTACGAAGGACGAGGGGGAGGCCCACAGGGGGCTTCGAAGGGCACAGGTACACTACCATCCCAACCGCCATATACACCACGACGGAAGAGCAGACCACGGACATTTTGGGGGTGGACAACAGAGTACATAAGTTGAATATGCCCATGTTCGAGGGGGAGGATCCACATGTGTGGATTTACAGGCCGGAGCGGTTCTTTACTGTGTCCCGTATGACTGAGGCACAGAGTTGGAGGCAACAACAGTATGTCTGGAGGGTAAGGCTCTAGGGTGGTATCAGTGGAGGGAGCAACGAAGCCCATTTCGCAGTTGGAAGGAGATCAAGGACCGCATATTGGAGAGATGTCGAGAGCCTCACATGGGGAACCTATATGAGAAGTTGTTCGCACTCAGGCAGGACATGTCTATTAGGGAGTACATAGAGAAGCTTGAGACCCTCTCAGGGCGAGTGCGAGTGGCCTCTAATGAGTCAATGGAGGATGAAGGGCCTGAAGCCCATTATTTGCTCAGGTATTCGCCCATACAAGCCTCAGGGGCTGGCTGAGGTCATAGAGATGGCACAGATGATAGATGACCACCAGATGGAGGAGAGGAGAGCCAGGGGCAGTTGGGATCGGCAGGTTCCGTGTGGAGCTCCAGCAGTGGCAGGAGGCTGTAGGCGGCTACATGGACAGATCAGGTGAATAAGGATAAGACTGGAGAGAAGAGCAGTGCACCACCAGCAGGGTCAATTCAGGAGGATGACTGAGGTGGAGATGAGGGAGAAGCATCAGAAGGGGCTCTGCTTTAGGTGCGATGAGAGGTTCACTCCAGGACACAGGTGCGTAGGGCGCAAGCTACAAGTGCTGTTACTCGAGGACGAGGATGATGAGATTGATGTGGAGGACGAGACCATCGAGGTGGAGGATACGGAGGACCATCAGCTAGACATGGCTAGACGTGGCGAAGGTGTCCCTAAACTCTGTGGTAGGCTTCACACCGAACCATACTATGAAGTTGAGAAGACCTCGATGACCAAGAGGCGACGATACTGATTGACAGTGGGGCGACTCACAATTTCATCTCCAAGAGGGTAGTGGAGCAGCATGGACTTCAGCTAATAAACAGTGGCAGTTTCAGTATCATGATGGGGATTGTCAAGAAGGATAGCAGCCGAAGAGTGCCGTGGGCTGGTGCTGACGCTGTAGGGAGTACAGATGCAAACTAGGGATGATAATGGGCATGTCCAAAGCCCGTTTGGGCTCCCAATTGGTATTTAATTAAAGTGTTGGTAAGAAAGATGGTATTTAATTAAAGTGTATGCAAGAAAGATGGTATTTAATTAAAGTGTATGTATGAAAGATGATAATGGGCAAGCCCAAATACCATTATTAAAGTGTATGTAAGAAAGATGGTATTTAATTAATTACCATCTTTCTTACATACACTTTAATGAAGGATTTGTAGAGGGCATGCCCAATTGGGAGCCCAAACAGGCTTTGGGCATGGCCATTATCATCCCTAATGCTAACAGACTTCCTGCCCTTAGACTTGGGGAGTACAGATGTCATCTTGGGTATGACGTGGCTACAGATGCTGGGAGAGATGAAGGTAAACTGGAAGCTGCTTAGGATTGAGTTTCAGAAGGACAGGAGAGCAGTGTTACTACAGGGGGACATCAAGTTTATGCATAGCCATGGTCTCGTTGAAGACCATAGTGAGGACCATCCAGACAGAGGGGGTGGTTTCTGGTGGAGTTACATACGTTAGCAGGAGAGGGTGGAGCTGAGGCAGGTAGTGGGCAATCTATCCCAGGGGAGATGCAGGCGTTACTGGAATAGTTTGAGGGGGTTTTTCAGGAGCCTCGAGGTCTTCCACCGTCTAGAGATCACGTGCACGCCATAGTTCTACGAGAGGACGTGTCTCCCGTCAGCATGAGACCATGTCGCTACCCACAGGCGCAGAAGGATGCAATAAAGAGGGTGGTGGCGGAGATGGTTCAGGCTGGTGTTATCCAGCCCAGTGAGACCTTTTTCCAGTCATGTGCTGATGGTGAAGAATGGTTGGAGTTGGTGCTTCTGTGTGGACTACCGAGCATTAAATAAGGAGATGATGCTAGATAAGTTCCCCATACCGGGGATTGACGAGCTCTTAGACGAGTTGCATGAGTCAGCCATTTTTACAAAGATTGATCCCAAATCAGGCTACTATCAGATCAGGATGAGAGAGGGAGATATGCCCAAGATTGCCTTCAGGACGCATGAAGGCCATTATGAGTTCCTAGTCATGCCTTTTAGCTTGACTAACACACCTGCTACCTTCCAGGCCTTGATGAATAAGGTATTTTGTCCTTAACTTAGACGATTTGTACTGATGTTTTTCGATGATATCCTTCTGTACAGTCATTCCTTGGAGGAGCACTTGAACCATCTGCAAGTAGTCTTTCAGGAGTTGCAGTACTATCCGTTGTATGCAAACAGGAAGACGTGTCTATTTGAGCAGCCACATATGGAGTACTTGGGACATGTGGTGTCCTCAGAAGGGGGTAACAGCTGACAGAGCGAAGATAGCGGCGATGCTGGATTGGCCGCGCCCCCACCACTCTCAGTGGGCTGATGGGGTGCCTTGGTCTTACAGGCTACTACCAGAGGTTCGTGCAGGGTTATGGTACGATCGCTTGGCTACTCACGGAGCTGCTAAAGAAGGATCAGTTTGTTTGAAGTGACGAGACAACACTAGCATTTGAGGCATTGAAAAAGGCCATGACTATCATACCAGTGTTGGTGTTACCAGATTTTTCGAGACCCTTTATTGTGGTGATAGATGCTTCGGGACATGGAGTGGGGGCGGTGCTTATGCAGGATCAGCGACATATTGCCTATTACAGCCAGGTATTGACAGTGAGGGTCAGATTGAAGTCTGTATACGAGAGGGAGATGATGGCTATAGTCATATCCATTCACAAGTGGCGGCCATATTTGCTGGGGCGGAGCTTCTTAGTTCGCACAGACCAGAGGAGTCTTAAGTATCTGTTGGAGCAGCGCATGGTAGCGGAGGAGCATCAGAAGTGGCTGTGAAAGCTGGTGGGGGTACAGATTTGAGATAGAATATCGCCCAGGGCTGGAGAACAAAGTTGCAGATGCACTGTCACGACGGGATGAGGATATACAATTGGCAGCTTTGTCGGTTTCAGTGCTACATGACTGGGAGCCATTGCAGCTGGAGGTTGAGGAGGACCAGTAGTTGGCAGACATCCAGACAGCACTATTGCAGGGTCAGCGGATCATCCATGCTATGCTTTGCAGGATGAGAGATTGTTATATTGGGGTACCGATGACATCCACACACATCCCAGCTATTCTCCAGGAGTTTGACAGCAGTGCCGTGGGCGGACATTCTGGGGTCCTTAAGACCTATCAGATATTGGCGAGGGATGTCTATTGGAAGGGTATGAAGAAGGATGTTTCGAAAATGGTGGCGGAGTGTGACGTTTGCCAGCGTTACAATTACATGGCGATGGCCCTTGGAGGTTTGCTACATTCGTTATCCTTGCCAGAGTGGGTCTGGGAGGATCTATCCATGGACTTCATTGATGGGTTGCCTAAGTCTGGAGGCTTCACAGTGATACTTGTTGTAGTAGACCGCCTCAGCAAGTATGCACACTTCGTACCACTTAGATATCCTTACAGCACAGTTTCAGTGGCGGATGTGTTTCTGTGGGAGGTCATTCGCTTACATAGGCCGCCTAAGTCCATTGTCTCCGATAGAGATAAGATGTTCTTGAGCAGGTTTTGGCAGGAGCTTTTCAGGCTGCAGGGCACAGTGTTGAAGTGAAACACAACATAGCATCCTCAGACGGACGACCAGACTGAGGTCGTCAATAGGAGCATTGAGACTTACTTACGATGCTTCATTTCAGAGAGTCCAAAGGAGTGGAACCGTTGGTTAGACTGGGCAGAGTATTGGTATAATATGTCATATCACACAGCAGCTCAGACGACTCCTTTCATGATATTGTATGGTTGGGACCCTCCACACTTGTTGCATTATGGGCAGGAGACTACCCCAGTTTCGGAGGTGGAGCAGTACTTGGCGGAGAGGGATCGGATTTTGGAGGAGCTGAAGCTCCATCTGGCTAGAGCTCAGCAGATCATGAAGGCGGGGGCTGACCTACATCACAGGGACGTGCAGTTCGATGTTGGAGATATAAAATTGTGTCATATAGACAGAAATCCCTACCACAAAGAAGGAATGAGAGGCTCTCCCCCAGATATTTTGGGCCTTATGAGGTAGAGGTCAAGGTGGGACCAATTGCTTACAGAGTGAAGTTGCCCCCAGGATCTGTCATCCATCCGATATTCCATGTGTACCAGCTACGCCAGGCGATTGGCGAACATACACATTCTCCTTCACTTCCAGAGACATTGACGGAGGATATGGAGGTGATCTTGGAGCCTGAGCAGTTGAAGGGGGAGCGCTGGGAGCGGGGAGTGTTGGTGCGGTGGAAAGGCTAGCCGGAGCACGAAAGCACCTGGGAGTTGGTGGGCGTCATGTCATAACAGTTTCCTGATTTCCAACTTGAGGACAAGCTGGCTCTTTTGAGGGAGTAGTGATGGACTCATCATCTACTCTAGGCAGCATATCAGAGGAGGAGCCGGCTCAACTGCATGATTCAGGGGCGTATTCGCAACCTTTAAGCTTATTTTATATTATTTTATTTGTGATAGGGGCAAACTTGTAATTTGCTAATAATTGGATTCGTATTAGAGGGGGAATGGCCGGCCGGCCCTAGGGCATGTATATTTTGATTATTTTGTGATTGCGAGGAGATTTCTCATAGGTCTTCGAGAGGGTGCGGACGTCCCCTATCAATCGGCCCCTTTGATTGTAGCCAAGTATCCATTTATTTTGATTTTTCCACTAATAAAAATTTCATATTTGTTTGAGTTCTATCAGTTATTTATGTGAATGTTGTCGTTTCCAAATTGGAGGTTTTATTAGAAACTTTTCCAAATTAATCAAAGGAAAATGGCGCTTACGCAAGTTTACCTTTCCCTATATATAACTTGATTATTCCATACCACATTGGTCTCTCTTTTGTAGTTATCAGATTACTTTAATAAATTTGTCCAACTCCCTGTTACTATTGCGTTTTTGCCCCGAACTAGAATAGTTCCATTTCCTATATGATGTAGATCATATTATACAACTGTTATCATGTACTCAGTTGGAAAGTAGTTCCCTAATTTCTTGGAAAATTGTTCATATTGGAATTTGTACAGGTGTGATGTATACAGCTTTGGAGTGATCTTGTGGGAGCTTGCAACTTTAAGGATGCCATGGCGTGGAATGAACCCGATGCAGGTGGTTGGGGCGGTTGGGTTCCAAGATAAACGTCTCGACATCCCAAAAGAAGTTGATCCATTGGTGGCAAGAATCATTTGGGAATGCTGGCAAACGTGAGTACAGTCAAATGAAACACCTTCAATCTGCATCCGCAAATTTGTGCATGGAAGGCGTTTAGACATCCAATCTCTTAATTTTTTTATCTCAGTAGCTGGATTTATTACTATTACTATTTTTATCATGTTTCTTTTCTTTTCTCTTTGTTCAGGGAACCAGGCTTGCGCCCTTCATTTGCACAGCTCACCACCGCCTTGAAGTCGTTGCAGCGGCTTGTCGTCCCTGCCCATCAAGAGTCACAGACGACACCACTGCCTCCAGAGATCCCAGTGAACTCCACACCCTGAACTTCCAAACTGTGAATAAGTTACGAGTCATTTTCTCTTTTAAATTTGGGTTTTGAAGGGGGGTGGTCGAGGAAGGAAACATGCATGCAGTGATTTTTTTGCCTTTTCCCCCCTTCGTGTTCACCGTGAGTTGCTGCTGCAACGGAACTCTTGTGGCAGTGGTTGTATATAAAATGTCTATTATGATGATAGCATTTAGGGTTTTCCTGTTTCTGTATGTGTGCTACATCGGAAACCGATGAGCATGTTCATAAAGGGAAAAAAAATGGGGGAAAAAAAAGAAATAGAAAAAAAAATGTGGGTTTGATTCAGTGAGACCCATTGTAAGGGGAGACATATGATGTATACTGCGTGCGTGGGAAATGTTAATTTAACACACATCATGTCGATAACTATCACATTGGCTGCAAAATTCTCACAGCTTTCTTTGTTCTGGTGGTTTTTTATCTGTGGGTGCGGTGTGTCTTCTTCTCAAGGTTCTTATACTTTGAAGTTATCAGATTTTGGGTAACTAGTCCTGTTTTGTTGTCAACGGGAGGTAGTCAAGGTTAGAGACCCACGGGGTGGGTTTTCCATCTGTAACTATTTAACCTTTTCTTGAATGCGAGGATATCTAACATTTCTTTATAATATTAATATACGGTAATGGTTTAAATTTCTCATACTGATTGTGTAGAACAGAGGAACTACGAGGAGTAAATGAGGGTGATGAAAGATGGGCAACGATAGTCGATAGCATTAGCACATGTGTTTAACTAAAACATTGACAAAATCTCCACTTTCCGGCAACAATGGCAGAACCAGCACGTTGTGAATTGGATCTCTGAGTCATTTAGCGATGTTTACTTTCATGCGAAAACATCAGATATGCCCAGTATCGAAAGGCCCTACATCCAACATATTACCGAAGTAACCAATTACCCTTATGTAAATCAGTGCAACAACTGATTATAATCTTTGATGACGTGCTCTTGTTCGCAAATCTTAGGTTTTGGTGGGAAAATAATTGAATTTAATAAGAAAAAACTTATAGTGGTTCATACGATCATTCCGTGAAAGGGTCAAGACCGAACTGCCCAAGCCCACGTCGCAAGCCAGCAGCCCTGAGGGAGAGCGGGCCAAGCGGCGAGGCCCCCACGAAGACTTGGAATCGGGCCGGCTCCGGACCGAAGCGGGCGCTACCACCGGCCTACGTCAGCAGGAGCTAACCGCTCCCCTTAAAACGCGCCCCCCTTAATCACCATTAAGGGGCCTCATTACGCCCACCTTTATGACCTATGAAGGCGCCATCATGGTGGCAGATCGTCTGGGCGGAAGTGGGGGACGTTGAGGAGGCGTGGTCGTGGAAGACTCTTATAAAGAGACTCGAGGTACAACGTACAAATGGATCACTTCCTTGATACCCAAAACACTGAAGTATTCCGCTCACACGACCTTGTCTTCCACCTTATACTTACCCTCCACAGCTCGGCCTGAGGACTCGCGTATCGGCCTCCCAGTGAGCCATACCGATCTCACCGAGTATCTTTCAGATCCGTTCCGACTTAGGCATGGGGGAGGGACTTGGTCGGACCTTGAGGCATTGGGGGGGGGGGGGGGGGCGGGGGCATTGGTCGGAACCAAGGTCCGACCCCCCTGACGAGCTTTCTCGTCTATTCAGGTCGAGCAGATCCAGCGGCGCGAGGCTACCCCTTAGCATCTTCCCAGCCGGAGCCGAGCACCATCGTCCCCGAGCCCGCTCGTCTCCATCACCAGGAGGTCGTCGCTTTGCCGAGGCTACCCTTCAGCAAGCCGACGCGAGGATTCACGCGTCTCTCACCGATCGAACGCGCCTTCAGCTGATCCCGGAGGTCACACGTGTCCCTTTTGACCATGTTGACCTCACGCCCTCCGGTCAACAATTCAGCGGTGAGAAAACACCCCGAAACATCTGGCGCCGTCTGTGGGAATGAAGAAGCACACACGTCAAACAACCACACCCGAAATGACGCGACCACGCACCTCCAGGCTCAGGAGAGCGACGGCGATAACGTCAGCGCCGAGGCCAATCAACGGTCACCTAGGCAAAATCGCGGCTACCCGTCGTCCGCCCCGAGCCGGGGGGCCAGGCGAACCACGGGTAGGACCAATGGAGGTAGTTTGTGGAGGATCCGAGAGCTACCCCCGGCCCATCTACTTCTCTGAAGAGGACCTGAAGGAAGAAGAGTCGCCATGCGATGAAGCACTGGTTGTCTCGGCTATCATCAACACCACCATGGTCCGACGACTCCTCGTTGACACCAGAAGCTCGTGCGACATCCTGTTCATGTCAACTCTAGAGAAGATCGAGCCGGAGACCTGGAGCCTTGCTCCAGGCCCGTGATAGGTTTTATAGGCCACTCCACCCCCATCGTATGGATGATCCGCCTCCCTGTCACGCTCGGGGAGCCGCCCAACTTGACCACCCTGGCAATAGAGTTCGTGGCATACAAATGGATCATCGGACGACCGCTTCTCAATGCGGACGGGGTCGTCGTCTCAACCCTCCACCAGATGGTCAAGTTCCGGACCTCGAGAGGAGTCGGGAAGATCAGAGGCGACTCGGCGAAGCCTAAGATCTGCTACCAGCTGACCGGCACGGACCGCGAGGTGGGGCACTACAGCCCGATGGACAATCTCGACCCAAGATACGACCGGGGCGACGCGAGACCCGCACTCGTGGAAGAACCGGAGCTCATCCCCGTCATGGACATGGGTGGTAGATTCCTCTCCATCGGGTCAGAACTCGACCCAATTCTGAGGAGCGAACTGATCTGGTGTTTGGAGGCCAACCTGACATCTTCGCCTGGTCGCCTGATGACATGCCAGGCGTGGACCCCCAAGTGATCACCCACAAGCTGCACACCGATCCCAACTTCACACCAGTCGAGCAAAAGAAAAGGAACTTGGGTGGCGAGAAGATGAGGGAGCCTCCAAAGAAGTGGGGTGCCTGCTCAACGCATGCTTCATCCGAGAAGTCTGGTACCCGAAATGTCTTGCCAATGTTGTGATGGTGAAAAATTCTAGCGGCAAGTGGCGAATGTGCGTTGACTTCACTGATTTCAACAAGGCCTGCCCCAAGGACAGCTACCCGCTGCCTCGCATCGACCCCCTCGTGGACAACACCTCGGATTATGAGATGCTCAGCTTCATGGACACTTATTCTGGGTACAACCAGGTCCAGATGGACCCAGAAGACGAAGAGAAGACCTCATTTATCATCGACCGGGGAACCTACTGCTACAAGAAGATGTCCTTCGGCCTGAAGAATGCAGGGATGACTTACCAAAGGATGGTTAATAGGGGTTTTGGCTCCCAGATAGGGAGAAACCTCGAGGTCTACGTGGACGACATTCTGGTCAAGTCCAGGGACCTCGCCAATCATATTGCCAACCTTCGCGAGACCTTCGAGCAGCTGCGAAGGCACAACATCCGGCTCAATCCTACTAAATGCACGTTCGGGGTGAGGTCCGCAAAATTTCTGGGCTTCATGATCACCAACCGTGGCATTGAAGCCAAACCCGACAAGATCGAGGCCCTGGTCAACATGAGGGAGCCAACGACAATAAAAGAGCTGTAGAGGCTGAACGGACGGATCGCTGCTCTGGGGCGCTTCCTGTCCAAATCCGCTGAGAGATCTCTCTCATTCTTCAGGACCCTGAGGAAGGCTCTCACCGAACCCACCAAGAAAAGGAAAGCTGTGGAGTGGAACGAGAGCTGTCCACGGGAGTTCGCCGAGCTAAAGGTAGGGGTGGAAAAATGAGCCCGACCCGACCCGACCAGATCCGAACCCGGCATACTTAACCGGGTATAGGTAGGGGCCAATTCAGGTCAAGTAGGAAATGGGTTGATGATCGCGCCCCGGATACACACCCGGAGAACGATTGTAGTTTTACCGCAAGCGCACGGCGTAGTGGCGAGCGGGTATCGAACACGAGGAGGTGGTGTTGGTTCCAATCTATCCTAGGTTGGTTTGACTACGAACGTTTTATTGGTGGAGATGGCTATGGTATGATGTAATGGCAATGGTGATGGATGTCGGTGTTGGTGATAAAAATGTTGGTCAAGTATCGATTCAAATACAATATAATAAAAGATGTCTAGGGCTAGGGAATCCCTACTACGGACCGTCATGCATCATTGTGAATAGTGAATCGCAATATTAATAGACTTGCGTTGAGGTGAACTAGTCGTAACTGAATAGAGAACCAAGCTCACGCTCTCGCGCTATTGTCGGTCTATAGCAACCTAGGTTAGGGCCCAATCACTTGCAAACCCTAACCTAAGACGCTAGCATTAGGATCGACATCATCGTTCAATCGCCCCTCGAGCCCACTCTCGTGCAAACTCGAGTTACGATCTAGGTTGTGATAGTTCGTATTCGTCCAATATCTCGCAAACGAATATGGGTATAGATTTATAATAAAAATCCTAGCTTTGGTCCAATCTCTTGCAAACCAAGTCAAGAGAATCTCGATTATAAACCTAAATCGAATATCTAGGCCTTCCCATCGATTAGAATCCAATCTCTTGCAAACCCCAATCGATGGAAATCCCTAGCTATCCGTAATAAATCGATCACAACCTAATCTCCTAGCAATTCTAGCAATTTAAAAATTCATTCATCACAAATCTGAAATTAGATCCATAGGGTTCATCCCCATACCCTAGAACAATCAATTCTACTCTAGCATAGCAATAAGCATATGAGAATCAATAAAAACAATTGCTTGCATACAAAAGATAGAAAAAACAAAGATTCAAATAAAAAGAACAAAATACTTAGCTTGATGAAGATCTTCAATCCAAATACAAGCCTTTTGATCCAAGAGGGGGCCTAGGGCATGGCCTAACCTCTAAAATAATCCTAAGAAAACATATGGGAACTTAAGAAAACATAATGGGGATCCCTCTCTAATGGTGGCTACAAAACCCTTAAATACTCCCCCAAAACCCTATCAAGAAACCCTAGAAGACCCCTCAAATTCGTGCCCAAAAACAGCCCAAACCGCAACTTAAAATCTGGGCCCGTCGCCGACTCGGCCGAGTGGAAATTCCAGCACTGCAGCATCAACTTGCAGAAATTCTCCAGATTTCATCCGACCTCCGATTTGCGCGTTCTTGGCAGCGTTGGAATCTTCATGAAGTCTACTATCCATAAAAAATATGAGAAAAATAATTTGCTTGCTGGAATAATAGCAGATTTTAAAATAGTGGGAGGCTGTCTGAAAATCTGGGCGCTGCATGTCCTCGACATCACTCGGTCGAGTTGACTTCTCTACTCGGTCGAGTGAGCTTCTCTACTCGGCTGAGTGACAGACCCTGTAGAATTCCAGTAAGTCAGGGATCTTGGGGGCCTGTCTTCGGAGGTGACTCGGCCGAGTGGCTTTACTCACTCGGCCAAGGGGAATTCGGTACTCGGCCGAGTCAGAACCGTCAAAAGCATGTACATTTCCAGTAAGTCGGCCTCTTTTGATGGTGGATTTCTCATGCCACTCGGGCGATGCGATCTTCTTACTCGACCGAGTGTGTAACGGCCTGTTTTCTTCAACACAACTATTTGCGTGTTTAACCTATTTCCAAAATTTTTTTGAACTATTTTATAATGGTTTGTTAGGAGTTTTAACTGATTTTAAAATTTCTTATAAAAATATTTTAAAGTACCAGACTAGTTATGAAGTATTTTAGTAAGATCGGATTTCATCGAATACCTCTGAAAGATCTGATAAAAATTCATTTTCGGATATTGCAGTTTTGGGTCAATGAATTTATTTTCTATTCAAACGTCTTCAGAACGTTTCCAAACTTCTGCAGTAGCATCCTATGATCATTTGGGGCTCCCCACATTAATTTCGTAATTTTCTGATATCGTTTTAATAGAGAACCCGCAAACCCGCTTTCTAAACATTTTGGCCAAAAACTCGTATCCCCGTAGTCCAAACCCTGGAACGGTCTTCGTATTCGCGATCCTCGCGACGATACGATCCCGTGGGTATGTTTTCGTAATTTTTCGGATACGTTTACTAGTAGGGGCATTTTCGTAATTTCATATTTGTATTTTCACTAATGACTTTCGTTAATGGGGTTTTACCTTCTTAATTACCTTTCTAATTAACTTTACTTAACCTAACCCGCAGCTACCCCCATCTAACCCTCATCTCTCAGCTAACCCACACACACCCCTCATCTACCCCTACCCCCATTAATCACAAAATTGCCATTCTCTTTACACTATATAACTAACCCTCCCCCTTCACATTTTTATTAACACACAGCCTATCTCTCTCTCTCTCTCTCTCTCTCTCTCTCCACGGTTTCGCTCAAAACCCCACTCTCCCGCCCTCTCTATCACTCGTTCTCTCTCGCCCTCCACGCTGCGCCGTCACGACGCTCGAGAAGCCCTGACTGCCGCCTCCGACGCAAGAGCAGCCGAGCAGCGCCGCTGTGTGGCCATCGCCGCCAGTCGCGTCGCCCTCCATCCCCGAGTCACGGCGAGCCCGTAGCCCCTCGAGCTCCTCCTCCGTGCGGACCCACGCCCTCTCCCTCCTCCTCCTCTCGCCGGCGTCGTCTTCACGCCGTCAGAACCCCCGACTGCACCGCCGCCTCCGTTTCCTCCGCTGCACCGACAACCCAACACCACCGGAGCCTTCCCCCGCCTCTCCAAAGTGCACAGCGCCTCGCCGCCGCCGGAGCTGTTCCCCGCCGCCGATACCGTCGCCCGACGCCGCCAGTCGCCTCTCCCGCTGCCGCCGTCAGCCGCACTCCGCCATCGCCGCTCCACGTCGAGCCCCCCTCAGCCATGAACGATCGAAGACGATCGAAGAGCGAAGGTGAAATCAGTGGCAAAATTGTAAATACGATGATTATTTCGTATTTTCGTATTTATATTAATTATTAAATAGGGTATTATAGTTTTAAATCCATAACTTAAAATATAGGACCCAGAAAAATGAGTGACTAGCTCCAGAAAATCAGAAATGACATTCTGGACCCAATGGCGCTAGTTTCATCTCAATCCGACGCTTAGTTTTTCCAGAATTAATTTTTAAGCCTAAAAGTTAAATACGTGATTTTCGTTTAAAAATCCGTAACTTGTTATTTTCACGTAAGATAATATATGAGAAAAATTTATGTTATATAACTCTTCGAGACGGTCATTTTGACACCTCATTTGTAACTTTCTGATGTGGATTGCATCCGGAATAAATTGTGGAATAAATGCGTTACTAATTGAAAAATAGTTTTTAAATTGTTTTTGATCTTTTAAAAATCCTAAAAATTACAATTAGCTTCGGAAAAATATACCTTCTTGCAGTAAAATTATTTTCACCATATATAGTCTATATAAAATTTTAGAACCGTTTTCGACACCGTTTCAATCGGTTTAAAAATCAAAACGATCCAGTTTAATAAATAGAAAATAGGGTACGCTTTAACCAATTGTTCTTGTGATTTCAGGTACCAATCTTCATGCACCGGCTCTTCCAGCTCCAACCTCGTCTTGCCACGACGAGCTCTAAAATAGTAAGTCACGATATATTCTAAATTTAGAAACCTAGGTTACTGTGCTTGGATAAACTAGTTGACACCATTATGGCCTCCAACGGCTATTTAACTTGAACCGAACAAGAGACTTAACCTGAAATGAAAGTAATCGACTAAAGATCACTTTGCCAACTTTCAACTTTGGTGGTTGTAGCACACAACTACCAACTTGAGTAAATTGTGTGCTGAGCCACACTACCACGTGCTCAAAGCACAGAAGTAACAGCTTTTGGTGTTGGGCTTGTCTTTATCCTACTTGCTGGTTTTCAATGAGGAAGTCAACCAGTTGGCCTGGTGTGACTAACATGTGGAACATCCTGTGGAACAATCTTGTGAAAAACTTGTACTTGACACGTCACCGGGGTTTCGGGGTAACTCACAGTTGCGAGAGTACGGGAGTGACTAGAGTTCGATCTACATGTCAAGCTGCCTGTGTTTCGGCCTCCTGTCTAGCTGCCTGTGTTTCGACAAACCATCCTGCTGCCTGGGTACCGACATTCGTCTGGGTAGCACCCAGGCAAGAGACGAACTGAACGGTCACATATTGTACTCTCCGACTTGAGTCACGTAGTTCTAGTGTAACTTGCACAGTTACTTTCTTTACAGTACATGCACTTTACTTTCCTTGCCAGTACAGTCACTGCACTTTACTTGTCGTACTTTTACTTTCTACACTTGTACAGACACTGCACCGTACTTTACTTTCACTTTGGTCTGCTTTGCCATACTTGTACAGTACCTCTCTTTCTTTATTTAGAATTGTTGTGACTTACCTACGGTTCCATTTCCGTGGCACCGCAGACGACATACATATGGAGGCAGATGCTCTAGAGTTAATAGCGCCAGACTTCGACCATGAGACCGAAGCTTCCAGAGCTATTTTCAGTCGTGTACTTTCTTTCTTTCTTTTATCATTGTTGGAACATTTGTACGGTTCGGATTGTAATAATTGGACACTATTTGGGTATTTTTGTACATCTCTGCATCGTGGCTATTTTGATTTCACTGGTTAACTGCAGAACCTGCGCAAATATCAAATAAGTAACGGGCCCCCGAAAGCGGGTCGTTACAGAGTGGGATATCATCCCTCGGCCGAGTGCACGCCCAATTCCTTCTGTTGGAGCGTGTCCGGTCTGGTCGGCCGAGTGGTCTTCTTGCTCGGCCGAGTGGCTGCTCCACTCGGCCGAGTGGCATGCTGTAGATGCCCAATCTTCTCCGTTTCTCCTCCTCGTCGCTCCTACGGAGTTTCTTCTTCTTCCACCCGTCTCCCATCGTCGAATAGCCCTCAAAAGTGCCTTGAGTGACGCTCTGGAGTGGGTGCAAGTCCCTTAAGCTCATTTTTGCTCCCGATCGCTCCATATTTCCTGAAATCCGACAAAAACAAGAAATAGTGAAAAGTAACGCAATATCGTCGAATACTCGTGAAAATCGCAATATGAGCAATCGAAATGGCGTGAAAACATGCAGAAAAAAGGTGTAAAATATTGGGTGATCAAAATCCCCCAAGCTTACCTCTTACTCGTCCTCGAGGAAGATAAGTAGAGAGACGGACTCGGGAGATGAAAATAAAGAAAATGAAATAAAAAAGAAAGAACACGAGGTGGAAGGGGTCGCTAGATTATTTTCTCAGATCTCAAGCCATAAGCTACACATCACGATAACTTGGAAAATACGAATCACATGCTATAAGGATTTCAAATCTTACATAGACATGGTACTTGCAAGCTTTTAAGAACAATAAGAGGGACTCTCTAAATTCATACAATCAATTCATATCCACATCACACATTTCATAGAGTTTAATATACAAATGTTGGCGATGCACTTTTCAATCAAAAGTTATAAATGAAGCATATAAGATACACACCAAGCATGCAATAGAGAATAGAATAAGAGTCATGGTATTCACATATTTATTTCAAATCATGAAAAATCTCCATATCTAATATATTTCGCAAAGTCTAAGCATTATCGAATATTCACATTCATGCACGTCTCCACTCTAATGTCATACTCACTCATATGGTCAAATGAATTCACCCTCCCAAGCTTAGCTTGAGGCATCACATCTAAAGGAATATGATAGTGGAAAATGGGATTTTTGCCTTGGTTTTCCCAAGTGTTTTGTGGCTCCAATAATAAGATAGAAAAACATTTTTCTTTTTTTTCTTTTTGAACTATTTGTTTCTCATTTTTCTTTTTGGATTTTTGTAGGAGCTATATGATTTGTATTTTTGGCTTTTGGCTCCTTTTTGGCTTTTTGGACTTTTTGGAGCAACCTTTTTCTTTTGTAGGGATTTTTGGGAAATAGATGCGATATAAGTAGCTTTAGGAGGTGAACTCAAGTGACATGTAGAGAATAAAAAGATATATGTGGAGAAAAAAATAATGTAACACTCGGTTCACTCTAAGATGTGCACGAACGGTTCAATAAGATAATACATCAACTAAAAATCATATGTAAGCATGGATATTCTCAATCATTTCAATAAATAGTGAAGTCAAGCAGTAAAGTTTACAACCAGATTAGGCATGCAACAGAAGGTGAATAAGACAATAAGACTGATGCTTCAGATATACTAATGATGCGTGAATCTTGGTGCATTTCCAACAAAAGCATACTAAAAACTAATCCATACATTCGGTTTCAATGAATACCATGCAATTACTTAGAGGAGTCATCAAAAGAAATAGATTTGCAAGCACATGTGAATAGCAAGACTATGGAATACTCTAAGTAGCATGACAAGGAATAATAAGCATCGTGATGGCTACTAAAGCAATAAGAGATGTCATCATAAGGAACAAATCTAGCAAAAGGAGGAAAAGGAAATAAAGATATAAAATAAAAGAGAGGAAAGAAATGAAAAACAAGCACACAATATGATGCATGAACACACATAAAAGGAAAATAAGATGGAAAAATCAAAAAGATGATGCAAAATATTGAAAATTTTTAAAAACCTTGAAATAAAGTAAAAATGCAACTAATGCATCTAAATGGCATGGAAATGCACTCCCCCAAGCTTAAACTTCACATTGTCCTCAATGTGATCATAATGAAAGAATATGAGGAACAATGATAATAATAAGGGGGTGAATGAAAAATGATGAAATGGATGAAATGAAATCCTAATGCAACTACATGCATATGAAATGATGCATGAGAGCGCTTTCCCCCAAGCTTATGCTAAACAATCCTATTCAAATGACTTAATCAAAAATGTCATGGCTTTGCAAAGCGTGATCAAGTCAAATGAATAAGAAAGTGAGTATTCACTTGAAAGAAATGCTCGATGGTGGTGAGCAAAAGGATGTGGCGTATCAAAATATGGAGAGGGAATTAATATATATAATGGGTTTGTGGTGTAAAAGATTTTTATGGCCGTCATATGAGGTGATATTTATTCAAACAAATCTATACGTTCCTCTCGCTGTCGAGAGAATTCGTGTTTATTTAAAGCATAAAATTTCTACACTATTGGATTGATATCACCTATAGCAAAAGGCGGATCCAGTATCTTTGCCGGTGCAGGCAACTGCTCTAACTGCTCTTTCCGTGGCTCTGCCAGATGCATGTGTCCACGGACTCCAACGAACTCCAGCAATGCATCCTCCAGCATTCTCACAAGGACTCCACCTGTACCCTGCAGAGAATAGGATGCATCAGTTCGCTGCAAAAATTTCA
This sequence comes from Scilla litardierei, assembly GCA_030789695.1. NCBI lineage: Eukaryota > Viridiplantae > Streptophyta > Magnoliopsida > Asparagales > Asparagaceae > Scilla > Scilla litardierei. The sequence goes on from CM061134.1 coordinate 122,791,484, forward strand.
CCCTCATAATAAAAGTATTCCAAAGAGGATCGTCTATAGAAATATATGAAATAAATAGTGGTGGACGATACTTCCCTGGAAATAATTCAATATCCTCTTGTTCTTTGATAGCTATCTCCGTGGTGTCCTCTCTCAGCTGCTCAGGTAAATCTGGATCATAGGTGTGGACCTCTTCGATAGGCTTGTCAAACTGTGACACGTCCAAGCATACCTCCGATCCATAATCGTACGTGCACTGCAAAAGGTATGACGTGTCAAAAATATCTGAATCAAAGTAAACATCAAATGGAATACATGATTCAGAAATGGAATGGGTAAAAATATCTCCCTGAGTGGGAGCAGTAAGCTCGGTGGGATAATCCTCGACGTCAGTGGAAGGATGAGGTGGCTGCGGGAGCTCTAATGGAGGAGAATAGTGCTCGGGATCCTCATGAATGGCTATGTCCTCGTCCCGATGTACGACCTCCTCGATGATAAGCTCTGGCTCTGTATGTAAGGCCTCCTCAAAAGCATGCTCGGGCTTCGCATGTGAGGCCTCCTCGTCAATATGCTCTGGCTCGACAGTGTGCTCCTTTGCCTTCTCATCAACTATCAATGTGGGCTCTCTCTAGAATGGTGATGTTGGCTGCTCAAGTGTGTCAGCTTGTGGGGATGTATCATGTGGAGGGGAATGCCCGCAAGCAATCCGAAAATATAGTCTATCCCCCTCAAGACTGACATGGATGTCCTCCTCAATTGTTCCTGAAGCTGAAACACGGTTCATAACAAAATCTGCAAATCGTAGCTCAAATGCATCACCTGCTGTAATGCTCTCTGAACCGGCGAACCTCACTGACTCCAAGAGACCCTCCAATAATCTCTGAAATCCACCTCCTCTGGCTGCGCTGGTGGCTCAATTTCTGCTTTCTCCACTGTACCTTCGTCCATCCACTCTTCATATGCAACAGTTGTATTGTATGATGTGGGATCGACGGCGGCACATTCTGGCTCTGGTAATATGATTGGAGATGCTTCTTGCCCATAAGATGAAGGAACAGAACTGATATCTTTGGGAATCGTCGCAACCTTAAACATGAGCGCATTCATTTCAAGTTGTCTCTTCACCCGTTCCAATAGAAGGTTACTCTTTTCAAGCCCGGCTTGCATTTCAACCTGGTGTGCATGCATCTCATCAAAAATGATCCTTTGTCTCTCATCAAGCTCGGGCCAGTGCATCTTCTCAAAAAAGTATTCTCCCATCTGAGCACTCTGATCAAAATAGTATCCTCCCATCTGAGCACTCTAATCATCATAGTATTCTCCCATCTGAGCACTCTGATCAAAATAGTAATCTCCCATCTGAGCACTCTGATCAAAATCTGTGGTCCACGTAGTATAATCCATAGCACCTGATCAACAAAGATAAATACCTGGAGAAAAGATATCAGTGGCACAAAAGAATATAGAAATGATAATAATGGTGGCGGGGGTGAAAATTTCCTTTTGTTAGTTTTTTTCGTAGTCTAATCAACCTAATTGTGACAAATTGGCACCCAACGGAAAACACCTCCCCGGCAACGGCGCCAAAAACTTGATCGCGCCCGGGATACACACCCGAAGAACGATTGTAGTTTTACCGCAAGCGCACGGCGTAGTGGCGAGCGGGTATCGAACACGAGGAGGTGGTGTTGGTTCCAATCTATCCTAGGTTGGTTTGACTACGAACGTTTTATTGGTGGAGATGGCTATGGTATGATGTAATGGCAATGGTGATGGATGTCGGTGTTGGTGATAAAAATGTTGGTCAAGTATCGATTCAAATACAATATAATAAAAGATGTCTAGGGCTAGGGAATCCCTACTACGGACCGTCATGCATCATTGTGAATAGTGAATCGCAATATTAATAGACTTGCGTTGAGGTGAACTAGTCGTAACTGAATAGAGAACCAAGCTCACGCTCTCGCGCTATTGCCGGTCTATAGCAACCTAGGTTAGGGCCCAATCTCTTGCAAACCCTAACCTAAGACGCTAGCATTAGAATCGACATCATCGTTCAATCGCCCCTCGAGCCCACTCTCGTGCAAACTCGAGTTACGATCTAGGTTGTGATAGTTCGTATTCGTCCAATCTCTCGCAAACGAATATGGGTATAGATTTATAATAAAAATCCTAGCTTTGGTCCAATCTCTTGCAAACCAAATCTAGAGAATCTCGATTATAAACCTAAATCGAATATCTAGGCCTTCCCATCGATTAGAATCCAATCTCTTGCAAACCCCAATCGATGGAAATACCTAGCTATCCGTAATAAATCGATCACAACCTAATCTCCTAGCAATTCTAACAATTTAAAAATTCATTCATCACAAATCTGAAATTAGATCCATAGGGTTCATCCCCATGCCCTAGAACAATCAATTCTACTCTAGCATAGCAATAAGCATATGAGAATCAATAAAAACAATTGCTTGCATACAAAAGATAGAAAAAACAAAGATTCAAATAAAAAGAACAAAATACTTAGCTTGATGAAGATCTTCAATCCAAATACAAGCCTTTTGATCCAAGAGGGGGCCTAGGGCATGGCCTAACCTCTAAAATAATCCTAAGAAAACATATGGGAACTTAAGAAAACATAATGGGGATCCCTCTCTAATGGTGGCTACAAAACCCTTAAATACTCCCCCAAAACCCTATCAAGAAACCCTAGAAGACCCCTCAAATTCGTGCCCAAAAACAGCCCAAACCGCAACTTAAAATCTGGGCCCGTCGCCGACTCGGCCGAGTGGAAAATGTGACTCGGCCGAGTGGAAATTCCAGCACTGCAGCATCAACTTGCAGAAATTCTCCAGATTTCATCCGACCTCCGATTTGCGCGTTCTTGGTGGCGTTGGAATCGTCATGAAGTCTACTATCCATAAAAAATATGAGAAAAATAATTTGCTTGCTGGAATGATAGAAGATTTCAAAATAGTGGGAGGCTGTCTGAAAATCTGGGCGCTGCATGTCCTCGGCATCACTCGGCCGAGTTGACTTCTCTACTCGGTCGAGTGAGCTTCTCTACTCGGCCGAGTGACAGACCCTGTAGAATTCCAGTAAGTCAGGGATCTTGGGGGCCTGTCTTCGGAGGTGACTCGGCCGAGTGGCTTTACTCACTCGGCCGAGGGGAATTCGGTACTCGGCCGAGTCAGAACCGTCAAAAGCCTGTACATTTCCAGTAAGTCGGCCTCTTTTGATGGTGGATTTCTCATGCCACTCGGGCGATGCGATCTTCTTACTCGGCCGAGTGGGATATCATCCCTCGGCCGAGTGCACGCCCAATTCCTTCTGTTGGAGCGTGTCCGGTCTGGTCGGCCGAGTGGTCTTCTTGCTCGGCCGAGTGGCTGCTCCACTCGGCCGAGTGGCATGCTGTAGATGCCCAATCTTCTCCGTTTCTCCTCCTCGTCGCTCCTACGGAGTTTCTTCTTCTTCCACCCGTCTCCCATCGCCGAATAGCCCTCAAAAGTGCCTTGGGTGACGCTCCGGAGTGGGTGCAAGTCCCTTAAGCTCATTTTTGCTCCCGATCGCTCCATATTTCCTGAAATCCGACAAAAACAAGAAATAGTGAAAAGTAACGCAATATCGTCGAATACTCGTGAAAATCGCAATATGAGCAATCGAAATGGCGTGAAAACATGCAGAAAAAAGGTGTAAAATATGGAGTGATCAGTTGACCCGACCCGACCCGGATAAAATCCGGATAGGATATGTGTTTGGCATGTCAACCCGGAAGACCCGAATTCGACCCGGTTTACTTTCTCTCTAAATATAAAAATTTATATAATAACTTCAATACACAGTTGCAATGTGAGTTGTGCTTACACGATTTGAATTGTTGTCCTCTTCTTTAAGAGGTCTTGGATTCAATTCCCTTTACATACAACTTTTTTGTTAATTTTATTACTTTCGTTAATAAAATGGTAACGTTAATTATACTTCCTTGCTGTCATCAGTGCGGTTTAAGCGACGAGCTACTGGAAATTATGCAAAACTTAATAAATTGACGGTTGCAATTAATAAATAGCTAGATATCGAAAAAGTAGCAGTACTGTATAAGTCAAATCTTAACCCGACGGGTTAACCCGAACCCGAACCGGAAATTTTTCGGGTCAGCCGAACCCGACCTGGATTCAATCATTTTTCGGGTCAACCGAACCCGACCCGGATTCAATCCTGGTCGGGTTAGGGTTTACCCATATCTGGGTCGGGTCAAATCTGTAATGATTGCCTTACCCTTGCAATACTAACAACACACACTAGAGGGGGGTGAATAGTGTAATGGCAATAAAATTGTCCAATTAAAATTTAACCTGCAAATGCGGAATTATAAATGCAAGAGGAATTAAAAGGCACAATCAATCCAAACGCAAACACACAGTTTTACCCTGGTTCCCCAAACTTGGGTACATCCGGCCACACCAATATTCACTATATTCCCACACAGAGAAGTGAATACAAATCTCACAAGGAGATACCCCACAAAGAGGATTTATGCCCTACACAAGGACCCAACCAATCCTACACGAGGATCAATACTCCCACACAGAGAATCACTAACTCCCACTCAGAGTATTAGGGTTAGCCCTACACTAGGACACTAAACTCCCACAAAGAGAGTTACTCCCACAAAGAGAGTTTCCTAGTCCCACAAAGAGACACTCCCACAAAGAGAGTATCCTAATCCCACAAAGAGAAATAGGAAAAAATACAATTACACCAAGTAAAGTAAATACTCTTACCTATGCCTTGATATGCTTACTCATGAATGGATGCAAGGCATGGAAGAGAATCTGCAAGTGTTGGGATATGCTTGAGAGCACTTGGATGATTTCCCTTGAGCTGGACCTCAATGCATGAAGATAGATGAATGCTCAATTGAGGGAAATAAGGGAGCTTGAGAGTTGCTTATTGATCTCTTGAGATTTTCTATAGAGTCAAGAGTTATCAAGTGTTGTCAAGAGTTCTCAAGTGATCGCAACATACTCAAATATATAGGAACCCCGTATCAAGCCCCAAAACCCAAGGAAACAGCCAAAGAAAGAATTCAGCAACGGCTAGAAACTGGGCGAAAACGATAGGAACAGTCGACTGATGATCAAAAGACAATCGACTGATCAACGGTTAGAAAATACCCAACGGCTATAATCTGAGCCAGGACAGTCGACTGATGAAGTCAATACAGTCGACTGACAAACAGGACAGACGCTTGTTAATCCTTCAGCAGGCGACTGCTGCAGGGGATGGATCGAAACAGAGAGCTGCACTCTTTCTCCAGTTAAATACACCGGCGACTGATGTCAATAATACAATCGACTTTCTATTAGCCAGGCGACTGTAAAACCTTAATCAGTCGTCTGCAGTATAAGATGGAGAAACAACAGAGAGATGCAGAGAATGCACTTACGCTATACAGGCGACTGATGACCAATCTCCAGGTGACTGTAAAAATACATGCGACTGTAAACTGATCGACAGACGACTGTGCGTAAAGCTCAAGTTTGAGTCAATTGAAATGTTGACTTGAGCTGTGCATGTCAGACAACTGTAGAAGGATCTACGACGACGGGAAATCACCCAGTCGACTGTGTTTCCTTCAGCAGGCGACTGACAGAAATCCAGAGACTCCAAATGAGTCTTTGGACAGAGTGAACCTATTGGGTTGGATTCTATGATAATCCTAAGGCTCACTAAGATGGTTAGATGCATATGCATGAATGAGTAAACCATCTAACAAGGCATTACATTAATCCTAGACTCAAAAGAGAGAGAAAGCAATAAAGTAAATTACATGGATTACAATGCTTTCCATAGAGTCTAAGTCTTCAATCTTGATGCCTTGATTGCTCTCCATCATCTCCAAGCTTTGGCACTCCTTGAGTCCAAGCTTTGGCTCTTCTCCACTTGATGTCCATCCTTGCACCAAGTGATTAGTCTCCAAGAAGGATATTCTTGAGATAAAACTGAGAGACTAAAACATGAGAGTCATTAATAACAACATAATGTTGTGATCATCATCAAAATAAGATTGTCATAAAACACCAATACTCAACAATCTCCTCCTTTTTGATGAAGACACACATTATGTAAAATACAAAGTATTAAAGCACAATGCTAATGAGCTCCCCCTACTTATATGCACCAAATAAGCAATGAGCTACACAAAGGTAAATACTCATAATACCAATTGAAATCAAGGTGATATATAATAGGCATGGATTACATAACCAATTGTAAACCAAATGTAAAATACAATATCATGCAAACATGCAAGGTTTATCTAATCCCATATATCTCTCCCCATAGATATATCTCTCCACATATGCATATGAATATATCTCCCCATATATATTTACATAATGCATATATCTCTCCCCCTTGACATCGTCAAAAAGGTGGACATCAAAAATATCCCCCTTTGTCATCTTAACCAAGATGTGACAATATGCAAGAAAAGAAAGATATGTACGATACCAAATTTAAAAATTTAGTGGGTATCAATTTACTATCCCATGCTCCCCCTAGATCATAGAAATGATCAACTTTTGACTTCTAGGATCTAATACCAATTATAATTAATGGAGCCATGGGCCTAAAGTGTATCAAAGCAATAGATATGGAAAAATCAAGCTTCAAAGATACACAAAGAATATTGCCAAAAACAAGTATATCATGAAACATGTTGGCAATATACAAGAGGTTTGGTTTGAGATCAAAAACAACCAAATGTGAATAAAGATCTCAAATAACTTCCGAAATGAGAGTTAAAATATGTCTTAAAATACTTTAAACATATAACATATTAACTCCCCCATTGACATACACATGGATAAAAAATGCATGCATGTCAATAAACCCCAATGACCTCATTTTCATGAAAAAAATAAGTTTAAAAAATATTTTCAAAATCATGAAACGCATACAAACAATGGGTATGCTACAAATAAACATTCAAGCACAATACCCATGCAATATGCATATGTGTGAGGAACCTAAACATTAGGCAACCAAACCCAAAAGGAGTTTGATTTCCTAATGTAATCACATGAGGTGATCACATCCCTAACTAGAGAGTTGATGTAGCTATCCCTCTCTTGCACACTAACCTTAGTGGGAATCCATAATCTCAAGGATTTCCTAGGCAAAGGTTTTGCCTTTGCAAGAGGGGGGATGTGGCATGCTTAAGTGTAGAAACGAATTTCTTGGCATGCAAAGAATGAGGATTTTGCTTCTTAGCAAAAAATGAAGATTTTTCATTCTTCCTCATTACCTCGTGATCTACATGCTTCTTGTTGATGTTATTGTTGTACAAGAAAGCATGGTGATTCTTCTTATGTGCTTTTGCAAAATTTCTTATATTTGCACCATAAGAGGAATTAGAGGTGGGTTTGGGAACCACATTTTGAATATAACCCAAACCTCCTCTATGATTTGCTGGATGTTGTTTTTCCAACAAATCGTAGAGTGAATCCCTAGAATACACAAAGCTTATGAGCTTACGGGATTCCTCTTCACATTTCAACGTAAGTTGTCGAATGTGAGCATCTAAGCTAAGGTTTTGAGCAACAAGTTTTTCATTTGTAAGGCTCAATTCCTTAACTTGAGAGAGAAGTGTGTCTCTCTCACTAGTGTCGCAAACATGCATTTCATCATGAATATTTACACTAGACGATTCTAAATCATGCACCCTACTCATAGCATTATCAAGTTTAGCTTTCATTTTATCATATGAATCGATGCACTTACTTGCCAAATTGGAGGCCACATTTAGGCGATATTCAAGCTCCTCATCGGATGGCTTTTCCTCCTCAGCTTCCTCATCACTTTCCTCCACGACTTCCTCATCGCTTTCCTCCTCGCTTAAGCTTGACGAAAACTCTTCTTCATTAGCCATGAAGCAACATTCTTCATCATCATTTGATGTGTCCACATCAGAATCATCAAAAGTGCCAATAAGTCCCTTCTTTTGGTTCTTGACCTCGGACTTGGCTTTCCAATATTTCTTCCCTTTACCCTTATAGGTATCTTTGGTGGGTTTGGAAGGGCATTCGGTAGCAACATGACCCTTTCATTCACACTTGAAACAATTCAACTTGTTAGAATAAGAGGCAAACTTTGATGAAGATATACCTTGTTTGTCCTTGAGGAATGCCTTGAAATTCTTGAATTGCTTGGCAAGTTCGATGTAATCATCATCGCTAAATCATCATCATCTTCACTCGGAGGTTCTAGATGGAACTTCTTTTTCCACTTGAATGACTCCTTCTCAACATGGAGTGCAACCCCCTTTTCCTTCTCAGGCTTGGTTGGTTGAACTTCCTCCTTATGCTGAAGAAGCAATTCATGAGAAATCTCCAAAGTATGCCAAATACTGTTTGCCGATTTGTACATGAAGATGCGATCGAACTCATCCAGAGTGAGGACGCAATGGAGTACACACATAGCCCTAGCATTGATTCTGATCGAATCCTTCTCAGCTTTAGTTCTCGAGGCCACGGGTGAAGTAGGCTCCTCAAAAGGCGACTCTATAATGTCCCAAAGGTCGTGACTCTTCAAGTAGACCATCATCCTGATCTTCCAACTAGGGTAGTTGGTTTCGTTGAAGAGCGAAGGTCGAACGGTTGAGTGACCTTCTTCATGGCATGCGGATGTAGTTGAATGCCATAGTTGCAGTATGCTTTAACCTCGCTCTGATACCAATTGTAAGGATCGTCTTACCCTTGCAATACTAACAACACACACTAGATGTGGGGTGAATAGTGTAATGGCAATAAAATTGTCCAATTAAAATTTAACTTGCAAATGTGGAATTATAAATGCAAGAGGAATTAAAAGGCACAATCAATCCATACGCAACACACAGTTTTACCCTGGTTCTACAAACTTGGGTACATCTAGCCACATCAATATTCACTATATTCCCACACAGAGAAGTGAATACAAATCTCACAAGGAGATACCCCACAAAAAGGATTTATGCCCTACACAAGGACCCAACCAATCCTACACGAGGATCAAGACTCCCAAACAGAGAATCACTAACTCCCACTCAGAGAATTAGGGTTAGCCCTACACTAGGACACTAAACTCACACAAAGAGAGTTACTCCCACAAAGAGAGTTTCCTAGTCCCACAAAGAGACACACTCCCACAAAGAGAGTATCCTAATCCCACAAAGAGAAATAGGAAAAAAAATACAATTACACCAAGTAAAGTAAATACTCTTACCTATGCCTTGATATGCTTACTCATGAATGGATGCAAGGCATGGAAGAGAATCTCCAAGTGTTGGGATATGCTTGAGAGCACTTGGATGATTTTCCTTGAGCTGGACTTCAATGCATGAAGATAGATGAATGCTCAATTGAGGGAAATAAGGGAGCTTGAGAGTTGCTTATTGATCTCTTGAGATTTTCTATAGAGTCAAGAGTTATCAAGTGTTGTCAAGAGTTCTCAAGTGATCGCAACATACTCAAATATATAGGAACCCCATATCAAGCCCCAAAACCCAAGGAAACAGCCAAAGAAAGAATTCAGCAACGGCTAGAAACTGGGCGAAAACGATAGGAACAGTCGACTGATGATCAAAAGACAATCGACTGATCAACGGTTAGAAAATACCCAACGGCTATAATCTGAGCCAGGACAGTCGACTGATGAAGTCAATACAGTCGACTGACAAACATGACAGGCGCTTGTTAATCCTTCAGCAGGCGACTGCTGCAGGGGATGTATCGAAACAGAGAGCTGCACTCTTTCTCCAGTTAAACACACATGCGACTGATGTCAATAATACAATCGACTTTCTATTAGCCAGGCGACTGTAAAACCTTAATCAGTCGTCTGCAGTATAAGATGGAGAAACAACAGAGAGATGCAGAGAATGCACTTACGCTATACAGGCGACTGATGACCAATCTCCAGGTGACTGTAAAAATACATGCGACTGTAAACTGATCGACAGCCGACTGTGCGTAAAGCTCAAGTTTGAGTCAATTGAAATGTTGACTTGAGCTGTGCATGTCAGACGGCTGTAGAAGGATCTACGGCGATGGGAAATCACCCAGTCGACTGTGTTTCCTTCAGCAGGCGACTGCCAGAAATCCAGAGACTCCAAATGAGTCTTTGGACAGAGTGAACCTATTGGGTTGGATTCTATGATAATCCTAAGGCTCACTAAGATGGTTAGATGCATATGCATGAATGAGTAAACCATCTAACAAGGCATTACATTAATCCTAGACTCAAAAGAGAGAGAAAGCAATAAAGTAAATTACATGGATTACAATACTTTTCTTAGAGTCTAAGTCTTCAATCTTGATGCCTTGATTGCTCTCCATCATCTCCAAGCTTTGGCACTCCTTGAGTCCAAGCTTTGGCTCTTCTCCACTTGATGTCCATCCTTGCACCAAGTGATTAGTCTCCAAGAAGGATATTCTTGAGATAAAACTGAGAGACTAAAACATGAGAGTCATTAACAACAACATAATGTTGTGATCATCATCAAAATAAGATTGGTATAAAACACCAATACTCAACAAAATCTGACCCGACCCGAAACCGAACTCACCTGACCCGTTTGCCACCCCTAGCTAAAGGAATACCTACGCAGCCCCCCACTCCTCTTCAAGCCCAATGAGGGGGAACCGCTGAGCCTTTACGTAGCCAGCACCGGAGAAGCGGTGAGTTCGGTGCTAATCAGAGAAGACGACGGGGTGCAAAGGTAGGTGTACTATACTAGCTGAATCCCGAGGGATGCAGAGGGCTGATACAGCCCCATGGAGAAACTTGCCTATGCCCTTGTGCTCTCGGCGCGTCGACTCTGCACCTACTTTCAAGCACACATGATCCTGGTCCTAACCGACTCCCAGCTTGAGCGAAACCTTAGGAGGGTCGATCGGATGGGGTGGATGCTGAATTGGGGGTAGAGCTAAGCGACTTCGACCTCCGACACAAACCACGGACTGCCATCAAGGGACATGCACTAGTGGACTTCATCACCAAATGCACCATCAATGGAGGAGTGCCCCCCCCAGGATGGGGACCCTAACATGGTAACACCTCAACCTTTGTCTTTCCTTTTGGCTAACGTCATTCTTACTAATCAACTAGTGGACAAAGATGCATGGGTAGTCCATGTAGATGGTTCGGCGACCCAGGCAGGGGCGGAACCGACATTGTCATCTGGACCCCTGATGGACACACCGTGGAGTAAGCACTCCGGTTCGAGTTCCCGGCCACCAACAACGTGGCCGAGTATGAGGCTGCAATCAATGGCCTGAAGCTAGCTCGGGCCCTGGGGGCAGACTCCGTACGCCTCCTTAGCGACTTTAAACTCATCATCAACCAGCTGCAAGGGGATTACGAGGCTTGGGAGGAGGTGATGCAATGCTACTTGGCCTCGACCAAGACCGAGCTGTCCAGATTCAAACATGCCGAGACCCTCCACCTGCTGCGATAAGAGAACGCCCGTGCCGATGCCCTTTCTAAGCTGGCTTCCTCTTCTCTTAAGGAGTTGGGTCACGCCATCTATATCGAGCACCTCCGAACCCCCAGTACGGAGATGAAAGAGTTAATGGTCATCGACGCAGAGCCCACCTGGATGGATCCAATCGTGCGATACATATCCACTGGAGAAGTCCCGGCGGACCTGGACGAACGTCCCGCACTAGAACGGAAAGCCCTCCGCTACGTGCTCCATGAAGGGGTCCTGTACAGAAGGTGCTAGAAAAATATTGATGTCCTCCCCTACCTCAAGTGCCTCGGGCCACAGGAGGCCGACTACGTCATCCGGGAGGTCCACGAAGGGATCTGTAGGAATCACCACGGGGGCAAGACGGTCGCCATGAAGATCTTAAGACAAGGCTACTACTGGCCGACCTTGTTCAAGGACTCGACTGAGCACGTCCAGAAGTGTCCGAAATGCCAACGGTTCGCTAGGCTCGGCTCGTCTCCCCCATCGAATCTCGTCCCGATAAGTAGCCCCATCCTATTGGCCAAGTTGGGTCTGGACATCCTCGGGCCCTTCACCTCCGGGAGAGGACAGAGGAAGTACCTGATCATGGCGGTGGCCTACTTCACCAAGTGGATCAAGGCCGAGCCGCTGGCCACCATCACCTGGAAGAAAGCAAAGGACTTCGTATGGAACTCCATCATCTCCAGGTTTGGGATTACTTGATCCATCATCACTGACAATGGGAAACCGTTCGATTCCATGGGATTCAAAGATTTCTGCGGACAGTGGAAGATCAAGCTTCTGTTTGCCTCTGTGGCACACCCCCAAACTAATGGGATGGCTGAAGCCGCAAAAAAATGCATCATCGAGCCACTTCGCAAGAAATTGATGGGGGCAGAGGGGAAATGGCCAGATGAACTCTCTGGGATACTCTGGTCATACTAAACGACCCATAAGGAAGCCACGGAAGAGACCCCCTTCATGCTCACATATGGCGCCGAAGCGGTTGTGCCTATTGAGGTGGGTGAGGAATCCCTCCGCCTCAGACACTTTGACGAAGAGAGAAACTCGGAAGGTTTGGAACTCAACTTTGAGCTCGTGGACGAATGGCGAAACCAGGCCCTGGCCTCGATCGTCAGACAAAAACATCGAGTGGCTCGCTACTACAACTACCAGGTCAAAGGAAGGAGTTTCCACCTAGGGGATCTGGTCCTCAGGAAAGCGACCTTTAAACAAGAGATCTCCCGCAAGGGGAAGCTTGTTGCTAAATGGGAAGGACCCTATAAGGTCGCTGAGGTCCTCAGCCCTGCTACTTACCGGCTCTTTACCATAGGAGAGAATATGTTGACTCACGCCTGGAACGCAAAGCACCTCTGCAAGTACTAACAGTGAGTATGTACAAAGTTACCCCCGCCCCCCATCCAAGCAAATGTACCGAAAAACAACCATGAATAAAGAAGAGCCCCTTCCTGCATCTAGTCGTTCTTCATGCACGGATGGTTACAACCCCAGCAGACGTGTCACCGCTCGACCATAGGTCTGGGGCAACTCCCCCAGCAAGCATATCACCGGCTCAACCTTAAGGCTGGGGCATCTCCCTCAGCGGGCCGACCAACCGGCTCGACCGTAAGGCTGGGGGCAACTCCCCCAGTAGACCGACCAATCGATCGACCGTAAGGCTGGGGCAACTCCCCCAGTAGGCCGATCAATCGATCGACGGTAAGGCTGGGGCAACTCTCCCAGCAGACCGATCAATCGATCGACCGTAAGCCTGGGGGTAGCTCTCCCAGCTGGTCGACCGACCTGATCAACCATAAGGCTGGGGGCTACTCCCGCAGTGGGCCGGTCACTGGATCGACCATAAGGACTGTGGATAACTCCCCCAGCAGGCCGATCAATCGATCGACCGTAAGGCTGGGGCAACTTCCCCAGCGGGCCGACCAACCGACTCGACCGTAAGGCTAGGGGCAACTCCCCCAGCGGGCCGACCAACCGACTCAACGGTAAGGCAATGTGTAACTCCCCCAGCAGGCTGACCAATCGATCAACCGTAAGCATGGGGGTAGCTCCCCCAGCTGGCCGACCGACCCGATCGATCATAAAGCTGGAGGCAACTCCCCCAGCAGGCCGGTTACCGGATCGACCATAAGGCTGGGGGAAACTCCCCCAGTAGGCTGATCAATCGATCGACCGTAAACCTGGGAGTAGCTCCCGCAACTGGTCGACCGACCCGATCAATCATAAGGCTGGGGGTAACTCCCCCAGCAGGTGACCAATCGATCCACCGTAAGCCTGGAGGTAGCTCCCCCAGCCGGCCAACCGACCCGACCGACCGTAAGGCTGGGGGCAACTCCCCCAGCGGGTCGATCAAGCGATCGACTATAAGGCTGGAGGCAAGTCCCCCAGTAGGACGATCACATGTTTGGCCTTAAGGCCAAGGACAACCCTTGGCGGATGTTCGGCCACGAACTGGAAAACATTTCCTTGGCATCAGGCTAGCAGACTGATCGTCAAGTAGGGCGACCCGATTCCTCCAAACCCGTCCGCTCTAACATCCTGACTGGAATTACGGGAGGGGGCATACCATTATAGTGCAAAAGAGAGCTTTTTTAATGAAAACAAAAGGGTATATTACAAAACCAGCAAAGTGCCAAAAGTCAGGTTTAGAGCAACAAAAGAAAATAAGAAAAGAAAAGCAAATAGGTTAAGCCCCTTGTAACGACCCGCTTTTAGGGAGCCCGTTACTTATTTGATATTTGCGCAGATCATGCAGTTTACCAGTGAAATCAATATAGCCACAATCCAGAGATGTACTAATACTCAAACTAGCGTACATTATTACAGTTCAAATTAAAGTACAACAGTAAGCATCACTCTCTCACCAAATACATAAAGGAAATACAGAAAGGAAATGCGGAAAGGAAATACATAACATAGCACATTCATACCAACACAAACAGCTAAAACTCTGCAGTCTCCGGGTCGTATTCTGGCTCTGTAAACTCAGGGGCAATTTCTTCAACCTGGTCGTCGTCTGTCGGTACCATAAATGGAACCGAAGGTAAGTCACAACAATTCTAAGTATAGAAAAGAAGCAGTGCACAAGTATGACAAAAAGTAACTACGTACAAATAAAATAGAGTGAAAGTAAAGTACTGAGCAACTACTGTACACAACTGAGAAAAAGTAAACCGAACCGGAAAGGGGACCAACTGTACTTGTCACGGCCACTTTCCGGTCGTACGTAATTTGTGCGTAGGTTGATTCATGTGCGCATTTTTCGTATCTGGTTTTATTATTGTGTTTCCTTAGTCCGGACACATGACCGGACCCCGTATTTGCGATACTCTCGAAGGCGCGATCGTCCCGGTATTTTCCTCATAATTTTTGAACTTCAACGGACCAACCTGCTATCTCATTACTAATTTATAAAATATTTTTATTATAAAAAAATTTGTTTTGAAGGGACTGTACGTTTTTATTAAAACAAATTTAAAAGTATTGATTAAGTTTTTAAAAGGCACTAACCTAAGCTTATTTTTGAGTGCCCAAGCCTGTACGTTTTGCTTTACTTCAAGAATAATTAATTATCTTTCAATCCTCTTGCTTTAACTAGTAAATAATTCCAACCCTGCTAGTGCGTTCCAGAGGGAAACAAATCTTATATATATATTTTTAAATAAACCAATCAAATCTGTTATAACTGAAACCCTACTAAATATTTCAGCCCGTATCTCTTTCCCCATCTAGTGCAATGTCCCACGTCACAGATCCCTTGAAATCGGCAACCGCTCCCTTGCACGTTCTCCAATCTCCCTCCCCTAGCAACCTACAGATCTACAAATAATGAACTAGCCCTACACTCACGTGAACTTACCTTCATGAAAAAAATATAGGAGAGGATAAAGCCCTGTAGCTTGCAACCAGTCTTTCCCCTGGGTTTTCACGCACGTCTCCGCCATCCATCTTCTCGACCTCCACACAATCCCTCCGCCTTGCCCCAGACCTCGCCTACCACCATCGCCCCCGCACAGATCGCCGGAGAACGCCGGCCACACCTCCTCCCACCGCCTTCCGCGCCCGCCAGCGCTGTGAACCCCTTACCCCTGCACCTGAGCTTCGATGCCCAGCGACCTCGCCGCAGACACCGCCATCCTCCGACGTTTCACGGGCCCCGTTCGTCGCACGCACTTCATCCCAGGCCTACCCAGCTGTTCGACATCCCGACCAACGCGCAACCCCTTCTTCAACCACCTCATGGAAACCTCGCACTCCTCCGAAGTCGTCACCCAACGCCGCTCCTCGTGCATCCTCGACGAACCCTCCCTGACGTCCGAGAGCCGAACGCCCCGACGAGTCGCCGTCATTCCACCGCGTCAACACACACTCACGCCATACACGTGAGTTGATTTTTGCATGCACTTAAACTTAGCAGTAGGTTTTACAAATCAAATAGCTGTACCTTTGCATATGATAGCATGCAGAACTTAGCTTATACAGTGAGTGCATGCAATGATATTATCCCATGCTATATAATATTGTATAATAAGGCTTCCTCTTATTTATCCCATCCCATGCTGTGTATGTTAGTGCATGCAAACGAGCTGTACCACCTTTTAAAGGTATAATATATATAGATTACTTTAGTCTTGTTAGTAAATTGTGCCCAAGATGAGTGAACAGTGACTATTAATGTATGAGCAGTACCCTATGTTTAGTGATGTTAGTACGTAAACAGCCACCTATATTGAACTTGTGAATTATTAATGCTGCTACCCTATGTTATACAAGTTATGTACTAAACTTGTCACTAAACTCACTTGAGGGTATAATGTCATGTTGCTTTAAGGATTGTACCAACCTGCAAGCTTTTGGATACAACTTGGTTACTTGTGATCTGCACGTCAGATAAATGGATGTATTGTACTAACAGTAGTTATATATATGATGAATTTATATATTAAAACATGTTTTTTACCTTGTAGCATAAATTATACTCATAAACCGAAATCTGTGTTATATATTAATTACTAGGCAGTGTGTTAATTTAGACTGTAACTCAAATTATATAAGGTTTAGTGTAGTTTTTTTTATTAAACACATTTATCTTATTATCATAATCCTTGCCGCAGATAAACCGTACTTTTCGTCGCTATCACCGGGACACCCAAAACCGTCTTTTCAGGCAAGTGAAACTTGCCAATTTTTCTTTATGCCATGTCTTTAGGCCAATTCCTCGAACTAGCGTGAAAGAGACTAGATCGTGAAATGATAGCGATCTAGGCGCAACTTTGTGATCAAGCTTGACAACGAAGCTAGATCCGACACCTTACCATATCATTCATGCATAGATATCTGCCATGTTTAAATTCCTTAACTGTATGCATTTGAATTGTTAACTGCCATGCATTGCATCTTACATGTCATCCTAGTTAAACTTGCATCGTAGCACACGCTACACTACTTGTGCAATCCATGTTTCCGTGTTACCGGCTAGGCACCTGTTATGCGGGCATAACCCTACGCCATCCGTGTTAAAAACACTTCCTGGCTCGTGATCCAAAAGCGAGCATTCCGTGTTCGGGGGTAATGCCCTGGCTCGACACACGTGGAGGGGTAGGGATAAACGGTCACTTGAGCGTAAGAGTTGGCCCGTACAGCCACTCTAGCCAAAGGGCGGAATCTCTGTGCACGACGTGATTACAATTCCAGTACTTGTCTTTTACTTGTTTACTTACCATGCCATGTTATTTGCCATGCTATACCATGCCATACTTTACTTTAGAACTGCTAGGTTGCTTTACTTTCAAAGTTGTCATACTTTACTTTAGAACTGTTAGGTTGCTTCCTTTTATAGTTTCCTTGCACAAGTCTTTTAGACTTGCTGACATGTGCCCCTTCTCTTTGGGTGACGCATGTTAGTTGCTGAGCCAGAGACTGCAGTCGAGGGTGACGTGTTCGTGGAGTACGTGCCCGATCCGTTGTTGACGTTGAGTACGATGCTTCCGGTGACTATTCTTAGTGTCCCCCTGCTGAGCTTCCGTTTGTTTAGTTTTGTTAAGTTGTCGGTGCGCGGCACCTGTACTATTTTTTTATGTACCTTGTACTTTTGTTTGGCCATGCTGGGGCCCTTGGTTCTTTTCTCTGTAAGCCTGGTGGCTTTTTCTGTGATGTTGTAATTTAATTTAATGGATATTCTGAGATTTCTTTTTGGTCTCATTTCCTTGTTTATTATCTTTGTTTCGTATCACAATTGCAAGGACCTGCCAATTAATGTTTATTGACGCTTATCGGACTTGCGGCTTTGCAGCTTCAAGTCTGAGCGGACCTTCTCACGCTACGCCTCCATATTTTTGGGAAGCGGGGCGTGACTGGTTTTGTTGGTGGGCCATGCAGGTCCATCTTGCAACTGCGAAATATCGGAACAACGATAATATCTATAGAATGTCCATTAAATAAATTGCAACATCCGAGTCATAAGCCTTGAGTCTAGTCGTTTTACTATGTCACTAGGTGGTAGGAAGACTTAGTTAGACGTCTGTGCTTGCTAGTTAGAGGCCCCTGATTGTTAGTTAGACCTCCTGCTAGGAAATGATTTAGTCGTTGTTGGAGTTACCTTAGTGGTTCCCGTCTAGGTTGACCATGATAAACTTCTAGAATTGTTTTGTCGTTCGCTTGGGTTCATCGATTTCGGACCAAGCTGAACTTATTTCATTGCTGTCCAGCTCCTTAGAAAGCTTTAGCGCCAAGTTTCCTGAACCCTAATTAGTCGACCGTAGGAGTTCCCCGTTGATTTTCCTAAGTCTTATCCTAGGCGTGTTTATGTTCGATCATGCGACCAAATTCCTTGCCCTCGATTCGCGAGATTGCCTCATGGCGATCGTCGTTAATTTCAGCTTGAGGAAAATCTTGAAGCCTTTTAAAAGTGTTTTCGATGTTCATCATTCGCTAAAGTTTAAACTCATTAGAAAACTTTTTAATATATACATATTTGGACTTCATGCTCTTCCCGAAATCATGCTCTTCGTTCGAAAACTTTTTAATATAAAGGAATTTTAACTTAAATTTATTTTTGAAATTCGAAAGTTTTGACGAGATTTTGATTACTGTTTTATAAGGTTTTTCCAGCCTTTACTTTTCATACCTATTTAAATATCTTGTCCTTTCATATATCAATTTAATTCTGAGTCGAATTTCTATTTTTCCCAATTCGATTTATAATTTTCCTTTCTTATTTATGCCATTCAAATGACTCATCGTGCTCCCTTAATATACTTTTCAAGTCACATATGATTTCAGCTTCCAACATTCAAAGTTATGTTCAACATTTTTCCATATTACAGATTTTTGGAAAATTATTATTTCGTAACCACTTCCTGATCTAGACCCTCCATAAGTTGGTTTTAAAGCTTTATTACAGATTTTGATAATTTTACTACTAAAATATTATTATCTTTCCATTCCCCATACATACTTTAGAATAAATTCTAAACTAAATAAAATTTCAATTATTTTTATACCCGTACCATGCTCGTTGTGCTCATATGTTAAGAACCTTGTGTAAATCAGTTTCTTTTTGGCAAATTCCGGCACCTCTAAAAAGTAGTACAGTATTGGTTATTTTAAAATTTTTCCCTAGCTTAAAGACTTTGAAAGTATTTAACATGAACTTAAAATTCTTCAGTTCATTTCATTCCTTGAATTTCAAAATTTTGCTAAAATTATATTAAATTACTGCCGTATAATATTTTTCTAAACTACGTCCTTAATGTTCGCATGAACGATTTACTTTCTTTCATAATGATTTCCGTTAAGCCAATAAATCATTTCATCTTATTATGTATATTCAAATCAAACTTATTTCGAGCAACTTATTTTATCGATAGCCAAATATTGCCTATACGGAGGAGAACTCCAACTTTTCAAATATGACCATTTTATACTTTTAGTGTTGTTGACTTATACCATTTACGTCCTATTTCCGGTAACTTATGAGGGCAATATTTACATCTTTCTTCCCCACCTAAACATCCACAATTTTATCTTAGTTTCACTTGATCTATTTACCTCCTTGTCCTTGCCCTACCTGAACCCATTCTTACGATCTTGCTTCGTTACGCTATCTAATCTTGGTTTCCTTCCTTCTGCTTAATCATCCCACTAGTGCTTACCGTTGTTTACGTTACACCAGTTTAGTAGTGGGCCCTTGGACCTTTGTGATGTTGTCGTGGCGCATGCACCTAAGTTGAGTATGTGGGCTTGAATGAGTGTACTTCCGGTAGTATATTAATGATTGCCTATTGTGTGATATATACCTACTCTGAGTTATTCATTATGTTATGAAGTTGTATGTGTGTTAGTATTTATAGATATGTGTGAGGATAGCTATACCACTCTAGGGATGTCTGTGTATAAATGAATCAGTGTTGGAATATCTAATGGGTTGTACATTGTTGGAAATACTTATAATGGTTGAAATAATACGTTGGTAAAGTTACATGTATGTTAGGTGTAATGGTAATAGGTGAACGTATAGTTAAGTAAGTAGGCCTATTATATGACCTGTATGTTGGTACGTGTGAGTGTGTGCTTAGTTATAGGTATTTATGACTATGGTATGCATGGCGTGTCTTGAATATAGTTATATGACACTATATGAGGTGAATATATGGTGAAGTGTTTGCGTGCATTTGAATAACTATATCTTTGTGAAATTATAGCAGTGGTGAATGTATATTAGATATAGTAAGCATGATTAATATTGTGTGGTGTGATTACATGTGTTGATATGTTTGGTGTTGGGTGTATATTAGGAGATATAGGGAGTAGTATATCCATGTTTGTTTGTACATAGGTAATTATCTATAGGTGAAGAATTACTATTGTATTTGCTAGTGTGAAACTATTTTTATGTAAGTATATGTAACTTGGTTATGTGATAGTGTGTGATAGCTACATAAGGGGTGTACGCGACTATAGGAATAATTGAAGTACGCGTATGAATTTACTGTCTAAGATAGGTATAAGTATAGAATGTGCGTGTATATATATATACATGTTTGTAGAGTAAATGTTTGACTATCTAGTGCATATATAGGCACTTGTAGTAGCTATACCTGTTTTGAATTATAATGTGACGTGATTGGGATAGTTACTAGAGTGGCTAGGTATATTTATAGTTAGAAAGTCCGAGGACGGACTTTATTCTAAGGTGGGTAGGATGTCACGGCCACTTTCCGGTCGTACGTAATTTGTGCGTAGGTTGATTCGTGTGCGCATTTTTCGTATCTGGTTTTATTATTGTGTTTCCTTAGTCCGGACACATGACCGGACCCCGTATTTGCGATACTCTCGAAGGCGCGATCGTCCCGGTATTTTCCTCATAATTTTTGAACTTCAACGGACCAACCTGCTATCTCATTACTAATTTATAAAATATTTTTATTATAAAAAAATTTGTTTTGAAGGGACTGTACGTTTTTATTAAAACAAATTTAAAAGTATTGATTAAGTTTTTAAAAGGCACTAACCTAAGCTTATTTTTGAGTGCCCAAGCCTGTACGTTTTGCTTTACTTCAAGAATAATTAATTATCTTTCTATCCTCTTGCTTTAACTAGTAAATAATTCCAACCCTACTAGTGCGTTCCAGAGGGAAACAAATCTTATATAAATATTTTTAAATAAACCAATCAAATCTGTTATAACTGAAACCCTACTAAATATTTCAGCCCGTATCTCTTTCCCCATCTAGTGCAATGTCCCACGTCACAGATCCCTTGAAATCGGCAACCGCTCCCTTGCACGTTCTCCAATCTCCCTCCCCTAGCAACCTACAGATCTACAAATAATGAACTAGCCCTACACTCACGTGAACTTACCTTCATGAAAAAAAATATAGGAGAGGATAAAGCCCTGTAGCTTGCAACCAGTCTTTCCCCTGGGTTTTCATGCGCGTCCCTCTCCCACCTGTAAATGTTGCCGTCTCCGCCATCCATCTTCTTGACCTCCACACAATCCCTCCGCCTTGCCCCAGACCTCGCCTACCACCATCGCCCCCGCACAGATCGTCGGAGAACGCCGGCCACACCTCCTCCCACCGCCTTCCGTGCCCGCCAGCACTGTGAACCCCTTACCCCTGCACCTGAGCTTCGATGCCCAGCGACCTCGCCGCAGACACCGCCATCCTCTGACGTTTCACGGGCCCCGTTCGTCGCACGCACTTCATCCCAGGCCTACCCAGCCGTTCGACATCCCGACCAACGCGCAACCCCTTCTTCAACCACCTCACGGCAACCTCACGCTCCTCCGAAGTCGTCACCCAACGCCGCTCCTCGTGCATCCTCGACGAACCCTCCCTGACGTCCGAGAGCCGAACGCCCCGACGAGTCGCCGTCATTCCACCGCGTCAACACACACTCGCGCCATACACGTGAGTTGATTTTTGCATGCACTTAAACTTAGCAGTAGGTTTTACAAATCAAATAGCTGTACCTTTGCATATGATAGCATGCATAACTTAGCTTATACAGTGAGTGCATGCAATGATATTATCCCATGCTATATAATATTGTATAATAAGGCTTCCTCTTATTTATCCCATCCCATGCTGTGTATGTTAGTGCATGCAAACGAGCTGTACCACCTTTTAAAGATATAATATATATAGATTACTTTAGTCTTGTTAGTAAATTGTGCCCAAGATGAGTGAACAGTGACTATTAATGTATGAGCAGTACCCTATGTTTAGTGATGTTAGTACGTAAACAGCCACCTATATTGAACTTGTGAATTATTAATGCTGCTACCCTAAGTTATACAAGTTATGTACTAAACTTGTCACTAAACTCACTTGAGGGTATACATGTCATGTTGCTTTAAGGATTGTACCAACCTGCAAGCTTTTGGATACAACTTGGTTACTTGTGATCTGCACGTCAGATAAATGGATGTATTGTACTAACAGTAGTTATATATATGATGAATTTATATATTAAAAACATGTTTTTTTACCTTGTAGCATAAATTATACTCATAAACCGAAATCTGTGTTATATATTAATTACTAGGCAGTGTGTTAATTTAGACTGTAACTCAAATTATATAAGGTTTAGTGTAGTTTTTTTATTAAACACATTTATCTTATTATCATAATCCTTGCCGCAGATAAACCGTACTTTTCGTCGCTATCACCGGGACACCCAAAACCGTCTTTTCAGGCAAGTGAAACTTGCCAATTTTTCTTTATGCCATGTCTTTAGGCCAATTCCTCGAACTAGCGTGAAAGAGACTAGATCGTGAAATGATAGCGATCTAGGCGCAACTTTGTGATCTAGCTTGACAACGAAGCTAGATCCGACACCTTACCATATCATTCATGCATAGATATCTGCCATGTTTAAATTCCTTAACTGTACGCATTTGAATTGTTAACTGCCATGCATTGCATCTTACATGTCATCCTAGTTAAACTTGCATCGTAGCACACGCTACACTACTTGTGCAATCCATGTTTCCGTGTTACCGGCTAGGCACCCGTTATACGGGCATAACCCTATGCCATCCGTGTTAAAAACACTTCCTGGCTCGTGATCCAGAAGCGAGCATTCCGTGTTCAGGGGTAATGCCCTGGCTCGACACACGTGGAGGGGTAGGGATAAACGGTCACTTGAGCGTAAGAGTTGGCCCGTACAGCCACTCTAGCCAAAGGGCGGAATCTCTGTGCACGACGTGATTACAATTCCAGTACTTGTCTTTTACTTGTTTACTTACCATGCCATGTTATTTGCCATGCTATACCATGCCATACTTTACTTTAGAACTGCTAGGTTGCTTTACTTTCAAAGTTGTCATACTTTACTTTAGAACTGTTAGGTTGCTTCCTTTTATAGTTTCCTTGCACAAGTCTTTTAGACTTGCTGACATGTGCCCCTTCTCTTTGGGTGACGCATGTTAGTTGCTGAGCCAGAGACTGCAGTCGAGGGTGACGTGTTCGTGGAGTACGTGCCCGATCCGTTGTTGACGTTGAGTACGATGCTTCCGGTGACTATTCTTAGTGTCCCCCTGCTGAGCTTCCGTTTGTTTAGTTTTGTTAAGTTGTCGGTGCGCGGCACCTGTACTATTTTTTTATGTACCTTGTACTTTTGTTTGGCCATGCTGGGGCCCTTGGTTCTTTTCTCTGTAAGCCTGGTGGCTTTTTCTGTGATGTTGTAATTTAATTTAATGGATATTCTGAGATTTCTTTTTGGTCTCATTTCCTTGTTTATTATCTTTGTTTCGTATCACAATTGCAAGGACCTGCCAATTAATGTTTATTGACGCTTATCGGATTTGCGGCTTTGCAGCTTTAAGTCTGAACGGACCTTCTCACGCTACGCCTCCATATTTTTGGGAAGCGGGGCGTGACAGTACTGTAGTAGAGCAAGTGTAAAACAAGCTAAGCAAGTGAAAGGTGCGACAAGTAAAGTACTGTGACTGTACAAGTGTAGTAAGTAACGTGCATGGAATGTGTAAAGTAAAGGTGACTGTATTAGCTAAAGAAAAGGGTGATAGTGATGAAGATCGATGACGTTACATAATCATGATTCACGTCCTTGCGGTCCAGCGGAACACGGCCAGAGAAGTGACTAAGCCAGGATCACTTACCCCCAGTCTAGCTAGGGTGATCCAACAAACTTAGCCAAGCACATTGACCGGATCATGGTCCATTGAAGGAAGCTTATCATTTTTATGCGTGCCATTGACAAAAGCTTTTACACTAAGCTACGTGACTCAAGTCGGAGAGTACAATATGTGACCATTGAGTTCATCTCTTGCCTGGGCGCGACCCAGACGAATGCCGAAACACAGGCATGGTACATGTATTTTTGCCGAAAATCAGGCAGCGGGACGGGATGCCGAAACACAGGCAGCTGGACGGAAAGATTGAACTCCAGTCACTCCCGCACTCTCTGAAACTATGAGTTACCCCAAAACCCCAGTGAAGTGTCAAGTGTTCTATGTACATGTTTTATACGGGATGTTCCACAAGATGTTCCATGAGATGTTCCACCAGATATTCCACCAGATATTCCACAACATGTTTCACAAGATGTTATCAATTCCTTGTTTACGATGATAGTTAACCAGGACCACTGGTTTTAAAATCAAAAAGTAAAGCAAAGTGGATGCTAAGAAATTTGAGGATAAAAACAAGTCCAACAAACATGGAATACGAAAATTGTTGGTTTATAGGTGGTAGTTTCGTTAGCACACAATTTACCCAAGTTGATGGTTGTGTGTTACAACCACCAAAGTTGAAAGTTGGCAAAGTAATCTGTAGTTGATTAATTTTCCTATTAGATTAGATTTCTAGTTCCGTTCAAGTCAATAGCCGTTCTAAGGCTATATGTGATGTCCTAAGTTCATACAGGGACACTAACAAATTTTCTAATTTTAGAATTCGTCGTGACTTACCAAATTCGAGATTGTCGTAGCAGGCTGGGAATGGATCTAGGGCTTCCTCTGAAGTTGGTGCACAAGAGTTTGTACCTGCAACAAAAAAAAATGATTAGAAAACATGACATTTCTATCCAAATACTTTGATTGTTTTGATTTTCAAAATTGGCTGAAACGGTGTTGAAAAATGTTCTAAATTTTTATATAGGCTGAAAATGAAGAATATTATTTTACTGTAAGAGGAAAATATTTTCAGAAGTCACTGGTAATTTTTATAATTTTCAGAAGTTCAAAAATCATGTTAAAAACCCAATTTACTTAAGTAACGTAAACCTTCCGAAATTTATTTCGGGTGCAATACTAGTCCGAAATGTTCAAGTGAGCAGTCAAAACGACCGTCTCGAAGAGTTCTTTAACATATATTTTTATCACGTATCAGTGTACGTGAAAATAAAGAGTTACATATTTTAGAAAGAATTTTACGTATTTAAGTTTTAGGCTAAAAATTTTATTGCAGAAAATCTAAGCGTCTGATCCAGATGAGACCACCGCCATTGGATCCAGAATATTATTTTCGATTTTCTGGAGCTAGTCTCACATTTTTCTGAGGCTTATATATTTAGTTATGAATTTTGTTGAATATTGGACTCCCCGGATTTGGTTTTGATGATGAGCAAACATAAATAATCCATGAACTAACAATTTGTGAGCGCAGTATTAGAGATCGTCGCCAATTTCACGAGAACATTCAAAGCGACATCTCAACACTTCCCAAAGCTCGTATTCATGCCTAAAGCTTCGTTGAAGCTCTTGCGCCGTTTTGGAAGTTATGAAGATTCAATCGAAGCTCTCGAAGACCGTTTATTAAGGTTTTATTTATAGTCTTTTAGCTTCGATATATAGAATGTTAAGCCTTGAGTATATCTTACGTTTCTATCTTCATTACGCTCATTTCGTAGCTCTAGGATCCTTGCACAAGTTCATTCTAACTTCCTCGAAGCGTCGCGCTTCGATTCGGACTTGTATGTGCATGTTAGTTGGTACAAGAACAAGTACTGACCGACTAGATGGTGATCTAGTCGGTCGGCAACTGTTCTTGGACCGACTAGTTTGATTCCTTAATTTCTTGGACTTTACTGTTTACAGTTAGTCGGTCTACGTTGACTCACCGACCGACTAGTTTGTGAACTAGTCGGTCAGTGATGCTTCTTTGACCGACTAGTTGTGACTTACTGTTCATGCTAAAATTCTCATAAGCTACTGTTTATCGTTAGTCGGTCTAAGAACGTTTGGTGACCGACTAGTTGACAATTTAGTCGGTCAACTTTTGTTCTTGGACCGACTAAGTCACTTTGTACTCAGACTAATTCTTTTTGCTCTTAGTCGGTCTACGTTCACTGACTGACCGACTAGTTGTGAAACTAGTCGGTCAGAAAGTCTTCTTGGACCGACTAGATTTCTAGGTCTGAAATTCTATCTCTTCTCAGATCCTCACTTAGTCGGTCCATGCTGTTTGACTGACCGACTAGTTGATGAACTAGTCGGTCAGTGATTGTTCTTTGACCGACTAATTCTCACAGATTTCTATCCGTTGGAGAATGACCTAACTTGTTTTTATGGGACCCTATAAATACGAACCTAGGTCATTTCTATCTAGGTTAGAGCTGCCATTAAGAGATTCATTGAGTTCTAAAGAGATAGCCATTCTCACTCTAATCTAAAGCTCTCTTCCTCACAAGAAACCCATTCTCTCTCATTTCTAGATCTAGAATCCATCTAGAGAGAAGGTTGTTCTTGGTGAGCTCTTCAAGCTATTGCTTGATCCAAGTCTCCAAATCATTCATAGGCACCGATTGCTGGTCATTTCCTTGGTGCTAGGTCTTGGTGACTTCATCTTCCTCAAATCCTTCATTTCACCATTTGGGTAAGAAAAACTCAAGGTATAGGATTTTGTGGTAAGATTGTTTATTTCATATTAAACTCTTTAATATTGCTTTGTGATTCTCTCGGTTGTGAGAGAAGGTTGTGATCCCGGGTTGTGGGATTCACGTTTTCTATTGCATGTATGATTTGATCTTGTGAAGGTTTTTCACAAGATATTCATAGTGGAAATCTTAGGTTAGGGTTTCTAACCTAAGTTTCCGGAGGGGATCCGGGTGGTTGGGACGTAGGATCACCGGGAACAAGTCGGGGAGACTTGGGTGGATCCGAACCCATTAACATCATTTGTTTGCATTGTTTATTTTGTGTTGTCATTCAATTTAAGCTTCCGCAAATTGATTTGGTAGTTGTTTGCAATTTAATTTGGAATTATACTCCTTATTATTTTAAAGTACTATTCACCCCCCCTCTAGTACTTGTGCAGTAGCTGGTAGGGCATTACATTTGGTATCAGAGCCAGATACTCAGCTATGTCTGCCAACGACAACAAGACCGTGCCTCCACCTTCCAACTATGACACCTTCAGGAACCGTGAAGGAGCATCTTCGGTGATGGAAGGACATTCCTCTACGAGGCCTCCATTCTTCAACGGTACCAACTATGGGTATTGTAAATGCCAGATGGAAACCTTCCTCCGGAGTGCATCCTTATGGAGGACTACAATGAAGGAATACATCGAACCCAAAGAAGAAGACTTTGAGAAATGGACTACCGCGGAGGTCGCCGCGGAGGTAAGCAATGCCAAGGCAATGAACGCCTTGCAATGCGCATTGGAGCCCGAGGATTTCAATAAGATATGCACATGTAAGAGTGCATATCAAATTTGGAACTCCCTCCTCATTCTTCATGAAGGGACGAGTAGGGTAAGAGACTCTAAACTCGTAGTCGTAAACAAAGATTACGAAATGTTTCATATGCAACAGGGCGAGAAGATGAAAGAATATTACGCTCGTTTTGTTGACATAATAAACAAGTTAGAGGCCCTCGGCAAGTCCTACACTCAAAAGGAGAAGTGCTCAAAGCTTATTGAAGGACTTCCCTCTTCTTGGGAAAAACGTACCTTCGCCATCGAGGAAGGTAATGACATGAACAAATATACCGTAGTTCAACTAATGGGTACTTTGATGTCATACGAGGTACGCAAAGATAGCAAGGTGAAGTTACAAGAAAAGATGAAGTCCTATTTGAACCTAGATGCGCCTAAGAAAAAGGCGATTGCATTCAAGGCGGCTTCATCCACCTCTACCGATGATGAGGACTCGGAAGAAGAAATGGACATGGAATCCATTGCACTCATGGCAAAGAAGTTCGATCGCTTCTTCCGAAAGGGTAACTTCAAATAAAAATCTAAGTTTACTTCTACTAACGCCTCTCCACCTTTGTGCTTTAAATGCAATAAGCCAGGACACATCAAAGCGGATTGTCCTCAAAACAAGCAAAAGGAGAAGTGGAAGGCGCCGAAGTTCGACAAGTCAAAGAAGTACAAAAAGGGGTACAAAAAGGGACTTGTCGGAATAACATTCATCGACTCCGAGGATTCCTCAAGCGGAGAGTCGGACGATGAGAACGTGGAGCAAGCGCACATGTGCTTCATGGCAAGAGAGGAGCACGATCAAGGATCCTCCTCTTCCGATGATAGTGATGTCGAAAGCGATGTGGTAACCATGGACGATCTTAGGAATGCTAACTCTCAACTTTGGTCAAAATACACTAAATTAGTAAATAGATATACTAAAGTAAAAGATGACCTAGCTAGCATTCAAACATCGCCTAAGACTATCATCACCAACAACGACACCGTTGTTGAAGAGTTAAGAAATGAGATTGTTAATCTCAAATCTAAACTTGAACATGTTAGCATTGAGGATGCGGAAGAACATAAGATAGCGGATTTAACTTCTCAAAACTCGACTTTGAGTATTGAGAACGAGAATCTTAAATCTCGTGTTTATGTGCTCACATCGCAAATATCCACTTTGGATATTTCTTTGCGTTCTCTCAAAGAGAAATATGAGGACACATTGGGCCGAATCAACAAATTCAACAAGGGTAAGGGCCACTTGGATAATATCCTAAAAGGCTTACTTCCGGCCAAACACCACATTGGCTTGGGGTATATGATGGGAAATTCATCCAAGTCGGTCACTACTTTTGTAAGGCCAACTTCCGAAGCCTCAACGAGTGGGAGCAAACACTCTATTGGTAGTTCATCTACCAATGGTGCTTCCACCTCGTCCACACCCTCTTTTGGAAAGAAACCCACTTTGGGTGGACCTCCAAAGAAGGGGCATGCTTATATGTACACAAATACCATGCCACGTAGGAACACACGTCCTACTCCACCATCTCACACATATGATGATTTCTATGCTACACGTTCACGGGCACGTGCACACCATGTGAGACACCCTCACGCACGTGTTCCCACACATGCATATGTACACCCACCTCATCGTATGAATAATTCCCGTCATGCACCATTCCATCATGTTCCGTATGCCTATCCACAACATGCATCACGTAGAAATCAACGTCGCATGCATGCACCCAATAGGATGATGGCTCCCAAAATTTTCACTATTTGGAGCCCAAAGGACACAAGCATGGACGAAAAACAAATGTATATGAATGCTTATTTTTCGAATGTTGTGCATAGTAGGAATTATGTGGGGAAGTCAAAGTCCAATTGGACTTGGCTTCCAAAGGTCTAACCTTTGAGGACCCAATGACCTTGGGTACCATGATATGGAAGTTTCTATCTTTAGGTACTCAAGGAAAAGAAAAAGAAGAGGAGCAACAAATTTAAATTTAGCTCCAAAGGGAATTGGATACTCGATAGCGGGTGTTCAAAACACATGACGGGTGATGCTCAATTGCTCTCTGGAGTGGTTCCCATTGCAAATGGAAATCGCGTCGTATTTGGAGGTAACGAGAGCGGAACCATCGTCGGTGTTGGTAAAGTGGGTAACCCTTCTAAACCCTTAATTAGTGATGTTTATCTAGTTGATGGTTTAAATCATAATCTTATTTCAATAAGCCAACTTTGTGACAAAGGTTACAAAGTTAGCTTTGCGAAAGGATTGTGTCATATTTCAAATGATAATAATAAATTATTATTTTCCGGCACACGCCATAAAGATATTTATATTTTGGATCTTCCTAAGTCATATGAACAATGTCTCGTTGCCAACACAAGTGAACAACACTTATGGCATCGACGCTTTGGACATGTGAACTTTGGAACACTTTATAAACTTTCGAAATTAAATTCCATTAAAGGTTTTCCGAAGCTCGTTTTCGAAAAGAAAAGTTTTTGTGATTCTTGTCAACGTGGCAAGCTTCCTAAATCTTCATTTAAACCTAAGAAAAGCATTTCTACGAAATGGCCACTAGAGCTATTACATCTAGATTTATTTGGGCCAACTAGAGTTGCTTCCTTAGGAAATGCAAGATATGGACTAGTCATCGTTGATGAATATTCAAGATTTACATGGGTATTTTTCTTAAGTAATAAAAATGAAGCTTTTGAAAACTTCACAATATTTGCAAAGAAAGTATAAAATCTCATCGGAACCACCATTGTCACTATTCGTAGTGATCATGGGGGTGAATTTGAGAATGAGTCTTTCTCAAATTTTTGTGATGATCTTGGAATTACTCACACGTTTTCTTTCCCTCGCGCACCTCCTCAAAATGGTGTTGTTGAGAGGAAGAATAGAACGCTTGTGGAGTGTGCTCGCACTATGCTCGAAGATAGTCAACTTGGTTATCAATTTTGGGCAGAAGCGGTACACACCGCTTGCTATGTGTTTAATAGAATACTTTTGAGGCCCGGCACCAAACAAACTTGCTATGAATTGTTGTTTGGTAGATTGCCTCAAGTTAAACATTTTCGTGTTTTCGGCGCAAAATGTTTCATTAAAAACACATATGATAATTTGGACAAGTTTGATCCGAGATCGGATGAGGGGATATTTGTTGGGTATTCCTCACGTAGCAAAGCCTACCGGATATACAACAAAAGATCCTATACGATCGAGGAATCACTTCATGTCTCTTTTAATGAGAATTTTACTACTTCTAGAATTTCAAATGATAATGATTCTATGGATGTTTTATGTGATTCATTTGAAAATTCTAAGTCTATTGATTCAATTGATTCTATTGAGACTAACCCGACTAATGAAGTTGTTGAGAATGTGCCTAGTGATCAAGGTATTCCCAAGCGGCTTCATACCGTTCGCAACCATCCCCATGAGCAAGTTATTGGCAATATTGATGATAGTGTCAAGACGAGATCTCAAGTCCACCACTTCGCCAATTGTGCCTTTGCCTCATCGATAGAGCCAAAGAATATCGTTGAAGCGTGCGAAGATAGTGCTTGGATCCTTGCCATGGAGGAGGAACTCATTCAATTCGAGAGGAATGAGGTATGTGAGCTTGTTCCTTTGCCATCGAAGAACCACACCGTCATAGGGACAAAGTGGATCTTCAAGAACAAAACCGACGAAAATCAAGTCGTCGTCCGGAACAAAGCTCGGTTAGTAGCTCAAGGCTATCGCCAAGAGGAAGGTATCGATTTCGAAGAATCCTTCGCTCCGGTAGCTAGATTAGAATCGATTAGACTCTTATTGTCTTATGCATGCCATAAAATTTTAAGTTATTTCAAATGGATGTTAAAAGTGCATTTTTAAACGGAGATGTCGTTGAGGAAGTTTACGTTTCTCAACCTCCGGGCTTCATAAATGAAAAATTTCCAAATCATGTTTTTAAACTAAAGAAAGCTCTTTATGGTTTGAGACAAGCTCCTCGAGCTTGGTATGATCGCCTAAAGAATTTTCTTTTGGATTTGAATTTTAAAATGGGCGAAGCCGATTCTACACTTTTTGTTAAGCATGCGAATAATGATATTTTATTAGTTCAAATTTATGTTGATGATATCATTTTCGGTGCTACTAACTTCACTCTTTGCGAAGAGTTTTCTAATGTTATGAAGGACCAATTTGAGATGAGCCACATGGGCGAGCTCAAATATTTCTTAGGTCTCCAAATTCGCCAAATGAACGATGCAATCTTCATCCACCAAACGAAGTATACGGTGGAGTTGCTTAAGCGATTTGGAATGGAAAGTGCTTCCGGGAAAAAGACTCCAATGAGCACGACTACGCATCTTGACAAGGATACGGGCGGTAAGGATGTAGACATTCGTCTATATCGAGGTATGATAGGTAGTTTACTTTATCTTACCGCAAGTAGGCCCGATATTATGTTTGCCGTATGCATATGTGCTCGTTACCAGTCTCAACCTAAGGAGTCTCACTTAGTAGCGGTAAAGCGTATTTTCCGTTATCTAAGTTACACTTTAGATTTTGGATTACTTTATCCAAAATCTAGCACGTATGAGTTAGTCTCATACAGTGAAGCCGATTATGCGGGATGCAAATCCGACAGGAAAAGTACTAGTGGCACTTGCCATTTTCTAGGAAATTCTCTTGTCTCTTGGTTTTCCAAGAAGCAAAATTCCGTATCACTTTCAACCACCGAGGCGGAATATATTGCCGCCGGTGCCGCTTGTGCCCAGGTTCTTTGGATGAGACACACTTTGAAGGATTTTGGTATTCACTGTGATACTAGCCCTATCATGGTGGATAACCAAAGTGCTATCTGTCTTTCAAAGAATCCGATGCACCATTCCCGATCAAAACACATAGATGTCCGACACCATTTCTTAGATGATCATGTTTCTAAAAAGGACATCATTTTAGTGTATGTTGAAACCCAAAAGCAAATCGCCGATATTTTCACGAAACCCCTAAAGGAGGACTCCTTTGTGCGGTTGCGTCGAGAATTGGGGATTATGGGTGAATCCGAGATATATGATTCTTATTTCATTCAATTATCTTGCATGCTATTCGATTTCGCGATATTTTGTTCATGCTAGATTAATTGAATTTTTGGGAATTTTATGTGATATATTTGAATTTATGATCGAATTCGTATTTGAAAGTCGTATTTAAGATTTCGACGTTTTATGGGGTAATTTAGATGACTAATGAGAGTTTTAAGTTGTTTCATCCAAGTGGTTTGTGAAGAAAAATCAATTATCAAATTTTGAACTCTTCTAGTCGGTCTAAGTTCATTTGTCAACCGACTAGATGCTCATCTAGTCGGTCAGCAAGCGAACTCAGACCGACTAGATCAAGCTCTCATCCATCTCCTATCATTTTCTTTCGTTAGTCGGTCATAGTACACCTACCGACCGACTAGATTGAAAACTAGTCGGTCAGTAAGTATACGGCGACCGACTAAATCTAGCCCTAAAATTTGCTGTTTGCCTCTGTTTCGACTTAGTCGGTTCAAGCTCATTGACCGACCGACTAGATCGTAATCTAGTCGGTCAGTACTTGAACTGTGACCGACTAAGTGGGTTAGGGCAAATGGGTCTTTTTGATTCCAGACTGACTTATACTCACTTTGGTTCGACTAAAATCATTCTTAGTCGGTCTTCTCCTCTTCTCCAGCCCGATAAACCCCAAAACCCATCTCGAGCCCCCTTGTATTCCGTCGACTCCGGCCATCACTCCGGCCATCCCCTCCGTCCACCGCCGTCGCCTCCTCCTCCTAGGTATCTTCCCCCTCCTCCTAGGTCGATTTCTTGCCCTAGGGTGCGATTTCATCTTCTAGGTATTCTAGGGTTTCGGAATTTTTCATCTTAGGGCTTGTGAGTTAGGGTTTGTTTGTTGTGTGCTTAGGGTTTGTTGTTGATCCTCCGTGATTGCTTGCTTGTACTCGTCGTGCCACGACCATGGCTAAGACGAGGATTCCCATCGCCTCTTCCGGGGCTTCTCCTATGACCGTAGGGCCTTCCGACCCTAGGAATCCACCTAAGCCTAAGCGTCGTGCCAAGTCAACCCAAGCCTCTCCATCTTCGCCTCCTCCTAAGAAGCCGAGGACGGCCACAGCTAAACCCCGAAAATCAAAGACCAAGAATCCTATTCTTCAATCTCCGGCTACTCCTCCCGATTCCGACTCTGAATTTATCCCTGAGGATGAGCCTACTAGGGAACCTACTCCTCCTCCGAAGACCCGTAAGGCTAAGGGTAAAGCTCCTATGCCAGTCGGCGGTGTAGACATATTGTTGTGCCGCGATGACCCTCAGTGTCTCGCAGCGTACAACCGTATAGAGCACTGTCCACTGTTGTTAGAGCATTACGTTCAGTTTTCTGATTTTCTCGGCCTTGCTGATCTTCTGTCCTATAGTGGTCTTCTTGATTATCTCTGATACGACCCCAAGGCCAATCCCAAACCTTATCCTCGCCTAGTGAAATTATTCTATGCCAATCGTATTCGAGGCCAGTACGATGCCAGCCACTCCATTGAGACTACTGTCTTGGGAACTCCTATAGTTCTCACGGCAGAAATCTTGGGGGAGATTCTTGGTTGCTCGTCGTGTGGTCTCCTTCCTTCGGACATTTCGGTCGATGATATTTCCTCCTTGGATCAGTCAATTCTTGCAGATATCTTCCAGGTTATCCCCTCCGCATTCATTGGTGTTCCATCGAAATCTTTCAAGCCGAATGCGTGGGTCCTTAACCTGATCTTGAAGTCTTGCCTCCTCCCTAAGTATGGATCATCTTCACTTCCATCCTAGCCGTTCTTGAAATTGATCTACGCTCTTTTCTTGGGATGCGAGATTAATTGGGCTCGCGTGATACTCGATAAGATGGACTCTTTCGAGTGTATACGCAAGACCAATAAGTCTGCGCATATTCCATATCCTTGTCTGTTGACCCTTGTGTTTCATCATTTCCGAGTCCCTCTCCCTCATGACGATGAGCGTCCCTTGGGTACTCATCTGAACGCGACGGCCGTGAAGAAATCTCTAGCGACGCTTCGTCACGTACAGAGGTCTACCACATCTGCTTCTCAGGCGACTCCCTCTGCTGCTGGTGCCCCCTCTTGTCCTGCTACTTTGGATGATGTCGTACGGATACTTCGTCGGCACGAGTCTCGCTTGGCTCGTACCGAGGAGGTAGTTTGCCGTATGGCTCGTCAGATGGGCATTGATCTTCCTCCGTCCGTGTCTGAGGACGAGGAGATGGACGATGAGGAGCTTGACGAGCTTGTCACTTCTTTTGCCCGTGGCGATGAGGCCACTGCTGCTGCTGCTACATCTTCTGCTCCTGGTGTTGGCACCTCTACCGGTGCTCCAGAGACCTCTGCTGCAGTAGTTCAGACTTCTGAGCCTGCTGCCTCTCCTGCTGACACTCCTGATGTGCCTGCTGACGTTGAGCCTGTTGCTGTTGCTTCCACACCTACCCCGTCGATCCCGTCTGTTGAGACACCTCTACTCCCTGCAGAGCCTGAGTCCACTCCGTCGACTGGACCCACGGAGACTGCAGATCCAGCAACTTCCTCGTGATTGTCAGTTTCGAGGACTCTCCACTACACTTCGGATGATATATTTTTTTAGTGAGAGTATTTTGGGTTTGGATGGGGTTTGAGAGTTGTTTTGATGTATTTTTTGAGCTTTCAGGGTTTCGGTGTTGGTTGTTTTGATACACTTTGGATGACGTTGCTGATGGTTATTTTGTTGTATTTTGATGTTGACGATGATGATGTATCTTTTGATGTTTATATCCATGGTCGTTTGTATTTTGATGTACTCGTTGGGATATCTCTTTGGATGTACTCATGATGTTATCATTTATATATATACATCGTCGTTCTCTTTGTCCTAATTCGTCGTGCACATTTAATATTCGTTCAATGCATATAATGTGTGAATACGTCGTTCGACGCGTGAAAACTTGGTTAAATAGATTTAAATTCTAGAATTGTATAGAATTGTTTTCCATGCACAAATTTAACCAAGAATATTGAATATTGAAGAGTATGTTTCATTATTCAAGAAATGAATAATTATTTGGTATTTTTGATGATTTTTGATCTTTTTGTGATAATGGACATTTTGGCACACCTTGATTTGATTTCCACATTTTTCCCTTGGTGTCAATTTGGTCCATCGTCATTGTCTACGACTCCCGATGTTGGATTTTCCATTTCCTAGTTGTTGTCGTTGTATGCCCCC
This sequence comes from Scilla litardierei, assembly GCA_030789695.1. Lineage (NCBI taxonomy): Eukaryota > Viridiplantae > Streptophyta > Magnoliopsida > Asparagales > Asparagaceae > Scilla > Scilla litardierei. The sequence continues at coordinate 122,827,424 of CM061134.1, forward strand.
TGTTTTTGGGATAATGCCAAAGGGGGAGAGATAATGATAATAAATAGCGCAAATGAAAATTTAACTCAATTTCCAAGAATCTAGTTTGATATGTTAGATTCAGGGGGAGTTAAGATACATATAAGGATTTTCAAAATCCGATATTTCGAAAATTGATTCTATTTATTTATCTTACTCGTCTGCTTGATGCAATTCATATATATTCATTTTGGAATTAACGTGTCATCAATGCAAGGGGAGTAAGTATTTTACATTTGAATCATTATTTTTGATTATTTTTTATGTTGGTTTGTCATCACCAAAAAGGGGGAGAATGTTGAATATTGGACTCCCCGGATTTGGTTTTGATGATGAGCAAATATAAATAATCCATGAACTAACAATTTGTGAGCGCAGTATTGGAGATCGTCGCCAATTTCACGAGAACATTCAAAGCGACATCTCAACACTTCCCAAAGCTCGTATTCATGCCTAAAGCTTCGTTGAAGCTCTTGCGCCATTTTGGAAGTTATGAAGATTCAATCGAAGCTCTCGAAGACCGTTTATTAAGGTTTTATTTATAGTCTTTTAGCTTCGATATATAGAATGTTAAGCCTTGAGTATATCTTACGTTTCTATCTTCATTACGCTCATTTCGTAGCTCTAGGATACTTGCACAAGTTCATTCTAACTTCCTCGAAGCGTCGCGCTTCGATTCCTATTAGATTAGATTTCGAGTTCCGTTCAAGTCAATAGCCGTTCTAAGGCTATATGTGATGTCCTAAGTTCATACAGGGACACTAACAAATTTTCTAATTTTAGAATTCGTCGTGACTTACCAAATTCGAGATTGTCGTAGCAGGCTGGGAATGGATCTAGGGCTTCCTCTGAAGTTTGTGCACAAGAGTTTGTACCTGCAACAAAAAAAAATGATTAGAAAACATGACATTTCTATCCAAATACTTTGATTGTTTTAATTTTCAAAATTGGCTGAAACGGTGTTGGAAAATGTTCTAAATTTTTATATAGGCTGAAAATGAAGAATATTATTTTACTGTAAGAGGAAAATATTTTCAGAAGTCACTGGTAATTTTTATAATTTTCAGAAGTTCAAAAATCATGTTAAAAACCCAATTTACTTAAGTAACGTAAACCTTCCGAAATTTATTCCGGGTGCAATACTAGTCCGAAATGTTCAAGTGAGCAGTCAAAACGACCGTCTCGAAGAGTTCTTTAACATATATTTTTATCACGTATCAGTGTACGTGAAAATAAAGAGTTACGTATTTTAGAAAGAATTTTACGTATTTAAGTTTTAGGCTAAAAATTTTATTGCAGAAAATCTAAGCGTCTGATCCAGATGAGACCACCGCCATTGGATCCAGAATATTATTTTCGATTTTCTGGAGCTAGTCTCACATTTTTCTGAGGCTTATATATTTAGTTATGAATTTTGTTGAATATTGGACTCACCGGATTTGGTTTTGATGATGAGCAAACATAAATAATCCATGAACTAACAATTTGTGAGCGCAGTATTGGAGATCGTCGCCAATTTCACGAGAACATTCAAAGCGACATCTCAACACTTCCCAAAGCTCGTATTCATGCCTAAAGCTTCGTTGAAGCTCTTGCGCCGTTTTGGAAGTTATGAAGATTCAATCGAAGCTCTCGAAGACCGTTTATTAAGGTTTTATTTATAGTCTTTTAGCTTCGATATATAGAATGTTAAGCCTTGAGTATATCTTACGTTTCTATCTTCATTACGCTCATTTCGTAGCTCTAGGATCCTTGCACAAGTTCATTCTAACTTCCTCGAAGCGTCGCGCTTCGATTCAGACTTGTATGTGCATGTTAGTTGGTACAAGAACAAGTACTGACCGACTAGATGGTGATCTAGTCGGTCGGCAACTGTTCTTGGACCGACTAGTTTGATTCCTTAATTTCTTGGACTTTACTGTTTACAGTTAGTCGGTCTACGTTGACTCACCGACCGACTAGTTTGTGAACTAGTCGGTCAGTGATGCTTCTTTGACCGACTAGTTGTGACTTACTGTTCATGCTAAAATTCTCATAAGCTACTGTTTATCGTTAGTCGGTCTAAGAACGTTTGGTGACCGACTAGTTGACAATTTAGTCGGCCAACTTTTGTTCTTGGACCGACTAAGTCACTTTGTACTCAGACTAATTCTTTTTGCTCTTAGTCGGTCTACGTTCACTGACTGACCGACTAGTTGTGAAACTAGTCGGTCAGAAAGTCTTCTTGGACCGACTAGATTTCTAGGTCTGAAATTCTATCTCTTCTCAGATCCTCACTTAGTCGGTCCATGCTGTTTGACTGACCGACTAGTTGATGAACTAGTCGGTCAGTGATTGTTCTTTGACCGACTAATTCTCACAGATTTCTATCCGTTGGAGAATGACCTAACTTGTTTTTATGGGACCCTATAAATACGAACCTAGGTCATTTCTATCTAGGTTAGAGCTGCCATTAAGAGATTCATTGAGTTCTAAAGAGATAGCCATTCTCACTCTAATCTAAAGCTCTCTTCCTCACAAGAAACACATTCTCTCTCATTTCTAGATCTAGAATCCATCTAGAGAGAAGGTTGTTCTTGGTGAGCTCTTCAAGCTATTGCTTGATCCAAGTCTCCAAATCATTCATAGGCACCGATTGCTGGTCATTTCCTTGGTGCTAGGTCTTGGTGACTTCATCTTCCTCAAATCCTTCATTTCACCATTTGGGTAAGAAAAACTCAAGGTATAGGATTTTGTGGTAAGATTGTTTATTTCATATTAAACTCTTTAATATTTCTTTGTGATTCTCTCGGTTGTGAGAGAAGGTTGTGATCCCGGGTTGTGGGATTCACGTTTGCTATTGCATGTATGATTTGATCTTGTGAAGGTTTTTCACAAGATATTCATAGTGGAAATCTTAGGTTAGGGTTTCTAACCTAAGTATCCGGAGGGGATCCGGGTGGTTGGGACGTAGGATCACCGGGAACAAGTCGGGGAGACTTGGGTGGATCCGAACCCATTAACATCATTTGTTTGCATTGTTTATTTTATGTTGTCATTCAATTTAAGCTTCCGCAAATTGATTTGGTAGTTGTTTGCAATTTAATTTGGAATTATACTCCTTATTATTTTAAAGTACTATTCACCCCCCTCTAGTACTTGTGCAGTAGCTGGTAGGGCATTACAAATTTAACACCATAAAACCCATTTAATAATTAATTAAAAATACGTATATACGAAATATGTTTTCGTATTTTACAATTATACACACGTAATTATCCCTCACCTTCGTTACGTGCATCAGGGGCTTCGTGCGTCGACGGAGGGGCTCGGGGCGGTCGACTGCGGAGGAGGAGCGGCGGATGCACGGTGGAGGGGGTGGTCGACGACAGCGACGACGACGTTCATGGCGAGCGACGGCGACGAGGCGTCCTGCAGTCGGAGAGGGAAGAGGTGGGGGGTCGGGGTTCTGCTCTGGGGATGCAGCGGCGGCGAGCGTCGCTCGGGGGTCAGACGGTGCGCGAACACGGCGGTGAGGGCGGCGTACTGAACGGCGGTGGCGGAGGAGTGCTTCGAGGCTTGGGGGAGCTGCTAGGATGATAGCAGGGAGCGGGGTGGCGAGATTTGTCGACGGCGGGGGTGCTTGCTCCGGCGGCGTCGCTGTTGCCTCGTTGAAGGAGGCGGAGGAGCAGGCGTCGGTGGGGAAGCGAGGAGCTCGAGGCGAGCTTGGGATGCGGCGTCCAACAGCGTGCGAAGGGTGGTCGGACGAGGGACACAGCATGGTGCTGCTCCTAGGTGGTGGCGGTGAGCTCCATGGGAACGTCGGAGCGGTGTGGGAAGGGGCTGATGATCGCGCCCCGGATACACGTACCGGGACGACGACTCGCTACTCTTACCGCAAGCGCACGGTGTAGCGGCGAGCGGGTATCGAACACAGGGAGGCCTAATGACAGTGTTTTCTTCAATCCACCTGGCTATAAGAACAGTAGAGAAATGTTCGCAGTAATGCGGTCACAGTCGTTCAATTGTATAAAAGAAATAACAAATTAATAAGGATGCCTAGGGATAGGGAATCCCCGCTACTTGCCGTATCTCATCATTGTGATTGTAGGTTTCACAATTGCTAGACTTGAAATTCGGCTGAACTAGTTGCAACTAAATGTAGAACCAAGCTCACGCTCTCGCGCTATTGCCAGTCTATAGCAAACCTAGGGTAGGGTCCAATCTCTTGCAAACCCTAACCTAGGCAAACTAGCATGAAGAACAACATCATCGTTCAATCGTATCTCGAGCCCACTCTCGTGCAAACTCGAGCTACAACCTAGGTTGGGATAGTTCCTACTCGTCCAATCTCTTGCAAACGGGTATTGGTATAGAATTATAATCGAAAACCCTAGTTTCGGTCCAATCTCTTGCAAACCGATTCCGGAGAAATTCAATTGCAACCCAATTCGAATTTCTAGGGCTTCCTATCGAGTTGGGATCCAATCTCTTGCAAATCCCAATCGGTATGAATCCCTAGCTATTCGTATTAAATCAATCCCAAACTAACACTAATCAATCTAGCAATAATTTCACCAATTCATCACAAATTTGAAATTGGGCTCGTAGGGTTCATCCCTACGCCCTAAGACGATAACACTACTCACAATTCATAATGAAATTCAATAGAAATTCACAAATAAAATTAATAGAATTCATAGCAATATTCAATATATCAATAAAAATGGAGTTTTTGATAGGGAGAGAGACAAACCAATGAAGAACAAAATAGCATCCAACAAATTAACACTTTTCTCTCCTCCCTCAAAGCTAAATCTAATTCCTAAAAAGTAATCTAAAAAAGGCTACCAAAAATTTCTGAAAAAGCCCCCTAAACTAGGTTAAAAACTGGGGTTAAATACCCCCCAAAATTGCCCAAAAAATCCTGACGAAAATGCCCCTGCGCAGCCTCAAAATCGCAACTTACGCTACAGGCAGCGCGACTCACTCGGCCGAGTGACAAATGTAACTCGGTCGAGTGAGAGACCCTGTACAATTAGAGTAACTTCGGACTTTTGGGGGTCGGCTCCTCGGGAGTCACTCGGCCGAGTGACTTTTCTTCACTCGGCCGATGGGCGTTCTTCACTCGGGCGGACGGCGTTCGTCACTCGGCCGAGTCGGTCTTTGGGGCTGACTGACGGATTCCAGGGAGTTCAACATTTTTGGTTGCCGTCGTCTTGGCTCCACTCCGGTGAGGGATGACTCGGTGCTCGGTCGAGTGGTCTGGCGATGCTCGGCCGAGTGCACGCTGATATTGGCTCTGTGGCGTGTCTGATCTGGCCGGCCGAGCGGGCTGTCTATGCTCGGCTGAGTGACTCCTTCACTCGGCCGAGTGGCATGCTGAAAATGCCCATTCTTCGTATTTTTGCCTCATCGTCGCTCCTACGACGTTCTTTCTTCTTCCACTCCTCTCCAATCGCAGAATACCCCTCAAGAGAGTCGTCGGTGGCACTCCGGAGTGGGTGCATCTCAGAATCACTCCAAATCGCTCCAAATCTCCTGAAATACGATAAAAACAACAAATCGTGAAAAGCATCGCAATATTGTCGAATAAACGTGAAAAACACGATTTGAGCGACCTAAATGGCATGCAAACAAGCAGAAAAAAGGTGTAAAATAGGAGTGATCAAAATCCCCCAAGCTTACCTCTTACTCGTCCTCGAGGAAGATGAGTAAAAAGAGAACCCGATGGATAAAGAAAATAGAAACGGTGGAAAGGCAGAAAACGAAAAACGAAAAACAAAATAGAAAACGAAGAGGGAAGTTGCTAGATCATTTTTCTCAGGACGTGGGTTTTGCTTACTCATATATCATGCATCGAATATAAAACACATGTCAAAGACTTTTATTTTGATATCATAGTATAATGGTGCATTTGAAATAGAAAACCCAAGAATATCAATATAGCATGAGAAATGGAATAATTCTAAGATTAACATCTTCTGAAGCATCTAAAGCGGTATACAATATCGTAGATCACACACTTTTCAATTGAATGCTTTCTATAAGGAGTATAAGAGATATCACACGATAGAGTAGTAAGAATAGAAAAAGTGTGGTTTTCATGAAGTGAATGCTAAGCGTAGATTTCTGGATTTCGTGAAACTTTATCGATCTCACCGAGTATAAAATATTACTTAGCCTAGGTTGTCATGCACCGTCAAGTATCCACTCTCTCACACATCATTGGATCCTCTCCCCCAAGCTTATCCATAAGCGTGGTGGCATATACAAAACAATATTTACATCCCCGTTTCTTATGAAGCTCCAAAAGTCAAAGAAAACACAAATAAAAGCAAAAGAGGGAAGAAAGAGAGAAAGGATATGAGATGGGATCGTTTTCGAACTTCTTTTCTCTTTTCTCTTCTTATTCTCAAATCTTTTTCTTTTTCTTTTTCTTTTTCTCTCTTTTTTTTATTTTTTATTATAACATATATACATAAATGATCCCAAATCAAAGAGAAGGATATACAAGTATTTTTTTCTTTGGGTTTTGGGGAATTTGGAGCATGTGATATAATAACGGGGGGATTGCCAATAATAGAATTGCTAAGGGGAGATTCACCAATGAATATAAAATAGAGAAATTATGTTCAAGATATGTGGAGAAAGAAATAAATGTATCTCTCAGTTCACTCTATAGGACGTGCATGACAACTTCAGCAGGGTAATCTAATCTACTCAGTTTGATCTCAAAAAGTAAACTAATCCAGATTTATCATTGCTAGCAATAATTCAATCAACCCGAAGTGAAGCGTACCAAGCATGCAATAAGAAGTGATATGAGAAAAGAAAGCAGTACTCCAGATATAAGCATCAATGCGTGAATCTTGGTGTGTTTTCTACGATAGCATACATATGAATCATCAGACATCAGCTAATAATAGAATTTCATCCATTTTCATACGGAAAAAGAAGTGGGTTACTATTTCTAAATGCAAAGCAGAACATAGCATATGATATCAGAAATAAAAAGCTATGACACGACAAATATAGCATGCATATAGAGAAGAGCTAACACAACGTCATCATCATCACAGAAAAGTCATCTCTAGCAGAAGATGAAAGAAATAAAGACAAAAGAAAATAAAAACTATTTACAATGCAGCACACAAAGAAAACAAGAAAAACGTGATGCATGGTAAAAAAATGAAAAAAGTGATGAAAAATGGGTGCAAAAGTGGAAAAACGTGGAAAAACTAAAAATAAAGGTGATAAAAGCGGAAAGCGTGAGAAATCACTCCCCCAAGCTAAAGTGCACAGTGTCCTCAATGTGTGAAGTGTGGCACACCGAGAGACGTGTAATGGGTGGGGGGTGGGTGCATGCATGATAAAAAGAAATAAAAATAACAAAATGAAAATATGATGCGGATGTGATGCATGCAAGGATAAGAGTGATGCGGATATGTGTGTCACCAAAAATACTCTCCCTCACTCCCGAAAAAGAATATAGAATGATAAGATCAAAACGGGGACAAAAATAGTTAGGGGAGGAGGGGTGGGCAAAAATCATCAGGACCAAGCAGAGAATGGGCAGCATAACGGCAAAAAATATCAATGGCATCAAGGGTGTGCCTAAGCTGGTGGTGCTGCGCCATCTCCGTCCTGAGGCGGAGGTGGAGGTGGGGGTGGGGGTGGTGGTGGACGTGTCTGCTGGGTGGGTGGTGGTCGTGGCAGTCGCTCGAGAATCTGGGTTAGGCAAAAGTGAATGCCGAGAAGTAGCTCGAGGCGGTGCTGCATGGCGATGACTGTGGAAGACAGAGCCCTAAAATCGCCCCTGAGTCCACTCACCGCCCCCTCAAGAGCTCGAATGCTCTGAACTAAGGCGTCAGGGCGTGGTGGGGCGGAGGGACGGACAGGTCTAGGCTGAGCAGGTCGGGGCTGTCGGACACGGGTGGTGTAAACAATCGGGCCAGCAGGCATGTGTGGAAAGGGGGCTGTGCTCACTAGTGGATGCCCAGCCTCAGTACGAGGCTGGGACGTAGGCTGGTGTGAGGTGGAAGCAGAAGCAGTGGAAGTGGAAGACAACATCGGTGACGAGGCAGCAAGAGAGGTTGGTGACACAGGTGTGAGGACAGACGTCACGACGCTCTCGGATAGGACAGCTACAGTGGAGACAGACGGGTCGACCGCTGAGGAGGAAGTGAATGGACCAAAAGGTGATACCCCAGCGGACAACAAGCTAGATCGGGACCGTACTTCATCAGGGAAGGAAGACTCGCCGCTCTCTAGTCGGTCGGAAACTCTACTTAAACCGACTAGTTTGCCTTCTCTAATTCAGCTCTTTCTATGACTACAGTTAGTCGGTCAAAGAAGAGTCACCGACCGACTAGATGACGATTTAGTCGGTCAGTAATCCTTCTTAGACCGACTAGTTGTGTTCAGTCTTTTTCATCCTGAGCTACTGTTTCGAGTTAGTCGGTCAAAGAACGTTTACCGACCGACTAGTTGAGAAACTAGTCGGTCAGCATTTGTTCTTAAACCGACTAAGTCATCTTGAAGTCAACCTATCCTATTTCGACGTTAGTCGGTCAAAGATCATTCACCGACCAACTAGTTGGGAAACTAGTCGGTCGGCAAGTCTTCTTAGACCGACTAGTTGTCTTTGCCTCGAACTTCACCTTTTGGCTGTTCAACCGTTAGTCGGTCTCCGTTGTATCACCGACCGACTAGTTGATGAACTAGTCGGTCAGTGATCCTTCTTTGACCGACTAGTCTGGTTCAGAATAGAGCCGTTGGGATCTTTTTGAACTCGTTTTTCCTTGCTCTTATAAATAGAATCCTGATTCATTTCTTGAAAGGGTTAAGCAACATATTGGAGATATTTTCAGATCAAAAGAGAAGAGCTATCAACTCTATTTCCAAGCTCTCTCTTCTCACAAGAATCTCTCCCTCAAGTTCTTGAGTCCTATATCCTCAAGAGAGATTCTCTCCATTGTGAGCCATTCAAGCTAGAAGCTTGATTCTAGGTCACCATCTCCACCCTAGGCTTCCATTGCTGGTCATCTTCTTGAAGCTAGGGTTTGGTGCCATCTTCCTCCATCAAAATCCTCTTTGCCCTAATTTGGTAAGAAATCTCAAGGCATAGGTATTTTGTTGGTAAGAATTTCATTTCAGTTATATTTGAATTGTATACTCTCGGTTGTGAGAGTTTGCGTGATCCCGGGTTGTGGGAATCACGGATATCGATTGTAGGTCGATTGCACTTGTGAGGTTTTCGCAAGTGGGTATAGTGGAAATCTTGGGTTAGAGGTTTTCTAACTCAAGTATCCGGAAGGGATCCGGGTGGTTGGGACGTAGGATCACCGGGAACAAGTCGGGAAGACTTGGGTGGATCCGAACCCATTAAACCATTGTGTTTGCGTTTGCATTATTTCTTGATTGTAGTTATTCCGCATCGTTGTTTGTTAATTGCACGATAATTAGGAATAACACTCCTTATTATTTAAAAGTACTATTCACCCCCCCTTAGTACATGTGCAGTGGCTTCCCAGGGCACTACAATTGGTATCAGAGCCAAGGTTCAAAGCTACACATAGCCAAAGTTCAAAGCTATGACGAACAACGACTACAACGTCTTCAAGAACCGCGATGGAGCTTCTTCAGTTATGGAAGGACTATCCTCAGTCAGGCCTCCACACTTCAACGGTACCAACTATGGGTACTGGAAATGCCGGATGCAAATTTTCCTCCGGAGCGCTTCACTATGGAGAGACACCATGACGGAGTATGTCGAGCCCTCTGAAGAAGATTTCGCGAAGTGGACTCCCGCGGAGGTCGCCGCGGAAGTGGCCAATGCCAAGGCAATGAATGCCTTGAATTGTGCGTTGGAGCCCGAGGACTTCAACAAGATATGCACATGTAAGAGTGCATATCAAATATGGAACCAACTCCTCATATTGCACGAAGGATCGAGTACGGTAAAAGATTCTAAACTCGTCGTTGCTAATAAAGAATTTGAGTTGTTTCATATGGAGCAGGGCGAAACCATGAAGGAATATTACGCTCGCTTCGTGGATATATCAAACGACTTGGAAGCTCTTGGGAAGGTCTATACCCAAAAGGAGAAAGTCGCGAAGATTATCGACGGTCTTCCATCATGTTGGGAAAAGCGTACCTTCGTCATCGAGGAAGGTAATGACATGAATAAATATACCGTCGTACAACTAATGGGTACCTTGTTGTCTTACGAGGTACGCACGGATAGTAAGATCCGAATGAAGGAAAAGATGAAAGCGTACTTGAAGCAAGATGAGCCAAAGAAAAAGGGGATTGCCTTCAAGGCCGCCCCATCTACCGATGATGAAGAATCGGAAGACGAATTGGACATGGAATCCATTGCCCGTATGTCAAGGAAGTTCGATCGATTCCTCCGAGAAGGTATATCTTTGAATAAATCTAAAGTTAGTTCGACTAATGCTTCTACTCCCGTGTGTTATAAATGTAACAAGCCAGGACACATCAAACCGGATTGTCCTCTCTACAAACACAAGGAGAAGGGGAAAGCATCGAAGTACGACAAGTCGAGAAAGTACAAGAAAGGACTTGTTGGAACATTCACCGACTCCGAAGAGGATTCCTCAAGTGGAGAGTCGGATGATGGAAGAGTGGAGAAAGCAAAACTTTGCTTCATGGCTAATGAGGCAAAAGATCGAAAGTCCTCCTTCGATGATAGCGAGGATGAAAGCGAGGATGGTAGCGAGAATGAAAGCGGAGAACCTACTATTGATGAAATGAGGTTAGCAAACCAAGAAATTTGGTCTAAATTTACCAAATTAGTAGATCGATATAATAAGACCAAAGATGAACTTGTCAACCTCCAAACCTCTCCTACGTCTACCATCACCAACAATGACACCATTGTTGAGACTCTCGCCAATGAGAAAGCAAGTTTGCTTACTCATAATGGCTTGTTGAGAAATTAGGTGAAGTCCCTCAAATCTCAACTTGAGCATGTTCGTGTTGAGGATTCGGATGAACATGTGATAGCGGATTTGACGTCTCAAAACTCAACTTTGAGTATTGAGAATAAGAATCTCAAATCACGTGTTTATGCACTCACATCGCAAGTATCCACTTTAGATGCTTCTTTGCATTCTCTCAAAGAGAAGTATGAGTGCACGTTAGGCCGTATCAATGATTTCAATAAAGGTAAGGGCCATTTGGATAATATCCTAAATGACTTACTTCCGGCCAAACACCACATTGGCTTGGGGTATAAGATGTGAGACTCATCCAAATCGCCTACCACCTTTGTTAGGCCGACATCCGATGCCTCGACGAGTGGGAGCAAACACCCCATTGGTAGTTATCCTACTAATAGTGCTTCCACTTCGTACACACCCCCGATTGGAAAGAAACCCACTTTGGGTAGACCTCCAAAGAGGGGTCATGCATTTTTGTACTCACATGCTATGCCACGTAGGAACACACATCCTACTCCACCGATTCATATTAATGATGATTTTTATGCTCCGCACCCACGAGCACGTGCGAACACTCATATGAGACACCCACGTGCACGTAATCATGTTCATGCACATCCTAATGCTTATGTTCAAACATCTCATCAACATGTGCATGCCTACTCTCATAATCATCCTCATGCATACACACCTCATGCTTATCCACGTATGTATGCTACACCACATCATGGATCTCATGCTCATCATAATGCTATTGCTAGATCTCATGCTCCTAGGCCACATGCACCACATAGAAATCAACCTTTTGTGCATGCAACCACTAGGAAGAGGATTCCCAAAATTTACACTATTTGGGGTCCCAAGAACACTAGCAATCATGATATGAATGTTTATGTGCAATCCTGTATTAATGATGTTATTTTGAATGATGATTATGTTGGAAAGTCAAGTTCCTCTTGGACTTGGTTTCCGAAGGGTTAGTTCCTTTAACTCTTCAATGCTTGGTACCATGAGTTTATGATCATGTTATGGGTACCAAGGCATATGTTTATAAAATTGATTTTGATTATGTTAATTTATGGGTTACAATAATTTTTATTTCGTATTTCAAATTTGTTGTCTAACCCATTGGATCCAAAAGGATTTTTGGATACCAAAATGAAGTTTTCTAGGTTCAATCCACAGTGGGATACCAACCCTACCAACTCCTCGATTTGCGAAGACTTTCATTCAAACGGAGTTGATGGTGCTTAGGTAATGCACCAATGTAGGGGGAGCTTAATGTTGTAAGTATAATATTACATTTGGTATCCATGAGGGTTGAATGCATGCTTGGTTAAAATCTATTTCTTTACATTGGTATCATTTTGTTTCTCCTAGCATGATAGAATTGTGAATGCCATAAATGCTTTGAAATTCATATCTATTTTTGGCATGACGTGTTTTAAAAGTTATAATGATGATTTTCGTATTACTTTTATCACATTGTCACTTCTCATCGCACACTTTACTTAGTTTTGATGTGCTTTTACTTTATGTTCATTTTCGATCGATATTGTATCATTTGATATTCTATGATGTGCACCACTCTTCTGATGGATCATTCCTTTGTGCACATTTTATGTATGTCTCTGATATTGATTTCGTCGCTCGACGATTTATTTTGAATCAATAGCTTTAGTTGTATGAAAACATAGAATTGTTTTCCATGCACTAAAATATCTATAAATGTTGATATTGGAGAGTAAATTCATTTCTTCAATAAGTAAATTTACATTTGATATTTTGATGATTTTTGTTTTCGATTTTCGACTATGGTCTCATTGACACGCTTTGATTTTATTCGAATTTTATTTTGGTGTCATATGAAACGTGGTCGTATTCTTAGACTCCCATGCTTAATGAATTATTTGGACATGGTTTAATGTCATTGGCTTCCTCCCGCTCTTTTTGGATTATGCCAAAGGGGGAGAGATATAATAATGGCATAATAATGGCATGTGCTAAATGATAATTTACCATGAATCTAATTTGATATGTTAGATTCAGGGGGAGTTAAGATATAAAAATGGATTACAAATCCTAAATCTCAAATATTGGATTTGCATTTTTACTTTCCTCGTCTGCTTGATGTATGTGCTTATTATTTCATATGGAACTAATGTGTCATCAATGCAGGGGGAGTAAGTATATTTCATTTAGTTCATTATTTTTGATTATTATTTATGTTGGTTTGTCATCACCAAAAAGGGGGAGAATGTTGAGTATTGGACTCCCCGGATTTGGTTTTGGATGATGAGCAAACATAAATATATCATGAACTAACAGTGTGTGAGCGCAGTTATGGAGATCGTCGCCAAAATACCACGTACAACAAAAGCGACGTCTCAAGACTTCTCAATACGCGTGATCGTATGCCTGGAGCTTCGTTGAAGCTCGAGGAGCAATATTGAAGTCAAGAGGAATGAAGATTGAAGCTTTGAAGACGGCTCGTAAGGTTTATTTTATAGTCTTCTAGCTTCATAGATTAGAATGTTAAGCCTTGAGTAGGACTTACTTTATAATCTTCATTTCGCTCATATCTTAGAGCTAGGATATTCTTAGAAGCCATTAGAAACTTTCCCGAAGCCTATTGCTTCTTCCCTCGGCTTCGAGTGCATGTTAGTTGGTTCATGAAGAGTCACCAACCGACTAGATGACGATCTAGTCGGTCGGAAACTCTACTTAAACCGACTAGTTTGCCTTCTCTAATTCAGCTCTTTCTATGACTACAGTTAGTCGGTCAAAGAAGAGTCACCGACCGACTAGATGACGATTTAGTCGGTCAGTAATCCTTCTTAGACCGACTAGTTGTGTTCAGTCTTTTTCAGCCTGAGCTACTGTTTCGAGTTAGTCAGTCAAAGAACGTTTACTGACCGACTAGTTGAGAAACTAGTCGGTCAGCATTTGTTCTTAAACCGACTAAGTCATCTTGAAGTCAACCTATCCTATTTTGACGTTAGTCGGTCAAAGATCATTCACCGACCGACTAGTTGGGAAACTAGTCGGTCGGCAAGTCTTCTTAGACCGACTAGTTGTCTTTGCCTGGAACTTCACCTTTTGGCTGTTCAACCGTTAGTCGGTCTACGTTGTATCACCGACCGACTAGTTGATGAACTAGTCGGTCAGTGATCCTTCTTTGACCGACTAGTCTGGTTCAGAATAGAGCCGTTGGGATCTTTTTGAACTCGTTTTTCCTTGCTCCTATAAATAGAATCCTGATTCATTTCTTGAAAGGGTTAAGCAACATATTGGAGATATTTTCAGATCAAAAGAGAAGAGCTATCAACTCTATTTCCAAGCTCTCTCTTCTCACAAGAATCTCTCCCTCAAGTTCTTGAGTCCTATATCCTCAAGAGAGATTCTCTCCATTGTGAGCCATTCAAGCTAGAAGCTTGATTCTAGGTCACCATCTCCACCCTAGGCTTCCATTGCTGGTCATCTTCTTGAAGCTAGGGTTTGGTGCCATCTTCCTCCATCAAAATCCTATTTGCCCTAATTTGGTAAGAAATCTCAAGGCATAGGTATTTTGTTGGTAAGAATTTCATTTCAGTTATATTTGAATTGTATACTCTCGGTTGTGAGAGTTTGCGTGATCCCGGGTTGTGGGAATCACGGATATCGATTGTAGGTCGATTGCACTTGTGAGGTTTTTGCAAGTGGGTATAGTGGAAATCTTGGGTTAGAGGTTTTCTAACTCAAGTATCCGGAAGGGATCCGGGTGGTTGGGACGTAGGATCACCGGGAACAAGTCGGGGAGACTTGGGTGGATCCGAACCCATTAAACCATTGTGTTTGCGTTTGCATTATTTCTTGATTGTAGTTATTCTGCATCGTTGTTTGTTAATTGCACGATAATTAGGAATAACACTCCTTATTATTTAAAAGTACTATTCACCCCCCCTCTAGTACATGTGCAGTGGCTTCCCAGGGCACTACAGATGCTCGGGTAGCAAAGAGGTGAGGGGCTCAACCGACAGGGGCACAACAGTGGTGGGGGTGGTGGTAGACGTGGTGGAAGTGGAGGACGACTCAGCAAGTGTACTCCCGACACCGGCAGAAGTGTGGACAGAGGAGTCGGGAGCGGTAGAAAGTGCAGGCTCAGGCTGAGGGATCACAGGGTCTACAGGTGCAGGGGGTGCCTGCTCAGCCTCCTCGGCCTCAAGCACGTAGGCGGCGGGGATCAGGAGATCCATCGCCGGAAGCCAGTCCTCGTGTGCCGGTCCTATGTGTGTCCGAGCGGGGCTCGGAGGATCATGTAGTCAGCACCGAAGGGACCGTGCAACCATACCCAGTGCCGCTGGCCGTGGGGATGAAGCATCTTCATCCGGGCCATGACGTCTATCGAAAGTGAAGTGGGGCCCGAAGGTCGACGCAGGTCGGCCGGGAGGTCCTCGCCGGTTATCAGGGCTAGCAGGGTGATCAGGCCGCCGCAACATATCGGGGAGCGAGCGCCCACCGATACTATGATGCGGTCCAAAAACCAGCTAGCGACGTCAATCTCAACGGCGGGGACCATCGCAACACCATCCCTATCCAGAACTCTGGGGCGAGTCATCGCGTAGAGCATATAGAGCTCAGGCGTAGACATCGTCCCAGGCTCGTACCTCGCTAGAAAGGTGGTCGCCATAAGGCGCTGTGCTATGCGGAGGCAGGGGTGGACTATGGCTGAGGCCTTGGCCCTACTAGGGTCAAAGGCGTGTGGTAAACCTGTGATCCTGGCCCAGAAGGCGTGGGAATCGAAAGATGGTGGAGGGATGTGTGTGGGGGCGTAGGCTCGGTCGGGCGCGGGGACTGCGGGCCACTGAAAGAATGCTCTAAGCATATCGAGAGTGATCTGACACTCTCGATCCATGAGTCTAAAGGAGCATCCCTCAGCGGTCCGGGTGATCGAGCTAAGTACCTCGAGTGTCGGACGGACGTAGGTGTCCACCGACACAGATAGAAAATCTCGCCAACCCACGTTGTCGTACAACGTGAGCATCCCCTCAAGTACCCCCAGGCAGTCTAGGTCTGCTAAATGAGCGAACATGGAGGGTACTATCGGGCGCTGGGTGATACGCTCAAATCGGACGCGCTGTGCGTCGTCTCTGAACGTGATGCCCAGCGGCCCGACAACGGGAGCCGGTGGTGGGATAGGATCGGCGGGGATGGGCTGTGTGTGTATGGGATCGGCGGGAAGTGGCTGTGTGGGGTGGGGTGGTGACGGTGGAGGGGAGTCCTCCCTAGCGTGGGAGGGGCTGGGCTCATCCGTCCGCTTCCGCTTGGCGGAAGTTCCCCGAGTGCGTGGCCGTGTACGGGGCGGCATGTGTGCCCCGAGTGCTCACCCAACTAATGAAAAATGCGGCGTGCTAAAAAAATGGAACGAAGGTACCTGAACACGCCGCAAGAGTAAAACAGCAGATAAGTGCGAAGACGCCGCCTCCACGAAGCCAATAGCACGTCCGAAAGCTCCCCTAAGCTCCCCCAAGATAGCCTGCACATCAAACAATGATATCAGCGTATAAAATTCAAAATACATGGGGGAGATGTGGTATAACAGATAAGCAAAGAATTCGATTTGAGTTAGGGGCTCAATGGGCGTACGGATCGTCAAAAATAGGGGAAAAAGGAGCAAAGGGGCGAAATTTGGGTTTACCGGCGGTCGGCCGGCGGCGAGGGTGGTCGCCGGCGGTCGGGGGTCGGTGGTCGGCGCTTGGCCGACGGCGGTCGGGCGAGCGGGGCCGGCGGCGGAGCGATCCGGGTGAGTGGGGTTGTGTCGCGGGCGAGGGGAGCTGAAGGGTCACGCGGGCTCGGGCGAGAAATGGATTTGTCGCTTGGAAATTCGCGCCGAGCCCGTTCGTAATATATAAGTGAAGTTACGACTCGGCCGAGTGACTATGTCACTCGGCCGAGTGATCGTAACAAAAAAGTTTTTAAAATTTCTCCCTCCGCTTACGACTCGGCCGAGTGGATTTGCCACCCTCGGCCGAGTGGAAAAAGTCCATTCGGTCGAGTGGCACAAGCTACTCGGAAATTTTCGCCCTAGGAGGGTATCAGTTTCACTCGGGCGAGGGATGAAATGTACTCGGTCGAGTGGCAGTTTATACTAAAATCACAAAAAAGACAGAGAGTTAGCTACAGCAGACTTCCCTCGTTGGTGCGCCACTCGGGCGGACGGCTTTCTTTGCTCGGCCGAGTGACTATGGTACTCGGCCGAGTGAGGCTCTGTTTCCTGCTTCGGGGCTCCGTTTTGGCTCTACTCTCTGTTTTTCTTCCTCCAGGTGGTTTCTTCCTCCTCCTAAGCCTCGAGCGCATTCCTGGAGTGCTCTTCTTCGCCTCGGTCATCCTCCATATGATAGATATCCTTTCCTCCTCCTCCTGGCAAAGAAAATAGGACCCGTTGTCACAATTTTTCGGGCAAACGACTCAAAAACACTAATAAAGTCTAAAACAAAAATAAAAACTAAAATAGAAATAATGCAATAACCGTCGGGTTGCCTCCTGACAAGCGCTCGTTTAGGGTCTTGAGCTCGACCCCTTTAAATTTTCAATTTATCGCGGGATGTTGGGTGCATATGAGATGCACCCGTCGAATTTGCCGGGAAGACCGCTCGAATTTGGATCATGGTGGTGTGTGGTCTTCCTCAGCACCCCTTCGTCACGGGCAATATTGGGGGGTGGCTTCCCCAAGCTAGAGCTTGTTCCGGTCTTCGACTTTGCCGGTGACACCGATCGTCATATCGGTGGAGCTTTCTTCGGAGTCCTCAACTTCGAGAGCTTGCAGAGCTCCCGTATTCTTGCGACATCAGTGTCGCCATCATCAATCGCCATGGAGATATCGGGGGAGTGCTCCATCTTCTCTTCTTCGGCCAAATCTAGGCCTTCTTCGAAGCTATCTTCGTGGGTTGCGCCGATGGAGTGGGGGATCGCCTCTTCGATGACCTCGTCGAGGAGGTCCATGTAATCTAGCTCCTCATGATACGACATGTGCTTCATTGCCTTCGGTATATGGAGCTCCACTTCGATGTTGCCGACGTTCAAGGTAAGAGTCCCCTCCTGCACATCGACGATGACACCGGCGGTGGCGAGGAATGGGCATCCAAGTATGAGCGATGTATCGCCCTCCTCCTTGATGTCCATTATCACGAAATTGCATGGCAAACATATGCCTCCCGGAACTTGGAGTGGGATGTCCTCTGCGATCCCAACCGGCCTTGTAATCCGACCGTCTGCTAGTTGAATCTGCATGTCGGTAGGCTTTAAATCCGTGCCGGTATTCAACTTCCGGAACATGGAGAGAGGCATGAGGCTAACACTAGCCCCCAAATCTACCAATGATTTTTGTAGGGGGACGCCGCCTAGAGTGCAAGGAATCCGGAAACTCCCTGGATCTTTAAATTTGGCGGGCTCCTTTTCCCTCTTTGTGAACCAAGTCCCTTCCTCCGCGAGCATGATCTTCTCCTTCCTCTTCCTTCCCATAATCAAGTCCTTTAAGAACTTGGCGTAGGATGGGATTTCCACTATAGTGTCGAGGAAGGGGATATTGAGGCCCACCCCTCTCAAATACTCGAGAAACTTGGCTAGCCGTTTTTCCATCTTGGCTCTAGCTAGCCGTTGAGGGAAGGGCACCGGTGGCATAAACCGGCGCTCATCAATAAGCTCCTCCATTCTAGATTTTTCTCCTTCTTGCGGCTCCTTCTCCTTTGCCACTTCAATTACCGGCTCGCTTTCTTCTAGACTCTCCACCACGGGTTCCTTAATTTGAGTCATGGGAGGGTGGTATCCTTCCCTCCTCTTGTAGTAACCGCAACAACCGCGTTGATATGGCCGGTGTTGCCCCGTGGATTCGGCTCGGGTTGAGCCGGCAATTGTTGGTTGTTTCTATTGAGCAACGCAAGTTGCTCCCCAATTTGAGCGACGACGGTGGCGAGAGAATCTTGTCCCGCCTTCAACGAAGCATTGATTTTCCTCTGCTCCACCATAAACTCCTCCACCTCAGCTTCAAATTCCGAACGTTGTTGAGCTTGTGGAGGGTTGGGATTTCTCTAACATTGATTGTACCCGGGTGGCCTATAAGGTCCCACTTGTTGCCTCGGTGGGAAGTTTTGTTGCGGTGACCCCTTGGTGGATAATTCGGTTGTGGTGGTGGAGCTCGAGCTTGAGGAGGTTGTTGTTGCGGGGGGTTCAATGCACCATCATTATTGGCATATGAGAAACCCGGATGGTTTCTAACGGCCGGATTGGCCCAATATCCAGAATTCCCCGCGACATATTGAATTTGCTCCAACGCTCCTTCTCCATGCTCTCCTCCTACATACATGGCTTGGGATTGGTCTTGCCAATCGCTCATATGATTTGTCGGCGTGGATGCAGAAGGGGATCCTTGAGGCTCCGTAATGTACTTCTCCAATCTCTCCACTACCTTGTGGAGAGAATCAAATTTGTTGGCTAGCTCCGCGACGGCCTTGGCCTCATAAATGCTAGACGGCTTCAAGGAGGACGAAGAGTGTCCTCGCTCGTCGCCCCACTGTTGGTTGTTCGAGGCCATCTCCTCAAGCAAGGCCGTAGCTTCATCGGGAGTCTTCGACAAAATGGCTCCATTTGCGGTAGCATCAATAATCTGCTTTGTGCCTGGTTGGAGTCCATTGTAGAAACTGTGGACAAGCTCCCAATCTTCAATGCTATGATGGGGGCATTGATGTTGTAAGTCCTTGAAGCGCTCCCATGCCTCGTAGAGGGTCTCTTGAGGTCCTTACTTGAAGGACATGAGAGCACTTCTTATCTTCACCGTCTTGGAGGGCGGGTAAAATTTGTCGACGAAGGCACTCGCCAATTCATCCCAAGTGGTGAAGATTCCTTCAGCTTGCGTCCTCAACCAATATAAGGCCTTGTCCGTGAGTGTGAAAGGGAAGAGGCGCAGTCTGATACCATCTACGGAGACGCCCGGCATTTGGAAGGTGGCACATTTTGATAGGAAGAGCTGGATGTGGTAATGAGGGTTTTCATGGGAGTTCCCATGAAAAAGATCTTGTTGCATAAGAACCACCAATCCGGTCTTCAACTCGAATTTTTTGTCGGCCGCCAACTCCGGCATGGCTATGGACGAGGTCGTGGAAGAAGTCTTAGGCCGAAGCCTATCTCTTATGGAAATAATCCTCGCCATTCGCTCCGCTAATTCTTCGGGTGTCTCAGGATGGGTCATAAAATTTCCTTCCGTAACGGGTCTCCTCTCCGCTCGAATCCTCCTCAATGTACGCTCGATCTCCGGATCGTATAGTATTTCTTCGGGGTTCACCAAGGATCTCGTGTACATGCAAGGGAAAACAGAGTTTCAAAGAAATAGTTAGCACAACGGAAGGGCAAAAAAAATAGAAATAATAGAACAAAAAAAGAAAAATAGCTTGGTAGGTAGAATCAAACACTATTGCCTCCCCGGTAACGGCGCCAAAAACTTGATCGCGCCCCGGATACACGTACCGGGACGGCAACTCGCTAGTCTTACTGCAAGCGCACGGTGTAGCGGCGAGCGGGTATCAAACACAGGGAGGCCTAATGACAGTGTTTTCTTCAATCCACCTGGCTATAAGAACAGTAGAGAAATGTTCACAGTAATGCGGTCACAGTCGTTCAATTGTATAAAAGAAATAACAAATTAATAAGGACGCCTAGGGATAGGGAATCCCCGCTACTTGCCGTATCTCATCATTGTGATTCGTAGGTTTCACAATTGCTAGACTTGAAATTCGTGTGAACTATTTGCAACTAAATGTAGAACCAAGCTCACGCTCTCGCGCTATTGCCGGTCTATAGCAAACCTAGGGTAGGGTCCAATCTCTTGTAAACCCTAACCTAGGCAAACTAGCGTGAAGAACAACATCATCGTTCAATCGTATCTCGAGCCCACTCTCGTGCAAACTCGAGCTACGACCTAGGTTGGGATAGTTCCTACCCGTCCAATCTCTTGCAAATGGGTATTGGTATAGAATTACAATCGAAAACCCTAGTTTCGGTCCAATCTCTTGCAAACCGATTCCGGAGAAATTCAATTGCAACCCAATTCGAATTTCTAGGGCTTCCTATCGAGTTGGGATCCAATCTCTTGCAAATCTCAATCGGTATGAATCTCTAGCTATTCGTATTAAATCAATCCCAAATTAACCCTAATCAATTCTAGCAATAATTTCACCAATTCATCACAAATTTGAAATTGGGCTCGTAGGGTTCATCCCTACGCCCTAATACGATAAAACTACTCACAATTCATAATGAAATTCAATAAAAATTCACAAATAAAATCAATAGAATTCATAGCAATATTCAATATATCAATAAAAATGGAGTTTTTGATAGGGAGAGAGACAAACCAATGAAGAACAAAATAGCATCCAACAAATTAACACTTTTCTCTCCTCCCTCAAAGCTAAATCTAATTCCTAAAAAGTAATCTAAAAAAGGGTGCCAAAAAGTTCTGAAAAAGCCCCCTAAACTAGGTTAAAAACTGGGGTTAAATACCCCCCAAAATCGCCCAAAAAATCCTGACAAAAATGCCCCTGCGCAGCCTCAAAATCGCAACTTACGCTACAGGCAGCGCGGCTCGCTCGGCCGAGTGACAAATGTAACTCGGCCGAGTGAGAGACCCTGTACAATTACAGTAACTTCGAACTTTTGGGGGTCGGCTCCTCGGGAGTCACTCGACCGAGTGACTTTTCTTCACTCGGCCGATGGGCGTTCTTCACTCGGGCGGACGGTGTTCGTCACTCGGTTGAGTCGGTCTTTGGGGCTGACTGACGGATTCCAGAGAGTTCAACATTTTTGGTTACCGTCGTCTTGGCTCCACTCGGGCGAGGGATGACTCGGTGCTCGGTCGAGTGGTCTGGCGATGCTCGGCCGAGTGCACACTGATATTGGCTCTGTGGCGTGTCCGATCTGGCCGGCCGAGCGGGCTGTCTATGCTCGGCCGAGTGACTCCTTCACTCGGTCGAGTGGCATACTGAAAATGCCCATTCTTCGTATTTTTGCCTCCTCGTCGCTCCTACGACGTTCTTTCTTCTTCCACTCCTCTCCAATCGCAGAATACCCCTCAAGAGAGTCGTCGGTGGCACTCCGGAGTGGGTGCATCTCAGAATCACTCCAAATCGCTCCAAATCTCCTGAAATACGACAAAAACAACAAATCATGAAAAGCATCGCAATATTGTCGAATAAACGTGAAAAACACGATTTGAGCGACCTAAATGGCATGCAAACATGCAGAAAAAAGGTGTAAAATACGGAGTGATCAGCTGACGTCGAGGGTTTTCTTCGAGGGTGGGAGGATGTCGGACGGTGGCTATGAGGGCGGAGACGACAGTCGTGACCACCGGAGGAGAGAAACGCTGGGAGGGGGAGGAAAGAGAGAGAGAGAGAGAGAGAGAGAGAGAGAGAGAGAGAGAGAGAGAGAGAGAGAGAGAGAGAGAGAGAGAGAGAGAGAGAGAGAGAGAGAGAGAGAGAGACTGTGTGTGTTGAACGGAAGAGAGAGGGGGATATATTGAACTGGAATTGGGTTTTTCGAACGGGTAAGGAGAGAGACTGTGAAGAGCCTGGAGGTTTAAATGAAAATTTAACTTAAGGTTTAATTTAGGGTGATTAACTGGGTTTAGGGGGGGTGGGTATTTATAGTGTTAATAACCCACTATTTGTAATTAATAAGGTGGTTATGGCTCTAGACAATTTAAATACGGTAGGTTAACCTTTTTGACTAAATTTGGAAAATTTGGTAAAGTGTCTAAACGTGTTAAGCATGGGGGTTAAAGTAAGTAGTAATTAGGTTATAGTAATTAGCTAGGGTAACTGGTGACGGTAAAAATTTGTAACGAAATTACGATTTTGCCCCTACTAGTAAACGTGTCCAGAAAATTACGAAAACATACCCACGAGATCGTATCGTCGCGAGGATCGTGAATACGAGATCAATTTAGGGTTTGAGCTACGAAAATATGAGTTTTGGGTCAAAACATTTAGGAAGCGGGTTCGCGGGTTCTCTATCGATTTGACTTCAGAAAATTACGAAATTAATGTGGGAAGCCCTAAATGATTCTAGAATGTTACCGTAGAAGTTTGAAAACATTTTGTTGATGTTTGTATAGAAAATAAATTCATTAAACCAAAACGGTAATAATTAAAAATGAATTTTTACCAGATTATTTAGAGGTATTTGATGGGACCCAAACTTACTAAAATACTTCATAACTAGTTTGATACTTCAGAATTTTTTTATAAGAATTTTTTTGAAATCGTAAAACTCCTGATCAACCATTACAAAATACGTTAAATACGTAATTAAATTTTTTGAAAAAAAACGAGTCGTTACATCCTACCCTCCTTAAAATAATTCTGTCCTCTGACTTTCTCGAACTTTCTAAAACAAATAACTTTTGTTATGAAGAAGCTCAAGAAAATAAATGATAATAATGATCTAATAAATTAGGTTGTAAATAACATGAAATATAATGTGATATCATAGCATCAAGAAAACAAGAGATGCTGTTTATGAATACTTACTATTGACGTCACCATAGCTTCCGTAACTAGTCTCAAAATTAGTAAGATCATCTGATTCGGTAAATAGGTATGGGTAGTGTTCTCGCATATCATCTTCTCGCTCCCAAGTAGATTCTCCAGGTGAGTCGTGACGCCACATTACCCTGACAAGGTTGATCACTCTATTCTTGAGGGTCTTCTACCGTCGATCCATGATTTTGACTGTTGTTGTTCATAAGATAGATCTGGACGAACAACAATCTCGGAGTAATCTACAACATGACTAGGATCACTCACATAGCGTCGAAGCTGTGAGACATGAAAGACTTCATGTACTCCTTCCAATGCAGGTGGCAAGGCAAGGCGATAGGCCACCTCGCCTACTCGCTCCAAGATATCAAATGGACCAATGTATCGAGGACTGAGCTTCCCTCTTCGTCCAAACGATTCATCCCACGATTCGGAGAGATTTTCAAGAACACATGGTCGCCAGGCTGGAACTCCAAATGTCGGTGCTTTGCATCTGCCGAATGCTTGTATCGATCTTGAGCCAACTGTAGCTTCTCTCTGATGGTCTGGACTACTTCCACTGCTTCAATAATCAAGTCTGGATCGATGAGTTCTCGATCACCAATGTCATCCAAACTCAAGGGAGAACGACACTTCCTGCCATATAGCGCTGCAAAGGGCGCCAGACCAATGCTGGCCTGATAGCTGTTGTTGTAAGCAAATTCCATAAGATGAAGATGGTCTTCCCAAGATCCCTTGAAGTCCAGCATACAAACACGCAACATGTCTTCCAGGATCTGAATTGTGTGTTCTGATTGGCCATCGGTCTGAGGATGATAAGCCGTACTAAAACTCAAGTGGGTCCCCAGACACTCCTGTAAGCTCTTCCAAAAGTAAGACTTGAATCGAGTGTCTCTGTCTAAAACAATACTAACAGGAACACCATGTAACTTCTCTATCTCCTCCATGTACTTCTTGGCAAGAACTTCGATCGACTGACCCACTCTGAAAGGAATGAAGTGTGCTGACTTGGTCAATCGATCAACGATCACCCATACATCATCGTTATGCTTCGTACTCTTGGACAGTCCTGTCATGAAATCCATCGTGATGTGTTGCCACTTACATTCTGGAATGGGCAAAGGTTGTAACAAACCGACAGACCAGTGATGTTCGGCTTTTACCTGTTGGCACACTATGCACTTTGCAACACTCCGTGCGACGCTTCTCTTCATTCCATGCCACCAGTAGTGTTGTCGCAAGTCTTGATACATCTTCGTACCTCCTGGATGAATGGAATATGGAGAACTGTGAGCTTCCTCCAATAGAGCTTCTCTGACGTCTCCAGATGGTACGCAGATGCGGTTGCCAAATCTCAAAGATCCGTCCTTATGAATCTTGAATTCAGGCATCTGACCTGTTATCACCATGTTTC
This sequence comes from Scilla litardierei, assembly GCA_030789695.1. Classification (NCBI taxonomy): domain Eukaryota; kingdom Viridiplantae; phylum Streptophyta; class Magnoliopsida; order Asparagales; family Asparagaceae; genus Scilla; species Scilla litardierei. Next base: position 122,852,371 of record CM061134.1, read on the forward strand.
TGATCCTTTGCAGCTTCTCATCTCCTGCTTGGGCAGCTTTGATCTTGTTCACCAAATTCGACTGGATCTGGAGGTTGAGCAACGAAGATGTTTCTCCAGGCAGTGTGGCATCCATTTCCATGGCTCGAATCTCATGTCATAGCCTCCATTATGATGTAAGAGTTATCTCCGCAGGGAGACGACTAAATGCATCCGGTACAACATTGACCTTCCCAGGATGGTACTGAAGGTCAATATCATAATCCACCATCAGTTCGATCCATCGTCTTTGACGCATGTTGAGCTCCTTCTGGGTGAACAGGTACTTGAGACTCTTGTGATCGGAAAATATCTTCACATGCTCGCCCAGCAAGAAGTGTCTCCAAATCTTCAAGCCAAAGATAACTGCCGCCAACTCAAGGTCATGAGTGGGATAGTTCTTCTCATGGGTCTTTAGTTGTTTGGATGCATAGGCAACGACTCGGCCATGCTGATGCACCACACACCCAAGTCCTTTGGCAGAAGCGTCACAAAACACTTCAAAACCTCCGGTCCTGTCTGGGATGACCAGAATTGGGGCCGAAGTCAATCTTCTCTTCAGCTCCTGGAATGCATCTTCACAAGCCTTTGACCAGACAAATGCCATGTCCTTTCTCGTTAATCATATCATAGCTCCCGAAATCTTCGAGAAGTCTTGGATGAATCGTCTGTAGTAACCAGCCAGTCCCAAGAAACTTCGAATCTCAGTCACAGTCTTAGGGACAGGCCAGTCTCGGACAGCGGGTACCTTCTCGGGATCGACAGATATTCCATCTCCTGACACGATGTGGCACAGGAAAGCCACCTTGTCGAGCCAAAACTCACACTTGCTGTATTTGGCATACAGTTGGTGTTGTCTTAGCGTCTCCAAGACCTTCCTCAGATGTTCTCTGTGCTCCTGAGCGTTCTTCGAGTAGATGACGATGTTGTCGATGTAGACAACTACGTACTTGTCCAGATGGTTGTACAGAACCTGGTTCATGAGACTCATGAATACAGCAGGCGCATTAGTCACACCAAATGGCATCACTAAGAATTCGTAGTGTCCACATCTGGTCCAGAAAGCAGTCTTGTTGACGTCCTCCTTCTTCACCTTCACTTGATGATATCCGGTCTTCAAGTCCAACTTCAAATACACGCTCGATCCTCCAAGCTAGTTGAAAAGATCATCGATGTGATGTAGGGGATACTTGTTCTTCACCGTCAACTTGTTCAGCTCGCGGTAGTCGACGCACGTGTGCTGTGATCTGTCCTTCTTCTTCACGAGTAGCACTGGGGCATCCCATGCGGATACACTAGGTCGTATCCATCCCTTCTATATGCGATCATCCAGCTGAGCCCGAATCTCTTCAAGCTCAGGCGGGTACCATGCGATAGGGTCCCTTGGGTATCAGCTGCACCTGGTATAAGATCAATGTTAAATTCGAGGCCGCGATCTGGAGGCAAACCTGAGAGTTCGTCCGGAAATACGTCCAAGAATTCTCGCACTACTTCTGGTTTCTCTTGCTCGAGTTTCGTTGTAGTTGCAACTGCTTCTGAAAGTCTGGCTCGAAACTTCATCGGTCCTTTCGATCAGCTTCCGCTGTGGAATTCGAACTTAGGATGGTTGGGTATTTCGAATTCTACCCTCCTTTGACGACAGTCAATCTTAACATGAAATGTCCCTAACCAATCCATTCCAAGAACAGCATCGAAATTTGACATCTCTATCACCATGAAGTCGACGAAAAGGTCTCGTCCGCAAATCACTACAGAGCAGTGAAGGCTTCTGCTGGTTATTGGTAGGGAACCGCCAGCGGTTTTAACCTTCCAACGAGAAGTCAGAGGTTCAACAGGGACGGCATGAGTTTTGACGAATCGACTCGCCAAGAAGCAATGTGTAGCTCCTGAGTCGAATAAAGTGAGGGCAGGTTTAACAGCTACTAAGACGATACCTACGGTTACGAGAATCTTGTCTAAGTTTACGACTTCTAGATAATAGAACTTAATGTTGAATAGGATATCTCATACCTGTGAACACTTGGTCCGTAGCTTCGGCCTCTTCTATGGTCATAGTATAAGCTTAACGCCTTGGAGGTGGCACCTGTGGTCGAGCTTGCTGGAATGCTTGCTGCTGAGGCGGGAGTGGTTGTCGTTGCGGAGCAGGTGGTGGTGGTCGCTGCAGAGCATCCTTGGCAGGGGCATTAGCTGGAGCAGGGTTGGTAGGTCGAGGCTTCCTCTCAGGACAATCCCTTGCACCATGGTCCTTCGACCCACAGATCAGGGAAAGGTTCAGATATAATCGACATTCAGACCGGAAGTGTCCTGGCTTCCCACAATGATGACATTCCTGACATGGTGGTGGGGCCTGCCTCTTGAATTGCGTCTGCTGGGTAGGCCTGTACATCTGATTGGACGGGGGTCGACGGTTGGATCCAGCAGCAGAGGTTGGAGGTGGTGGCCTTTTGGGAGGGGCAGCCATCTCACGCCTTCCTTCTCTTTCAATGAACTCATGTTCATGAGCTGTAGCCAGAACCTCAATATGTGTGCAGAGTTGGCGTCCGACCAAGTTTCGACGGATCTCTATGTTTAGCCCTTGCTTGAAGCGTTGAGCTCGGGTCAGAGGGGTGACAACCATCCCGGGAGCAAAATGGCTTAGCAGTGTAAATTGGGCATCATACTATTCCACTGTCATGGAACCTTGCTTCAGTCCGACGAACTGAGCTTGCAGTTCCATCTGAGCTTTGGGTGAGAAGTACTGGGTATTGAAGTGTTCAGTGAACGTTGCCCAGTCGATTGGTCGTTGCAGACGAGCTTTAGCAGAGTTCCACCAGATTCTGGCTCCATCAGTCAGTTGGGACTTGGCAGTGTCCACCCAAGCATGTTCTCCTAACTGAGCGGCTATCAAATTATCTTCAGTGCTTTGCAGCCATTCTTCGGCCTTTAGAGGGCCATCTATGCCATTCCACGTCTTTGGGTGAAGCGACCGGAATTGTTGAATGCCTCCTTCGGGCTTCTGTTCTCCTCAGATGGCTTGAACCATCTCTCGTAATGCGAGATCTAAAATTTGATGCACAGTGGAAGGTGGTCCGTTGTTGGTCTGGTTTCTAGCTCCAGATAGGTCAGCTTTGTTGGGACTCTCAGAGGTGTTTCCGTCCATCATTTGAGTGTCACACCTGCATATATAGAGAAATGTCAGCTTAGTCGAGTATCGTATATGGTACGTCCCGATTTTACTATATTATTCACGAGGTATTTTGCGCAGACCTGCATGGGCCACCAAACTTGTAACGACCTGCTTTCAGGGGGCCAGTTACTTATTTGATATTTACGTAGGTCCTGCAGTGTACCAGTGAAATCAATATAGCCACAATCCAGAGATGTACTAATACTCAAACCAGCGTACATTATTACATTCCAAATTAAAGTACAACAGCTAGCATCACTCTCTCACCAAATACATAAAGGAAATACAGAAAGGAAATGCAGAAAGGAAATACATAGCATAGCACACTCACACCAACACAAACAGCTAAAACTCTGCAGTCTCCGGGTCGTATTCTGGCTCTGTAAACTCAGGGGCAATTTCTTCAACCTGGTCGTCGTCTGTCGGTGCCATAAATGGAACCGAAGATAAGTCACAACAATTCTAAGTATAGAAAAGAAGCAATGCACAAGTATGACAAAAAGTAACTACGTACAAACATAATAGAGTGAAAGTAAAGTACTGAGCAACTATTGTATACAACTAAGTAAAAGTAAACCGAACCGGAAAGGGGAACAACTGTACTGTGGTAGAGCAAGTGTAAAACAGGCTACGCAAGTGAAAGGTGCGACTAGGGCTGTTGACGAACGATCTTGAACGAGCTTGAACAGTGTGCTTGGTTTTGTTCATGAACAAAATCCATGTTCAAGCTCTGTTCGTTTACTAACCGAGCTCTAAAAACATGTTCAAGCTTGTTTGTTAAGCTTACCGAACGAACGTAAACGAACGTAAACCGAGCTTACCGAACGAACGTTCTGTTCGTTTACAAGACTTATCGAGCTTGTTTGTGAACATGTTCGGAAACGTGTTCACGAACACACAATCAATCTTGTTCATGAACAGATTTTCAAACAAATAAACGAACAATGGCAATGGACCAAAAGAGAGCAGGGAGCCTGGGAGTCTAGGAGTGGGAAGCTGGGAATTTGAAGAGGTGGAGGTGTTTAATTCAATTTGAGGAGGTGAGTGTTTAATTTTAATTTTAATTCACTCAAGCCCTTGTTCATGAACACTTAACGAGCTTGTTCACGAACATCACTTAACGAGTTTGTTCACGAACACTTAACGAGCTTGTTCACGAACACTTAACGAGCTTGTTTACGAGCTTGTTCATGAACACTTAACGAGTTTGTTCATGAACATAAATGAACGAACATAGTTATGTTCAAGCTCTGTTCATTTACTAACCGAGCTCTAAAAATCTGTTCAAGCTTGTTCATTAAGCTTCCCGAACGAACGTAAACGAACATGTACCGAGCTTGTTCACGAGTAGTTCGTCGAACGTTTTGTTCGTCAACAGCCCTAGGTGCGACAAGTAAAGTACTGTTACTGTACAAGTGTAGTAAGTAATGTGCATGGAACGTGTAAAGTAAAGGTGACTGTATTAGCTAAAGAAAAGGGTGATAGTGATGAAGATCGATGACGTTACATAATCATGATTCACGTCCTTGCGGTCCAGCGAAACACGGCCAGGGAAGTGACTAAGCCAGGATCACTTACCCCCAGTCTAGCTAGGGTGATCCAACAAACTTAGCCAAGCACATTGACCGGATCATGGTCCATTGAAGGAAGCTTATCATTTTTATGCGTGCCATCGACAATGGCTTTTACACTAAGCTACGTGACTCAAGTCGGAGAGTAAAATATGTGACCATTGAGTTCATCTCTTGCCTGGGTGCGACCTAGACGAATGTCGAAACACAGGCACGGTACATGTATTTTGCCAAAACTCAGGCAGCGTGACGGGATGCCGAAACATAGGCAGCGGGACGGGAAGATTGAACTCCAGTCACTCCCGCACTCTCTGAAACTATGAGTTACCCCAAAAACCCCAGTGAAGTGTCAAGTGTTCTATGTACATGTTTTATACGGGATGTTCCATAAGATGTTTAATGAGATGTTCCACCTGATATTCCACAACTTGTTTCACAAGATGTTATCAATTCCTTGTTTTGATAGTTAACCAGGACCACTGGTTTTAAAAACAGAAAGTAAAGCAAAGTGGATGCTAAGAAATTTGAGGATAAAGACAAGTCCAACAAACATGGAATACAAAATTATTGGTTTAAGGGTGGTAGTTTTGTTAGCACATAATTTACCCAAGTTGATGGTTGTGTGTTACAACCACCAAAGTTGAAAGTTGGCAAAGTAACCTGTAGTTGATTACTTTTCCTATTAGATTAGGTTTCTAGTTCCGTTCAAGTCAATAGCCGTTCTAAGGCTATATGTGATGTCCTAAGTTCATACATGGACACTAACTAATTTTTTAATTTTAGAATTCGTCGTGACTTACCAAATTCGAGATTGTCGTAGCAGGCCGGGAATGGATCTAGGGCTTCCTCTGAAGTTGGAGCACAAGAGTTTGTACCTGCAACACAAAAAAATGATTAGAGAACACGACATTTCTATCCAAATACTTTGATCGTTTTGATTTTCAAAATTGGCTGAAACGGTGTCGGAAAACGTTCTAAATTTTTATATAGGCTAAAAATGAAGAATATTTTTTTACTGTAAGAGGAAAATATTTTCAGAAGTCACTGGTAATTTTTATAATTTTCAGAAGCTCAAAAATCATGTTAATAACCCAATTTACATAAGTAACGTAAACCTCCGTAATTTATTCCGGGTGTAATACTAGTCGGAAATGTTCAAGTGAGTAGTCAAAACGATCGTCTCGAAGAGTTCTTTAACATATATTTTTATCACGTATCAGTGTACGTGAAAATAAAGAGTTACATATTTTAGAAAGAATTTTACGTATTTAAGTTTCTGGCTATAAATTTTAGTGCTGAAAATATAAGCGTCTGATCGAGATTAAACCACTGCCATTGGATCCAGAATATTATTTCCGATTTTCTGGAGCTAGTCTCACATTTTTTCGAGGCTTATATATTTAGTTATAAATTTAAAACCATAAAACCCATTTAATAATTAATTAAAAATACGTATATACGAAATACGTTTTCGTATTTTACGAAAAACGCTCGTAATTATCCCTCACCTTCGTTACGTGCATGGGGGGCTTCGTGCGTCGACGGCGGGGCTCGGGGCGGTCGACTGTGGCGAAAGAGCGGTAGATGCACGGTGGAGGGGGGGTGGTCGACGGCAGCGACGACGGCGTTCGTGGTGAGCGACGGTGACAAGGCATCCTGCAGTCAGAGAGGGAAGATGTGGGGCGTCGGGGTTCTGCTCTGGGGATGCAGCGGCGACGAGCGTCGCTCGGGGGTCAGACGGTGAGCGAACACGGCGGCAACGGTGGCGTACTGAACGGCGGTGGCGGAGGAGCACTACGAGGCTTGGGGGAGCTGCTACTGTGATGGCGGGGAGTGGGGCGGCGACTTTGTCAACGACGGGGGTGCTTGCTCTGGAGGCGTCGCTGTTGCCTCGTCGAAGGAGGCGGAGGAGCGGGCGTCGGTGGGGAAGCGAGGAGCTCGAGGCGAGCTTGGGGTGCGGCGTCCGACAGCGTGCGAAGGGTGGTCAGACGAGGGACAGCAGCGTGGTGCTGCTCCTAGGTGGTGGCGGCGAGCTCCATGGGAACGTCGGAGTGGCGAGGGAAGGGGCTGACATCGAGGGTTTTCTTCGAGGGTGGGAGGACGTCGGACGGTGGCCAGGAGGGCGGAGACGGCAGTCGTGGCCGCTGGAGGAGAGAAATGCTGGGAGGGGGGGGGAGAGAGAGAGAGAGAGAGAGAGAGAGAGAGAGAGAGAGAGAGAGAGAGAGAGAGAGAGAGAGAGACTTTGTGTGTTGAACGGAAGAGAGGGGGGTAGATTGAACTGGGTTTGGGTTTTTCGAACAGGTAAGGAGAGAGACTGTGAAGAGCCCGGAGGTTTAAACAAAAATTTAACTTAGGGTTTAATTTAGGGTGATTTACTGGGTTTAGGGGGGTATTTATAGGGTTAATAACCCACTATTTGTAATTCATAAGGTGGTTAGGGCTCTAAACAATTTAAATACGGTAGGTTAACCTTTTTTGACTAAATTTGGAAAGTTTGGTAAAGTGTCTAAATGTGTTAAGCATGGGGGTTAAAGTAAGTAGTAATTTGGTTATAGTAATTAGCTAGGGTAACTGGTGACGGTAAAAATTTGTAACGAAATTACGATTTTGTCCCTACTAGTAAACGTGTCCGAAAAATTATGAAAACATACTCACAGGATCGTATCGTCGCGAGGATCACGAATACGAGATCCAATTTGGGGTTTGAGCTACGAAAATATGAGTTTTGGGTCAAAACGTTTAGGAAGCGGGTTCACGGGTTCTCTATCGATTTGACTTCAGAAAATTACGAAATTAATGTGGAAAGCCCTAAATGATCCTAGAATTTTACCGTAGAAGTTTGAAAACATTTTGATGATGTTTGTATCGAAAATAAATTCATTAAACCAAAACAGTAATAATTAAAAAGGAATTTTTACCAGATTATTTAGAGGTATTTGATGGGACCCAAACTTACTAAAATACTTCATAACTAGTTTGATACTTTAAAATATTTTTATAAGAAATTTTTTGAAATCGTATAACTCCTGATCAACCATTACAAAATACGTTAAATACGTAATTAAATGTTCTGAAAAAAAACGAGTCGTTACACCCTTCCTCCCTCCAGGGCGGTCGGAGCGACCGCAGGAGCGCCACCTGGCTGATCGGCACCCTCGGGGTGGTTGGCGTCGGCCTCCTCCTTGCCCTCGGAATCCATCTGGAGCTCCTCGAACCGGATCCCGGAGTGCGGGAACCTCCGCTGAATCTCAGTCCGACAACGGGTGAACCCCCTCTCAAACGTCTCATACATCACCCTGGCCACGAAGGACATGACATAATCATCCACGGCCTCCTTGGCGATTCGTCCGGGATCCACTGCTTCCAGCTCCTTGATCTGGGCCTCGAGGACGACAACTTGGCGCTGGAACTCCACCTGCTCTTTCTCACCCTCTCGAGAGACTGTGTTGAGCCTGGCTAGGAGAGCTCGCTCCCGCTCCTCCACCGATCCCAGGAGCCCTTCAAGCTCCGTAACGTCGGCATCCTTTGCCTGACCACCAACCGCTCTTACCTCGGCGGTTTTCTCCAACTCAACGATTCGATCCTCGGCCTTCGACTTCTCGGCCAGCGCCAAAGCTCTTTCAATGTCCGACCTCTCCAGGTCAGACGAGAGCTCGACCATTCGGGTCTCCAACGACCTGAAATGGACCTTGGCATCATGGGCCGCCTCTTCAACACCCTCCTCGGCTGTCGACTTCTGGGCACGACCTGCCCCTGCCTCTGCGTACGCCACGAATTGGCGCCTCATCGAAAGGCCGACCAAGGACAGCTGCGTCAAAGGGAAGAAACAAGTTAGAGGCTCCTACAGAAAGTGAGGCATGTTGCCATACAAGGTCCTACCTGTTGGCCGACCTATATCATGAAGGCCGCGAGTCAGTCGCCCCTCACCCCATCCAACACATATTGGTCCTGGGACAGGCAACCGTTCTCATCCAGCCGAGCTGCGACCCCACAGTCGGAGAAGACGGACTCTTTCAGCCCCACTAGAAAGCGAGGACTGAGCAATCACTCTCCAGACCACGGTAGATCGGCCTCGACCGACCGAAACGTGCCCAATGACCGCTCATAATCTTCCGGGAGTGGCTCCAAGTAGGAAGGAGAAGGGCCGCCCCAGGGCCACTTATCCTTCGTCTGGAGAGGCTGGGTAGGAGCATCAAGGAGAGGAGCATCCTTGACCACAGCACGGACCTGGGCTTTCTTCTGCTCGCCCCCTCCCTGGACTGGGGGTGCCTCCTCCCTCACCCGCTTCGCGCCTACTCCAGAAAGCCATGCACTTGATTTCCTTCAAACCTCCAAAACATGATCCCCCCTTCGTGGGCTGGGATTGGGCACAGAGGCTGGGATGCTTGGCTAAGGAGGGCCCTGGCTGAACTCGTCTGCAAAAAAGGACAGGTCGAGAAGACAACCTTACTTAAGCAGGATCCACCTGACAAATACTCCAAAAAAGGGTTCCGATAAGACTCACCGATGGGCCACACGGTCAACCTCAGGACATTATCCGAGAAGAAGACGTCGATCTTTCGGTTGGCTACGAGGACGACCAACAAGGTGTCGATCGCCTTGGCCTCTACGTCGGTGAGATCCCCCAACTCGTGGGTCAATGAGCTCGTTTCCCCCCATCGGACAGGAAAATCCACCTCTGAAGGGAAGCCCATGCAGACATACTCCCTCTTCCAGTGCTTCAAGGAAGATAGCAACCCCAACACCAAGCTCTTCTTCGGATGGGCACTGATGTATAGCCAGGCACCCAACTTGTGGTGGCTCATGCGAAAAAATTGGGCGAAGAGGCGAATGGTTGGATCTATCCCGCAGAGCATGCAGAGCACGACGAACCCCATGAGAGACCCGACGGCTTTGGGTAGAATTGGCATATGGCAAGCCCATGGGCCCTCAGGAGCACAGCGATAAAAGGGTGGAGAGGGAACTACAGCCTGAACCGGAAGCTATGCTCATACACACCGACTTCGTAACGGCCCAGGAAGCAAACCCTCTCATGCTTCTCAAGGGCCCGAGCGGGGCACAGTGGGAGAAGGTATCTACGTAGTCGCTCGATCGAAGTAGCACAAGCCACCGATGGCCACGCCAACACCTCGGAGGGCACCCCGGAGAGATCGCCCCCATGACGACGGATCTCCGAGACTGATCCTCAGGGCAAAATGAGAGGGTTGGCAGCAGCTGCTTGACCTGCGCTAGAAGAAGAATAGGACGACATGGGACACATGATGCGGTGTTGGGAAGAGCTGAGGGAGGCACAGGGGATGAGGAAAAAGAATACAAGTCTAAAGGAGCAAAACCTCATCCGTTGGGCAACCGTTTCCCTTTATACTACTCCCAGGGGCAGGAGAATTACAGAATGGCAGCACCACGATGGCTTCCATTTAATGCTGCTACCTTGATTGACACATCTATCAATTCCACACAAATCACATCGCCCAAACCGAACCGTCAAAATCCGAACTGCTCGAGCGATGGGGGCAATTGATACGACCATTCCGTGAAAGGGCCAAGACCGAACGGCCCAAGCCCATGTCGCAAGCTAGCGGCCCTGAGGGAGAGCGGGTCAAGCGACGAGGCCCATATGAAGACTTGGTGTCAGACGGGCCTCGGACCGAAGCGGGCGCTACTACCGGCCTACGTCAGTAGGAGCTAACCGCTCTCCTTAAAGCGCACCCCCTTAATCACCATTAAGGGGCCCTATTACGCCCACCTTCATGACCCACGAAGGAGCCATCAAGGTGGCAGATCGTTGGGGCAGAAGTGGGGGACGTTGAGGAGGCGTGGTCGTGGAAGACTCCTATAAAGAGACTCGTGATACAACGTACAAATGGATCACTTCCTGGATACCCAAAACACTGAGGTATTCCGCTCACACGACCTTGTCTTCCACCTTATACTTCCCCTCCACAGCTCGGCCCGAGGACTCGGGTATCGGCCTCCCCGTGAGCCATACCGATCTCACCGAGCATCCTTCAGATCTGTTCTGACTTTTAGGCATCGGATGGGACTTAGTCGGAACCAAGGTCCGACCCCCTGACGAGGTTTCTTGTCTATTCAGGTCAAGCAGATCCAGGGACGCCGAGGCTACCCCTCAGTGTCTTCCCAGCCAGAGCCGAGCACCCTCATCCGTGAGCCCGCTCGTCTCCATCACCAGGAGGCCGTCGCTTTGCCGAGGCTATCCTTCGGCAAGTCGACGCGAGGATCCGCGTGTCCCTTATCGATCGAACGCGCCTTCAGCTGATCCCGGAGGTCCCACATGTCCCTTTTGACCACGTTGACCTCCCGCCCTTCGGTCAATAATTCAGCGGTGAGAAAACACCCCGAAATAGTGGTCAAGGTGTGTTAGGCATTGTCCTTCCAGGTAGATTTTTGTCCATCGGAGACAAATCACGGTGTAAGGCATGATCAGAGGGTAATCCTTCCTATGGTTCTGCAAGCATGCACTCTCAAGTAAGAGCTCCAGCAAGCAGCAATGTTGATTCCTTATCAGTATCACATGCAGAAAACAAAGAAGCAGAATAGATGGAAGAATAGGACATAAATGGAGGATAATGCTCAAGCTTGATAACTCTGATTTACACTGTCATCTTTTTAATGACATGAAAAACTAACCGTTTTGGATTGTCTGTGTATTTTTTGGGAAGATCAAAGGAAACTCGAGTAGACCAAAGGTCTATTGGTAATCAAAGTGATCTCTAATAGGTAGATTAGTATCTAGATTACTGACGTGAAGATAATCCAAGCCAAGCCAAGCTAACAGACTAATGGGCATATATCCTATAAGCATTGTGTTTGGTAGTAAAACAAAAGTAGTAACTAGGACTAAACAAAGAATTGTAAAGATATGCAAAACGAGGACCAGTTCGTGCACACTTGCGATGCAAAAATCCGAGATTTTGCCCATATCTTCGTGCACATGTATCACGTTATCACAGCCTGCTTCCCATTATAATTGGGAGCGACGACGTGAGCGGACCTGCGGTGTGCTTAAAATAAGGTGTGCTTAAAATAAGGAGGCCGTAATTTATTTTTTCTTCCTCATTGGTTTAAACACACTAAGCGTCTATAATTTTAACTTGTAGGTTTTTGCTTGCTTACTTAATAACAACACAAATAATTATCATTGCAAATCACAATGTTTGAGAATAAATACATCATATGGCATTTTCAATAATTTACATAAATGTGGTAAGAAAAGAGAATAGCTTCCCAACAAGATCTTTTCTAATTCTTGGCAGGGTATATCTTAACATAGTCTGTGGCTATTGGATCCACTCCCTGGTTAAGCATATCTGCTGAATAATTGTTCTTGAAACCTGACTGGTTTTTCATGCGTGCACGCACATCTGGTTAATTGGTTTCCAGATTGGCCGTCTGAACTTAAATTAGGCTCTTGCTTGGGTTCGTGTAGACACGAGCCTTCCTATATTTCTAGCCCATATTAGAAGCCTAATAGTACATTAGATGAAACTCTAATATAAGCTTATCTAGAGATGTGTTCACTTTCTGTTTACTGGTGTTTTCTCACCGCTGAATTATTGACCAATGGGCAGATGGTCAACGTGGTCAAGGGGACACGTGGGACCCCCATGTTCCGTCAGGTGTGTGATTGCCCGACGGGCGTAGCTTTGATCCTCATGCTGGCTCTCCATGGGTTTGCCTCGGTGAGTTAAGGGCGAGCAGGCTTGTCGGTGGGAGCGCTCGGCCTCGGTCAGTGAGGTGCTGAGGGGTAGCCATGACACCGCGGGATCTACTTGGCCTCGGTAGATGAGGAAACTCGTCTGGGATGAGAGGGCTCGTTACTGGGAGCGCTCTGCCTCAGTCGAGGCGACGCTGAGGGGTAACCTCGGCGCCACAGGATCTGCTCGGCCTGGACAGACGAGGAAGCTCATCAGGGGGGCCGAACCTTGGTTCTGGCCAAGTCCCCTCCGATGCCTAAGTCAGAACGGATCTGATACGTGCTCGGCGGGACAGGTATGTGACGTGCCCCCGGTTTGCGAGCCGTAAATGGCCGGGGGACCCACGTGAGGGTTTAGATATTTGTAACCGCGAGCGCACGGTGTTGTAGTGTGGCTTGGGGGTCGAACACATGGAGGCTAGGATGTGCTTGTGTCAAAGAGGACCGAAATCACCCCATGGGCGAGCTAGCCCAGATCGAATGATGGGTTGTCATGGTAAAGGAATGCAGGGTATAGACAATAAGAAAATAAAGCCCGGGACTTTGGTTTCCACCCCAACGAGTGACTCTCGCCGATACGGCCTACGGGTAGGATGGCGATCGGAATTAGGGTCTAATGGTGAGACGTTGCCTCTAAAAGTGGTACCGGCATCCCATGGGCCCGATATTCCGGTCGGTGCCCAGGATGATACGTCGGACTTCCCGGGTTCGATCAGTGGGCACTCCCGTGTCCATTAACACTGATCGACTCCAGGGGCACTAAGCTCGCAACGATAACTCCCAACGTCTCATCCTGCCGCTCCCGCGCGCTAGGATTCGGCGTCTACGCTAAGGGCGTGAGCTATGGCTAGGGAGTCAACCGCCAAGTTTATTCCCCCTTGGCCCGACGGTCAAAGGCGGTCTTTTTCCCGCCGATGACAATAAAACACCCCGCGTAACCATTAGATTCCTAACCCCTATCGATTTCCTAACCCTATGGATGCATCGGGAAGAGCCCCCGAAGGGGTTTCCGCCAAAATCCCAGATTTGGGAACGACTCACAAATATTCATTAAAAAGCGATCTAAACAAAAATGAACCGTTAAAATCATAATCAGACAATAGGAATGCGAAGGTAGTAAAGCAATTAAGATAGTACTAAAGTTTTACAAAGATCCGAAAACTTACAAAAACTGGGAAATTACAACCGTCACAAAATGAAGAAAATAGTAAAAAATAACCATCTCCCGAATCTGGGAAACCTAGGGTTCTATTTATAGAAAATGACATCACCCGATCGGTTGACAAGTCAACCGGTCGGGTGAGCCACTTCACAAAATCATAGCGCAATGCGGGGGTTTCACCCGGTCAGTATGAACCGGTCGGTTGGAACTTGGTGCGGTCGGTTGGATCTTGGTGCCGACCGGTTGGATCTTGGAGCGGACCGGGTGAGGAGATCGGTTGGAGCTCCGAGTCTTGGCTGTTGAAATTCAGCTACAGGTGAACCGATCGGGTGAAAGTCACCCGATCGGTTGGAAATCAGCTTCGAATTTCCAGAGAATTTGAGCTTTTGACCCGGTCACTGAACCGACCGGGCGACTTCTCGTGAGCTCCAAGCTGCGTCCGGGTGGTGCATGCGTGCATCACCCGATCGGTTGGAGATGACCAACCGACCGGGTGAGGGGCTGAAAGATGCAATCTTCGTCGTTTGATCCCCTGGATCACGCGTGACTCCTCCCGTTGCTCCGGGGACACATGATATCATCGTTTTACGTCCCAAATGCCAACAAACTCCTGCAAAACACGGAAAATACGGAAAAGTGAAAGGAAACAAGAAAATACAAGAAAACACGAGAAAACAAATAAAAGACGGCGGTAAATACGGAAAACACGGAAGGAAACGCGCGTAAATATATGAAATATAAACGCACGTCAAAATCCCCTAAGCTGAACTCTTCCTCGTCCTCGAGGAAGACGAGTGAGAGTAGGAGCTCGGAGGGAAAAATAGAGAGAAAGAGAGAAAAATAAAACTCTATATCCTAGATCGCCCGTCAGGGCCAACAAAATCAAAAACGACACACCAAGCAAGCAAACGCCAAATCACATCACTAAACCTAGGAATACGAGTCCAAATAAGTGCCGTGGGCCCACGCGGTGAAGCGCGAGTGAGTGTGGCCGTGCGCTAGCAGTCGGTGTCGCTATCTACGATGTGCAATAAAGCTCGATATACACAGACCCAGGAAACGACCCAAATACTGATTCGAATTTGAAATTGCGGTGAATATTAGTTCAAGCATGCATGAGAAGAGTATAAGAATAGAAGCGTACCATGCGTCGGGGACTCCACAACTAGGGACAAGGAAATCACCACACTATAGCCTAGATAATCGCTAGAAGGTCCCTATGCCAAGTGTTTTCGAAAACTATGGAGGTTGAGAAGATGTGGAGATGAACACTCGGTGCAAATTCTCGCCTTCCCTTTATTCTCGGCAAGTAGGAAAATATTCACACTGGAATTTTTTTTTTTGGATTTTTGGCTACACAATTTTTTTATTTTTATTCATTCATTTCTTTCTTTTTGGGTTTTTTCTTTTCTTTTCTCCTTTTTTTTGGATTTTTGGATATTGGGGTATATACATGTGTACTCTCCTAAGTGGGAGAACGGTACACGACGAGGGGGTTTGCACCAAGTAAAACAAAAAAGAAATCGGAATCTAAACACTTGGGCAAAGGAAACTATTCTCGCTAATTAGAGCATGGGCTAGATGGGGTTATCCTAGTCCTTAGTTGTGGGATCCTGACACATGCGAATTGAAATATACGATATAAATATAGCATGCATATAGAAGCAGATAGTAGAAGCAAGTACCGCATATTCATATCGAAACATGATAATCTAGGGGTCATTCCTAGGCAGGTATATATAAAGTGAATCACAAAGTAGAAGCACACCACACGGCTAGGCACAACACACGACTCACAAAAAAGCTAAGTGGACCCACGATGCGTGAAAATGCAGGGGACTTGATATCCTAGGGTTAGTGAGTGTGATTATCGATGACATGCTAGGTGCGTGTGATTTTTTTGGCGATTCATCATAGGGTTCATCTCTAGGAGAAAGAGACAAAAAGAAGAGAAGAAAAAATAGAAACACGATGAAAACGACACAAAAAAGAAAAAGAAAAGACTCAAATGAAGCACAAAGTGCGACTCCCCCAAGATGAATCTTGCATTGCCCTCAATACAATAAGAGTGAGTACGGGGGGGGCAATGAAAATGGGGGGGGGGGGTATGCACCGACACAAAAAGAAATGAAAAACGAGGAAAACACAGATACGAAACTGAAAAATAAAGAAAAATCAAAATCAAACCACACGACACGAAAAACGAAATAAAAAGTAAAGACAAGCACACACAAGAAGAAAATAAAATACGACAACACAGCCAAACAGACTTCCCCCAAGCTAGGCATGACAGTGCTAGCAAATAAAATGTGATCATGAAATACAGAAATATGCAAGGGGGAGTCAAAAACAAATAAAGTGAAATCAAAAATCAAAAGGAAGTGATGCGACACATGAATGGGTCCTCCCCCTGACAGAGACAAAGCAGCGCCCCGTAAAGACAGATGGGCACAAATATGGGGGGGGCAAAAGCGGGAAAGGAAAAATCAAGTAGGGGCACCACCCTCTGAGGGTGGTGATGGGGGTCTGCGCTGGGGACCAGGAGTCGTGTGGGTGGAATGTGGAGCTCGGAGACATCGGGTGGGTCTTCACGGATGTGGCGAATGAAGCTTTGAAGAAAGGGGAGGTCTCGGTTGACGGACTCCTGAGTTATCCGACCACCCTGTCCAGCTAGGAGGATCATGGCCGTGAATCGGTCGACTTGGTCGTCACCTTGGAATTGCATCCCATATTCGGGATCGTCAACGTGAGGGGTGGTGGTGCGTTGAGCGGGGGGTTGTGTGCGACGAGTACGACGGGTGGGCCTAGGGTTGGAAGAGCTGGCGTCGGTGGGCTTAACACGGCGGGGAGGCATTGTGCGGGAGTCGTGTGTATGCGTGAGTATGCAAAATACAATGAATCAACACAAATACGAAACACGACCAACGAGCAAATGGAATATTTGGGGTAAAATTAAAATTGAGCTAAGGAGCGAGTTTACCCAAATGAGATGAAGATCGTTGCTCATAGACGCCCCGATGCTACTCGATAGGAGCAAGTTGTGAAGCCGCGGCGATTTCTTCAGCAAGTTTCGAAATTGAGAAGAATGTGTGAAAGTTAGGGTTTTGTGTGCGGGTGGAATCGAGGAGAATGGAGAGAAATCGATGGTGGGATGGATAGGGAGATGGGGGGAGGTCGATTGGGGTTGATTTTAGGTAAGATCGAGGTCTGGCGCAAGAGGAGAGGCGAAACATCGGTTGGGGATTCGAAAATGGCAAGGGCGGAACAAACGGGCGGCGACGGATATTTATAGAAATTTAAGTCGACCCGGTCGGGTGAGTTATCACCCGATCGGTTGACCTTAGGTCGAAAATTCGATGCTGAAGAAACGCTACAGGCGACCCGATCGGTTGAGAACTCAACCGATCGGTTCGCCGCTCCACAGATTTTCCCGAAAACTAAGAGTTTTTCACCCGGCCCATCAACCGGTCTCGCATCTTGCCACCCGGTCGGTTGATGAACTCTGAAATTTTTCCGAGAGTTCCCCCAGGTCACCCGGTCTGCTCACCCGGTCAGTATTCTCCACCCGGTCGGTTCATTTAGTGACAGACACGGCCGTATGCTGATACATCCCAATCGATCGGGTGAGAACTCACCCGATCGGTTGAGGCCTTGTTTTCTGCAAAACCCAAAAATCGCCTAAGTTTCTTCACGGAAGTTGTTACTGCTGGATTTATTTATAAAAATAGAGAAAATAAAGTTAAGGAAAAGTCTTAAAAAGCGAAGCAAAAGTTTAGAACATGGGTTGCCTCCCATGAAGCGCCTTTGTTTAACGTCGTTTAGCTCGACGCCCGTTGACGATGTTCATGGTGGGCGATACGGGTGATGCCCAAAATCCGACATCTCTTCAGCTCCAGAGGTTGTGGCTATGGGTGTAGTCGGTGGCTGTAAAAAGATTTGCTCGACTACCCTCCCTTTGTCTACAGGATCCGGGGGCTTCTTCCTCAAATTGGCGTCCACCGCCATCTTTTTCAGGATCCAGACCTCATCACCGGTGAGGTCCATGGGTTCTTTTCCTTCTCTCCTCGTGGGAGGAGACTTAGGAAATCCGGGAGGGATCACATGTCGCGCGACCGCCTCATTAGCCACTTCATTCTTAGGGGAGCCAACTTGCTCTCCAAGGTCCCCCAAGCTATCTGGGGGATTCCTCGAGAGCACTTCCCAGGCACTCGTTTCAACAGCCCTATCTTCTTCATTCTCCAGCACATTGATACTAGGATCGTCCGGGGGGTTTGGATGCTTCATTGACAAGCCTAAGTCAAATTCGACTCTTTCTTGGCCCACATTCAGGGAAAGCTTCCCATTCTTTACGTCTATCAACACTTCGGCGGTTGTCATAAAGGGTCGTCCAAGAATAATTGGTGTATGCTTGTCTTCCGGCATGTCCATCACCACAAAATCAACCGGTACATGCACTCCTTTCACATCCACGGGGAGGTCGTCCACTACTCCCACCGGATACTTGACCGAACGGTCAGCAAGTTGTAATGTCATGCCGGTGGGCTCTAAGTCTCCCATCCCTATTCTCTTGTACAATGATAGGGGCATTAAGCTGACGCTCGCACCAAGATCGACGAGCGCCCTCTGGATTTGCACTTCCCCAATAGAGCAAGGGATGGAGAAACTTCCGGGGTCCTTGAGCTTGGGCGGATTTGCACGCTGAATGAGAGCGCTGCACTCAGCCGTTAACACGACCTTTTATTTTCTAGATCCCCGTGTCACCAAGTCTTTCAAGAATTTAGCATAGGAGGGGATCGTCTCTATGGCCTCGAGGAAGGGGATTTGTAAACTCATATCTTTCACCATGGCAAAGAATTTGCCATACTTCTCATCAATTTTTGCCTTGGCAAGCCGTTGTGGGAAAGGCACAACGGGCTTGAATACCTTCAAATTCCCTTCTTCTTTATTCTTATCTTCTTCGGGGGTTCCCTCTGGAGCCACAAATTTTGGCGACATGGCACCGTCGTCATTAACCTTCTCAATTGGCCGCTCAACGGCCAGTGGTGCTTCCGGTTCTTTGGGCGGCGCTCTAGTAGGAATTTGTGTCCCGCTCCTCAAGACGATGGCGGACACGTTCTCATGCTCATGTGTGAGCGCCAAGGTCCGATTTACCCCCCTAGGATTCACCTCAGGCTGTGGCGGTAATAAATTCTGCGGTCTCTGAAGGTTTGCCACTTGCAACCCCAGCTGGGTCACCTGATCAGTGAGCACTCTTTGTCCCATCTCCAGCTTCAGATTAATTTTCTCCTGGTTGGCTATGTATTGAGTCAAGAGGGACTCAACCGGAGAAATGGCCCTCTGTTGGCCGTATTGCTGCTGGACGGGCTGCTGATTCCTAGGGGTGTATTGTTGATACTGTGGTGGTGGTTGTTGCTGCTGAAACTGCTGCTGCTGGAACTGCTGCTGGGGCCTAGCCGGCTGATAAGTCTGCTGTTGTTGCTGAGCCGGCTGTTGGTAAGGTGCCCGATAGCTGAGGTTCGGATGATTCCGGTTGTTGGGAGAGTAGGCTGGGTTTGAGTTGGTTCGTGGTGGAAATGGTGCATTCCCCATAGGATTGTAAAACAATGCGCTCGCCTGATCCAACGGTGGTGAGATGTCACCACCGTTGAACTCTCCAAAAACTTCAGATTCTACCGCAGCAATCTGTTGTGAACCGGCACCACCGGTGCCTACCATCAATGCAGAGATCTGGGTTGACAGCAAGTCAAACTTGCTTGACAATTTATCGACGTCTTCCACTCTATGGATGCCCCCAGACCTTGGTGTGGACCTCTCGTCACACCACTGTTCATTGTTGGATGCCATATTTTCCAAAATTTGCCCGGCATCTTCTTCGCTTCTTGACATGAAGGACCCTCCAGCCGCGGCGTCCATGTAAGACTTTAAATCGTCCCTCAGCCCATTATAAAACAGATTTATAATCTGCCACTTGCGGAGCTCATGGTGGGGACATCTTCTCTGCATCTCCTTGTATCTTGTCCAAGCCTCATGCAAGGACTCGTGGCTGGCCTGGGAGAAGGAGGAGATCTCACTCCTCAGCTTCATGGTCTTCCCTGGAGGAAAGAACTTCGTCAGAAAAGCATTGGAGAGCTTCTCCCAGGTGTTGAATGTGTTGGGGTCCTTCCCCCTAAGCCACAGCTTGGCCTTATCTCGCAAAGAGAAGGGGAACAGCTTCAGTCGGATCGCCTCAGTTGTGACACCGTTAATCCGGAAGGTGACACATTTCTCCAAAAAGGAGTCTAGATGCTCGATCGGGCTCTCCATGGGTGCACCCGAAAACTGATCCTGCTGGATCCACGTCACCAAAGATGGCTTAAGCTTGAAGCTTTGGGCCGTAATAGCTAGAGGACGGATGGCGGACGTGGACTCGATGGAAGGCATCGAGTACTCCAGCAGGGACTTGTGAGGCGGGGTGTTCTCCCCCATGGCTTCAGGATCCTCTCTTCTTCGCTTCTCTGCGGCCAAACGCCTAAGGGTGGCGTTTATCTATGGATCGACGGTGATCAAGTCGTCGAGACTTCTTGAACTCCTGCGCATGAAAAACAACAAACACCCGTGAAGCGACAAGTGGGAAAGAAACAGATAAGGTTAGAAATAAAAATAAAAATAGAAATAAGAATGAGAAAATAAAAAGGAAAAGGGAAGAATGCGAAAATTATCACGAGGTAGGGATAAGAGCTAGACACTAGGGTTCATGAGATCCTAAAATAACAAGCACGTTCCCTCCCCGGCAACGGCGCCATAAACTTAACGTGCCCCTGGTTTGCGAGCCGCAAATGGCCGGGGGACCCGTGTGAGGGTTTAGATATTTGTAACCGTAAGCGCACGGTGTTGTAGTGTGGCTTGGGGGTCCAACACAGGGAGGCTAGGATGTGCTTGTGTCAAAGAGGACCGAAATCACCCCGTGGGCGAGCTAGCCCAGATCGAATGATGGGTTGTCACGGTAAAGGAATGCAGGGTATAGACAATAAGAAAATAAAACCCGGGACTTTGGTTTCCACCCCAACAAGCGACTCTCGCCAATACGGCCTACGGGTAGGATGGCGATCGGAATTAGGGTCTAATGGTGAGACGTTGCCTCTAAAAGTGGTACCGACATCCCATGGGCCCGATATTCCGGTCGGTGCCCAGGATGATACGCTGGATTTCCCGGGTTCGATCAGTGGGCACTCCCGTGTCCATTAACATTGATCGACTCCGGGAGCATTAAGCTCGCAACGATAACTCCCAACGTCTCATCCTGCCTCTCCCGCGCGCTAGGATTCGGCGTCTACGCTAAGGGCGTGAGCTATGGCTAGGGAGTCAACCGCCAAGTTTATTCCCCCTTGGCCCGACGGTCAAAGGCGGTCTTTTTCCCGCCGATGACAATAAAACACCCCGCGTAACCATTAGATTCCTAATCCATATTGATTTCCTAACCCTATGGATGCATCGGGAAGAGCCCCCGAAGGGGTTTTCGCCAAAATCCCAGATTTGGGAACTACTCACAAATATTCATTAAAAAGCGATCTAAACGAAAATGAACCGTTAAAATCATAATCAGACAATAGGAATGCGAAGGTAGTAAAGCAATTAAGATAGTACTAAAGTTTTACAAAGATCCGAAAACTTACAAAAACTGGGAAATTACAACCGTCACAAAATGAAGAAAACAGTAAAAAATAACCAACTCCCGAATCTGGGAAACCTAGGGTTCTATTTATAGAAAATGACATCACCCGATCGGTTGACAAGTCAACCGATCAGGTGAGCCGCTTCACAAAAGCACAGCGCAATGCGAGGGTTTCACCCGGTCAGTATGAACCGATCGGTTGGAACTTGGTGCGGTCGATTGGATCTTGGTGCCGACCGGTTGGATCTTGGAGCGGACCGGGTGAGGAGATCGGTTGGAGCTCCGAGTCTTGGCTGTTGAAATTCAGCTACAGGTGAACCGATCGGGTGAAGGTCACCCGATCGGTTGGAAATCAGCTTCGAATTTCCAGAGACTTTGAGCTTTTGACCCGGTCACTGAACCGACCGGGCGACTTCTCGTGAGCTCCAAGCTGCGTCCGGGTGGTGCACACGTGCATCACCCGATCGGTTGGAGATGACCAACCGACCGGGTGAGGGGCTGAAAGATGCAATCTTCATCGTTTGGTCCCCTGGATCACGCGTGACTCCTCCCGTTGCTCCGGGGACACATGATATCATCGTTTTACGTCCCAAATGCCAACAAACTCCTGCAAAACACAGAAAATACGGAAAAGTGAAAGAAAACAAGAAAACACAAGAAAACACGAGAAAACAAATAAAAGACGGCGGTAAATACGGAAAAACACGGAAGAAAACGCGCGTAAATATATGAAATATAAACGCACGTCAGTATGTCTCACTGTGAGGCTGATACACGTATCCTCGGACCGAGCTATGGAGGGGGGAATGCAGAATGGAAAAATAGGGCCTTTGAGTAGAATACCTTAGTCTCTTAGTCTCTGGGGAGAGATCCCTTTCTCGGTTGTCTCTCGAACCCCTTTATAGGGATTGTCCTATGATCGCTCACCCACCACGTCCCTTCATCTTCATCCCCATGATCCGCCTCCTTAAAGGCGCATTCATACATCATGGGGATGGGTTAATGGGGCCCCTTAATGGCCATTAAGGGGGCTTGTTTTGGGGAGCAGTTAGCTCCCACCGATGTGGGATAACGTGCACACATTTCGGTCGTGGTCGACCTGGTCCCGAATCCTTGTGAGGGCCTCGACGGTCGGCCTGATCTCCTTTTGGGGGCCTCTAGCTTCAAGTGTGGGCTTGGGCCGTTCGTTTCCGGGCCGTCTTGAAATGGTCGTATCAATTGCCCCATGGCTCGTGCCGTTCGGATTCTGCCGGTTCGGTTCGGGCGATGTGACTTGTGGGGATCTTGACAGGCGGGTCAGTCGATACATTACCATTAAATGGGAGCCATCATGACGTTGTCTGGTTGAACTTATCTCACCCCTGTGTGTAGATTTCGAAGCACCATGCCTCACGGGGTGTCGATGTGTGTGCTCATGTGGTCGGCTCACGAGGGGGTGGAAGAATTTGAGGAGGCGGTATAAAGGGAGGATGTCGTTTATTAGACGAGGGTTTCGCTTCTTCAATCGTCATCCTCTTCCCCCATCCTTTACAGCTACCCCGGGTCTTCCTCAGGTGTTGTCTTATGTCGTCCTCCTCTTCCGCCGCTGGTTCGGGATGCCTGGTAGCCGCCCTCAACCCAGGCCATGCTCGTGGCTCCATCACGGAGATACATCATTACGGGGGAGAGCTCTCCAGGGTTCCCCCCGAGGTAATGGGGTGGCAATAGTCTGTTTGCACCACCTCGATTGGAGTGTTATGCTCCGCCTATCTCCTCCCTCCATGTTTCGCCCGGGCTCCTGAGAAGGATGAGCGGATCTGCTTCCCCGGCCCTCATAAAGTTGGTGTGTACGAGCAGAGCTTCTGGTTCGGGCTCCGATTCCCTCTCCATCCCTTTATCATCGTGTTTCTACGGGATTACGGGCTGCCCTATGCCAATTCTGTCCTAATGCCGTTGGGTCTTTAGTAGGGTTTGTTGTTCTCTGTGTCCTGAAGGGGATCGAGCCTTCCCTCCGTTGCTTTGCCCAATTCTTTCGCCTGAGCCATCATTAGTCAGGAGCCTGGCTTTACATCAGTGCTCGACCGAAGAAGAGCTTGGTGCTGGGGCTGTCGAGTTCCTTGAAGCATTGGAAGAGAGAGTATGTCTTCGTTGGTTTCCTGTCGGAGGTGGATTTCCTGGCTCGATGGGGGTTGACGAGTTCACTGACCCTTTAGCTAGGGAGCCCCACCGATGCCGAGCTCGAGGCGGTCGACACTTTGCTGTCGGTCCCCGTCGTAGACCGAAGGATCGAAGTCCTCTTCTCCAAGCTGAACCCGCGTAAGACCGTGTGGCCCATCGGTGAGTTTTGTTGAAATCATGAGTTTGGGGAGCTACAGTCCGAGACCAGCTCGGGTAAGACTGTTCCTTTATCTTGTCCTCTTGTGCAGGCGGGTTCGGCCAAGGTTCTTCTCAGCCCCCTATTCCAGCCACTATTTCGGGTCCCAACCCGCGGCAGAGGGACCACATTTTGGAAGTCCAGAAGAAACTGCGGGTTGGATTTTCTGGAACGGGTTCTAAGAGGGTGAGGGGGCAAGCTCCGCCCGGTCTAGAGAGGGACACATGGAAAAAGGCCCGGGTCCCTACTGTTGTCGAGGGTGCCCCTCCCCTTGAGGATCTCACCCGGCCTTCCTAGACAAAGGGCACGTGGCCCTGGGTCGGTCCCCCGCCTCCTCCGTTGGGACCGCTCCCGGAAGTTTACGAACGGTCCTTGGGTGTGTTCCGGCCAGTCGAGGCCGATCTGCCGAGGTCTGGGGAAGGTTTTCTCCGCCCCTGCTTTCCCGTGGGTTTGAAGGAGCCTGTCTTCTCCGAGTGCAGGGTGTCGGCCCGGCTGGCTGAAAATTGTTGTCTTCATTTGGACTGATCCGTGCTGGACGGGGTGAGAGGTGACTGGCTTGCAGCTTTCGTGATACATGCCGGTCAACAGGTGAGGTTTCTCGTGCATTCGGTCTCTTGCAAGGGACTTCTACTCATCTCTTCCTCTTGGTGCAGCTGTCCTCGGTCGACCTCTCGATGAGACGCCAATTCGTGGCACTCTCTGAGTCCGGGGGAGGTCAGGGCCAGAAGCTTGTGGCCGAGGACGGCGAAGGTGAGGCGATCCAGGTAGTTAAGGCATGCGACAGGTCTCTAGAGACTCAGATGACTGAGCTCTCCACCGTCCTGGAGAAGTCAGAGCTGGAGAGGGCTTTAGCACTGGCCGATAAGGCGAAGGCCGAGGACCGGATAGCCGAGCTGATGGAGGCTGCCGAGGCAAGGGGGATGGTGGCCCAGTTGTGGAAGCCGACGCCATGAAGCTCGCAAGCCTCCTGGAGGCAGCAGAGGAAAGAGATCGGGTTCTCCTGGATAAGCTCAACGCGAGTTCCCGGGAGACCGAAAAGGAGCGGGCAGAGCACCAGCGCCAAATTACCGTCCTTGAGGGTCGGATCCAGGAGCTGGGAGCTGTGGATCCCGAGTGGATTGCCAGGGAGGCCATGGACGAGTATGCTACGTCTTTTGCTACCAGGACGATGTACGAGGCGTTCAGAGGGGATTCGCCCGATGCCGATCCGAGATCCAGCGAAGGTTCCCGCTCTACGGGATTCGATTCGAGGAGCTCCAGCTGGATTCCGAGGGTAAAGAGGAGGCAAGGGATGTACACCCCAAAGGTGCCGAGTAGCCCGTCGGTGCTCTCGAAGGTGCTCTGGATGCTCGCACAGGAGGGGAAGTTTAGCCCCTTTGCCTTGTCGTTCTCTTGTAATTCCGCACATGGCTTTTGTGTAATACACTCTTCTTCGTTTGTAATGAAGTTCCATTTTTGTTTGCGGTTGTATACCCTACTCTTCCAGCCCTGGACGGGGCATTTCAGCAGACCGGGTTGGTGGAGTCTCCTTGTCTTGCTCGGAGATCCGGTCGTCGAGTTGGTTCCCCAAGATTCTCAGCTATTTGGGTTGCCAGGGCACCGCCCTCGGTCTTAGGGGCCGATCGCCCTGCAGGAGGGACTTGCCCCGGTCTTATAGGCGATCGGGTGGTCGGCCTGCTGGGGTAGTTGCCCCCAGCCTTACAGCAGATTGGGTCGGTCGGCCCGCTAGGGGGCTACCCCTCAGGCTTACAGTCGACCGATACTCCGATATGCTGGGGGAGTTGCCCCAGCCTTATGGTCGGTTGGGTCGGTCAGCCTTCTGGGGGAGCTATCCCTAGTCTTACAACTGATCGATGGGCCAGTCCGTTGGGGGAGTTGCCCCCAGCTTAACGGTCGGCCCGGTGATTGGCCAGCTGGGAGAGCTGTCCCCAGCCTTACGGTCGATCGGTTGACCAGCCTGTTGGAGGAGTTGCCCCCAGCCTTATGGCCGGTATAAGTCGATCAGCCAGCTGGAGGAGCTACCCCGAGTCTTACGACTGAACGAAGGATCGACATGCTGGGGGAGTTGCCCCCAGCCTCATGGTCGATCCCCTAACTGATCAGTTGGGGGAGTTGCTTCCCAACCTCCCAGTCGGTCGCGTGGCCAGTCCGCTGGGGGAATTGTCCCCCAGTCTTGCGAACTGTCATCGGGATGCTCGGCTAATGGGGTCTTCCCCACCCCGGTCAGGTCCGCCAAGCGAACAGAGGTTGAAAGAGTTCTTCATTCGTTGATGCTTTCCTTTTTCAATACATTCGTTCAGATAGGGGGAGGGGAAAGATACATTTATGGTCGACCTCACTGATAGTACTTGTGCAAGTGCTCGACGTTCCAAGTGTGAGTCCGGACCTTCCCTCCCAGATTGGCGAGCCGGTAGGTCGTGGGACCGAGGACCTCGGTGATCTTGTAGGGCCCTTCTCACTTAGCAGTAAGTTTCCCTTTGCAGGTGATCTTTGGGCTAAAGGCGGCATTTCTGAGGACCAGGTCCCCCTGGTGGAAGCCTCTTCTCCTAACCCGAGAGTTGTAATAATGGGCCACCTTTTGTTTTTGTCAGACAATAGTGGCCAAGGCCCGTTCTCATTGTTCGTCCACGAGTTCCAGACAGAGTTCCAAGCCCTCTGAGTTTTTCTCTTCGTCGAAGTGCTTTAGGCAAAGAGACTCATCACCTACTTCAACGGGCACCACCGCTTCGGTACCGTAAGCGAGCATGAAAGGGGTTTTGCCCGTCGCCTGCTTGTGGGTTGTCCGGTATAACCAGAGTATCATTGGAAGTTCATCCGGCCACCTCCCTTCAGCTTCTGTTACTTTCTTACGGAGTGGCTCGATAATGCACTTGTTGGCGGCTTCTGCCATCCCATTGGTCTGAGGATGTGCCACTGAAGCGAACAAGAGCTTGATCTTCCAATCTACGCAGAAATTCTTGAACCCCGCGGAATCGAACTGCTTTTCATTTTCTGTGATGATGGACCAGGGGATTCCGAATCTGGAGATGATGAAGTTTCACACGAAGCTCTTTGATTTCTTCTAAGTTATGGAGGCCAGCGGCTCTACCTCAATCCACTTGGTGAAGTAATCCACCGCTACAATCAGGTACCTCCTCTGCCCCCTCCCAGAAGTGAAGGGTCCGAGTATGTCTAGTCCCTACTTAGCGAAGGAGACTGTGCTGATTATTGGAACGAGCTCCGACGGGGGAGACGAGCCGAGCTTGGCAAACTTCTGGCATTCCTGACACCTTTGGACGTATTCGGTGGCGTCATTGACTAAGGTTGGCCAGTAGTACCCTTGACTCAGGAATTTCTAGGTGACCATCTTGCCCCCATGGTGATTCCTGAGATCCCTTCGTGTACCTCCCAGATGACATGGTCAGCCTCCTGCGGCCCGAGGCACTTGAGGTAGGGAAGGACGTCCATTTTCATCTAGCGTCTTCTGTACAGCGCTCTCTCATGGAGTACGTACCGGAGTGCCTTTCGCTCAAGCGAAATACGCTCGTCCAAGTCCGACAGAACTTCTCCACTGGAGAGATACCGAACGATCGGATCCATCCAAGTCAGCTCCTCGTCGATGGTCATAACTTCCTTTGCCTCCGTACTGGGGAACTGGATGTTCTCCACGTAGATGGCACGACCCAACTCCGCAGGGGAGGATGAGGCCAGCTTTGACAGGGCATCTACGTGGGCGTTCTCCAATCGCGATAGGTGGAAGGTCTCGGCGTGTTTGAATTTGGACAACTCGGTTCTGGCTGAGGCTAGGTAATGCTGCATTGTCCCTTCGCGAGCCTCATAGTCTCCCTGTAGTTAGTGGATGATGAGCTTTGAATCGTCGAGGAGGCGTATAGATTCTGCTCCGAGCTCTCGGGCTAGCCTCAGACCATTAATGGCGGCTTCGTATTCGGCCATGTTGTTGGTGACCGGAAACCTGAATCGGAGCGTGTACTCGACGATATTTCCGTCGGGCGATCGGATGACGATGTCGGCCCCGTTCCCTGCCCGGGTGGCTGATCCGTCTACATGGACCACCCATGTGTCCTGGTCCCCTGGAAGATCGGTAAGAGCGATGTCAGTTGAAAGGAAAGACAAAGGTTAAGGATTTACCACGGCCGAGGATGTCTCCTCGGGGGGCTTCCTCCATTCACGGTGCATTCGGCGATGAAGTCTGCCAGGGCTTGTCCCTTGATGGCTGTCCGTGGATTAAATCGGAGGTCAAACTTGTTAGCTCCACCCCCTAATTCAGCATCTTCCCCATCCGGTCGAACCTCTTGAGATTCTGCTCGAGTTGGAAATCAGTTAGGACTAGTATCGTGTGAGCTTGGAAGTAGCATCGGAGTCTCCGCGTCGAGAGCACGAGGGCATAGGCGAGCTTCTCCTTGGGGGTGTACCGCCCCTTAGCGTCCCTCAAAACTCGGCTGGTGTAGTACACTGGCCTCTGTACCACATCGTTTTCCTTGATCAGTACTGAGCTCACCGCCTCCCCAGTGCAGGCCAGGTATAGGCTCAGTGTTTCCCCTTTCCTGGTTTGGAAAGGAGCGGAGGGCTGCGGAGGTACTCCTTCAGATCAGCAAATGCTCGGGCACAGATCTTGTCCCACTGCATGACATTCCTCTTATCAACGGGCTTGGCGAGGGCTCTCCTCAGGGTCCAGAAGAAAGGAAAGGATCTCTCTGCCGACTTGGATAGGAAACGCCCAAGGGCAGCGATTCGTCCATTTAGCCTCTGCAGCTCCTTGATCGTCGTTGGTTCCTGCATGTTAACCAAAGCCTCGATCTTGTCGGGGTTAGCTTTGATGCCGTGATTAGTGATCATGAAGCCCAGAAACTTGCCGGATCTCACCCCGAACGTGCACTTCGTGGGATTGAGTCTGATGCTGTGTTTTCGCAGTCGCTCGAAAGTCTTCCAGAGGTCCGCGATGTGGTCAGTTGGGTGTCTTGACTTGACCAACACATCATCCACATAGACTTCAAGGTTTCTCCCTATCTGAGAATCGAACACCTTGTTGACCATCCTCTGGTAGGTCGCCCCCTCGTTCTTCAGGCCAAAGGGCATCTTCTTGTAGCAGAAGGTCCCTCGATCGGTGGTGAAGGACGTCTTATCTTTGTCCTGAGGGTCCATTTGGACCTGATTGTACCCGGAGTAGGAGTCCATGAAGTTGAGCATTTAGCCAGAGGCATTGTCCACGAGATGATCAATGCGGGGTAGTTGGTAGCTATCTTTGGGACATGCTTTATTGAGATCGCTGAAGTCCACTCACATCCGCCATTTGCCGTTGGAATTTTTCACCATCACAACGTTGGATAGCCACTTTAGGTACCAGACCTTCCGGATGAAGCCGGCGTCAAGCAGGCGCCCCACTTCCTCAGACGCAGCCTTCCTCTTTTTACCACCCAGGTTTCTTTTCCTCTGCCTGACTGGTTTGAAATTGGGGTCGGCGTTCAGCTGGTGGGTGATCATTTGGGGGTCCACGCCTGGCATGTCATCAAGCAACCAGGTTGGCCTCCAAGCACTCGATTAATTCACCTCTCAGGATCAGGTCCAGCCCGGACCCGATGGAGACGAATCTTCCGTCAACGTTTGTGACCGGAATTAGTTCTGGTTCTTCCCCAGGAGTGGGCCTCGGGCCATACCTCTGGTCGAGTAGGTCCATCGGATTATCGTGCTCCTCGATGCATTTCGTGTCGACCAGCTGGTAGTAGATCTTCAGTTTCTCTGGATCACCTCTGACCTGTCTGATCCCTCCCGGGATCTGGAACCTGATCGTCCGATGAAGGGTCGAGACCACAGCTCCGGCAGTGTTGAGGAGTGGGCGACCGATGATCCCATTATACGCCAACCTAATCCTCAGTGCCGCGAACTCTATCACCAAGGTAACCGAGTTGGGTGGCTCCCCGAGCATAACGGGGAGGCGGATCACCCCTGCAATTGGCGTGGAATGACCCGTGAAACCTATCACGGGCCCAAAACATGGCTCCAGGCCTTCGTCCGACAGCCCCATACTTTCAAGAGTTGACATGAAGAGGATGTCGCACGAACTGCCGGTATCGACGAGTAACCGCCTGATAATGGCGGTATCGATAACGGCAGAGACAACAAGTGACTTGTCGAGCCGTGGCTTCACCCTCTCCACGCCCCCCCCCCGTCGAAATGGAGGGGCGGGGGAGGGTTTTCGGATTCCCCGTCATTGGCCCCTGTGGGTCCAGACCGGGGTTCACTTGGCCCCCAGCACGGGAGGTGTGCCGAGTAGTCAAGGTTTTTCCCAGACGATTACGAAACGGCCCTAGTACTGATATCGGCACCGCGGCTCTCCTGTGTCGGGGGGGGCGTGGTCGCGTCATCACTTGTGTGGTTGCTTATCATGGGAGTTTGCTGGTTTCCACAGACGGTGCCAGATGTTTACGGGTGTTTTCTCACTGCTGAATTGTTGATCGATGGACAGATGGTCAACGTGGTCAAGGGGACACGTGGGACCCCCAGGTTTCGTCAGGTGTGTGATTGCCCGATGGGGGTAGCTTTGATCCTCACGCTGGCTCTCTAAGGGTTTGCCTCGACGAGTTGAGGGTGAGCGGGCTTATTGGCGGGAGCGCTCGGCCTCGATCAGTGAGGTGCTGAGGGGTAGCCTAGGCACCGCAGGATCTGCTTGGCCTCGGTAGATGAGGAAGCTCGTCAGGGGTGAGCGGGCTCGTTACTGGGAGCGCGCTGCCTTAGTCGAGGTAACTCTGAGGGGTAGCCTCGGTGCCACAGGATTTGCTCGGCCTGGACAGATGATGAAGCTCGTTGGGGGGCTGGACCTTAGTTCCGACCAAGTCCCCTCCGATGCCTAAGTCAGAACGGATCTTATAGGTTCTCGGCGGGACAGGTATAGCTCACTGATCACTCCGTATTTTACACTTTTTTCCCGCATGTTTGCATGCCATTTAGATCGCTCAAATCATGTTTTTCACGATATATCGACGATATTGCGATACTTTTCACGATTTTTTGTTTTTGTCGTATTTCAGGAGATTTGGAGCGATTTGGAGTGATTCCGAGATACACCCTCTCCGGAGTGTCACCGACGACTTCCCCAAGGGGTATTTTGTTATTGGAGAGGAGCGGAAGAAGAAAGAACGTCGTAGGAGCGACGAGGAGGCAAAAACAAGCTGTTTGGGCATTTTCAGTGTCTCACTCGGCCGAGTGAAGGAGTCACTCGGCCGAGCACAGAGATCTACTCGGCCGGCCAGATCGGACACACAGCAAAGCTTATTTCAGCGTGCACTCGGCCGAGCATCAGAAGCCCACTCGGCCGAGTGACACATCTTGTCCGCCCGAGTGGCACTCAGACGACGCCCATCAAAAACTCCCAACTTACTGTAATCCGTCAGTCTGAGATCAGAAGCCCCACTCGGTCGAGTGGAAGATACCGTCCGCCCGATTGAACAAAGCCCCTCGACCGAGTGACTACAACTCACTCGGCCGAGTGACCCCCGAAGTGAAGACCCACGAAGACCCGAACTTACTGTAAAATTTCAGGGTTTCTCACTCGGTCGAGTGACATTTGTCACTCGGCCGAGTGTGGCTATCGCCTGTAGCGGAAAACTCCAAATTAGAGAGGCGCAGGGGCATTTTGGTCAGGGTTTTTTGGGCAGTTTTGGGGGGTATTTAACCCCTGATTCTAACCTAGGTTAGGGGGCTTTTTCCTTACTTTTTGGCAGCCTTTTAGATTAAACTTTTTAGGTTTGATTCTTGTGATTGGAGAGGAGAGAAAAGTTTATTTTTGTTGGATTCTTGGAGAACTCTATTGGTTTGTCTCCCTCTTCATTAAAAATCTCATTTTTATTGCTTATTTGAATATTGCCATGAATTATATTGCTATTTCAATTGATTATTTTTGCATTTGTGATATGATTTGTGAGTAGTCTTTACGTCTTAGGGCGTGGGGATGAACCCTATGAGCCCGATTTCCGATTTGTGATGATTTGGTAGAACTATTGCTAGAATTGCTATTAGGGTTAGTTTGGGATCGATATATTACGGATAGCTAGGTGTTCATATCGATTGGGATTTGCAAGAGATTGGATCCCAATTCGATAGGAAACCCTAGAAATCCGAATTGGGTTGAAATTGAGTTTCCGTAGTATCGGTTTGCAAGAGATTGGGCCGATACTAGGGTTCTCGGTTGCAATTCCGTACCGATACCCGTTTGCAAGAGATTGGACGGGTAGGAACTATCCCAACCTAGGTCGCGGCCCGAGTTTGCACGAGAGTGAGCTCGGGACGCGATTGAGCGATGATGTTGATCCTAATGCTAGCTTGCCTAGGCTAGGGTTTGCAAGAGATTGGGCTCGAGCCTAGGTTAGCTATAGACCGGCAACAGCGCGAGAGCGTGAGCTAGGTTTTACATTCAGTTGCAACTAGTTCATCCGAAATTCTACCCTAGCAATTGTGATACCAATGAATCACATTGACGAGATCCGATGAGTAGCGGGGATTCCCTATTCCCTAGGCGTCTTTATTTGATTTTATATCTCCATACTTTGTCTGACGATTGTGACAGCATCACCGAAAGGCAAATTCCCTCTTTTCTGTTCCTATAGCCAGGTTGTTTTGAGAAGGCACTGTCGTACGTCCTCCCTGTGTTCGATACCCACTCGTCGCTACACCGTGCGCTTGCGGTAAAACTACACGGTCGCTCTTTTGGTGTACGCCCCGGAGCAGATCAAGTTTTTGGCGCCGTTGCCGGGGAGGCGATAGTGTTTGATCTTATCACCCTAGCTATTTCTTCTTTCTGTTTTATTTCTTTATTTTTATCTAACCCTTCCACTGTGCTAATCATTTCTTTGAAACTCTGTTTTCCCATTGCATGTACACGAGATCAACGGCGGACCCTGAAGCTATATTATTTGATCCCGAGATCGAACGTACTGTGCGGAGAATTAGAGCGGAGAGGAGACAAGATCCGGAAGGGAGGTTTATGACCAACCCGGAAACTACAGAACAATTGGCGGCAAGAATGGCGAGGATCATTTCCATTCGTGATATGCTTCGGCCTAAGACCTCTTCTACGACCTCGTCCATTGCCATGCTGGAGTTGGCGACCGACAAGAATTTTGAGCTGAAGACCGGACTAGTGGTTCTGATGCAGCAGGATCCATTTCATGGGAACGCCCATGAAAATCCTCACTACCACATCCAGCTATTTTTGTCGAAGTGCCCCACATTTCAGATGACGGGGGTCTCCATCGATGCCATCAGACTGCGCCTCTTCCCCTTCACATTAAAGGATAAAGCTCTTTATTGGTTGAGTACGCAAGCTGACGGAGTCTTTACCACATGAGACGAGTTAGCGAGCGCGTTCATTGACAAGTTCTATCCGCCCTCCAAGACGGTAAAGATTAGGAGTGCTCTTATGTCCTTCAAGCAAGGACCTCAAGAGACACTCTACGAGGCTTGGGAGCGCTTCAAAGATCTGCAGCATCAGTGCCCCCACCATAGCATTGAGGATTGGGAGCTAGTCCATAGCTTCTACAATGGTCTCCAACCGGGGACCAAGCATATTATTGATGCCGCGGCAAATGGGGCCATCTTATCGAAGACTCCCGACGAAGCTACGGCCTTAATTGAGGAGATGGCCTCGAACAATCAACAATGGGGCGACGAGCGAGGACACTCTTCGTCCTCTTTGAAGTCATCTAGCATCTATGAGGCCAAGGCCGTAGTGGAGCTGACCAACAAGTTCGATTCTCTCCACAAGGTGGTGGAGAGACTGGAGAAATATATCACGGAGCCCCAAGGAGCCCCTTCCACATCTGCACCAACAAATCAAATGTGTGATTGGCAAGACCAATCCCAAGCTATGTATTTGGGAGGAGAACAAGGAGAGGGATCCTTGGAGCAAGTTCAATACGTCACGGGGAACCAAGGATATTGGGCCAATCCGGCCACTAGAAACCATCCCGGTTTCTCATATGCCAACAATGATGGAGCATTGAACCCCCCTGCAACAACCACCTTACCAAGCTCGACAACAACAACAACAACAACAACAACATTATCCACCGAGGGGGCCTCCGTAACAAAATTTCCCTCCAAAGCAACAAGTTGGGCCCTATAGGCCGCCCGGATACAATCAAGGGTGGAGAAATCCAAACCCTCCCCAAGCTCAACAACGTTCCGATTTTGAGGCTAGAGTGGATGAGTTTATGGTCGAGCAGAAAAAGACCAACGCTACCTTGAAGGCGGGCCAAGATTCCCTTGCAACCGTTGTAGCCCAAATCTCAGAGCAATTGGCGTTGCTCAATCGAAATACTCAACAATTACCGGCTCAACCCGAGCAAAACCCACGGGGCGCCACCGGCCACATCAATGCCGTGGTTGCAGTTACAACTAGAGGCGGGAAGGATACCACTCCTGTCATGATTCCAACCGAGGAGCCTGTGGAGGAGAATGTAGAGCCAATTGAGCCGGTCGTTGAAGTTGAGAAGGAGAAAGAGCCGCAAGAAAAAGAGAAGTCCAGAGCGGAGCAGCTGCTTGAAGAGAGGCATTTTATGCCACTGGTCACATTCCCTCAGAGGCTTGCTAGAGCAAAGATGGAGAAGCGACTATCGAAGTTTCTTGAATATTTGAGAGGGGTAAGCCTCAATATTCCCTTTCTCGATGTTATCGTTGAGATCCCGACATACGCTAAATTTTTAAAGGATTTGATTTCGGGAAGAAAGAGGAAGGAGAAAATAATGCTAGCTGAGGAGGGGACTTGGTTCACCAAGAGAGAGAAGGAGCCCGCTATGTTCAAAGACCCGGGGAGTTTTCGAATTCCTTGCACCTTAGCCGGCGTCCCTCTACAGAAGGCGTTAGTAGACTTGGGGGCTAGTGTTAGCCTCATGCCTCTCTCTATGTTTCGAAGACTTAACACCGGCACAGAATTGAAGCCCACCGACATGCGGATACAACTAGTAGATGGTCGGATCACAAGGCCGGTAGGGATTGCAGAGGACATCCCGTTACAAGTCCCGGGAGGCATATGTTTGCCATGCGACTTCATGATCATGGATGTCAAGGAGGAGATCGATACGTCGCTAATACTTGGACGTCCATTCCTCGCCACCGCCGGTGTCATTGTCGACGTACGTGAAGGAACTCTAACATTAAACGTCGGCAACATCGAGGTGGAGCTTCATATACCCAAGGCGATGAAACACATGCCTCATCACGAGGAGCTTGACTATATGGACCTCCTTGACGAGGTCATTGAGGAAGCAATCCCCCATTCCATTGGCGCTCTATTCAAGGAAGATTTTGAGGAAGGGCCGGACTTGGGCCAAGAAGAAAGGATGGAGCATTCCCCCGACCCCTCCATGGAAATTGATGAAGGCGACGCTGATGTCGCAAGGATTCGAGAGCTCTGCAAGCTCTCAAAACTGAAGTCTCCAAAGAAAGCTCCGCCGATACGGAAATCGATGTCTCCGGTGAAGTCAAGGCCTGGAGCAAGCACTAGCTTGGGGGAGCCACCCCCCAACACTACCCAAGGCCAAGAAACATCGAGGAAGAACGCGCCGCACCAACATGCAAATCCGAGCATTCTCCCCGGAAAATTTGACGGGTGCATACCATATGCACCCAACATCCCGCAATGATTAGAAAATCCAAGGGGGGTCGAGCTCACGACCTTAAACGAGCGCTTGTTGGGAGGCAACCCGACGGTTATCCTTTATTTTTATTTTGGGTCTTTTCTTTTTGTTTTAGAATTTATTAGTGTTTTTGAGTCTTTTTGCCTGAAAAATTCGTTGATAACGGGTCCTATTTTTCTTGACAGGAGAGGAGATAGGGAAATCCATCATGAGGAGGATGAACGAGGCGACAAAGAGCGCTCCAGGAATGCGCTCGATACTTAGGAGGAGGAAGAAATCAGCTGGAGGAAGAAAAACAGAGATCAGAGCCCAAACGGAGCAAAACAGCAGAAAACAGAGCTCACTCGGCCGAGTAGACATGTCACTCGGCCGAGTCCATAAGTTCGTCCGCCCGAGCGGCGCACCAACGAGGGAAGTCTGCTAACACCCTACTCTCTGTTTATTTTTCTTGATTTCAGTAAAACTGTCACTCGGCTGAGTGGACTTGCACTCGGCCGAGTATATATTTGCTAGGCCGAGTATATTTCTTCACTCGACCGAGGAAAACTGATACACTCCTAGGGCGAGTAATGCCGAGTGGCTTGTGCCACTCGGCCGAGTGGACTTACTCCACTCGGCCGAGGGTGGCAAATCCACTCGGCCGAGTCGTAAGCGGGGAGAATTTTTCAAAAATATTTCCGTTACCTCACTCGGCCGAGTGACATAGTCACTCGGCCGAGTCGTAAATTTTTCCTATTAAAGGCACGCGGGCTCGGGCGCAGAATACGAAGCGATATATCTTTCCAGCGCCCGAGCCCCGCACCCCCCGCTGCTGCGATCTCGACTCACACCCTCCCTCGCCCGATCCGCCACCCCGCCACCGCGCTCGGCCACCCACCTCCGGCCGATCGCCGCCGCCCCTCGCCCGAGTCACCGCCGGTGGCCCACCTCCGGCCGAACTCTGATAACGCCTTATTTTACCTATTTCCTCCTCTTTTGCGTATTTTTCGACGATCCGTGTGTTTAACGAGCCCCTAAACCAAATTAAATTCGATTTCTATCTATTATACCCCTAACCACCCATATGTTTTGAATATTACTCGCTGATATCTTCGTTTGATGTGCATGGTATATTGGGGAGCTTAGGGGAGCCCAGGGGAGCTTCCGGGGAGCGTTTTTGGCTTCGTGGAGGCGGCGTCTTCACACGCGTCCACTATATTGCTCTCACGGCGTGTTACGGTATACTCGTTCCACTCATTTGCGCACGCCGCATTTTTTACGTTTTTGGTGAGCACCCGGGGGCCACATGCCGCCCCGGACACGGCCACGCACCAGGAGAGCTTCCGCCAAGCGGAAGCGGCTGGATGAGCCCGGCCCCTCCCACGAGGTGGAGGACTCTCCTCCGCCTACACCACCACACCCCGTTCACCCCGCACAGCCTGCAGACCCCGCACACCCCGCACAGCCTACAGAGCCTGTTCACCCCGCACAGCCACAGCCTGCAGTCCACGTTCACCCCGCACAACCACTCCCTGCAGACCCACTGCCACCACCGGCTCCACTTGTCGGGCCGCTGGGGATTACGTTCCGAGACGACGCACACCGTGTCGTCTTCGAGCGCATTACCCAGCGCTCGATTGTACCCTCCAGGTTCGCACACCTTGCAGACCTAGGACGCCTGGGGGTACTTGAGGGAATGCTCATGTTGTATGACAACGTGGGCTGGTGAGATTTTTTCCAGGTGTCGACGGACACCTTTGTCCGTCCGACACTTGAGGTCCTTAGTTCTATCGCCCGGACCGACGAGGGTTGCTCGTTTAGGTTTATGGACCGGGAGTGCCAGGTCACTCTCGGTATGATGAGAGCATTCTTTTCGTGGCCCGATGTCCCCGGGGCCGACCGTGGTTACGCCCCCACTCACATTCCCCCACCTTCCTTCGATTCACACGCTTTCCGGGCCCGGATCACGGGTTTACCAGCTACCTTTGACCCTAGTAGGGCCAAGGCCTCGGCCATCATCCATCCCTGCCTCCGCATAGCTCAGCGCCTTATGGCGACTGCCTTTTTGGCGAGGTATGAGCTTGGGACGATGTCCACGCCAGAGCTTTATATGCTCTATGCGATGACGCGTCCCAGAGTTCTAGCTAGGGACAGTGACGAGTTGGTCCCTGCCGTCGTGATTGATATCGCGAGCTGGTTTTTAGACCGCATCATCGTATCGGTGGGCGCTCGCTCACCGATATGCTGCGGCGGTCTGATCACACTACTCACCTTGATGACCGGCGAGGACCTACCGGCCGATTTGCGTCGTTCTCCGGGCCCCACTTCAATGTCCATAGACGTCATGGCCCGGATGAAGATGCTTCGTCCGCACGGTCAGCGACACTAGGTCTGGTTGCATGGTCCCTACGGTGCTGATTACATGATTCTTCCGAGCCCAGCTCGGACACAGATAGCACCAGCACAGGTGGACTGGCTTCCGGCGATGGATCTCCTGATCCCCGCCGCCTACGTGCTTGAGGCCGAGGAGGCTGAGCAGGCTGGGCAGGCCCACGCTGCACACGCTGCACCCGTTGACCCCGTGGCCCCTCAGCCTGTCCCTGCACTTTCTGTCGCTCCTGACACTTCTGTCCCCACTTCTGCCAGTGTCGGGAGCACACTTGCTGAGCCCACCACCACCACACCTGTCACTACCACCACGCCCACCGACACCACCACCCCTGCCACTACCACCACCACTGCTGGCCCTTTGTCCGTTGAGCCCCTTTGCTCTGCACTACCCGAGCGCCCACTTACTTTTGTTGAGAGCGGAGAGCCTTCTTTTACTTCTGTCGTAGAGACCATGGTCAGTATGATCTCCGCTGGGATTTCACCTTTCGGACCCCACACTGCCTCCCCAGCGGTTGTCACGTCTGTCTCCACCGCAGCCGTACTTTCAGAGAGTGTCGTGACGTCTGTCCCCACTTCTGTGTCACTGGCCTCTCTTGCTGCCTCGTCGCCACTTTTATACTCCACTTCCACTGATGTTGCTTCCACCTCATGCCAGCCTACGCCCCAGCCTCACCCTGAGGCTAGGCCCACACTTGTGAGCACAGCACCCTTACTCCACATGCCTGCTGAGCCCATCACCTATGCCACCCGAGTCCGCCAGCCCCGTCCTGCACAGCACAGACAGGTGCATCCCTCTGCACCACCTCCCCCCGACACTGTACTTCAGAGCATTCGTGCTCTCGAGGGGGGCGGTGAGTGGCCTCAGAGGTGACCTCAGGACCATGTCTGCCACCGTCACCGCCATGGCCAGCCGCTTCGACCTACTTCCGGGCATTCACTATTGCCTCACTCAGATTCTCGAGCGGCTTCCTCGCGTACCTACACCCACCCAGCAGGTACCCACCCCCACTCCTACACACACCCAGCCTGCTTCCATACCCACACCCACACCCACCCAGCAGACTGTTCCCCACCCCCCACCACCACCACCTCCGCCTCAGGACGGAGACGGCGCATCACCACCCTCCTAGGCACCCTTGATGCCATCGATCTTTCTTGCCATCGTGCTGCCCATCTCTGCTCGGTCCTGACGATTTTTGCACCCCCCCCTCCCCTCACTGTTTTTGCGTCCACATTTTGTTCACACCTTTGTATATCATTTTTGGGAGAGAGAGGGAGAGATTTTTGGTGTCACACTTATATATCTGATTCACTCTTATATCTGCATGCATCATGTCCGCATCATATTTTCGTTTTGTTATTTTTATTTTCTTTTTTCATCATGCATGCATCCTCAAATACCCCTACCATTACGTGTCTCTCGGTGTGCCACACTTCGCACATTGAGGACACTGTGCACTTTAGCTTGGGGGAGTGAGTTCTCATGTTCTTTTCGATTTACCACCTTTATTTTTTTTAGTTTTTTCACGCCATTTTCCGCATTTGCACTCATTTTCATCACTTTTTCTTTTTTTTACCATGCATCACGTTTTTCTTATTTTCTTTGTGTGCTGCATTGTAAATAGTTTTATTTTTCCCTCTTTATCTTTATTTCTTTCATCTCATGCTAGAGATGGCTTTTCTGTGATGATGATGACGTGGAGTTAGCTTTCTCTATATGCATGCTATATTTGTCATGTCTTAGATTTTATTTCCGACGTCATATGCTATGATTTGCCTTGCATTTAGAGATAGTAACCCACACTTTTTCCGCATGAAAATGGATGAAATTCTATTATTAGCTGAGTCTGAATATTCATATGTATGCTATCGCAGAAAACACACCAAGATTCACGCATTGGATGCCTATATCTGGAGTACCGTTTTCTTTTCCTATATCACTTCTATTTGCATGATTTGTACGCTTCACTTCAGGATGATTGAATGATGTTAGCTATGATAAATCTGGATTAGTTAGCTTTTTTGTGATCGAAACCGAGTAGATTAGATTACCCTGCTGAAGTTGTCGTGCACGTCTTATAGAGTGAACTGAGAGACATATTTATTTCTTTCTCTACATATCTTGAACATCAATTCTCTATTTTAAAATCGTTGGTGAATCTCCCCTTAGCGATTCTATTATTTGGCATTTCCCCCGCTATTAAAATTCCAAGCTCCAAATTCCCCAAAAAAAAGGAAAAAGAAAAATTCTTGTATATCCTTATTTCTGTTTGATTTGGGATCATTGTGTATATATGCTATTTCAAAAAAAAGAAAAGAAAAGAGAAAAGAATCTCAATAAACGATCCCATCTCATGTTCTCTCTTTCTTCCCTCTTTTTGTTTTTATTTTTATCACTTTTGGAGCTTCATAAAAATGGGGATGTAAATATTGTTTTTATGCCACCACGCTTATAGATAAGCTTGGGGGAGAGAATCCAATGATGTGTGAGAGAGTGACTACTTGACGGTGCACGATAACCTAGGCTAAGTAATATTCTATACTCGGTGAGATCGTTTTAGCTTTACGAAATCCAGAAATCTATGCCTAGCACTCATTTCATGAAATCCACGCTTTTCTATTCTTTCTATTCTATTGCGTGATATTCTTATACTCCTCATAGAAAGCATTCAATTGAAAAGTGTGCGATCTGCGAGATTGTATACCGCTTTAAATGATTCAGACAATGTTAATTTTAGAATTATTCCATTTTTCATGATATATCAATATTTTTGGGTTTTCTATCTCTATTTGCACTATTGAACTATGATATCGAAATAATAATCTTTGACATGTGTTTTTCATTCGGTACATGCTATATGAGTAAGCAAAACCCACGTCCTGAGAAAAATGATCTAGCAGCTTCCCTCTTCGCTTTCTTCTTTCTCTTTCATTTTTCATTTTCCATTTTTCTTCCCTCGTTTTCGTTTTCTTTATCCACCGGGTTCGCCTTTTACTTATCTTCCTCGAGGACGAGTAAGAGGTAAGCTTGGGGGATTTTGATCACTCCGTATTTTACACTTTTTTCCTGCATGTTTGCATGCCATTTAGATCGCTCAAATCATGTTTTTCACGATATATCGACGATATTGCGATACTTTTCATGATTTGTTGTTTTTGTCGTATTTCAGGAGATTTGGAGCGATTTGGAGTGATTCCGAGATACACCCTCTCCGGAGTGTCACCGACGACTTCCCCGGGGGGTATTTTGTTATTGGAGAGGAGCGGAAGAAGAAAGAACGTCGTAGGAGCGACGAGGAGGCAAAAATAAGCTGTTTGGGCATTTTCAGTGTCTCACTCGGCCGAGTGAAGGAGTCACTCGGCCGAGCACAGAGATCTACTCGGCCGGCCAGATCGGACACGCATCAAAGCTTATTTCAGCGTGCACTCGGCCGAGCATCAGAAGCCCACTCGGTCGAGTGACACATCTTGTCCGCCCGAGTGGCACTCAGACGACGCCCATTAAAAACTCCCAACTTACTGTAATCCGTCAGTCTGAGATCAGAAGCCCCACTCGACCGAGTGGAAGATACCGTCCGCCCGAGTGAACAAAGCCCCTCGGCCGAGTGACTACAACTCACTCGGCCGAGTGACCCCCGAAGTGAAGACCCCCGAAGACCCGAACTTACTGTAAAATTTCAGGGTTTCTCACTCGGCCGAGTGACATTTGTCACTCGGCTGAGTGCGGCTATCGCCTGTAGCGGAAAACTCGAAATTAGAGAGGCGCAGGGGCATTTTGGTCAGGGTTTTTTGGGCAGTTTTGGGGGGTATTTAACCCCTGATTCTAACCTAGGTTATGGGGCTTTTTCCTTACTTTTTGGCAGCCTTTTAGATTAAACTTTTTAGGTTTTGATTCTTGTGATTGGAGAGGAGAGAAAAGTTTATTTTTGTTGGATTCTTGGAGAACTCTATTGGTTTGTCTCCCTCTTCATTAAAAATCTCATTTTTATTGCTTATTTGAATATTGCCATGAATTATATTGCTATTTCAATTGATTATTTTTGCATTTGTGATATGATTTGTGAGTAGTCTTTACGTCTTAGGGCGTGGGGATGAACCCTACGAGCCCGATTTCTGATTTGTGATGATTTGGTAGAACTATTGCTAGAATTGCTATTAGGGTTAGTTTGGGATCGATATATTACTGATAGCTAGGTGTTCATATCGATTGGGATTTGCAAGAGATTGGATCCCAATTCGATAGGAAACCCTAGAAATCCGAATTGGGTTGAAATTGAGTTTCTGTAGTATCGGTTTGCAAGAGATTAGGCCGATACTAGGGTTCTCGGTTGCAATTCCGTACCGATACCCGTTTGTAAGAGATTGGACGGGTAGGAACTATCCCAACCTAGGTCACGGCCCGAGTTTGCACGAGAGTGGGCTCGGGACGCGATTGAGCGATGATGTTGATCCTAATGCTAGCTTGCCTAGGCTAGGGTTTGCAAGAGATTGGGCCCGAGCCTAGGTTAGCTATAGACCGGCAACAGCGCGAGAGCGTGAGCTAGGTTTTACATTCAGTTGCAACTAGTTCATCCG
The DNA here is from genome assembly GCA_030789695.1 of Scilla litardierei. Classification (NCBI taxonomy): domain Eukaryota; kingdom Viridiplantae; phylum Streptophyta; class Magnoliopsida; order Asparagales; family Asparagaceae; genus Scilla; species Scilla litardierei. The sequence continues at coordinate 122,894,581 of CM061134.1, forward strand.
AAATTCTACCCTAGCAATTGTGATACCAATGAATCACATTGACGAGATCCGGTGAGTAGCGGGGATTCCCTATTCCCTAGGCATCTTTATTTGATTTTATATCTCCATACTTTGTCTGACGATTGTGACAGCATCGCCGAAAGGCAAATTCCCTCTTTTCTGTTACTATAGCCAGGTTGTTTGGAGAAGGCACTGTCATACGTCCTCCCTGTGTTCGATACCCGCTCGCCGCTACACCGTGCGCTTGCGGTAAAACTACACGGTCGATCTTTTGGGTGTACGCCCCGGAGCAGATCACTCACTGTGAGGAGGTCGATACACGTATCCTCGAACCGAGCTATGGGGGGAATGCAGAATGGAAAAACAAGGCCTTTGAGTAGAATACCTTAGTCTCTTAGTGTGTGTGTGTGTGCATGCATGCATGAGATCATCGCATTTAGAATTTTTAATCATCATTCCGGTGTATTCATCATCAATTATGTTGCAAGTCAACGTTCTTACATTACAATCCACTTATATTTTGTACATATATTCTCCATTGAAACAATTAGTGCCTTCTATAGGAAAAAATATGAAACCAAAGCTTGGTGCATCTGCACCATGGCAAAACAGTAATGTTATTCCTGATCTCGAGGCATTTCATTGTGACCAATGCATGCGTCATGGGGATGGGTTAATGGGGCCCCTTAATGGCCATTAAGGGGCGTGTTTTAGAGAGTGGTTAGCTCCCGCCGATGTGGGCTGACGGGGCACACGTTTCGGTCGTGGTCGATCTGGTCCCGCATCCATATGAGGGCCTCGACGGTTGGCCCGATCTCCTTTTGGGGGCCTCTAACTTTAAGTGTGGGCTTGGGCCGTTCGTTCCCAGGCCGTCTCAAAATGGTCGTATGATTCGGGTTGAATATTGCGTATTTAATACCCCATTTAGCCCTTTTTTGCTTATTTGATGCTTAATTGGTCTCCAATACGTTCGTATTTTGTATATCATCATTTATTAGAGCAAATCATTGATTTGTGCACAAAATATGAATTTTATTGATTATTTCTGCACTTTTTATATTTTTCATGGCTAGATCTCGATCTCACGATTCCAACGACTATTTATTGGTATTTTTCCGAGATCTGTACTAATTACTGTGAATTTTTGAATGTAGAATACCAATTAATTGGAGAAATACGCTCGAAATACGTGAAAAATACGAAAATACGGTCGCTGGAACCGTAGCCGCTTCAATACTGGACATGTGGCGTCTCTACATCAAACCCCGCCTTTTTAATCGACGGTGCAGATCGATTCGAGGCCGTGCGAAATCAAGGGCGACGCGGCTAAAGATGATCCGTTCGATCTTGATCGAACGGACGTCGACATTCCAAATTCAAAACATGGCAGTGATCGACATTGAGGGTGACTTGGCTACTTTTCATCCGTTGAGATCAGATCGCACGGCTACTATTCTCTCCGATGCGAACTCAGAGCAGTGCGATAGCGGGTGCCGAGCGAACGAACGGGCGAGCCACGTGTCAGGCGGAGATTCAATCCCGCTTTCGACGTGCCGCTGCAATTTGCGCCGACCAAAGAAGCAGGTTTGGTTCGATTTTGGGTGCGAATTTGGGACCCGTTAAGCACATTAAACCTGCAATGACTTGTAAGTAAGGTATTCTAGGGTTTTTGTTGCGTATTCTAGCGTATTGGGGGCTCTAGGAGCCGTATTTCGCCATGAAATTTGGAGGTCCTTGGGACATAGGCTAGTTCTATCATCTGAAGGAGATTTGGGGCTATTTGGAGAGAATTGGTGACATTTTTCATATCTCTAGCCTTGTATTTTGCGTATTTGGCTTAGAATTGAAGTATTATTCACGTATTTTGATGTTTTTATGATGTATTTGTCTATGAATACTGATTATTATTGTGCCCTGCTAAGCTACTGCACACGTACTAGAGGGGGGGTGAATAGTACTTTAAATAATTAAGAGAGTTATTCCTAACTATTGTGCAATGAACAAACGACAATGCGGAATAAACAACAATCAACAAGAATTAAACATACGCAAACAAAACATGTAACGGGTTCGGATCCACCCAAGTCTCCCCGACTTGTTTCCGGTGATCCTACGTCCCAACCACCCGGATCCCCTCCGGATACTTGAGTTAGAAAACCTCTAACCCAAGATTTCCACTAACCCACTTGCAGAAACCCACAAGTGCAATCGACCTACAATCGATGTCCGTGAATCCCACAACCCGGGATCACACAAACTCTCACAACCGAGAGTGTACAACAATTCAATGAAATGAAATGAAATAAACACTTACCTACAAAATCCTATGCCTTGAGTAAATCTTACCAAATTAGGGCAAGGAGGGATTTTGAGGAAGATGATGCCACCAAACCCTAGCTTCAAGAAGATGATCAGCAATGGAAGCCTAGGGTGGAGTATGGTGACTAGAATCAAGCTCTTGGCTTGAGAAGCTCATAATGGAGAGAATCTCTCTTGAGGAAGATGGCTCAAAGAGTGAAGGGAGAGATTGTTATAAGGAAGAGAGAGCTTGGAATTAGCTTCGGAGAGCTCTTCTCTTAGGTCTGAAAATGCTTGGAAATAGGACCTCTAACCTTGCCTCAAACGAATCAGGTTTGTATTTATAGAGGCAAGGAAAATCGTGTTGGAAAAGTTCCCAACGGCTCTATTCTGAACCAGACTAGTCGGTCAAAGAAGGATCACTTACCGACTAGTTCATCAACTAGTCGGTCGGTGATACAACATAGACCGACTAACGGTTGAACAGCCAAAAGGTCGAAGTACAGGCAATGACAACTAGTCGGTCTAAGAAGACTTGCCGACCGACTAGTTTCACAACTAGTCGGTCGGTGAATGCTCTTTGACTGACTAATAGTCGAAATAGAATAGGCTGACTTCAAGTAGACTTAGTCGGTTTAAGAACAAATACTGACTGACTAGTTTCGCAACTAGTCGAAACTAGTCGGTCGACAAATGTTCTTTGACCGACTAACTCGAAACACTAGCTCAGGCTGTACAGAGGCGATGATAACTAGTCGGTCTGAGAAGGATTCCTAACCGACTAGATCGTCATCTAGTCGGTCGGTGAACCTTCTTTGACCGACTAATTGATCAACATGGAATGAGCTGAATTGAGCAAGGCATCTAGTCGGTTCATGTAGAGTTGCCGACCGACTAGATCGTCATCTAGTCGGTTGGTGACTCTTCTTGAACCAACTAACATACACTAGAAGCCGAGGGAAGAAGCGACAGGCTTCGGGAAAGTTTCTAATGTCTTCTAAGATAATCCTAGCTCTAAGATATGAGCGAAATGAAGATTATAAAGTAAGTCCTACTCAAGGCTTAACATTCCAATCTATAAAGCTAGAAGACATAAAGTAATACATGACGAACCGTCTTCAAAGCTTCAATCTTCATTCTTCTTGACTTCAATATTGCTCCTTGAGCTTCAACGAAGCTTCAGGCACACGATCACGTGTTTTGAGAAGTCTTGAGATGTCGCTTTTGATGTACGTATTCTTTTGGCGACGATCTCCATAACTGCGCTCACAAATAGTTAGTATACGATATTTATATTTGCTCATCATCCAAAACCAAATCCGGGGAATCAATACTCAACATTCTCCCCCTTTTTGGTGATGACAAACTAACATAAATAATAATCAATAATAATGATTCAGAAGAAATTTACTTACTCCCCCTGCATTGATGACACGTTAGTTCCGTATTCAATAATAATCATTCGCATCATGCAGATGAGGAAGATATGAAATATGAACCAAATATTGACATATAGGATCTAAATCCATTTTTATATCTTCACTCCCCCTGAATCTAACACATCAAATTAGATTCATGGTAAATTCCTTTGAATTATTAATTAGCACATTGTCATTATTATATCTCTCCCCCTTTGGCATTAGCAAAAAGAGTGGGAGGAGATCAACGACAAAACCAATGGCTAAAAATAACGCAAGGGAGACGAAGAATACGACCACGGTCTAAATGACACCAATCTAAAATATCAAATGTAAAATACCCAATAAAAGCAAGGCGTGCCAATGAGACCAAAGTCGAAAATCGGAAACCGAAATCATCAAACCATAGGCGAAAATCGAAATACGAAATCATCAAACCATAGGCGAAAATCGAAATACGAGATCATCAAGCCATAGGCGAAAGTCGAAGTCCGAAATCATCAAAACTCAAATCAATTTCACTTATTGAGTTTTGGAACATACTCTCCAAAATCAATAGAATGCATGGAAAACAATTATATGTTTCCATAGAAAGAATTCTATTTAATCCATAAAATCGTCGAGCGACGAAATCAACATCAGAGATAAAAATAATCCGATGTGCATACCAAATGTAGCATGCAAAAGTGTTATGCCAAAAATAGATAGAACATCATAGAACAATGGCATACACTAATCTACCATACTAAATGTAACAAAATGATACCAATCGTAATATAATCTACCAACGGATACCAATATGAATCAAAAGTATGAATATACTTACAACATTAAGCTCCCCCTACTTTGGTGCATCACTTAAGCACCATCAACTCCATTTGAATGAAAAACTTTGCAAATCAATGAGTTGGTAGGGTTGGTATCCCATGATGGATTTAACCTAGAAAACATCATTTTGGTATCCAAAAATCTCTTTGGATCCTATGGGTTAGGCAATAAGTTTAGCGAACTAAATTCAAATTAACTGTAACCCATATCCTAACTAAAATCAAATTCAATATGAATTTAAGTTATAAATTAACATGCACATAAAAAATAACCAAATCTTATCACAATTGCTTTGGTACCCATAAAAATGAAATTAAACTTATGGTACCAAGCAATGAAGGGTCAAAGAAAACTAACCCTTCGGAAACCAAGTCCACGAGGACCGTGATTTCCCAACATAATCATCATTCAAAATAATATCATTTATAAACGATTGCACATACAAATTCTTATTATGCATGCTTGTGTTCTTCGGACCCCAAATAGTGTATGTCTTGGGAGTCCTAATCCTATTGGGAACATGCATACGTTCTTGATTTCTATGTGAAGCATGTCGTGGGTAAGCATATGGCATACGATGCAATGGTGCATGATGATAATTATTCATATGAGAATGAGAATGAACATATGCATGTGGAGGAACACGTGCATGAGTGTGTCTCACATGGTGTGGCACGTGCTCGTGGATGCGGAGCATAGAAATGATAACAAAGGTTGCGGATGATTTGGATGAATCTCCCATCTTATACCCCAAGCCAATGTGATGATTGGCCGGAGGTAAGTCATTTAGGATATTATCCAACTTGCCCTTACCTTTGTTGAATTCATGAATTCGGCCTAATATGCTCTCATGCTTCTCGGTGAGAGAATGCAAAGAAGCATCCAAAGTGGACACTTGCGATGCGAGTGCACAAACACGTGATTTGAGATTTTTATTCTCAATACTCAAAGTTGAGATTTGAGACATCAAATCCGCTATCACATGTTCATCCGAATCCTCGATATGAACATGCTCAAGTTGAGACTTGAGATTTTCAATCTCATTTCTCAACCCTTCAACAACGGTGTCGTTGTTGACGATGAAGGGCTTAGGCGAGTTTTTAAGACTATCTAGCTCATTCTTAGTCTTAATAAATCTAGTAGCCAAATTAGAAAACTTATTCCAAAGTTGTTCGTTGGCTATTTTAAGTTCATCGTTCGTTACCTCATCGCATTCATCCTCGCTTCCATCCTCGCTTTCATCGGAGGAGGTGTCTTGATCACGCTCCTCTTTTCCCATGAAGCACGTGTGTGCTTTCTCCACACGTTCATCATCCGACTCTCCACTTGAGGAGTCCTCTTCGGAGTCGGTGAAAGTGCCGACAAGTCCTTTCTTGTGCCTTCTCGACTTGTCGTGCTTGGAAGCCTTCCACTTCTCCTTGTGTTTGTATAGAGGACAATCCGGCTTGATATGTCCTGGCTTATTGCATTTATAACACACGGGAGTAGAAGCATTAGTCGAAATAAATTTTGATTTATTCTTCAACTTACCTTGTCGGAAGAATCGGTTGAACTTCTTTGCCAAATCGGCCAAAGCTTCCATGTCCAATTCTTCTTCCGATTCTTCATCATCGGTATATGGAGCGGACTTGTATGCAATCACCTTTTTCTTTGGCTCGTCTTGCTTCAAGTACGCTTTCATCTTCTCCTTCATCTTGATCTTACTTTCTTTGCGTACCTCGTAAGACAACAAGGTACCCAGTAATTGAACGACTGTATATTTATTCATATCGTTACCTTCCTCAATGGTGAAGGTACGCTTTTCCCAACAAGAGGGAAGTCCGTCAATAATCTTCGCGACTTTCTCCTTTTGGGTGTAGACCTTCCCAAGAGCTTCCAATTCGTTGGAAATGTCCACGAAGCGAGCATAGTAGTCCTTCATGGTTTCACCCTGTTCCATGTGAAACAACTCAAACTCTTTGTTAGCGACAACGAGTTTAGAATCTTTTACCGTACTCGTTCCTTCGTGCAAGATGAGGAGTTGGTTCCATACTTGATATGCACTCTTACATGTGCATATCTTGTTGAAGTCTTCGGGCTCCAACGCACATTGCAAGGCATTCATCGCCTTGGCATTGCTTACCTCCGCGGCGACCTCCTCGGTAGTCCACTTCGCGAAATATTGTTCGGTAGGCTCGACATACTCTGTCAATGTGGCTCTCCAAAGTGAAGCGCTCCGGAGGAAGGTTTCCATCCGGCATTTCCAGTATCCATAGTTGGTACCGTTGAAATGAGGAGGCCTGACAGAGGATTGTCCTTCCATAACCGAAGACGATCTGTGACGATCCTTGAAGACATTGTAGTCGTTGTTTGTCATAGCTTTGACCTTGTAGCTTTAACCTTGGCTCTGATACCAATTGTTGTGCCCTGCTAAGCTACTGCACATGTACTAGAGGGGGGGTGAATAGTACTTTAAATAATTAAGAGAGTTATTCCTAACTATTGTGTAATGAACAAACGACAATGCGAAATAAACAACAATCAACAAGAATTAAACATACGCTAACAGGTTCGGATCCACCCAAGTCTCCCCGACTTGTTCCCGGTGATCCTACGTCCCAACCACCCGGATCCCCTCCGGATACTTGAGTTAGAAAACCTCTAACCCAAGATTTCCACTAACCCACTTGCGAAAACCCACAAGTGCAATCGACCTACAATCGATGTCCGTGAATCCCACAACCCAGGATCACACAAACTCTCACAACCGAGAGTGTACAACAATTCAATGAAATGAAATGAAATAAACACTTACCTACAAAATCCTATGCCTTGAGTAAATCTTACCGAATTAGGGCAAGGAGGGATTTTGAGGAAGATGATGCCACCAAACCCTAGCTTCAAGAAGATGACCAGCAATGGAAGCCTAGGGTGGAGTATGGTGACTAGAATCAAGCTCTTCGCTTGAGAAGCTCACAATGGAGAGAATCTCTCTTGAGGAAAATGACTCAAAGAGTGAAGGGAGAGATTCTTGTGAGGAAGAGAGAGCTTGGAATTAGCTTGGGAGAGCTCTTCTCTTAGGTCTGAAAATGCTGGGAAATAGGACCTCTAACCTTGCCTCAAATGAATCAGGTTTGTATTTATAGAGGCAAGGAAAATCGTGTTGGAAAAGTTCCCAACGGCTCTATTCTGAACCAGACTAGTCGGTCAAAGAAGGATCACTGACCGACTAGTTCATCAACTAGTCAGTCGATGATACAACATAGACTAACTAACGGTTGAACAGCCAAAAGGTCGAAGTACAGGCAATGACAACTAGTCGGTCTAAGAAAACTTGCCGACCGACTAGTTTCACAACTAGTCGGTCGGTGAATGCTATTTGACCGACTAATAGTCGAAATAGAATAGGCTGACTTCAAGTAGACTTAGTCAGTTTAAGAACAAATGCTGACCGACTAGTTTCGCAACTAGTCGGTCGACAAACGTTCTTTGACCGACTAACTCGAAACAGTAGCTCAGGCTGTACAGATGCAATGATAACTAGTCGGTCTGAGAAGGATTCCTAACCGACTAGATCGTCATCTAGTCGGTCGGTGAACCTTCTTTGACCGACTAATTGATCAACATGGAATGAGCTAAATTGAGCAAGGCATCTAGTCGGTTCATGTAGAGTTGTCGACCGACTAGATCGTCATCTAGTCGGTTGGTGACTCTTCTTGAACCAACTAACATGCACTAGAATCCGAGGGAAGAAGCGACAGGCTTCGGGAAAGTTTCTAATGTCTTCTAAGATAATCCTAGCTCTAAGATATGAGCGAAATGAAGATTATAAAGTAAGTCCTACTCAAGGCTTAACATTCTAATCTATAAAGCTAGAAGACATAAAGTAATACATGACGAACCGTCTTCAAAGCTTCAATCTTCATTCTTCTTGACTTCAATATTGCTCCTTGAGCTTCAACGAAGCTTCAGGCACATGATCACGCGTTTTGAGAAGTCTTGAGATGTCGCTTTTGATGTACGTATTCTTTTGGCGACGATCTCCATAACTGCGCTCACAAATAGTTAGTATACGATATTTATGTTTGCTCATCATCCAAAACCAAATCCGGGGAATCAATACTCAACAATTATAATCTCTCCATGCGTGGTTAGTCTTCATATGTGTTGGTGTTGATGTAGTTAGGGTGTCGTAATCGTTGATTTTGATATCTTTTCGCTCTATTTGCATCGTATAATCACATATTTCGTCGATTTCTATATATATCATGTTTGGGTATGTTATATGGAGACGTGGGCATGCTTGAATAGAATAGGATCATTGCAGACTTATTCGTGATGCGACCCGAGAGGGCACGTGTGTTTATTTTCTTTATGAAATTGACGTTATACGTGATTAACTCTTTGGCAATATTTCATGCTATTTATCGCCATATTTTCCGACGTTCTCATGCCCTAACCGGACGAAACGTTGAGTTATAGAAAAGGTATTATTAATTGTTGATTGCACACACCCTAATGAAATCAATACCAACACATACTCTCCATATTAGTACCCTAAATCGAATTCACCGTAGTTATTTTAGGATTTTCTTTTATTATCTTAAACTCTTGATACCATATCTTTAGGTGGTTGGTTATTACCATATTATTACTCTTTACAAATTGAAGTTCGTGGTTTTGTAGGTTAGTTGTCCCATGGATTTGATACCTGGACTCACCAGGATTATTACTTGTTCGATCTCCTGCATTTGGGAGTAGCGCTCACACATTTTGAGTCGAGCCAAGTTTTTGGCGCCATTGCCGGGGATAACAGTACTTGTAAGCTACAATTTCAGTTCATATGGAGGAACATTCGGTGAGATCCTTCCATCTTATAATTTAGGATTTTTATTAGTTTTTTTGTTTTGTTTTCTCTTTATAAAAAAATTCAAAAAAATGGAATACATGGAATTCTATAGCACAAACAATTGGTATGATGCAGAGCACAATGCTGCACACAAGCATATGATGGAGAAGCTCAAGATCATTGGCTTTAATCAAACAGACTGTGAAACTTTCTTTCAGGCCTGGAGGAGGTTTACAGACATAGTATCGAGCTATCTGCAGCATAGGTACATAAAGAAAGCGCTTATGGAGTCCTTATCTGGACTAAGACCTCAGCTGCAGGAATTTTTGGGAGTCATGACGCTGACAGAGGCGTGGAAATACATGGAGTCCTTACAAGAGACTGATCAGATCATTAATGAGACTTCAGAGTGCGATTCAACGTAGCCTTCATGCCTTGATCAAGGAGAGCAAAGCGTAGACGTACCATTACAACCCTTGAACGGGGAAGTTTATTCGCTCATTCAGACACAGGAGGCTACATCCCATCAATTCCTAGAAAACTTCCTTGCTCGGAGTCGGAAAATTCAGCAATCCATTGAAAATCTTACTCTGATTGCCACTTGCTTAGAAGAAAGTAATTCTTTTGAAATTCAATTTCCAGAATCTAATGTGAGTTCATCTTCTATTGCATGTATATCGAGCGAGCTATGTCATGATGAGGTCACGAATAATAAGATTCACATGGCAGGAAGTGTGTGCAAAGGAGGGGATACGCTTGCAATTTTGGATGAACAGGAGGAGGAGACAGCTAGGGACACGTGTTTAGATATTATCGCTATGGAGCCCGATCCACTCTTTCCCCCAGTTTTTTCCCAAAATCATTTATCCCTCTGTACAATGACAGAGCATCATACCGAGAGTAGTGCATATCTTTCAGGGAGTAGTCATCAACATGTTTTAATTTATTTCACCTATTTTGATGACTACATTTGGAATATTTTTGTTGCGAAGAATTGTAGACTAATTTGGACTGACATAACTCATCTCTTACAGGACATATATAATCAATTTATAGATATGCTTGGAGTTGTGTTGCTGGGGTCCAATTTAGCCATTGGAGGAAGATTACTCACCGAGAAGCGCAATGAGTTAATAGAACAACTTCCTCCACCATTAAAGATTCGGGATCCGCCATTTGACCACGGTGTGTTCTTTCCATTAGCGTAGATTTTATATGCTTTCTAGGATGCTTTCTTTTGAATAGTCTCGTACCCTCTTCGAATTGAGGACAATATACATCTTTAGTTTGGGAGAGTGTATGAGACCTTAGGATTTTTTTAAAAAACAAGGCAAAAGAAAAGAATAAATCACCATTCTCATCATTTAAAACTCCTTCACTTACCACAAATGCGGATGATTATGCATTGATTGAGTTCTAAAAATTGTTTATGGCTTGAATTAATTTTTTTTCTTCTTCATGGAATTACTGTTTATATGCTATTCATGAAAACTTTCAATTGCCATGATTAATATCTCGAAATAGTTCGAATTTATTTCATGCATGCTACGGTGATGAAAAAGCTTAAGTATACACAATTTATTAGAATAGTCTTCAAGTTGAAGATGAATTTGGCCATTGCTATTAATGTTTATGTTCGAAGAATGGGTGTTGAATTGCTTATGAAGCAAAAAGAAAAATGCAAAAAAAGTGAAAAAGAAAAAAAAAAGTGCATCGTTCCCTTGGGTTCATTGATTAGCCGGGTTTTCGTGCCTCAGGAAGCATTGGAGATTCGCGTCGAAAGAGGGATGAATGGGGAGTGCATTCAAAAAAAAGAAGAAGAAGAAAATAAAACTTAGATGATTCGAGTATTAAGTTCGAGGGGCTCGTCTAAGCCTAATGTCTGAAGGTCGTCTTGGCCTAGGAATCATTAACTGAAAACTCGCTACATGGATTATTCTAAGTCGTCAAAAGAAAAGAAAAAAGAAAGAACAAAAGAGAAGGAAATGTTGAATAAATTAAGCAATTTCAATACCCATGATTTGAACGATCTTTTTGAGATGCCAATTCCTTGGAAACAAGAAAACTAGACTATAACGACGTGTTATACTTTCGCTTGTGCAAAACGATGCGTACATGTTATTTATTCAAACTAAATTAGACAAAATATCATGTGATTGATCTTGTTCATGAATTGGGTATATTGATAGTCAAAATCATGTTGGAAAGCGTATCATTGAGCCATGCCATAAGCGATTGCTACAATTTATTGTTTTATTAATCATCCGACTTAATCGCTCTTTTTGCTAGGGACTAGCAAATCGCTAGTTGAAGGGTGTGATTCGGGTTGAATATTTCATATTTAACACCCCATTTGGCCCTATTTTGTGCTTATTTGATGCTTAATTGGTCTCCAATACGTTCATACTTTGTATATCATCATTTATTAGAGCAAATCATTGATTTGTGCACAAGTATGAATTTTATTGAGTATTTCTGCACTTTTTATATTTTTCATGGCTATATCTCGATCTCACGATTCCAACGACTATTTATTTGTATTTTTCTGAGATTTGTGCTAATTACTGTGAATTTTTGAATGCAGAATACCAATTAATTGGAGAAATACGCTCGAAATACGCGAAAAATACAAAAATACAGTCGCTGGAACCGTAGCCGCTTCAATACTCGACACATGGCGTCTCTACATCAAATCCTGCCTTTTTAATCGACGGTGCAGATCGATTCGAGGCCACGCGAAATCAAGGGCGACGCGGCTAAAGATGACCCGTTCGATCTTGATCGAACAGACGTCGACATTCCAAATTCAAAACATAGCAGCGATCGACATTGAGGGTGACGCGGCTACTTTCCATCCGTTGAGATCAGATCGCACGGCTACTATTCTCTCCGATGCGAACTCGGAGCAGTGCGATAGCAGGCGCCGAGCGAACGAACGGGCGAGCCACGTGTCAGGCGGAGATTCAATCCCGCTTTCGACGTGCCGCTGCGATTTGCACCGACCAAAGAAGCGGGTTTGGTTCGATTTTGTGTGCGAATTTGGGACCCGTTAAGCACATTAAACCCGCAATGACTTGTATTTAAGGTATTCTAGGGTTTTTATTGCGTATTCTGGCATATTGGGGGCTCTAGGAGCCGTATTTCGCCATGAAATTTGGAGGCCCTTGGGACAGAGGCTAGTTCTATCATCTGAAGGAGATTTGGGGCTATTTGGAGAGAATTGGTGACATTTTCCTATCTCTAGCCTTGTATTTTGCGTATTTGGCTTAGAATTGAAGTATTATTCACGTATTTTGATGTTTTATGATGTATTTGTCTATGAATACTGATTATAATCTCTCCATGCATGGTTAATCTTCATATGTGTTGGTGTTGATGTAGTTAGGGTGTTGTAATCGTTGATTTTGATATCTTTTCGCCCTATTTGCATCGTATAATAACATATTTCGTCGATTTATATATATATCGTGTTTGGGTATGTTATACGGAGACGTGGGCATGCTTGAATAGAATAAGATCTTTGCGGACTTATTCGTTATGCGACCCGAGAGGGCACTTGTGTGTATTTTCTTTATGAAATTGACGTTATACGTGATTAACTCTTTGGCACTATTTCATGCTATTTATCGCCATATTTTCCGACGTTCTTGTACCCTAATCGGACGAAAAGTTGAGTTATAGAAAAGGTATTATTAATCGTTGATTGCACACACCCTAATGAAATCAATACCAACACATACTCTCCATATTAGTACCCTAAATCGAATTCACCGTAGTTATCGTAGGATTTTATTTTATTATCTTAAACTCTTGATACCATAGCTTTAGGTCATTGGTTATTACCTTATTATTACTCTTTACAAACTGAAGTTCGTGGTTTTGCAGGTCAGTTGTCCCGTGGATTCGATACATAGACTCACCATGATTATTACTTGTTCGATCTCCTGCATTTAAGAGTAGTGCTCACACATTTTGAGTCGAGCCAAGTTTTTGGCGCCGCTGCCGGGGATAACGGTACTTGTAAGCTACAATTTCAGTTCTTATGGAGGAACATTCGGTGAGATCATTCCATCTTATAGTGTAGGATTTTTATTAGTTTTTTGTTTTGTTTTCTCTTTATAAAAAAATTCAAAAAAAATGGAATACATGGAATTCTATAGCACAAACAATTGGTATGATGCAGAGTACAATGCTGCACACAAGCATATGATGGAGAAGCTCAAGATCGTTGGCTTTAATCAGACAGACTGTGAAACTTTCTTTCAGACCTGGAGGAGGTTCACAGACATAGTATCGAGATATCCGCAGCATGTGTACACAAAGAAAGCGCTTATGGAGTCCTTCTTATCTGGACTACGACCACAGCTGCAGGAATTTTAGGGAGTCATGGCGCTGACAAAGGCGTGAAAATACATGGAGTCCTTACAAGAGACTGATCAGATCATTAATGAGACTTCAGAGTGTGATTCAACGGAGCCTTCATGCCTTGATCAAGGAGAGCAAAGCGTAGACGTACCATTGGAACCCTTGAAAGAGGAAGTTTATTCGCTCATTCAGACACAGGAGGCTACATCCCATCAATTCCTAGAAAACTTCCTTGCTCGGAGTTGGCAAATTCAGCAATCCATTGAAAATCTTACTCTGATTGCCACTTGCTTAGAAGAAAGTAATTCTTTTGAAATTCAATTTCCAGAATCTAATGTGAGTTCATCTTCTATTGTAGGTATATCGAGTGAGCCATGTCACGATGAGGTCACGAATAATAACATTCACATGGCAGGAAGTGTGTGCAAAGGAGAGGATACGCTTGCAATTTTGGATGAACATGAGGAGAAGACAGCTAGGGACACGTGTTTAGAGATTATCGCTATGGAGCCCGATCCACTCTTTCCCCAGTTTTTTTTCCCAAAATCATTTATCCCTCTCCACAATGACAGAGCATCATACCTAGAGTAGTGCATATCTTTCAGGGAGTAGTCATCAACATGCTTTAATTTATTTCACCTATTTTGATGACTATATTTGGAATATTTTTGTTGCGAAGAATTGTAGACTAATTTGGACTGACATTACTCATCTCTGGCAGGACATATATAATCACTTTATAGAGATGCTTGGAGTTGTGTTGCTGGGGGTCCAATTTAGCCATTGGAGGAAGATTACTCGTCGAGGAGCGCAAGGAGCAAATAGAACAACTTCCTCCACCATTAAAGATTTGGGATCTGCCATTTGACCACGTTGTGTTCTTTCCATTAGCGTAGATTTTATATGCTTTCTAGGATGCTTTCTTTTGAATAGTCTCGTACCCTCTTCGACATTGAGGACAATGTCCTTCTTTAGTTGGGGGGAGTGTATGAGACCTTAGGATTTTTTTTAAAAACAAGGCAGAAGAAAAGAATAAATCACCATTCTCATCATTTAAAACTCCTTCACTTACCACAAATGAGGATGATTATGAATTGATTGAGTTCTAAAAATTGTTTATGGCTTGAATTAATTTTTTCCTTCTTCATGGAATTACTGTTAATATGCTATTCATGAAAACTTTCAATTGCCATGATTAATATCTCGAAATAGTTCGAATTTATTTCATGCATGTGAAAAACCTCAAGTATACACGATTTATTAGAATAGTCTTCAAGTTGAAGAGGAATTTGGCCGTTGTTATTAATGTTTATGTTCGAAGAATGGGTGTTGAATTGCTTATGAAGAAAAAAGAAAAATGCAAAACAAAGTGAAAAAGAAAAAAAGTGCATCGTTCCCTTGAGTTCATTGATTAGCCGGGTCTTCGTGCCTTAGGAAGCATTGGAGATTCGCGTCGAAAGAGGGATGAATGGGAGTGCATTCAAAAAAAATAAAAATAAAATAAAACTTAGATGATTCGAGTATTAAGTTCGAGGGGCTCGTCTAAGCCTAATGTCTGAAGGTCGTCTGGCCTAGGAATCATTAACTGAAAACTCGCTACATGGATCATTCTAAGTCGTCAAAAGAAAAGAAAAAAGAATGAAAAAAAGAGAAGTAAATGTTGAATAAACTAATCAATTTCAATACCCATGATTTGAACGATCTTTTTGAGATGCCAATTCCTTGGAAACAAGAAAACTAGAATATAACGACCCTTATACTTTTGCTTGCGCAAAACGATGCGTACATGTTATTTATTCAAACTAAATTAGAGAAAATATCATGTGATTGATCTTGTTCATGGATTGTGTATATTGATGGTCAAAATCATGTTGGAAAGCGTATCATTGAGCCATGCCATAAGCGATTGCTAGAATTTATTGTTTTATTAATCATCCGACTTAACCGCTCTTTTTGCTAGGGACTAGCAAATCGCTAGTTGGAGGGTGTGATTCGGGTTGAATATTTCATATTTAACCCCCCATTTGGCCCTATTTTGTGCTTATTTGATGCTTAATTGGCCTCCAATACGTTCGTATTTTGTATATCATCATTTATTAGAGCAAATCATTGATTTGTGCACAAAATATGAATTTTATTGAGTATTTCTGCA
Source organism: Scilla litardierei (assembly GCA_030789695.1). Taxonomy (NCBI): domain Eukaryota; kingdom Viridiplantae; phylum Streptophyta; class Magnoliopsida; order Asparagales; family Asparagaceae; genus Scilla; species Scilla litardierei. The sequence goes on from CM061134.1 coordinate 122,910,470, forward strand.
CTTTTTATATTTTTCATGGCTAGATCTCGATCTCACGATTCCAACGACTATTTATTTGTATTTTTCTGAGATTTGTGCTAATTACTGTGAATTTTTGAATGCAGAATACCAATTAATTGGAGAAATACGCTCGAAATACGCGAAAAATACGAAAATACGGTCACTGCAACCGTAGCCGCTTCAATACTAGACACGTGGCGTCTCTGCATCAAATCCCGCCTTTTAATCGACGGTGCAGATCGATTCGAGGCCGCGTGAAATCAAGGGCGACGCGGCTAAAGATGATCCGTTCGATCTTGATCGAACAGACGTCGACATTCCAAATTCAAAACACAGCAGCGATCAACATTGAGGGCGATGCGGCTACTTTCCATCCGTTGAGATCAGATCGCACGGCCACTATTCTCTCCGATGCGAACTCGGAGCAGTGTGATTGCAGGTGCCGAGCGAACGAACGGGCGAGCCACGTGTCAGGCGGAGATTCAATCCCGCTTTCAACATGTGGCTGCGATTTGTGCAGACCAAAGAAGCGGATTTGGTTCGATTTTGGGTGCGAATTTGGGACCCGTCAAGCACATAAAACCAGCAATGACTTGTATTTAAGGTATTCTTGGGTTTTTTGCGTATTCTTGCGTATTGGGGGCTCTAGGAGCCGTATTTCGCCATGAAATTAGGAGGCCTTGGTGACAGAGGCTAGTTCTATCATCTGAAGGAGATTTGGGGCTATTTGGAGAGAATTGGTGACATTTTTCCTATCTCTAGCCTTGTATTTTGCGTATTTGACTTAGAATTGAAGTATTATTCACGTATTTTAATGTTTTTATGATGTATTTGTCTATGAATACTGATTATAATCTCTCCATGCATGGTTAATCTTCATATGTGTTGGTGTTGATGTAGTTAGGGTGTCGTAATCGTTGATTTTGATATCTTTTCGCCCTATTTGTATCGTATAATCACATATTTCGTCGATTTATATATATATCGTGTTTGGGTATGTTATACGGAGACGTGAGCATGCTTGAATAGAATAGGATCTTTGCAGACTTATTCGTGATGCGACCCGAGAGGGCACTTGTGTTTATTTTCTTTATGAAATTGACGTTATACGTGATTAACTCTTTGGCACTATTTCATGCTATTTATCGCCATATTTTCTGACGTTCTCGTGCCCTAACCGGACGAAACGTTGAGTTATAGAAAAGGTATTATTAATTGTTGATTGCACACACCCTAATGAAATCAATACCAACACATACTCTCCATATTAGTGTTGAGCATTGGACTTCTCCCTACTTGGTGTTAATGATGAGCAAACATAAATACTTGTGACTAATCCCCTATTTTGCAGTTAATCCATTGCCTAAGCTTATTATGAAGATCAACTAGCAATGGATGACTCACAAACGTCACTAAAGGTAAATGACATGAATTGGATGATCGTAGATTGTTGATTGAAGCTCCGTAAAGACTTCAAGCTCATACGATGGAAAGAAGAGATTATTTGTCAATGTAATTTTTCTTTTATCTCTTCTAGTATGTAGCTTAGAAGTAGAACCTTGGTGGAGCACTCACACACATCTACATTCTGTCATAGGACATCATTAGACCTTTGTCCTTTGATCCCAATTCAATTCTCTTTTGTTTGTGCTAGGATTGTTTATAACAGCCGACTGCTTAACAGTTTACAGTCGCCTGTCCCAAAAACAGTCGACTGTGTTTTGTTCTACAGACGCCTGTTATGCACAGACTATTACAATATAGTTTTGGGCCTTCTCTGATTATTTCGCACATGCTACTGATGAACAATTCCCATGCACCTGTCCTAGTGACAGTCGACTGTGTGTTGTAAATCAGTCGCCTGTCTCTCCATGCCCAAACTCTGTTTGATCTGATTTCTACGGCCAGTCGACTTATGCTGTATATACAGTTGACTGTCTATTAGATCAGTCGACTGTCTATGCTGCAACAGTCGCCTGTCTGTAAGTCATTTCTTTGACTAAGCTCTCTGGAAATTTCTCTTGATTTTGACAGTCGTCTGTTTAAGGTTTTACAGTCGCCTGTTCTGATTAACAGTCGACTGTGTTCCTTGCATCAGTCGTCTGTCCTGTATCTTGTGAGATTTCCGGTATTTGTCTAACTTACTCTTCTCTCGGCCAGTCGCCTGTCGAAGAAATTACAGTCGCCTATTGGTTTAACAGACGACTGTCTTTGCTTCATCAGTCGACTGTCCACGTGGTAAGTTACCGTTATGAATTCTTACCTACCCTTGCTGACTGTGCAACAGTCGACTGTGGATTGTTCAACAGTCGACTGTCACGAGTTCAGATTATATCCGTTGAGATTTTTCTCACGGATTTCGATTGGGTTTTTGCCTAAACTGTTTTGTGGATTTGAGAAAGCTATAAATAGAGCTTCTACTGTTTCATTGGAAGGTTACTCATTCATTGCAAAATCTCTCAAGCTTTCATTTCCAAAGATCTAAGCTCTCAAATCCAAAGCCCTAAGTATTTCCAAATCTTGTTCTCTTGCTCTCCAACCTAGAACCAAAGATTGATCTTCTAGGCAATTGGTGCAGTCAAGAGAAAGGTCTTTCTCCTCTCTTCCAAGAGAGTTCTTCAACACACATCACACTTCTCCTTCAGTTCTACTTCAAGGCATAGGTGATTGTAAGTGTTGCTTTCATATTTCATAACTTTCGTTATTTGAATTGTGTTCTCGGTTGTGAGAGTATTTTTGCTTTCTCCCTGGTTGTGGGAGTCAAGGACATCGATTGTATTCGATTGCACTTGTAGGGTTGCTATAAGTGGGCTTTAAGGAAACCTAAAGTTAGGGTTCTAACTTGAGTATCCGGTGGTATCCGGGTGGTAGGGACGTAGGATTACCGGGAACAAGTCGGGAGTTGACTTGGGTAATCCGAACCCTTGAAACATCTCTGTGTTTGAGTGTGTTTCTCTTTGGGTCATTTTTCTATTCTGCACTATTTGTTGGATTGCATTTTATTTGGCGTAAATTCCTTTTAAATTTGCATAAACACTATTCAACCCCCCCTTCTAGTGTTTTCCCCATAGACAGTGTCCTTACAATTGGTATCAGAGCGCAAGGTTTGATCTATGGCATCCAATAACAACAACGTTCCTCCGCCGCCTACGTACATCAATCATGACCGTGATGGAGCGTCCACTCTTTTCGAAGGTCAATCTACGGTACGTCCTCCACGTTTCAATGGTACTAATTTTGGCTATTGGAAGTGTAGGATGGAGACATTCCTTAGGATTGCTTCTCTTTGGAGAACTCTCCACAAGGTGTACGTCGAGCCCACCGAAGAGGACTTCGAGAAATGGATGACTTCCGAGAAGTCCACCGAAGTCAACAACGCTAAAGCAATGAACGCTCTTCATTGTACGTTGGATCCGAATGAGTTCAACAAGATATGCACATGTAAGAGTGCATATCAAATTTGAAACCATCTCATCGTTACCCACGAGGGAACGAATAAGGTAAAGCTTTCAAAGTTATATGTTGCCGTGCAAAACTTCGACTTGTTTCATATGCAGGAAAATGAGAGCATTGCGTCGATGTACGGACGCTTTACCGACATCAGAAATGAATTGGAAGCCCTTGGCCAAATCTACACCGAACCTGAAAAGGTAAGTAAGATCATCATGGGGATGACCTCCAAATGGGAAAGAAGAGCAATCGCCATTGAGGAGGTCAATGACTTGAAGAACTACACCGTGGTGAATCTCATCGGGACTCTTATGTCTTACGACGTAAGACGGGATAACCGATTGAAGATTCGAGCCATGATGAATACCTCGGAGGCCAAAAAGAAAGGTTTGGCATTCAACACCAATTCATCATCCTCCGAAAGTGATGAATCCGAGAATGAGATGGATTTGGGTGAAATGGCTCAAATGGCGAAGAAGTTCCAACGCTTCTTCCGCAAAGGTAAATTTTCCTCAAACAAACGTTTTGAGTCTACTAATGCTACTTCCTCTCTTTGTTATAAGTGTAATAAGCCAGGGCACATCAAGAGGGATTGCCCAATGCAAACAACAAAGAAAAATGGAAGGCACCAAAGTACCACAAGTCCGACAAGAATAAAAGAGACAAGAAGAAAGGACTCGTAGGTACCTTTGATGACTCAAGTGATGACTCATCAAGCGATTCCGATGATGAGAAGGGTGAGAGCGCCCACATGTGTTTCATGGCACTTGAAGACCCACTCTCGGATGAGATTGATTTCGACACGGATGACACCGAGGTAACAATGGATGAACTTCGTATAGCCAATGAAGAACTATTTTCTAAATACCAATCTTTAATGCTTAGATACACTAGCTTAAAGAAATCAAGTGTTAGCAATTCATCCATTCCATGCATTATCAACAATGACACCATTGTTGATACTTTAACTCTTGAGAAAGCAAACTTAGCTTCTCAAAATGTCACATTGAGAGATTAGGTGAATTCCCTCAAATCTCAACTAGATCAAACACATCCCAAGGATAATAGTGATCTAGTTACACGTCACACACAATTGGGTTTAGAGAACGATTCTCTTAAAACCCAAGTGCACGAGCTCAAAGTACGGGTGTCCACCTTGGATACCAACATTTCTTCTTTAAAAGAGAAATATGAGCTCATGTCCTCCCGTATTGTGAGATTCAATAAGGGAAAAGGACAATTGGATGATTTGCTTGCAAACCAATTTCCGGCCACACATCGTGTTGGCCTTGGATTTGTAAAAGCGAATGCATCTAATGCTCGCACCTCCTATAGCGGTGTCACTATAGATTTTGTGAGGTCTTCCTCAGGTGCATCCACAAGTGGTGTCAAAGACACTATAGGTAGCAATCCTACCAAGAATGTCACCACATCACCTTCTCTTCCTTTTGGCAAGAAACTCACTAAGGGTGGAAACCAAAAGCAAGGCCATGCTTATATGTACACTAACACTCATCCACGTAGGAAACCTCCTCCTTCACAAGTGGATAATCATGACACATTCTATGCTCTGCACCCACGGACACGTACACAACCACACATGAGAAATACTCATGTACGTGCTCCTGTACACCCGTATGCTTATACGCATCATTCCTTCATGTATGCTCATCCTCCACATGTCATGCATGATCCTTATACTTCATATAATATGCATGTTCCCAAGCATACATATCATCCTAGAATGTACAATGCATATCCTCCACCACATCTCTATGCTAGAAATCATGTTCCTAAGAAGCATGCACCACATAGAAATCCAACACATATGCATGCAACTAGGAATAGGACTCCCAAGATGTACACTATTTGGGATCCTAAGAACACTAGTCTAAATGTTAGGAATGCTTATGTTGATTCCTACTTTCATGATGTGATTAGAAATAGTAACTATGTTGGGAAGCGGAAGTCCACTTGGACTTGGCTTCCAAAGGGCTAATCCCCCTGGACCCAACAAACATTGGGTACCATAAGCTTATGGTATATTATATAGGTACCCAAGAGAAAGAAGAAGAGCAATAAATGCCTTATTAGCTCTAAAGGGAAAGGATGGATTCTTGATAGCTGTTGCTCCAAACACATGACGGGGGATCCCTCATTGCTCTCCGAAGTGATTAGCATCAAGGATGGTGCAACGGTCACTTTTGGAGGTAATCAAAAGGGAACCATCATTGGAGTAGGTATCGTTGGTAATCCTTCCAAACCTTTAATTACTTATGTTTATCTTGTTAGTGGTTTGTGTCACAATCTCATTTCCATTAGTCAACTTTGTGACAAAGGTTACAAGGTTAACTTTGGAGAAGGATTGTGTACTATTGTTGATTATGATTCAAATGTTTTATTTTCCGGTATTAGGCGTAAAAATATTTATTATTTGAGCTTGCCTAAAACCGTAGAACATTGCTTAGTTGCTAACACAAGTGAACAACTATTATGGCATCGCCGTTTTGGTCATGTTCACTTCAAGCACTTATATAAGTTAGCTAAGCATGATCTAGTCAAAGGTTTTCCTAAGATTGTCTTTAATAAGAAAAACTTTTGTGATTCATGTCAAAGAGGTAAACTAAGTAAATCTTCATTTAAGCTTAAAGAAGGGATTACTTCTAAGAGGCCCCTAGAACTTCTACATTTAGATTTATTTGGGCCAACTAGAACCGCTTCTTTAGGTAATGCTCATTATGGACTAGTTGTCGTTGACGACTTTTCTAGATTTACTTGGGTCTCATTCTTAACTAATAAGAATGAAGCTCATGAAGAGTTTACCAAATTTGCAAAGAAGATTCAGAATCTTTTAGGATCCACCATTATCACTATTCGTAGTGATCATGGAGGAGAATTTGAGAATGAGTTTTTATTAAGTTTTGTGATGACTCCGGGATAACTCATAACTTTTCCTTTCCTCGTGCTCCACCACAAAATGGTGTTGTAGAAAGAAAAAATAGGACTCTTATTGAGTGTGCTCGCACTATGCTCCATGATAGTCATTGAGGACTATAATTTTGGGCAGAAGCGGTGCACACGGCATGTTATGTGCTCAATAGGATCCTTGTGAGACCCCGAACAAACAAAACTTGTTTTGAGTTGTTTTATAATAAAAAGCCTCAAGTGAAATATTTTCGTGTTTTTGGTTCAAAATGTTTTATAAAGAACACCTTTGGTAATTTCGACAAATTCGAGCCAAGATCCGATGAAGGAATTTTTGTTGGATATTCCACACGTAGCAAATCCTACCGGATATACAACAAAACTTCTTCAACAATTGAGGAATCACTTCACGTATCGTTTTATGAAGATTTTGATTTTCCTCATGTTGATGATGATAATGTAGAGATTCTTTGTGATTCTCTGAATAATGTTAAGATCAATGATACTTTTGTTGAAACTAACACTTCTAACGAAGCTGTTGAAGTTGTTCCTAGTGATCCAGGTATACCCAAAGCTTACCCGACCGTTCGCAACCATCCCCATAACCAAATTATTGGAGATATTGGTGTGGGTGTTTGAACGAGATCAAGAATTGAAGAATTCTCTCATTGCGCATTTGTCTCTACCATTGAGCCAAAGAACATCCAAGAAGCTTTTGAGGATAGCTCTTGGATTGTGGTAATGGAAGAAGAACTAATGCAATTCGAGAGAAACGAAGTTTGGAAACTTGTACCTCTTCCAAGTGGTCACCAAGTTATTGGGACCAAATGGATCTTCAAGAACAAGACGGATGAAAACGAGGTAATCACACGGAACAAAGCAAGGTTAGTAGCTCAAGGCTACCGGCAAGAGGAAGGTATTGATTTCGAAAAATCTTTTGCCCCCGTAGCTAGATTAGAAGCTATTAGGTTGCTTTTATCTTTTGCATCCCAGAATAATTTTAAATTATTTCAAATGGATGTTAAAAGTGCATTTTTAAATGGGTTTGTCAATGAAGAATTCTATGTTTCTCAACCTCCCAGTTTTATTCATGAAAAATTTCCAAACCATGTTTTCAAACTTAGGAAAGCGTTGTATGGATTGAGACAAGCTCCTATAGCTTGGTATGATCGTCTTAAGACCTTTTTTTGAATTTAGGTTTTAAAATGGGAGAAGTTGATTCTACACTCTTCATTAAAGATTATGAAAATGACATTCTTTTGATTCAAGTTTATGTAGACGATATTATTTTCGGTTCTACTAACTTTAATCTTTGTCAAGAATTTTCCAAGTCTATGAAGGATGAGTTTGAGATGAGCCACATGGGAGAGCTCACCTACTTCCTTGGATTGCAAATTCGACAAATGGAGAATGGCACGTTCATACATCAGACAAAGTACACAGGGGAGCTTATTAAGCGATTCGGGATGGAATCGTCTTCAAGCAGAAGGACTCCCATGAGTACTACCACTCATCTACACAAGGATGAAAGAGGAAAAGATGTAGACGTTCGTCTATATCGAGGTATGATCGGTAGCTTACTTTACTTAACCGCTAGTAGGCCCGATATCATGTTTTTCGTATGTCTTTGTGCTAGATATCAAGCAAGACCTAAGGAGTCACACTTGATTGCGGTTAAATGAATATTTCGTTATCTCAATCAATCCCTAGATTATGGGTTACTCTACCCTAAGTCTAGCACATATGAGTTAATCTCATATAGTGATACCGACTTTGCCGGATGCAAGTCCGACAGGAAAAGTACTAGTGGCACTTGCCATTTCTTAGGAAATTCCTTAGTTTCTTGGTTTTCTAAGAAACAGAATTCGGTGTCATTGTCCACGACTGAATCGGAATATATTACCGCGGGTCTTGCATGTGCACAAGTTCTTTGGATGAGACACACTCTTAGTGACTATGGTGTCAATTGTGATACTTGCCCTATCATGGTTGATAATCAAAGTGCTATTTATCTTTCCAAGAATCAGGTACACCACTCCCGTACCAAACACATAGATGTGAGACACCATTTTATAAATGATCATGTAGCTAAGAAGGACATCATCTTAGAGTACATTGAAACCCAAAAACAAATTGCCGATATCTTCACTAAACCTCTTAAAGAAGATCCATTTGTGAGGTTGCGTGGAGAATTGGGAATTATGGGTGAATCTGAAATCTAGAAGCTCAATCTTTCATGTTATAACTCCTTATTGAGCTCATATCTTTTTGTTGTCTTTATTCATGTGCTTTATTGTTTTATGAGTTTAAGAAAGGCAATTGTGACTTATTTGATTTCATGAGTTTTGAGTTTGATTGGAGTAATTCGTGGTTCAATGGATTTATTGTCTTTATAATGATTTTACGATGTATTTGTGATTAGAGTATAGGTCCTAGGGTGAGTGTTCTTATTCTCTAGAATTCTATCTCACTGTGCACTTTTGGACCAGGACAGACGACTGTCTTTCCTTCGACAGTCGACTGCCCTACTCTATCTCCTCAGTCTGAGAATTGGTATCTTCCGTACAGCCGACTGATGACTGTTTTACAGTCGACTGTTAATTTAACAGGCGGCTGCATGTTTAGTCATCAGGCGACTGTACTCTCTGTCGAATTTTTACAGTGTTCTCTGTTATTTTTGATGAACTGTATTAATTCTCGGCCAACCAACTGTTGAGTATATGTCAGTCGACTGTCCAATGGACAGGCGACTGCATGTTCTTGCCAGTCGACTGCCTCTCTCTCTGAGCTTTATTTTTATCACTTCATCCAGTCGACTGAAATTTGTTCATCAGTCGACTGTCTTTTGTTGTGACGGTTCAAGTGATTTGATCCGAGCCGTCAATTCCTTGATCCAACGGCTGAGATTCTTTCCCCTAATTTTATATTCAAGATTGCGCGATCACTTCCCCACGTCGACTCTCTCTCCTCTGATTCGACCGTTCGTCTTCCCGCTCGTTTTCTACTTCAAAACCGCTCGATTTCGCTACCAAATCCGTCGATCTCCTCCCTGCGTGTGTCAATTTTGAGTGTCGTTGCCTTCGTTTTGTCGCTGGACTAGGTTTGATCTCTCTATCTCGTGATAACTCCTGTTAGGGTTCATTCACTTTTGTGTCTTGCCCTAGCTTCGTGTTCGACCATGGCTCTTTTCGATCATTTCTTTCCTAATGTCTCTCTCAATTTCCTCAATGAGCATGTTCCTTCACCGAAGCCTGATCCGACTCCCTCTTCGCCTCAATCTTCGGGAGAGCATCTTCCTGTCACTGTCGGTGACCCTATCCCCTCTGTGCATGCTGCTGAACATCTTCTCAGCCTGCTGAGCATCCTTCTAGGTCCACGGAGTTTCTTCTTCGTTCTTCGTCAGTTGGACGCTCGTGTCTCTGCTCTTGAAATTCTTTCTGTTTCCCTTGATGAGAAGCTCTCGCTTTTGCTTAAGCTTCAGCTAATCTCTTTTAAGCATCATGGTTATCCCGTTCCTCCCGAGTTTCTTGCTATGTTTACTACCTCTGAGAACACTTCTCCTGCTTGTGTTTCTCCTCCTCCTGGCTTCACGCCAAAACCCAATGTGTTTCAGATCTCCGATGCCCAGACTCCACTTCATGTTCCTGCTGAATCATCTGATGTTCGTGCTTCGTCTTCTAAGAGGAAGACTCCAGCTTTTCCTACTCGTCGCTCTGCTCGGCTTTTGTTCCGCTCTTCTGGTCGCCGGTCGGACCCCTCCGTCATTCATATTGACTGAGGCTGCTGCTGCTGTTCTGTTCACTCACCTGAAGACCTTGTTTTATTTTGTGTGGTCTGCTTTTGTTTAGGTTGAGTGATTCATATGATATATTTTTTGATGTATGGTGAATGATGTTGTCAGCAACTCTTTTATATATGTATGGTGATGTACTTCGATGTCGTCATGATGATGTTTTTTTTGTCTTGATCATGATGTATCTTTTTGGGGATGGTCATGTAGGCGACCATCCGTTGATGTACTCTGTTTCTATATATCTAAATACATGATGTTGCATCTTCTCTTGTGTCACACTATGCTATAATGTATATCTTATCTGTGTGATGTATGATATGGTGTCTCCATGTATGCTTCACTCTCCTTGATGTGCTTTTGAGACAATATATGAATTTGATATTGGTTAATTCATGTTATCTTTGTTGTGATGAATTTGTGAAAATTATTTTCATTTCGTATATCTAAAATGTTGATATTGGATTTCAATTCCATTACTCACATGTGTATATGATGAGATTTTATGAGTTTTTGATTCGATATATCTTTATACTCCTTGATTGTTGTTAGTTCGTATTTAGCACTATTATTGTTGTTGTTATTTGCTCCCACCTTTTTGGATAATGCCATAGGGGGAGAGAAATAAACATACAAGATTCATAATGGATGTGCTAAGTATGTTCTAACGCTTGAATCTAATATTTACGTTGCCTTAGATTCAGGGGGAGTAAGATTACAATGAATAGGGATTTTATTTCCTAGATTTCTTGAATTGAATTCATTCATATCTCACTCATTTGCTTCAATTGTTATGTAGATGCTCTAATATTTGTTGACTAACTTGATTAGCATCTATGTAGGGGGAGTAAGTTTTCATTACGCACAATTATTTATCTTTTTGTTTATGTTTGTTTGTCATCATCAAAAAGGGGGAGAATGTTGAGTATTGGACTTCTCCCTACTTGGTGTTAATGATGAGCAAACATAAATACTTGTGACTAATCCCCTATTTTGCAGTTAATCCATTGCCTAAGCTTATTATGAAGATCAACTAGCAATGGATGACTCACAAACGTCATTGAAGGCAAATGATATGAATTGGATGATCGTAGATTGTTGATTGAAGCTCCGTAAAGACTTCAAGCTCATACGATGGAAATAAGAGATTATTCGTCAATGTAATTTTTCTTTTATCTCTTCTAGTATGTAGCTTAGAAGTAGAACCTTGTTGGAGCACTCACACACATCTACATTCTGTCATAGGACATCATTAGACCTTTGTCCTTTGATCCCAATTCAATTCTCTTTTGTTTGTGCTAGGATTGTTTATAACAGCCGACTGCTTAACAGTTTACAGTCGCCTGTCCCAAAAACAGTCGACTGTGTTTTGTTCTACAGACGCCTGTTATGCACAGACTATTACAATATAGTTTTGGGCCTTCTCTGATTATTTCGCACAGGCTACTGATGAACAATTCACAGGCGCCTGTCCTAGTGACAGTCGACTGTGTGTTGTAAATCAGTCGCCTGTCTCTCCATGCCCAAACTCTGTTTGATCTGATTTCTACGGCCAGTCGACTTATGCTGTATATACAGTTGACTGTCTATTAGATCAGTCGACTGTCTATGCTGCAACAGTCGCCTGTCTGTAAGTCATTTCTTTGACTCAGCTCTCTGGAAATTTCTCTTGATTTTGACAGTCGTCTGTTTAAGGTTTTATAGTCACCTGTTCTGATTAACAGTCGACTGTGTTCCTTGCATCAGTCGTCTGTCCTGTATCTTGTGAGATTTCCAGTATTTGTCTAACTTACTCTTCTCTCGGCCAGACGCCTGTCGAAGAAATTACAGTCGCCTATTGGTTTAACAGACGACTATCTTTGCTTCATCAGTCGACTGTCCACGTGGTAAGTTACCATTCTGAATTCTTACCTACCCTTGCTGACTGTGCAACAGTCAACTGTGGATTGTTCAACAGTCGACTGTCGCGAGTTCAGATTATATCCGTTGAGATTTTTCTCACAGATTTCGATTGGGTTTTTGCCTAAACTGTTTTGTGGATTTGAGAAAGCTATAAATAGAGCTTCTACTGTTTCATTGGAAGGTTACTCATTCATTGCAAAATCTCTCAAGCTTTCATTTCCAAAGATCTAAGCTCTCAAATCCAAAGCCCTAAGTATTTCCAAATCTTGTTCTCTTGCTCTCCAACCTAGAACCAAAGATTGATCTTCTAGGCAATTGGTGCAGTCAAGAGAAAGGGCTTTCTCCTCTCTTCCAAGAGAGTTCTTCAACACACATCACACTTCTCCTTCAAGTTCTACTTCAAGCATAGGTGATTGTAAGTGTTGCTTTCATATTTCATAACTTTCGTTATTTGAATTGTGCTCTCGGTTGTGAGAGTGGTTTTGCTTGCTCCCTGGTTGTGGGAGTCAAGGACATTGATTGTATTCGATTGCACTTGTAGGGTTGCTACAAGTGGGCTTTAAGGAAACCTCAAGTTAGGGTTCTAACTTGAGTATCCGGTGGTATCCGGGTGGTAGGGACGTAGGATTACCGGGAACAAGTCGGGAGTTGACTTGGGTAATCCGAACCCTTGAAACATCTCTGTGTTTGAGTGTGTTTCTCTTTGGGTCATTTTTCTATTATGCACTATTTGTTGGATTGCATTTTATTTGGCGTAAATTCCTTTTAAATTTGCATAAACACTATTCAACCCCCCTTCTAGTGTTTTCCCCATAGACAGTGTCCTTACAATTGGTATCAGAGCGCAAGGTTTTATCTATGGCATCCAACAACAACAACGTTCCTCCGCCGCCTACGTACATCAATCATGACCGTGATGGAGCGTCCACTCTTTTCGAAGGTCAATCTACGGTACATCCTCCACGTTTCAATGGTACTAATTTTGGCTATTGGAAGTGTAGGATGGAGACATTCCTTATGATTGCTTCTCTTTGGAGAACTCTCCACAAGGTGTACGTCGAGCCCACCGAAGAGGACTTCGAGAAATGGACGACTTCCGAGAAGTCCACCGAAGTCAACAACGCTAAAGCAATGAACGCTCTTCATTGTGTGTTGGATCCGAATGAGTTCAACAAGATATGCACATGTAAGAGTGCATATCAAATTTGGAACCATCTCATCGTTACCCACGAGGGAACGAATAAGGTAAAGCTTTCAAAGTTATATGTTGCCGTTTAAAACTTCGACTTGTTTCATATGCAGGAAAATGAGAGCATTGCATCGATGTACGGACGCTTTACCGACATCACAAATGAATTGGAAGCCCTGGGCCAAATCTACATCGAACCTGAAAAGGTAAGGAAGATCATCATAGGGATGACCTCCAAATGGGAAAGAAGAGCAATCGCCATTGAGGAGGTCAATGACTTGAAGAACTACACCGTGGTGAATCTCATCGGGACTCTTATGTCTTACGACGTAAGACGGGATAACCGATTGAAGATTCGAGCCATGATGAATACCTCGGAGGCCAAGAAGAAAGGTTTGGCATTCAACACCAATTCATCATCCTCCGAAAGTGATGAATCCGAGAACGAGATGGATTTGGGTGAAATGGCTCAAATGGCGAAGAAGTTCCAACGCTTCTTCCGCAAAGGTAAATTTTCCTCAAACAAACGTTTTGAGTCTACTAATGCTACTTCCTCTCTTTGTTATAAGTGTAATAAGCCAGGGCACATCAAGAGGGATTGCCCAATGCAAACAACAAAGAAAAATGGAAGGCACCAAAGTACCACAAGTCCGACAAGAATAAAAGAGACAAGAAGAAAGGACTCGTAGGTACCTTTGATGACTCAAGTGATGACTCATCAAGCGATTCCGATGATGAGAAGGGTGAGAGCGCCCACATGTGTTTCATGGCACTTGAAGACCCACTCTCGGATGAGATTGATTTCGACACGGATGACACCGAGGTAACAATGGATGAACTTCGTATAGCCAATGAAGAACTATTTGCTAAATACCAATCTTTAATGCTTAGATACACTAGCTTAAAGAAATCAAGTGTTAGCAATTCATCCATTCCATGCATTATCAACAATGACACCATTGTTGATACTTTAACTCTTAAGAAAGCAAACTTAGCTTCTCAAAATGTCACATTGAGAGATTAGGTGAATTCCCTCAAATCTCAACTAGATCAAACACATCCCAAGGATAATAGTGATCTAGTTACACGTCACACACAATTGGGTTTAGAGAAAGATTCTCTTAAAACCCAAGTGCACGAGCTCAAAGTACGGGTGTCCACCTTGGATACCAACATTTCTTCTTTAAAAGAGAAATATGAGCTCATGTCCTCCCGTATTGTGAGATTCAATAAGGGAAAAGGACAATTGGATGATTTGCTTGCAAACCAATTTCCGGCCACACATCGTGTTGGCCTTGGATTTGTAAAAGCGAATGCATCTAATGCTTGCACCTCCTATAGCGGTGTCACTATAGATTTTGTGAGGTCTTCCTCAGGTGCATCCACAAGTGGTGTCAAAGACACTATAGGTAGCAATCCTACCAAGAATGTCACCACATCACCTTCTCTTCCTTTTGGCAAGAAACTCACTAAGGGTGGAAACCAAAAGCAAGGCCATGCTTATATGTACACTAACACTCATCCACGTAGGAAACCTCCTCCTTCACAAGTGGATAATCATGACACATTCTATGCTCTGCACCCACGGACACGTACACAACCACACATGAGAAATACTCATGTACGTGCTCCTGTACACCCGTATGCTCATACGCATCATTCCTTCATGTATGCTCATCCTCCACATGTCATGCATGATCCTTATACTTCATATAATATGCATGTTCCCAAGCATACATATCATCCTAGAATGTACAATGCATATCCTCCACCACATCTCTATGCTAGAAATCATGTTCCTAAGAAGCATGCACCACATAGAAATCCAACACATATGCATGCAACTAGGAATAGGACTCCCAAGATGTACACTATTTGGGATCCTAAGAACACTAGTCTAAATGTTAGGAATGCTTATGTTGATTCCTACTTTCATGATGTGATTAGAAATAGTAACCATGTTGGGAAGCGGAAGTCCACTTGGACTTGGCTTCCAAAGGGCTAATCCCCCTGGACCCAACAAACATTGGGTACCATAAGCTTATGGTATATTATATAGGTACCCAAGAGAAAGAAGAAGAGCAATAAATGCCTTATTAGCTCTAAAGGGAAAGGATGGATTCTTGATAGCTGTTGCTCCAAACACATGACGGGGGATCCCTCATTGCTCTCCGAAGTGATTAGCATCAAGGATGGTGCAACGGTCACTTTTGGAGGTAATCAAAAGGGAACCATCATTGGAGTAGGTATCGTTGGTAATCCTTCCAAACCTTTAATTACTTATGTTTATCTTGTTAGTGGTTTGTGTCACAATCTCATTTCCATTAGTCAACTTTGTGACAAAGGTTACAAGGTTAACTTTGGAGAAGGATTGTGTACTATTGTTGATTATGATTCAAATGTTTTATTTTCCGGTATTAGGCGTAAAAATATTTATTATTTGAGCTTGCCTAAAACCGTAGAACATTGCTTAGTTGCTAACACAAGTGAACAACTATTATGGCATCGCCGTTTTGGTCATGTTCACTTCAAGCACTTATATAAGTTAGCTAAGCATGATCTAGTCAAAGGTTTTCCTAAGATTGTCTTTAATAAGAAAAACTTTTGTGATTCATGTCAAAGAGGTAAACTAAGTAAATCTTCATTTAAGCTTAAAGAAGGGATTACTTCTAAGAGGCCCCTAGAACTTCTACATTTAGATTTATTTGGGCCAACTAGAACCGCTTCTTTAGGTAATGCTCATTATGGACTAGTTGTCGTTGACGACTTTTCTAGATTTACTTGGGTCTCATTCTTAACTAATAAGAATGAAGCTCATGAAGAGTTTACCAAATTTGCAAAGAAGATTCAGAATCTTTTAGGATCCACCATTATCACTATTCGTAGTGATCATGGAGGAGAATTTGAGAATGAGTTTTTATTAAGTTTTGTGATGACTCCGGGATAACTCATAACTTTTCCTTTCCTCGTGCTCCACCACAAAATGGTGTTGTAGAAAGAAAAAATAGGACTCTTATTGAGTGTGCTCGCACTATGCTCCATGATAGTCATTGAGGACTATAATTTTGGGCAGAAGCGGTGCACACGGCATGTTATGTGCTCAATAGGATCCTTGTGAGACCCCGAACAAACAAAACTTGTTTTGAGTTGTTTTATAATAAAAAGCCTCAAGTGAAATATTTTCGTGTTTTTGGTTCAAAATGTTTTATAAAGAACACCTTTGGTAATTTCGACAAATTCGAGCCAAGATCCGATGAAGGAATTTTTGTTGGATATTCCACACGTAGCAAATCCTACCGGATATACAACAAAACTTCTTCAACAATTGAGGAATCACTTCACGTATCGTTTTATGAAGATTTTGATTTTCCTCATGTTGATGATGATAATGTAGAGATTCTTTGTGATTCTCTGAATAATGTTAAGATCAATGATACTTTTGTTGAAACTAACACTTCTAACGAAGCTGTTGAAGTTGTTCCTAGTGATCCAGGTATACCCAAAGCTTACCCGACCGTTCGCAACCATCCCCATAACCAAATTATTGGAGATATTGGTGTGGGTGTTTGAACGAGATCAAGAATTGAAGAATTCTCTCATTGCGCATTTGTCTCTACCATTGAGCCAAAGAACATCCAAGAAGATTTTGAGGATATCTCTTGGATTGTGGTAATGGAAGAAGAACTAATGCAATTCGAGAGAAACGAAGTTTGGAAACTTGTACCTCTTCCAAGTGGTCACCAAGTTATTGGGACCAAATGGATCTTCAAGAACAAGACGGATGAAAACGAGGTAATCACACGGAACAAAGCAAGGTTAGTAGCTCAAGGCTACCGGCAAGAGGAAGGTATTGATTTCGAAAAATCTTTTGCCCCCGTAGCTAGATTAGAAGCTATTAGGTTGCTTTTATCTTTTGCATCCCAGAATAATTTTAAATTATTTCAAATGGATGTTAAAAGTGCATTTTTAAATGGGTTTGTCAATGAAGAATTCTATGTTTCTCAACCTCCCAGTTTTATTCATGAAAAATTTCCAAACCATGTTTTCAAACTTAGGAAAGCGTTGTATGGATTGAGACAAGCTCCTATAGCTTGGTATGATCGTCTTAAGACCTTTTTTTGAATTTAGGTTTTAAAATGGGAGAAGTTGATTCTACACTCTTCATTAAAGATTATGAAAATGACATTCTTTTGATTCAAGTTTATGTAGACGATATTATTTTCGGTTCTACTAACTTTAATCTTTGTCAAGAATTTTCCAAGTCTATGAAGGATGAGTTTGAGATGAGCCACATGGGAGAGCTCACCTACTTCCTTGGATTGCAAATTCGACAAATGGAGAATGGCACGTTCATACATCAGACAAAGTACACAGGGGAGCTTATTAAGCGATTCGGGATGGAATCGTCTTCAAGCAGAAGGACTCCCATGAGTACTACCACTCATCTACACAAGGATGAAAGAGGAAAAGATGTAGACGTTCGTCTATATCGAGGTATGATCGGTAGCTTACTTTACTTAACCGCTAGTAGGCCCGATATCATGTTTTTCGTATGTCTTTGTGCTAGATATCAAGCAAGACCTAAGGAGTCACACTTGATTGCGGTTAAATGAATATTTCGTTATCTCAATCAATCCCTAGATTATGGGTTACTCTACCCTAAGTCTAGCACATATGAGTTAATCTCATATAGTGATACCGACTTTGCCGGATGCAAGTCCGACAGGAAAAGTACTAGTGGCACTTGCCATTTCTTAGGAAATTCCTTAGTTTCTTGGTTTTCTAAGAAACAGAATTCGGTGTCATTGTCCACGACTGAATCGGAATATATTACCGCGGGTCTTGCATGTGCACAAGTTCTTTGGATGAGACACACTCTTAGTGACTATGGTGTCAATTGTGATACTTGCCCTATCATGGTTGATAATCAAAGTGCTATTTATCTTTCCAAGAATCAGGTACACCACTCCCGTACCAAACACATAGATGTGAGACACCATTTTATAAATGATCATGTAGCTAAGAAGGACATCATCTTAGAGTACATTGAAACCCAAAAACAAATTGCCGATATCTTCACTAAACCTCTTAAAGAAGATCCATTTGTGAGGTTGCGTGGAGAATTGGGAATTATGGGTGAATCTGAAATCTAGAAGCTCAATCTTTCATGTTATAACTCCTTATTGAGCTCATATCTTTTTGTTGTCTTTATTCATGTGCTTTATTGTTTTATGAGTTTAAGAAAGGCAATTGTGACTTATTTGATTTCATGAGTTTTGAGTTTGATTGGAGTAATTCGTGGTTCAATGGATTTATTGTCTTTATAATGATTTTACGATGTATTTGTGATTAGAGTATAGGTCCTAGGGTGAGTGTTCTTATTCTCTAGAATTCTATCTCACTGTGCACTTTTGGACCAGGACAGACGACTGTCTTTCCTTCGACAGTCGACTGCCCTACTCTATCTCCTCAGTCTGAGAATTGGTATCTTCCGTACAGCCGACTGATGACTGTTTTACAGTCGACTGTTAATTTAACAGGCGGCTGCATGTTTAGTCATCAGGCGACTGTACTCTCTGTCGAATTTTTTACAGTGTTCTTTGTTATTTTTGATGAACTGTATTAATTCTCGGCCAGCCGACTGTTGAGTATATGTCAGTCGACTGTCCAATGGACAGGCGACTGCATGTTCTTGCCAGTCGACTGCCTCTCTCTCTGAGCTTTATTTTTATCACTTCATCCAGTCGACTGACATTTGTTCATCATTCGACTGTCTTTTGTTGTGACGGTTCAAGTGATTTGATCCGAGCCGTCGATTCCTTGATCCAACGGCTGAGATTCTTTCCCCTAATTTTATATTCAAGATTGCGCGATCACTTCCCCACGTCGACTCTCTCTCCTCTGATTCGACCGTTCGTCTTCCCGCTCGTTTTCTACTTCGAAACCGCTCGATTTCGCTACCAAATCCGTCGATCTCCTCCCTGCGTGCGTCAATTTTGAGTGTCGTTGCCTTCGTTCTGTCGCTGGACTAGGTTTGATCTCTCTATCTCGTGATAACTCCTGTTAGGGTTCGTTCACTTTTGTGTCTTGCCCTAGCTTCGTGTTCGACCATGGCTCTTTTCGATCATTTCTTTCCTAATGTCTCTCTCAATTTCCTCAATGAGCATGTTCCTTCACCGAAGCCTGATCCGACTCCCTCTTCGCCTCAATCTTCGGGAGAGCATCTTCCTGTCACTGTCGGTGACCCTATCCCCTCTGTGCATGCTGCTGAACATCTTCTCAGCCTGCTGAGCATCCTTCTAGGTCCACGGAGTTTCTTCTTCGTTCTTCGTCAGTTGGACGCTCGTGTCTCTGCTCTTGAAATTCTTTCTGTTTCCCTTGATGAGAAGCTCTCGCTTTTGCTTAAGCTTCAGCTAATCTCTTTTAAGCATCATGGTTGTCCCGTTCCTCCCGAGTTTCTTGCTATGTTTACTACCTCTGAGAACACTTCTCCTGCTTGTGTTTCTCCTCCTCCTGGCTTCACGTCAAAACCCTATGTGTTTCAGACCTCCGATGCCCAGACTCCACTTCATGTTCCTACTGAATCATCTGCTGTTCGTGCTTCGTCTTCTAAGAGGAAGACTCCAGCTTTTCCTACTCGTCGCTCTGCTCGGCTTTTGTTCCGCTCTTCTGGTCGCCGGTCGGACCCCTCCGTCATTCATATTGACTGAGGCTGTTGCTGCTGTTCTGTTCACTCACCTGAAGACCTTGTTTTATTTTGTGTGGTCTGCTTTTGTTTAGGTTGAGTGATTCATATGATATTTTTTTGATGTATGGTGAATGATGTTGTCAGCAACTCTTTTATATATGTATGGTGATGTACTTCGATGTCGTCATGATGATGTTTTTTTGTCTTGATCATGATGTATCTTTTTGGGGATGGCCATGTAGGGGACCATCTGTTGACGTACTCTGTTTCTATATATCTAAATACCTGATGTTGCATCTTCTCTTGTGTCACACTATGCTATAATGTATATCTTATCTGCGTGATGTATGATATGTTGTCTCCATGTATGCTTCACTCTCCTTGATGTGCTTTTGAGACAATATATGAATTTGATATTGGTTAATTCATGCTATCTTTGTTGTGATGAATTTGTGGAAATTATTTTCATTTCGTATATCTAAAATGTTGATATTGGATTTCAATTCCATTACTCACATGTGTATATGATGAGATTTTATGAGTTTTTGATTCGATATATCTTTATACTCCTTGATTGTTGTTAGTTCGTATTTACCACTATTATTGTTGTTGTTATTTGCTCCCACCTTTTGGATAATGCCATATGGGGAGAGAAATAAACATACAAGATTCATAATGGATGTGCTAAGTATGTTCTAATGCTTGAATCTAATATTTACGTTGCCTTAGATTCAGGGGGAGTAAGATTACAATGAATAGGGATTTTATTTCCTAGATTTCTTGAATTGAATTCATTCATATCTCACTCATTTGCTTCAATTGTTATGTAGATGCTCTAATATTTGTTGACTAACTTGATTAGCATCTATGTAGGGGGAGTAAGTTTTCATTACGCACAATTATTTATCTTTTTGTTTATGTTTGTTTGTCATCATCAAAAAAGGGGAGAATGTTGAGTATTGGACTTCTCCCGACTTGGTGTTAATGATGAGCAAACATAAATACTTGTGACTAATCCCCTATTTTGCAGTTAATCCACTGCCTAAGCTTATTATGAAGATCAACTAGCAATGGATGACTCACAAACGTCAATGAAGGAAAATGACATGAATTGGATGATCGTAGATTGTTGATTGAAGCTCCGTAAAGACTTCAAGCTCATACGATGGAAATAAGAGATTATTCGTCAATGTAATTTTTCTTTTATCTCTTCTAGTATGTAGCTTAGAAGTAGAACCTTGTTGGAGCACTCACACACATCTACATTCTGTCATAGGACATCATTAGACCTTTGTCCTTTGATCCCAATTCAATTCTCTTTTGTTTGTGCTAGGATTGTTTATAACAGCCGACTGCTTAACAGTTTACAGTCGCCTGTCCCAAAAACAGTCGACTGTGTTTTGTTCTACAGACGCCTGTTATGCACAGACTATTACAATATAGTTTTGGGCCTTCTCTGATTATTTCGTACAGGCTACTAATGAACAATTCACAGGCGCCTGTCCTAGTGAGAGCCGACTGTGTGTTGTAAATCAGTCGCCTGTCTCTCCATGCCCAAACTCTGTTTGATCTGATTTCTACGGCCAGTCGACTTATGCTGTATATACAGTTGACTGTCTATTAGATCAGTCGACTGTCTATGCTACAACAGTCACCTGTCTGTAAGTCATTTCTTTGACTCAGCTCTCTGGAAATTTCTCTTGATTTTGACAGTCGTCTGTTTAAGGTTATACAGTCGCCTGTTCTGATTAACAGTCGACTGTGTTCCTTGCATCAGTCGTTTATCTTGTATCTTATGAGATTTCCAGTATTTGTCTAACTTACTCTTCTCTCGGCCAGTCGCCTGTCGAAGAAATTACAGTCGCCTATTGGTTTAACAGACGACTGTCTTTGCTTCATCAGTCGACTGTCCACGTGGTAAGTTACCGTTATGAATTCTCACCTACCCTTGCTGACTGTGCAACAGTCGACTGTGGATTGTTCAACAGTCGACTGTCGCGAGTTCAGATTATATCCGTTGAGATTTTTCTCACGGATTTCGATTGGGTTTTTGCCTAAACTGTTTTTTGGATTTGAGAAAGATATAAATATAGCTTTTACTGTTTCATTGGAAGGTTACTCATTCATTGTAATATCTCTCAAGCTTTCATTTCCAAAGATCTAAGCTCTCAAATCCAAAGCCCTAAGTATTTCCAAATCTTGTTCTCTTGCTCTCCAACCTAGAACCAAAGATTGATCTTCTAGGTAATTGGTGCCGTCAAGAGAAAGGGTTTTCTCCTCTCTTCCAAGAGAGTTCTTCAACACACATCACACTTCTCCTTCAAGTTCTACTTTAAGGCATATGTGATTGTAAGTGTTGCTTTCATATTTCATAACTTTGATTATTTGAATTGTGCTCTCGGTTGTGAGAGTGGTTTTGCTTGCTCCCTGGTTGTGGGAGTCAAGGACATCGATTGTATTCGATTGCATTTGTAGGGTTGCTACAAGTGGGCTTTAAGGAAACCTCAAGTTAGGGTTCTAACTTGAGTATCCGGTGGTATCCGGGTGGTAGGGACATAGGATTACCGGGAACAAGTCGGGAGTTGACTTGGGTAATCCGAACCCTTGAAACATCTCTACGTTTGCGTGTGTTTCTCTTTGGGTCGTTTTTCTATTCCGCACTATTTGTTGGATTGCATTTTATTTGGCGTAAATTCCTTTTAAATTTGCATAAACACTATTCAACCCCCCTTTTAGTGTTTTCCCTATAGACATGGTCCTTACAATTAGTACCCTAAATCGAATTCACTGTAGTTATCGTATGATTTTCTTTTATTATCTTAAACTCTTGATACCATTTCTTTAGATGGTTGGTTATTACAGTATTATTACTCTTTACAAACTGAAGTTCGTGGTTTTGTAGGTCAGTTGTCCCGTGGATTCGATACCTGGACTCACCAGGATTATTACTTGTTCGATCTCCTGCACTTAGGAGTAGCGCTCATACATTTTGAGTCGAGCCATCGTATCACTTTCAATGTGAGACTAAACATAAAAGGGCATTTCATTGTGAAATACACTACATGTCAACAATCTTCCATATTTCATAATTCAAAGACATGACATGCAATAACCATATGAAAGACAATAGAAAGTCGTGATAAAATAATATGATACCATATGTGTTGGTAGTGGTGACTTTCGGTCTATGACCTTGCATCTCGAGGCACTTGTGTCTTGTCTCTGACTTCGCCAAGTCAAACGACCATGAGATCGTCACCAATCCATGGTGAAGACACATACACAATGGTCTACCCGATGCATCGATGTCCTTTTCTCGAAACATCTACGACAACGAACGATTTTAGACTTATGCTACCAATGGTCAAGCACCTTTCCATGATCGAGATCTTCATCTCGAGGCGACATTGGACACCTTCATGAGCGGGCAATCCAACATAAATGCAGAGAATTCTGCTCGTTTCAAGTCCATCAATGATTCCATCGATGAGCTTAAAGGACAAATGTCGCAATTTATGAAGATGCAAGGCAGATTTCCTTCTCAGCCGGAGCCCAATCCTAGGACCCAAGAAAATGCAGTGGTCGCAGTTACCACGAGAGGAGGAAAGACTACCGACACTGTCATGGTGCCGGTCTCTAGCAATTTGAGCCGAAAGCCATCTACTCATGCTCAAGATGGAGAAGATACTACCGCTGAAAATGATGAGGAAAATGCTACAAAGGAGCCTCATGCTATTGAATAAAAGGAGACTTCACCATCTACTTCACTCACTAGCGCTACGGCACCAACAGACGTTACTACTACTTCCAACAATCCTATTCCAAAGGATGCTGCTAAAGACAAAGCGAGCCGACCTCCACCTCCATATCCCCAAAGGTTGGCACTCGTGAAGATGGAGAAGAAATATGCAAAGATTTCCAAGCTCCTCAAAGGTATACAACTGAACATCCCCTTTATGGATGCTATCCCTGAAATCCCTACGTGCGCCAAATTCTTAAAGGATCTCATTACGAAAAAGCGTAAGCAGGAGGAGGAGAAGCTCTTAGACAATTGCACCTTAGAAATTAAGAACCATATACCAAAGAAGTTGCCAGATCCCGAGAGTTTCATGGTGTCGTGCTCCGTTGGAAACACCCCTATTAGCAGAGCATTGATCGACTTAGGAGCGATCATTAGTCAAATGCCGATCTCCATCTTTCAGGGGCTAAATACCGGGACTGAGCTTGAGCCTACCGATATGAGCATTCAATTGGCAGACCACTCTATCACATATCCGGTAGTCATCGCATGCGACATCATCCTTCAAATTACGCCCGGGCTATGCGTGCCGGTAGATTTTGTTATCATGGACATGCCGGAGAAAGGTAGCTCGCAGATCATATTGGGTCGTCCATTCATGTCGACGGTCGGTGTCTTGATTGACGTCCATGAGGGGATGATATCTATGAACGTGGGAAATATTGATGTCCAATTCCGCTTGCAAAAGCCTATGAGGGAACGTCCACCGCCGGAGGACGCTAATTACCTTG
Organism: Scilla litardierei; assembly: GCA_030789695.1. NCBI lineage: Eukaryota > Viridiplantae > Streptophyta > Magnoliopsida > Asparagales > Asparagaceae > Scilla > Scilla litardierei. The sequence goes on from CM061134.1 coordinate 122,934,944, forward strand.
ATCTCTTGGAGGACGAGGCTACACATGAGCATACCTTGGAGGAGATTACCAAATATCCGATGAAGACGAGCTTGGATGACAACGGTGACGTCATATACAACAAAGCGGTGGCCGTCTATCTACGAGTCCTTGACGAGGAGCCCCCGGACATACACTTGTGCCATCAAGAACCGGAAGCTACTATCTCCTTGGCCGCTGAAGGCTGACATGAAGAGGCACACCAAATAGCACCGCACGGGATTATTGGAAAGCATGAGTGGCGTATTTCGCACGTGCCCAACATCATTCGTTGAAAATCTAGAGGGAGTCGAGCTTACGACTTAAAACAAGCGCTTATCGGGAGGCAACCCAACTTTCTATCCCTTAGCTTTCGTTTTTGTTTTTGTTTTCTTTTCTTATTCAAAAACAAAATAAATACGCTTTTAATTCTAAGAAAATACAAAAACACAAAAATTGATGAGTTCCTCCTTCTACAGATTGAACAATGAAGAGAGCATGACAAACGATGAAAAGAAGGAGAATGAACAAAGGAAAGAGCACATGAGAGAAATACAAGCTTGGGGAAAGTTACAGGCAACTCTGTCGAGTAGCTACCCTGCTCGACCGAGCTACAGGGAATTGGGGAAAACATGTAAAAACAGCTTCTGGAAGTTAATTGTGACTCGGCCGAGTAGCCCCCTACTCGATCGAGCTACAATATGAGTTACCGAAAGCTGGAGAAGAAGGCAAAAAGTAGCTTTGGAAATTAATTGTGACTCGACCGAGTGGCCCACTACTCGGTCGAGCTACAGATAGAGCCCAAAAAGGTCGAAAATGAGCACTCTGTTTCTAATTCGACTCGACCGAGTAGCTACCCTACTCGGTCGAGCTATAGGGAGAGTCCCAAAAGTGCTAAAAGGGCGCTCTGGAAAGCTTAATGGACTCAATCGAGTAGCTACCCAACTCGGTCGAGCTACAGTGAGAGCAAAAGAGAGCTGAAAACATCACTCTGTTTTAATTCAGCTCGACCGAGCTGAGTCAGTAGCTCGATCGAGTACTGGGGCACAATTTCTGATCTTAATTTCAAAAAATTTATAGTCTTTTATTATTCGACCGAGCAGCTACCGCTGCTCGGCCCGAGCAGTACTTGATCGGTTGGGGCCCACATTCACACCGAGCTCGACTCGGTCTATATACACTTGAATTCGACTCGGCCTAAACCTATCCCTAATCGAAATTACCCCCAAAAACTCCCCGAGCTCTCCCCCCTAAATCCTGACCTAACCCTACTCGATCTCCTCGCCGCCGCCGCCGCTGCCCCGCTCAATCGCCACCACCTCCGATGCCGGTCCGTCCCCTTTCACCCTCTCTCTCTACATCTCTCTCCATCCCCCTCTCTATCTCTCTTCCCCCTCTGCCCCCATTGCTCTGGCAATCCACCGGGGCAGTACCGCCGGCGTCACCCAGCGCCGGCGACGCTTTGGACGCCCCCCTCGTCCCTTCCATCTCGATCTTCAGCCCATCCTCCCCTCTCTCTCTCCAACACCCCCCAACCACCCTAGCTCCAGCAATTAGCCAGAGTACCACCGCCGGTGCCACCCAGCACCGACGGCACATCCCTATCTACTTCCCCCCACCCACCCTCACACCCCCAATCCCCTGCCCCGCCCCCATTGCTCCGGCCACCCCACCAGAGCTGAGCGCCCGCACAGCCGCCCGAGCAGCCTGCCCGAGCACACACTGTGCTCGGGCTGAGTAGCCCCATCCTCCACCATCCTCATCATCTCTCTCCACCCCCATATCCCCCCATATTCGAATCACCCCCGCCCTAGCTCTTCCAATTTTTGATCTTTAAACCAGATTATTTTCGCAAATGCATAATCTAATTTTCATATCTTATTGCATGTATGCTTGGAGCTTCGACGAGGATCCGAGGAGCTTGGTTTGGATAATCCTAGGGGCCAGCTTGGGTTCGAGGCATCACACGTGCACACCACACTTCTGCTTTTGCAGCTACGCTCGGATATTGGTATACTCCTTCCATTCTTATTTTATATACCGTAGCTAGCCGTTTGCACCACGTGCACGATGCCTCCTCGCCTTAGGCCGAGGAAGCCTCAGTCGGTAAAGAGGAAGGCCACCACTGGTCCCTCCTCTTCCCAGCATGCACGATGCCCACAGCATTCACCTTCACCCTTACCCGAGCCGTACTTGGATGATTCATCGTCCTCGTCTGACTCGTTACGATCCACCACAACCGTGCCTTTAGCCATAGCGGCACCACACACCACCCACCCTACCACTCCTCCCATCCCCACCACCGCTCCTCCACCCCGTCCCGTTCCACCACCGGCCATCCTGAGGACATACGACATCGTCTTCCAGGATGACGCTCACCGCGAGCATTTCCTGGTCATGTCTCACTGCACCATCGTTCCCACCTGCTTTGCATACATCCCCACCCTCTAGCGCCTTGGACTCCTGCAGGGTGTCCATAGGCTTTACCAGGTCATTGGTTTTGACTGCCTCCTAGCCATCCACGCACGCACCTACATACGCCTCACACTTGAGGCATTGAGCTCTATTGTCGTCACCTCGGCGGGTGATGGCATTAGATTTTGGCTGCTTAACCACGACATAGTGGTCATGCATGCCATGATCCATGCCCACTTCCACTTTCCTGCCATCCTCGACAGCACACTCGCTTTCTCCCCAGGCTTTGAGCCCACCTCGTTCGATGCCGAGCAGTTTTGGCATCGCATCACAGGTCTGCGAGGATATCACCCTAGCAGGGCAAAATCCTCTTGTATCGTCTAACCATGTCTTTGCTACGCCCAGCGCCACCTCGTCACAACTCTCTTTTATAGGCCAGAGGTCGGGACACTCTCCCTTCCACGGCTTTCCCATCTTATGGGGATGATTCGACCTCTGTGCTTCCACCCAGATGGCACCCTCCACCCTTTCCTACTCTTCGACACAGCACACTGGCTATGTTACTGACGTGCGTTTATATTTCATATATTTGCGCACGTTTTCTCCCTTATTTTTCCATTATTTACCGCCGTCTTGTATTCGTTTTCTCGTGTTTTCTCGTTTTCTTTCACTTTTCCGTGTTTTTGGTAATTTGCAGGAATTTACAGCATTTGGGACATAAAACGACGATATCATGAGTCCCCGGAGCAACGGGAGGGGTCACGCGTGATCCAGGGCGTCAAACGACCAAGATTGCCACTTTTCAGACCTCACCCGATCGGTTGGACACAGCCAACCGATCGGGTGATGCACGCGTGTCCGACCCGGACTGAACTTGGAGCGAAGCGCAAGGTCAACCGATCGGTTCACCGACCAGTTCATCCCAACAGAGTTCTCGGGAATTTGGAGCTGGATTCCAACCGATCGGGTGACATCTCACCCGATCGGTTCATCTGTAGCCGCATCGCCTCAAAGATCGAACCGACGGCTCCACCCGCTCTCCTCAGTGACCGGTTGAAGCTCCCGAAGGCGACGGCCGAAGCAACAAGCTGCTCACCCGATCGGTTGACATTTCAACCGATCGAGTGGCCTTTTCGTCCCCTTTCGCGCACCGCTGCTCATTCATTGAAGATCTGCTATCATTCCAGAAGGATTTTGAGTGATCTCTTATTTTTCTAGCGTCGGCATCGTCGTTAGCTTTCCAACGATAGGTCGCATGCCCAAATCCGATTTTTCTAGATTTTTCTGGAATTTTCTGAGCGCAGCTGTGTGCTGAAATTGGCTGCAGTCTGAATTTTCATTTCACCCGATCGGTTGACTTGTCAACCGACAGGGTGAGATCACTTTCTGTGGATTTGAGCTCTCTGTTTATTCCACCCGATCGGGTGAGTTTTCACCCGATCGGGTGGGCCGGTTTTGACAGTTCTGGACCCGAAATGTTAAGGTTTTTGAGGGGTTATATATTTGAGTTTTGGGGCACGACTTTGGGGGGATTCTCCTCTAGTTTTTAGGGCTTTTTCAGCCCCTTTGTTGGGAGGCTTAGGGTAGATTAGATTAGGTCTTTGCTCAATAAACCTTGTATCGGATTGTTGGATTCGAATCAAGATAAGTATTTTTCTTCTCTCATTTTCTATTGTATTGTGTTGTTTTCATTTTGCTCAATGGTGAATGTTTGTATGTTATTTGTTTTGGTTGTTTTTATGTTTCTCACCATGGAGTAGTTTTGATGAACCCTAATATGGGTTAGGGTAGGATTGATGCTTGGGTTGTTTCATTTGACTTGGTTGCATGGCATGTGTTCGATGAAATGCGTCAATGGGGATTTCTAGCAATCTGGGTCCAATTCGTACGGCAACACACTAGATGTGTTGGGGGTTGGGGTCCGGGTGCTTGTCCAGTCAAGACCCGTTTCGATGTATTGCTAGAAATCACATTCGACCTATTTGGCCATTAGGGTTACGCGGGGGTGTTTCATTGTCATTGGCGGGAGAAAGACCGCCTTTGACCGTCGGGCCAAGGGGGAATAAACTTGGCGGTTGACTCCCTAGACATAGCTCACGCCCCTAGCGTTGACATTGAGTCCTCGCGCGTGGGAACGGTTTGGATGAAATGTTGGGAGTTATCATTGTGGCCTTAATGCTCCCGGTTGCAGAAGGTGTTAATGGACATGGGAATGCCCACCGTCCGGAACCGGGTAGGCCTAGCGTACTTGGCACCGACCGGAATATCGGGCCATGGACACTAGGTACCACCTTTTGGGGCAATGTCTCACCCTGGGTCAAGTCAAATGCCAAGTGTCATGAATGCTCTAGCCCGTGTTAGCGGGGATTCATTTCGTGTCTTTTTATTTCTTTCTTTTATTTCTACACTTCCACCCATATCATCCACGTAGCTAGCACACAACCTAGGCGAGGCTAGTAGCCATTCAAGCCATCCACCTCCCTGAGTTCGATAAACCCGCACCCTACACTAACCGTGCACTTGCGGTAAAACGACACCGCGCCCATACCGTAAACGGGGCGCCGGTCTAGTTTTTGGCACCGTTGCCGGGGAGGCGTTCGGTTTGATATTAGCTTAGCTTGGGTTCGTTAGACTACGCAAAAAAAATAAATACAATAAACAGATTCTTTCCATACCACCATTATAAATTTGTGCTATTCTTTGTACCACTGACGCGCTTGTCGTAGCCAAAATTTTTGTTTGTCAGGTGAGCTATGTGGATGCCTAATGGATCGTACATCGGAAATTTTGATGCTTATATGCCATACGGTGCTCAGATGGGGGGATATGAGAATTATCCACAGGTCGTGGCAGTTTGCGAAGCTTGTGGGATGCATGGACACGCGGCCATCCATTGCCAATTCAGTGCCCAACCCTACACCCCACACTCATATACCCACGACCTACATCAAGAATCCTCCCATCCTTACCCCCAAATTTTCACACCCCATCCTCCACCAAGATCGAGCCTTGAATTATTCTTGGAAAAGTCCATTGCAACTCAGATGCGCTGGATGTCTGACCTTGAATTATTATTAGAAGACAATATTTTAAACCAAGGCCAGATGACTTCACCACTTCCACTTCCACCACATGCGCCTGATCTTGAGTTGTTAGTGGCGAATTCCTTTGTAAATCAAGGCCCGACAACACCATCACCCTCATCTACACCTTGGAAATCTATCCTTGAGTTATTGATGGAGGATTCCATGATAACGCAGAGCCGGGTGGATTCACCAATTCCATTTCCATCGACCACTTCTACTTTTGGGGGTGAAGCAGGCGTGTCTCATACATCATCGACGACTTGCACTGCGGAAGGTAACTCTTATGGTTTACAATTTGAAAATTTTAATATGAGTCCACTTCCCCATGCAGGTACAATTTTTGAGACATACAGCATCGAGGAGGCCATGGAGGATGTCCATATCGACGAGGAGGGAGAGCGTGGAGCTGTGAACGTCGCGACTCATTCAATTGAGCCTCATGATCCCTTGCCGCTACCACTACCTCCACATCTCACCCTTACTCCACCAGAAGCATCGCATCCACCAGAGCTTACTGCTCCCACTCAGGGAGATCTTTTAGACACTATTTCTGAATCTCGTATTACGTTCCACATATTTTTAGATTCAAATACTACTGACATGACGTACGCTCCATTAGATCCAGATTCACATTATATGGAGATACGTCAGGGCATGTCAGCACCTGACGAGCTCGTCACTGAATGTGGACATGATATCATCGCGTCACCACCAGGGCATAGCACCACATTCTCAGGGAGTCGTCGTCAACTTATTCCACGCTTTACATTTCACTTTGATGATACTCTTTGGGATACATTTATTGAGGGGAAGAATTTTTCATTACGGACTGATGCTCCTTTTCTTTCGAATGATTTAGGTGGACATCATCGAGAGAAGCTTATGGGAGCATTGCTGGAGTTCGTTGGTGTTCGTGGCACCGGAACATTGGCGGAGCCACAAAAAGAACAGGAAGAGCAGCTTCCTGCTCCGCTTGAGATCTTGGATCCGCCTATGCTCAGGTGTATCCTAATCCAGTAGTGTAAAAATTTACCGCTTTTTAGTCTAGATTTGAATAATCTCGTCTCCTCTCATTAGCGAGGGGAGCGTATCTAGGATTTGCTTTTGCATCATAATAACCCTTCATGTCGTGTCCTTCTATCATTTCCCCCACATCCTCTTCCGAGGAGAATGAGCACACCGTCTCTCCTGCATTTTGATTTCTTTCTTTTCTTTTTCCGATTTTCCCCTAGCATATTTCTGCATCACATTGATCAAATCATTTCGCTAGCATTGTCATGTTTAGCTTGGGGAAATCGATTTGTGTGCATGTTTTCGCGTGTCGTTGTTGTGTGCCTGTGTCTATGTGTTCTTTCGTCGTGTTTTATATCTTTTATTTGAGTGTTTCTTTTTCTTTATTTTTTAGTTTCGTTCATGTGTTTTTCATGTTTTTCACTTTTTGTGTCGGTGTGCACCCCCCCATTTTATTTGCCCTCCCGTATAAACTATTATTGCATTGAGGACAATGCAAGTTTCAGCTTGGGGGAGTCGCACTTCGTGCGTCATTTGTCTTCTTTTCTTCGTTATTTGAGTCGTTTTTCTCCGTGTTTTTCTTTTTCTTTTTCTTTTCTTCTTTTTATCTCTTTCTCCTAGAGATGAACCCTATGATGAATTGCCACGAAAATCACACACACACCTAGCATGGCATCGATAATCACACTCACTAACCCTAGGATATCGAGTCCCCTGCATTTCACGCATCGTTGGTCCACTTAGCTTTTTTGTGAGTCGTGTGTCGTGCCTAGCTGTTTGGTGTGCTTCTGCTTTGTGATTTTACTTTATATACTTGTCCAGGAATGACCCCTAGATTATCACGCTTCGATATGAATAATGCGGTATTTGCTTCTAATGTCTGCTTCTTCTGCATGCTATATATATCGTATACTTCATTTCGCATGTGTCAGGATTCCACAATTAAGGACTAGGATAGCCCATTTAGCCCATGCTCTAATTAGCGAGTAGAGTTTCCCTGCCCAAGTGTTTAGATTCCGATTTCTTTTTTTGTTTTACTTGGTGCAAATCCCCTCGTCGTGTACCGTTCTCCCACTTGGGAGAGTACACATGTGTATAGCCAAAAACCCAAAAATCCAAAAAAAAGAGAAAAGAAAAGAAAAACCCAAAAAGAAAAGAAAAGAAAAATTTTGTATAGCCAAAAAGCCAAAAAAAAATACAAATGCCCAAAACCCAAAAAATTCCAGTGTGAATATTTTCCTACCTATCGAGAATAAAGGGAAGGCGAGAATTTGCACTGAGTGATCTACTCCACATCATCTCAACCCCCATCGTTTTCGAAAACACTTGGCTTAGTAACTTTTTAGCTATTATCTAGGCTATAGTGTGGTGATTTCCTTAACCCTAGTTGTGGAGTCCCTAACGCATGATATGTTTCGATTCTCTCTCTATTCTCATGCATGCTTGAACCATATATTCACCGCTTAATTCAATTCGGATCGATATTTGGGTCATATCTTAGATTTGTGTATATCGAGCTTTATTGCACAATGTAGATAGTGACACCGTTTGCTAGCACACGACCACGCTCACTCGCGCTTCACCGCGTGGGCCCAAGGCACTCGTCTGGACTCGTATTCCTTGGTTTAGTGATGTGATTTGGCGTTTGCTTGCTTGGTGTGTCATTTTTGATTTTGTTGGCCTTAACGGGTGATCTAGGATATAGAGTTTTCTTTTTCTCTCTTTCTCTCTATTTTCTCTCTCCGAGCTCCTACTCTCACTCGTCTTCCTCGAGGACGAGGAAGAGTTCAGCTTGGGGGATTTTGACGTGCGTTTATATTTCATATATTTGCGCACGTTTTCTCCCGTGTTTTTCCATTATTTACCGCCGTCTTGTATTCGTTTTCTCGTGTTTTCTCGTTTTCTTTAACTTTTCCGTGTTTTTGGTAATTTGCAGGAATTTACAGCATTTGGGACATAAAACGACGATATCATGAGTCCCCGGAGCAACGGGAGGGGTCACGTGTGATCCAGGGCGTCAAACGACCAAGATTGCCACTTTTCAGCCCCCACCCGATCGGTTGGACACAGCCAACCGATCGGGTGATGCACGCGTGTCCGACCCGGACTGAACTTGGAACGAAGCGCAAGGTCAACCGATCGGTTCGCCGACCGGTTCATCCCAACAGAGTTCTCGGGAATTTGGAGCTGGATTCCAACCGATCGGGTGACATCTCACCCGATCGGTTCATCTGTAACCGCATCACCTCAAAGATCGAACCGACGGCTCCACCCGCTCTCCTCAGTGACCGGTTGAAGCTCCCGAAGGCGACGGCCAAAGCAACAAGCTGCTCACCCGATCGGTTGACATTTCAACCGATCGGGTGGCCTTTTCGTCCCCTTTCGTGCACCGCTGCTCATTCATTGAAGATCTGCTATCATTCCAGAAGGATTTTGGGTGATCTCTTATTTTTCTAGCGTCGGCATCGTCATTAGCTTTCCAACGATAGGTCGCATGCCCAAATCCGATTTTTCTAGATTTTTCTGGAATTTTCTGAGCACAACTGTGTGCTGAAATTGGCTGCAGTCTGAATTTTCATTTCACCCGATCGGTTGACTTGTCAACCGACCGGGTGAGATCACTTTCTGCGGATTTGAGCTCTCTGTTTATTCCACCCGATCGGGTGAGTTTCCACCCGATCGGGTGGGCCGGTTTTGACAGTTCTGGACCCGAAATGTTAGGGTTTTTGAGGGGTTATATATTTGAGTTTTGGGGCACGACTTTGGGGGGATTCTCCTCTAGTTTTTAGGGCTTTTTCAGCCCCTTTGTTGGGAGGCTTAGGGTAGATTAGATTAGGTCTTTGCTCAATAAACCTTGTATCGGATTGTTGGATTCGAATCAAGATAAGTATTTTTCTTCTCTCATTTTCTATTGTATTGTGTTGTTTTCATTTTGCTCAATGGTGAATGTTTGTATGTTATTTGTTTTGGTTGTTTTTATGTTTCTCACCATGGAGTAGTGTTGATGAACCCTAATACGGGTTAGGGTAGGATTGATGCTTGGGTTGTTTCATTTGACTTGGTTGTATGGCATGTGTTCGATGAAATGCGTCAATGGGGATTTCTAGCAATCTGGGTCCAATTCGTACGGCAACACACTAGATGTGTTGGGGGTTGGGGTCCGGTTGCTTGTCCAGTCAAGACCCGCTTCGATGTATTGCTAGAAATCACATTCGACCTATTTGGCCATTAGGGTTACGCGGGGGTGTTTCATTGTCATTGGCGGGAGAAAGACCGCCTTTGACCGTCGGGCCAAGGGGAAATAAACTTGGCGGTTGACTCCCTAGCCATAGCTCACGCGCCTAGCGTTGATATTGAGTCCTCGCGCGTGGGAACGGCTTGGATGAAATGTTGGGAGTTATCATTGTGGCCTTAATGCTCCCGGTTGCAGAAGGTGTTAATGGACATGGGAATGCCCACCGTCCGGAATCGGGTAGGCCTAGCGTACTTGGCACCGACCGGAATATCGGGCCATGGACACTAGGTACCACCTTTTGGGGCAATGTCTCACCCTGGGTCAAGTCAAATGCCAAGTGTCATGAATGCTCTAGCCTGTGTTAGCGGGGATTCATTTCGTGTCTTTTTATTTCTTTCTTTTATTTCTACACTTCCACCCATATCATCCGCGTAGCTAGCACACAACCTAGGCGAGGCTAGTAGCCATTCAAGCCATCCACCTCCCTGAGTTCGATAAACCCGCACCCTACATTAACCGTGCACTTGCGGTAAAACGACACCGCGCCCATACCGTAAACGGGGCACCGGTCAGTTACCACCTCCTTCAGACCGCCCACCCTGCCATCGATATCTGTTGTGGCAGATTTTTCACCATTTTCGTCCAGATGCTCGGCCTCGCCCTTCCTGCTCGTGGCTTACATGCTTGACGATGGATGTGCTCATCTGCACGTCCATCATCAGGCCATACGGTGAAAGTCACTGGATTTACCTTTTAGGCGTCCACCATAAGCAGTACCTCTACCTACCCTGTACTGCCCTCACCTATATCACCCCAGTCATGCTTGATTGGATCACTCCCGGCATTTTCCACATTCCCCCATCCACGTCCTGGAGCCACCTGGAGCACCGGTCGTCGACGTCATCGACGACTGGCTACTTAGTTCTGACGAGAATGAGCCTGACATCGCTATCCTCGTGGCATCCCAGCCATCCCACCCTGCACATCCACCTCCACCTGGAAGCACTTTTGTTCCCACTTCTGTCAGTGCTCCCACCACCACCACCACCGTAGAGACCCTGGGGACTGTCCACACCTCTACCCCGGAGGTCGCTACCTCTGTCTCTGCCGCGCCCGGACCTGAGGACACGGTAGACTCTGCTGCTCCCGATTTCACTTCTTCCACCCCTTTGGAGCCAGCCAATTCTTCCGCTCCTGAGCCTACTGATTCACCTATCTCAGATCCCGTCTCTACCAGCTCTCTTTCTGCACCTGTGGACCTTCTCACTTCCCTTCCTACCACTTTAGGGTCCACAGTTTCTCTATCTGGCACTTCTTCTACACCAGTATCGGCAGTTTTCTCCGAGAGCGTCGTGGTGTCTGTCACCACTTCTGTTGCCACGACGTCTCCTATTTCTGATACTGCTGCTGCTTCTGTATCTGCACCAGACCTCGGATCCTTTCCACGCAGATCCTCTTCCTTCGAGATCCCCGCTAGACCTCTATCCCCTGACTTCCAGTTCAGACCCCGGGATCACCTGCCCGTAGGCACACTACGAGGGTGGTCTCTAGCAGTTCACGCCCACCCCTTAGCTCCCGAACCATGGACGCACGTCTTTCCACGATGGAGCATGAGTTTGTTACCCTGAGGCGTGCCTTTGACACCCTCTCGGACTCGTTCTCCACTTTCCAGCAGTCCGTGGAGCGGGACCTCACAGCCATTCTTGACATTCTTAGGTATCAGCGTGCACCCACTGTCATACTTGCACCAGCCCCTCCTTCCAGGCCAGACCATGTCCCTTCACCACCTTCTGCACCTCTCACTGTGCCTCACTCACAGGCTTCTACAGGGCCTGTCACCTCTATCCTTGAGCCGGTTACACCCCAGCTGGAGACTTCCGTTGTCGACACACGTTCTCACACCTGTCGACACTCCAGCTGTTACACTACCTTTGTCTGAGCCTGTCGTCTCTTCTGTTTCTTCACCGGCCGACACACCAGTCGAGCCTTCACATTCTGTGCCGGTTGTTCCCATCTCTGGTCCCCAGCAGTCGGACCCATCATCACCTCCAGAGGGTGATGCCGTTGCTTGATCTTTTCACTATTTTTGATCATGTCACCCCCTATCCTTTTTGTGCCCATCTGTCTCTTCGGGGGCCCTGACCTTGCATAGCTTGGGGGATGACACTTTTTGCACCACCTGCATATACTCCATCATTTTGCATTTGCACCAGCATCATGACATCTTTTGCATCATCTGACTGCTTGTTCATATTTTTGCATCTTAGGCATTAGGTCATGCACATTTTCTTTTATTTGCATAGTTTCGTTTTTTTATTTTCTTTTATTTACCACCTGCCCACCCTAGCCTCATTTTCCCTACTTGCCAGCGTGTTCTCAGTAGTGAGGACACTGCCGTGTTTAGCTTGGGGGATGCGCGCTATCGCTTTTATTTTCTTTTTTTTTTCATTTTCTTTCATTTTAGACCCTTTTTATTTTTATTTTCCACCACTCTTTCACCATTTCATTTTTTAGCATCATATTTTCCATATTTGGTGCGCTTGCATGCTCTCTTTTATTTTATTTTCTCCGCCTTTCTTTTCCCCTCATGCAAGATATTTTCCATATAATGATATCTCTCTTAGCTTTAGCAACTATCACGACGCTTACTACTTTTGCCATGCTACTTAAAGTATTTCAGTTTTTCCTATTCATATGCTTGCATATATGTTCTGTTGACGGTCTCTCTATATGAATGCATGAAATGAATTGAAACTAAATGAATGCAGTAGTATTTGGTATGCTCATGTTGGATATGCACCGAAATTCACGCATCTTTAGAATATTTGAAGCATTTGCTTTGTTATCTTTTTCACCTTCTGCTGCATGCCTGCTATTATTGTGTGACTTACCGTATGACTTCATTACCCGTTGAAAATGAATGAAAACATTTGTGCTTGCTTATGAGTTTAATTGGAGTATTATCTTATTGAACCATTGTGCACATCTTATGAGTGAACCGAGTGATTAAATTATTTCGTTCTCCACATATCTTATTATTCTCTACATGTCACTTGGATTCACCCCTCTGCAGCTACATATACCGCATCCTATTCCCAAAAATCCCAAAAGAAAAAGATAGTTTCAAAAAGCCCAAAAAGACAAAAAGGAGCCAAAATATATGTATATCCTATTGCTCTTTCAAAAAAGAAATAAAAAAATAAAAAAAATAAAAAAATAATTCCTATATCTTACTTTTTGAAGCTACACAAATACTTGGAAAAAAGCCACAAAATTCCTTTAGTATTCCTTAGATGTGATGCCTCAAGCTAAGCTTGGAGAGGTGAATCCATTTGATTATTCGAGTGAGTACGCCAATAGAGTGGAGTTGTGCACATTTGGAGATATTTGATAATGCTTAGACTTTGCGAAAGATATTAGCTATGGAGATTTTTCATGATTTGAGATGAATTTATGAATGCCATGATCTTTATTCTATTCTCTGTTGCATGCTTGGTGTGACTCTTATATGCTTCATTTATCTCTATTGATTGAAAAGTGCGTCGCCAACATGTTTATACTAGACTCTATGAATTGCATGAAGTGGATATGAATAGATTGCATGAATTTAGAGAATCCCTTCCTTTGTTCTTAAATGCTTCCAAGCAATATATTTAGCTAAGATATGAAATTCTTATTAGCATGTGATCTATTTTCGAAGCATTGTGATGTGTCGCTATAGCTTGAGATCTGGCCGAATATTCTAGCACTCCCCTCCATCTTCCATTCGTTTTCCTATTTTTTATCGCCCAGTGAGCCTCGTATTCGTCTTCCTCGAGGACGAGTAAGAGGTAAGCTTGGGGATTTTGATGTGTCCATATTTTAGATGTTTTTACCGCATCATTTCATGTCATATCGCTTCCAAAATCCATATTCTCATATATTATCACGCTTCTAACGCCATATTCGAGTTTTGTATAGCTTTTTAGATTTTCAGGAGTTTTGGAGCGAATTGGAGCTATTTTGGGACATGAACACATCCGGCACGTCAGAGACGTCATTGGCAAGGCTGCATGAGAGTTCGCTGCAGAATGGAAGAAGATTGGAGGAGAGGAGGAGAAGAGAAATGGCAAGATTCAGATCAGTTTCCCAGGTGACTCGACCGAGTAGCATAAGCTACTCAGCCAAGCTGACACGCTGAAATCGCACAGGAAACGGCTCTGACCTATGCTACTCGACCAAGCTGACACGCTGAAATCGCACAAGAAACGGCTCTGACCTATTCGACCGAGCAGCTGACCTGCTCGACCCGAGTCATAAAGAAACAGAGCGACGTTTTGGAGGAATTTCAGATCTATTGTAGCTCGACCAAGTAGGAGGGCTACTCGATCGAGTAGCCCGTATCCGCCAGACACAGAAGCAGCAGCAAGGGGAGCCTGTAGCTGACTTGACCGAGCAGGCTCCTCTACTCGATCGAGTAGCCGACGCGACCAGCCTAGTTTGTGGGCCCAAGTGCCCAGATTTTTTGAGATTTTTTGGGATCTTTCCCATATGTATTTAAGGACGTTTTAAGCTTTATTTTTAGGGGAGGAACTTTAGAGAAACTCTTAGTTTAGTTTTAATTAGGTTTTTGAGAATTTGTGTCGTCGCTATTTTGTATGAAGCAAAGCTTGGATTTTTATTATTGTTTTGCGCAAGGAATCTTGTCTTCTTAATTCTCTTTGGATTGCTATTTGCTTCTCAATGCATTGGTAACAATTCTCTACACTTTCTATTGCTTTTTGATGCTTTCCATTGCCATGATGAATTCCATTGCATCTATTGAATCTGTTGTTGTTAATTCTATAATGTGTGAGTAGTTCTATCTAGGGCTAATGGATTAGCCCATGCATTTTAGGATTGAGATGCAAAGTTAGGATTTTTAGGCTGTGTTGGAATAAAAGGGAAGTATTTTGGTTGATCTTGCAAAGTTTGTAGCAGAACTCGTACTGAGATCGTGCCCACGGTCGGTGGAATCGATTGGCTTAAGGAGTATCCTATAGGCTTAATTAGGGAGTTAGTGGATTCAATAGGGACATGTGACCATGCCCGGCTCGTGTCTTGATGGGATCCACCGATGAACTATATTACTAATTAACGGCTACCGCCATTGCGTCAATAAGAGCCACCAAAATACATCGAAGCTCTTACCCCACGAGAGTGGCATGAGCCAATATCATTCCGTCCACGAGAGTGGCATGAATATTGTCGATTCTTAATGCACGTGTCGTGTGTGCCTACGGGTTAATGCGATACGTTAGATTCATGGTGTTTAGAACCATGAATTCCACATCTTGGATGCGACAATCCCTATAAAACCAATGCAACGTAAGATTCTTAACCGAGTATTGACGTCCGACGATCCTAGTGGTGAGTCCTAAAGCCCTAGTCTTTATTAATTGTTCACAATCCTAAACAACCGATCTTTAGAAACCGACTGCTACCTATATTCTGAGATTTAAAAATAACCCAAGACAATAACATTCATACCTTCCCTGTTGGATCGATATCTTTTATACTATTACTTGACACTGTACGCTTGCGTAAAGTGCTGGGGGTTTGCATTTGGGATACATTTAGCACTTGGCATCCGTGCCATTGCTAGGTGAGTTCTAGGTGTTAGTTCCGGGACGATCAAGTAGCAAAGAGAACAGACTTGACAAGTCACTTAAAGAGGGGTCTATTGACCTCTCGTTTTATGAGTCGAAAGACACTTATGAGTCTTGTCTCAAAGATATGATGGCCAAAACTCCTTCTGTAAGACAGTTGGAGAATAAGTTGAAGAGCTCATGGTCCCGTACATACGGATGTATCCATACCCAAGTCTAAATTAGCCAGGATATGGTGTTCTTATTTTGTTACGACACGTGTTCTTGATGAAACACAAGTCTGATGAAATAGAGAACATAATGACAGAAGTATTTGAACTAATTCGATCAGATCGAAGAGGCGAATACTTAGCTATGTAATTCTTGTGTAATTAAAAGAAAATGAGATTTTATCTCAGCTCAAGTCTCCTAACAAACTGGTATGTTGGAGATCATGAATCGCACTCTATTAGACATGGTGCAATACATGGCAAGTGACTCTGAGTTACAAATCCTCCCTCTAGGTTAAGTCACATATAATAATGCCTAGGTTCTTGATAAGGTTCTGTCATGACCTTCTCAATATGATATTCCTCAAATCAATCATTAGGAAGTGACATGATTACTAGAGCCTCGTGAGATAATGGAGTAGAGTAAAACATCATAATTGATGATGGTCTAGTTAACTTCCAGGATGCCATTCGGAGTAGGTACTTTGAAAAATAGCTTGATGTGATCCGAAAAATGTCCTTGCACGTAAATAAGGTATGGACCTTAGAAGACGTGCCCAAAGGAAGTGTTCCCTTTGGCTGTAAGTGAATCTTCGAGACAGAAAATTAGTGCAAATGAAAAATAGTGAAGTACAAGTTATGCTGGTTGAGAACGATTATCATCAGAACTCCTATAAACGGATTGTGATGAAACTTTCTCGCTAACAGCTTTGTTCAGATCTATTCTGATCAGACTTGATGTCAATGCTCATGATGACCATGAAAACTGGAATATGCTGGTAAAGTCTGGTGTCTAAATAAGATTTAGAAGAACAAACTTATATGAGTCAGCCAAAGAATTTTCAAGGTCAGTGGGAGCGAATAAAAGGTATGCGAAGCATCAAGGAGAAAGAACATATATTTTGACAAAGTGGTCAAACAGTTTGACACTTTGTCAGAAACAATTATGAACTGTGCAGATGACCAGTGACTATTTTGGATAATTCTTGTAATGTACAAAAAGGATATTGATTTAGCCTCAAGTGAGGATGATGAGCTGGATGAGATCCAGGCAAGACAAATGTTACTGATTCCAAAGACCAAGGAAATTATTTGGATGAGATTCAAATGTATGGTCTAGCCTGAACATAGAAATTCCTTAAATCTATACTAAAGACGGTTTAGCAGATTCACTCACGAAGGGTCTACCACATGAAGTCTACAGAGACTTATATGTAAATGCGGTATGAGATACCAGGATAAATGGGTCCGAGTGCTAATGGAAGATGTTGGGAGATGTGTATGCCCTCGAGGTAATTTATCTATGTATATGTGTACAAACATCTTGTTCAAAATTACAGTAAACTATTTGGTAAGAATTTACCTAAGTAAAAAAATAATGTAGTCTTCATTAGAACTTAGGTAAAGTCCTGAGATGTAATGCAAGGTCAAACAAGTATCGAGATGAAGATCTAGATCATGGAAAAGTGCTTAACCATTTGTAGCATAAGTCTACAATCGTTCGTTGTCGTAGATGTTTCGAGAAAAGGACATTGATGCATCGGATAGACCATTGTGTCTGTATCTTCACCATGGATTGGTGACGATCTCGTGGTCGTTCAACTTGGCGAAGTCAAAGACAAGACACAAGTGCTCATTGAAGAATGAGTTCATTGGACAACCCAATGAGAGTTATCATATGGTTAACATAAAGTAATCAGTCAATAATAACTCTTAGTGATGATAGGCAAGTTGGTCCTTAGACTTGAGGTCATTGTACGAACCTGTACATGAACGATGTCACTTTGATCTCTAATCTAGTCTTGGAGCAAGCCCCGTTGAAAGGCCCTTGGTTAGGTGACACTTGAAGCATGTGAGGAGAGTAATGACCAATATAGAATTCGTCTCTCCTGTTTATGACGAGTTAGTGTCTTACATGTTAGTTCGGTCTTTAGTAAAAACTCTGGCTAGAGTATGTTGGAAGAAGTCCAACATTATTGGACTAAAGACCGATTTGAAGGCGCCTGCATGTGTCATGGGGATGGGTTAATGGGGCCCCTTAATGGCCATTAAGGGGGCGTGTTTTGGGGAGCGATTAGCTCCCGCCGATGTGGGCTGACGGGGTGCACGTTTCGGTCGTGGTCGATCTGGTCCCGGATCCTTGTGAGGGCCTCGACGGTCAGCCCGGTCTCCTTTTGGGGGCCTCTAGCTTCAAGTGTGGGCTTGGGCCGTTCGTTCCCGGGTCATCTCGAAATGGTCATATCACTTTCAATGTGAGACTAAACGTAAAAGGGCATTTCATTGTGAAATACACTACATGTCTAACAATCCTCCATTATTTCATAATTCAAAGACATGAAATACAAGAACCATATGAAAGACAATAGAAAGTCGTAAGAAAATAATATAATACCATATGTTTTGGTAGTGGTGACTTTCGGTCTATGAATATGTTATAAAAATAATAACATACTTAGGATATGTAAGTATGTTCTAAAATAAGTTAGTGAAACTTATAGTTTTTAGGAATCAATCTCCTTTATTCTAGATCATAAACTCACAACCCATATTAAGTTATCAATAAACAAGTTGCTCAAATGATTGGGATGTTACTTCCATGTGCCATTTCATGGATTTTCAGGAGTGCTCTATTGAACCTATCCAAGTTCACATAAGCAGCATCCCCGCTTCTATACTCAAATACGTGGACCCATCAAGTGTGCCTGACGATCATGCATACCACCTGTAAGGGCTATAGTATAAACTGAGATCATTATGCTCATCCTCTCTCTTCAACGAAAGCAATATCTACACCATTGGAAGGAACATCATGACAATGCATCGCCTAGTCAACAAGTAACTTGTTATTACTCATATGAACATACTTCTTAAGATCATCAATCACATAGGTTAGGTTACCATCGATCTTGAACTTTTGTTGTACGTATGTGTTCCTTTCCCCTCGGTGTACTCTCTACTAGTTTCCTATTTAGTGGGTTTGTCAGAGGGTTTACCAAATTCATCTCTGACCTTACATAATCAAGGGATATTATCCCACTATCTAGCAGTTGTCTCATAATAAAGTGCCTTAGGTGATATGCCTACTCTTCCCATTAAATATTTTATTTTTAGTTTTTGCAATTGTGGCTTGACATCACAGTGGATAAATACAAATGGGCCGCTCAGAGTCTTCAGAGAAGATAAGGAGGTTGATGTTTGACAGATATGTTTGTTTACTTGGAATATCTCATCCTTGGTGATCACAGATTAACATTGCCTTATCTGGGCTTTAATTTCACTGATGGTGATCATTGCATCCTTTGCACATAGAGTTCTCATCTTGTATTGTCGCAACTGACCTTACTATACCAACTTTTCAATATCCTGCTTAAGCTATGTGCACTCATCGGATATGTGCATATGTCTTTATGATACTAGTAGTATCTATTCTAATCATTTCTCTCTATCTCTTTCACTATATGCAGTTGCATTACATATGCATCAAAATATGGGGGTTGGCACATAATAAAGGATGAAACACTCGAAGTGATAAAGACGGGCAGTTTGAGAACAACATTTTTCCTCGAAGTTATTGTTTCCATGGCAATTATGCACATGGTCATCTTTCTTCTTACCTTCATCCCTACAGATCTTATGTGAGACTCCAAGCTCCTCATTATGGATATAGATATTGGAAATCATCATCAAGTCATCCAACATTTTGGGTAGATTTGTGACCAAGTGGTGGTTGAGATCCAGATTAGTTGTATCTTTCATCAAGGCTAAGGTGACATAATCCAAAATTACTTCTTTCATGTTAAGAATAGCATTACTATAATCCTTTATGTACTTATGCAATATCTCCACATCGCCTTGTTGTAAACACACAAGGTGGGTGGAGGAGCCCTTTCTCTTCCTAATTGAACTGAAGTGATGGGTATAGAGTTCGATAAGTTTATGGAAGCTAGAAATGGTGCCTGACTTAATGGTCCCAAACTAGTCGTATGCTCCCTTTAATAATATCTTGAGAAGACATAACATTGTAATGCATCGTTAAGTCCATGGAGCTACATGATGTCTACAGTGGCGGAACCAGAAAATTTTCATTTAAGGGGCAAATTATAAGCTAATATAAAATAATTTCTACGTACAATAAAAACCCATAAGCAAAAATCATCAATTATCTATACACATTAAATTTATTAAGTACTTCGTATTATAATATATTCTACAAATAAAAGAGCTAGAACAGATATCATTGTTTTAAGCGGTTAAGTGGGAATCTATCATTGCTTTGACTTTTTTCATCTTCTTTTTGTTGATGATTAAAGCATGAATCCTTCGGCTCATTTAGCCAAACAATGCATGCCCTTTTGATTTCTCACTAGCTGAATTATAAGCAATCACCCTTTCAACTCCAAGCTGATTCTCTGATGAACCCATCATGAAGTGTAAAATATATGACTGCATATCACTGCATCTACTATTTCACGCAGTAAATATTCTTAGTCTACCTTTTTTCCCTCTTATGAGCCGCTAGTTTAGAAAAATCTCAAATGTTTTCCTCGTTTAATAAATAAATAAAATACCTTAAGCCAATCATACTGAAAAAAATGAAAGAAGATATGTTCTTCTTCATGTTCTCAATCTAAAAATAACAAGGAGTATTTTTGTGGCTATTGTGCATAGCTATCTTTGTGTTTCTTTTTTGTTTGATCATGTCACATTGCTGTATTCGAGTGGGTGTTGTTAGATTGACAACCATGTAGTATTATTAATTATAGAACTCTTGTATATTAAACTGCCGCTTTAGATATTAAAAAAATGTTCATGCTTTCATTATTATCCGATCATATAGTTTCTTGTTAACTAGGTCATTTCTTGGTATGTGCAATGGCCCGATAGTGGAAACGACTTCCAGAGACGCAAGTAATGGCGATACATGATCATATGAATAATTCACTCATAAATCTTACGTAGGTTCGTTGTGTGTTTTAATGGGTTTCAATGGTTCAGCTACAATGGCTTTTCATGTGGCTCAGAAGAAGGCATTCTGTTGTCTAAATCTCACCCTTCAATGTTTTTTGAAAAAAAAACCTTAGGGGCCAACTGCCCCCTCATGCCCCCCTTTGTAAGATTAAAAAATTGGAATTGACTATGGTTCAAGCGTAGAAAGATCGAAGGTAGAAAGAACTTATCAGGAATGAAACGATGTGTCGTGGAATGACCACTGCCTTGAAAACAATTACGGCCCGACCTCGGTGGTAATCAGAATTGCCGGTTGCTCCCCAAGGTTAACACAACAGCCCCTGAACACGTCCACTCGCGGCCAGAAGCTTTGGAGATTGCACAACGGTACCCAGGAGCGGGAGATCAAGAGAGAATGAAAAATACATTGTCTCCTATCAGAAATAAGGCCATGTAAATTTATATGAGGTAACAAAAACTGTTACAGAATTTCAAAAGGTCACGTAATAAAGAGCTGCAATGAATGAAATGCAAAACGTCTTCATTAACACGTAATAAACAACAGATTTAATGGACGCAATAAACATGGAAAGTTAATGGCTCAATCAAAGCCAATTAACGCAATGAATCTGCATGGGGCCAAAAAAGGAAAGTCGCGCCATCCCAAAAAGGAATGCGCACGCACAACACAACATGGCGAGGAAAAATGGGAGTGAACGAATGGCTAAAAGAGCCATTAATTCCAACAATCCCCCACTTAATGGCTCAAGAAAGAGATGAGAAAGGTCCTGGGTAACGAGGGATGAATACTTAAGTATCAATGTCTTTCGATTGAATTGATACGTAGTGAAGTGAGGCAACAACTTGCGTTCTAATGAGTGAATTGCTCTTGAACTCATTAGAGTTCTGTTGAGACCCCCACAACACATATTGTTCCCTTGAGATTATGCAAACTCCGCGATACATAACAAGCGCTATAGGCCATGCGCACACCTTGGGTCTCGTGAGTGCTCTAGAAAGACTGCCCTTGTCTTTCATAGAGGGCGGCCAAACCCTCACACCCACATAGGTGGTTCATCAAGTGCTTCTCCATAGCACCACCAAAACTGGTTATGAAACCATTAAGAGCATACAGCTCAACATCTGCTTAAGTCCATCAAGTGCTTCTCAATAGCACCACCAAAACTGGTTACGGACTTGTCTCAAAGTGAATCCATCAAGTGCTTCTCAATAGCACCGCCAAACTTGGCTATGGATTCAAAGAACACTATCACACGCCATAGGGATGGAAATGTAGTGTTTGTTAAGGATCATATGGCTTCGTTAGACTACACTGGGTATCAACCATATGACCTTAACTCATGGGCTTTAACCCCATCCCCCTCGACGAATCAAGAACCACTTTTCTTGGTAATCCTTTGGTTAGTGGATCTGCAAGATTTCTTTCAGACCTTACATATTCCAAAGAAATTACTCCATTTTTCAGGAATTGTTTAACCACACCGTGCCTGATCCGAATGTGTCTTTTCTTTCCGATGTAGACACTATTTTTAGCAACACCAATGTCTGCTTGAGAATCATAATGAAGGGAAACTGCCACAGATTTTTTTCCCCACAATGGCACGTCTGCTAACAAGTTCTGTAACCATTCAACTTCTTACACTGCCAACTCAAGAGCAATGAATTCAGATTCCATAGTGGATCGTGCTATACATGTCTGTTTGGAAGACTTCCATGAAATAGCGCATCCACCCAAAGTAAAACAAAACCACTAGTTGAACTTACTTCATCATTACCTGAAACCCAGTTTGCATCACAATATCCTTCTAAAACAGTAGGAAATCTGCTAAAATGCAAACACTAATCAATAGTTCCTTTCAGGTATTTTAACAAACGATGAAGAGCATTCCAATGTTCATGGGTTATGTGTATAACGACTTAGCCTACTAACTGCATAGGTTATATCAGGTCTAGTGCAGTTCATGAGGAACATCACACTTCCTATGATTTTAAGCATATTCAGATTGGAAAACACGCTCACCCAAATTCTTTTTCAGATGTATGCTAGGTTCATAGGGAATTCTAGCAGGCACAACATCAAAACAGTTGAACTTCTTCAGCACTTTTTCAATGTAATGAGATTGATTCAAGGAGATGCCACTGGAGTTTCTAATAACTCTAACTCCTAAAATAACATCTGTTTCTCCTAGGTCTTTCATCTCAAATTGAGATGACAAGAAATTCTTGGTATCTTTCACCACGTCCAGATTAGTCCCAAAAATCAACATGTCATCTACATATAGGCATATAATCACACAATCTGATCCTATAAGTTTAGAATAAACACATGAACCAGAGGTATCCACAATATAGCCATTCCTTACAAAAATGCTATTAAACTTCTCATAACCTTGCTTAGGTGCTTGCTTTAGACCATATAGAGATTTTCTAAGGTTGCTTACCTTATTCTCTTGACCAACAATCACCAACCCCTCAGGCTGGGACATATAAATTTCTTCCTCTAGGTCACCATTTAAAAAAGGCTGTTTTGACATCCATTTGATGTACAACTAACCCATGAATTGCAGCTAAGGCAATTAAAGTTCTTATTGTAGCAATCTTGGTCACAAGAGAATAAGTATCGAAATAGTCTAAGCCTTTCTTTTGGGTAAAATCCCTGATCGCAAGTCTAGCTTTGAGCTTTTCAATTAAACTATCAAGTCTCATCTTTTTCTTAAATATCCATTTACTACTAATTGGTCTACTACCTTTAGGTAAATCAGACAATTCCCAAGTTTGGTTAGAAATAATAGAATCAAGTTCGCTTTTAATAGCATCTTTCCAAAAAAAAACTAGCAACAATAGATCTCATTGCCTCATCATAAGTTTTTTGATCTTCTATCATAAAGGCAGACACACTCTCATCACCTATGATGAGAATAATATATGAACAAATTGTCATAGGTCTTAGGTCCAATGTTAGACTTCTTAAAGTCAAGTAGACTTACTTTAGCCAAACACCCCCACACTCTAAGAAAAATCAGGTTGGGAGTATAACCTTTCCATATCTCATAAGGTGTCTAGTCTAGTTTCTTATGAGTACATGGTTAAGAATATGATATGCCGAAAGAACAGCTTCCCCCCACATGTCATCAGACATCTCTGAACTCAAAAGTCTAGCAATCATCATTTCCTTCAAGGTATGGTCTTTCCGTTTATCTATACCATTTTGTTGCGGTAAGAAGTGGCACTAAACTAATCACATTCTTATCACAATAGTCCTTTAAGGATGTTGGTATTATATTCTCCACCTCTGTTAGGCCTAACTCTCTTGATATTCTTATCAAGGTGGGTTTCTTCTTCGGCATTGTTTTTAATAAACATTTCTTCTTCCTAATATTTAGTTTTAAGAAGGTACACCCTAGTGAACATAGAGTCATCATCAACATAGAATAATGTTTCACCCCAAAATTTCAACGGTTGGAAATAGATTTCTACCAGCAATTGACGCGCTTCTGTTATAACCTTATTAGCATGGAATTAAGAAAATCAGCATGAGATTTATCCGATTTTAACACAGAGCTACTCAAATTCCATAGTTTCATGTATGTATCCTAAAAACATTCACTTCTACATAAACAAAAAACTAGTCACACTTCAATTGCTCCGATATTTAACACAGAACTGCAATCTATGCAAGCAATCAGAATGCAATGCATCAAATAAGGAGAAAATGTAGAACTATAAGCAGAAATCACTTCAAGTAATCTCAAAAACTGGAGAGTTTTACGAAATAACAACAATTCTCATCGAATTCTTCCGTTCTGAGCCTATAATAATTCAAAAACCCCTGCAGTCGGAGGTAAAAGAGAGATTCCATCGAACTTACCTTGAACCGCTTGGGGATCCTTGTCTTCGAAGCTTTTGCCTCCTTGAGGACCTCGGAATGGGACAGATGAAGGTACCTTTTGAGGCCTTCCATCTTGGAGTTGGCTAGATCTCTAAGATCGGAGATCGTCGACGGGGCCTTTGAGGTGCTCGCCGGCGATCCGAGGAGGGGGCTGGAACCTAGGGTTTTCTTCGGGGCTCGATCGATCGAAGAATTTGGGAGAGGTGAGAAGAGAGAGATTTCGTGGCTGATCACCCTTGCGTCTTCATTTTCTTCATTTTATCCCATGGATCTCCTTGCCATGTCTTTTTGCTGCCAGAAAGGAACATGCAGTCATGATGCTTAGAATGGTAGCCACATCCAGTTTCACTCCGTTGAGCTTCATTTCAGTCAATAATTTGAATCCTAGTTTGTAATTCACATTCAAGTAGAGCATTGCACACAAATAGATTAGAATCCAGCCCTCTTTTGATAGCATCACACTGAAGCCCGTGTACATGGCTTGAATCTAGTAACTGAGAGCAAACAGAAATGAGAGTTGTAATTGTAACCAAATCAGGCCTACAATCTACCCTTTCATCAAGGAGTAGAATAAGCAGTCATTTAGCTTATCAGGATGTGCAAACAATGTAGAAAATAAATTTAAATCGCCAATCAATTTCATTCTAACCATAGTAATACCAAACAAATATTGTTTTCAAATTGTAAGATTAAAAAATTGGACTTGACTATGGTTCAAGCGTAGAAAGATCGAAGGTAGAAAGAACTTATTAGGAATGAAACGCTGTGTCGTGGAATGACCACTGCCTTGAAAACAATTACGGCCCGACCTCGGTGGTAATCGGAATTGCCGGTTGCTCCCCAAGGTTAACACAACAGCCCCTGAACGCGTCCACTCGCGGCCAGAAGCTTTGGAGATTGCACAACGGTACCCAGGAGCGGGAGATCAAGAGAGAATGAAAAATACATCGTCTCCTATCAGAAATGAGGCCATGTAAATTTATATGAGGTAACAAAAATTGTTACAGAATTTCAAAGGGTCGCGTGATCGGCCCCGGATATACACCCGGAGAACGATTGTAGTTTTACCGCAAGCGCACGGTCAAGTGGCGAGCGGGTATCGAACACGAGGAGGTGGTGTTGGTTCCAATCTATCCTAGGTTGGCTCGACTACTAATGTATTATAGGTGGAGATGGGTATGGTATGATGTAATGACAATGGTGATGGATGTCGGTGTTGGTGATAAAGATGTGGGTCAAGTATCGATTCAAATATAATATAATAAAAGAGTCTAGAGCTAGGGAATCCCCACTACGGATCGTCCTTCATCCTTGTAAACAGTGAATCTCAATATTACTAGACTTGAATTGAGGTGAACTAGTCGTAACTGAATAGAGAACCAAGCTCACGCACTCGCGCTATTGCCGGTCTATAGAAACCTAGGTTAGGGCCCAATCACTTGCAAACCCTAACCTAGCCCGCTAGCATGAGGATCGACATCATCGTTCAATCGCTCCTCGAGCCCACTCTCGTGCAAACTCGAGTCACGATCTAGGTTGTGATAGTTCGTATTCATCCAATCTCTTGCAAACGAATATGGGTATAGATTTATAATAAAAATCCTAGCTTTGGTCCAATCTCTTGCAAACCAAGTCTAGAGAATCTCGATTATAAACCTAAATCGAATATATAGGCCTTCCCATCGATTAGAATCCAATCTCTTGCAAACCCCAATCGATGGAAATCCCTAGCTATCCGTAATAAATCGACCACAACCTAACCTCCTAGCAATTCTAGCAATTTAGAAATTCATTAATCACAAATTTGAAATTAGATCCATAGGGTTCATCCCCATGCCCTAGGACAATCAAATCTACTCAAACATAGCAACAACGATATAGGAATCAATAAAAACCATAGCTTGCATACAAAAAGATATCAAATCAAAGATTCAAATAAGAAGAACAATGATACTTAGCTTTGATGAAGAATTCCAATCCAAATACAAGCTTTTTGATCCAAGAGGTGGCCTAGGGCATGGCCTAACCTCTAAAATAGAGCCTAAGAAAACATGTGGGAACCTGCTCTAATGGTGGCTACAAACCCCTTGAATAGCCTCCCAAAACCCTAGCAAATAACCCTAGAAAAAACCCCAAAATCGTGCCCAAAAACAGCCCAAACCGCAACTTAAAATCTGGGCCCGCCGCCGACTCGGCCGAGTGGAACATGTGACCCGGCCGAGTGGAAATTCCTACAATGCAGCGTCAACTTGCAGAAATTCTCCAGATTTCATCCGACCTCCGATTGGCACGTTCTTGGAGGCATTGGAACCGTCATGAAGAATGCTATCCATAAAAAATATGAGAAAAATACTTTGATTGCTGGAATGATAGAAGATTTCAAAAGAGTGAACGGTTGTCTGAAAATCTGGGCGCTGCGTGTCCTCGGCATCACTCGGCCGAGCGGCAAATGTCACTCGGCCGAGGGGCTATTGGTACTCGGTCGAGTCGGAGCTCGTAGTCGACTGACGGATTACAGTAAGTCTGGTCTTTTGGATGCCGTCGTTCGTGTGCCACTCGGGCGAGTGGTGTCTCCATACTCGGCCGAGTGGGATGTCGTAACTCGGCCAAGTGCACGCTAATCTTCAAGTAATTATGTGTCCGATCTGGCCGACCGAGCGGGCTTCTTTGTTCGGCCGAGTGACTCCTTCACTCGGCCGAGTGGCATGCTGAAAATGCCCAATCTTCATCATTTCGCTTCCTCGTCGCTCCTACGACGTTTTTTCTTCTTCCACTCGTTTTCTATCGCTGATAGGTCCTCAATAAGTCCATGAGCGATGCTCTGTTACGCGTGCAAGTCTTTTAAGATCATTTTTGCTCCCAATTGCTCATATTTCCTGAAATCCGACAAAAACAAGAAATAATGAAAAGTAACACAATATCATCGAATAATCGTGAAAATCGCAATATGAGCAACCGAAATGGCATGCAAATATGCAGAAAAAGGTGTAAAATATGGACCGATCAAAATCCCCCAAGCTTGCATTTTACTCGTCCTCGAGGAAGATAAGTAAAGAGACGAACTCGGGACATGAAAACAAAGGAAATGAAATGAAAGAAAAAGAAAGAACATGAGGTGGAAGTGGTTGCTAGATTATTCTCTCAGATCTCAAGCCATAACTATACATCACGATAACTTGGAAAATACAAATCACATGCTATAAAGATTTCAAATCTTACTTAGACATGGTACTTGCAAGCTTTTAAGAACAATAAGAGGGACTCTCTAAATTCATACAATCAATTCATATCCACATCACGCGTTTCATAGAATTTAATATACAAATGTTAGCGATGCACTTTTCAATCAAAGTTATAAATGAAGCATATAAGATACACACCAAGCATGCTATAGAGAATAGGATAAGAGTCATGGCATTCACATATTTATTTCGATTCATAAGAAATCTCCATAACTAAGGTATTTTGCTAAGTTTCAGCATTATCAAACTTTCCCATCCGTCCACCTCTCCACTCTAATGTCGTACTCACTCATATGGTCAAATGAATTCACCCCCCCAAGCTTAGCATGAGGCATCGCATCTAAAGGAATATGATAGTGGAAAATGGGATTTTTGCCTTGGTTTTCCCAAGTATTTTGAGGCTCCAATAATGAGATAGAGAAATATTTTTTTCTTTTGGACTTTGTTTCTCATTTTTCTTCTTGGATTTTTGTAGGAGCAATTTGATTTGTATTTTTGATTTTTGGCTCCTTTTGGCTTTTTGGACTTTTGGAGCAACCTTTTTCTTTTGTAGGGATTTTTGGGAAATAAATGCGATATACGTAGCTTTAGGAGGTGAACTCAAGTGACATGTAGAGAATAAAAAGATATACGTGGAGAAAGAAATAATGTAGCACTCGGTTCACTCTAAGATGTGCACGAACGGTTCAATAAAATAATACTTCAACTAAAACTCATATGTAAGCATGGATATTCTCAATCATTTCAATAAATAGTGAAGTCAAGCAGTAAAGTTTACAACCATATCAGGCATGCAACAGAAGGTGAATAAGACAATAAAACTGATGCTTCAGATATACTAATGATGCGTGAATCTTGGTGCATTTCCAAAAAAAGCATACTAAACTCTAATCCACACATTCAGTTTCAATTAATATCATGCATTCATGTAGAGGAATCATCAAAAGAAATAGATTTGTAAGCATATGTGAATAGAAAGACTATGAAATACTCTAAATAGCATGGCAAGGAATAATAAGCATCGTGATGGTTGCTAAAGCAATAAGAGATATCATCATAAGGAACGCATCTAGCAAAAGGAGGAAAGGAAAATAAAGATATAAAAATAAAAGAGAGGACAGAAAATAAAAACAAGCACACAACATGATGCATGAACACACATAAAAGGAAAATAAGATGGAAAATTCAAAAAGACGATGCAAAATTTTGAAAAATTCTAAAAAAAACCCTAAAATAAAGTAAAAATGCAACTAATGCATCTAAATGGCATGGAAATGCACTCCCCCAAGCTTAAACTTCACATTGTCCTCAATGTGATCATAATGAAAGAATATGAGGAACAACGATAATAATAAGGGGGTGAATGAAAAATGATGAAATGAATGACATGAAATCCTAATGCAACTACATGCACATACAATGATGCATGAGAGCGCCTTCCCCCAAGCTTATACCAAACAATCTTATTCAAATGACTTGACCAAAAATGTCATGGCTTTGTAAAGCGTGATCAAGTCAAACGAATAAGAAAGTAAGGTTTCACTTGAAAGAAATGCTCGAATGTGGTGAGCAAAAGGATGTGACACATCAAAATATAGAGAGGGCAATTAATATATATAATGGGGTTTGGGTGTAAAAATTTTTGTTGCCGTCATAAGAGGTGATATTTATTCAATCAATCTATACGGTCCTCTCGCTGTCGAGAGGATTCGTGTTTATTTAAAGCATAAAAATTTCAACACTACTGGATTGATATCACCTATAGCAAAAGGCAGATCCAGTATCTTTGCCGGTGCAGGCAATTGCTCCAACTGCTCCTTCCGTGGATCTGCCAGATGCGTGTGTCCACGGACTCCAACGAACTCCAGCAATGCATCCTCCAGCATTCCCACAAGGACTCTACCTGTACCCTGCAGAGAATAGGATGCATCAGTTCGCTGCAAAAAATTCACCCTCATTATAAAATTATCCCAAAGAGGATCGTCTATAGAAATATATGAAATAAATAATGGTGGACGACACTTCCCTGGAAATAATTCAATATCCTCTTGTGCCGTGATAGCTGTCTCCATGGTGTCTTCTCTATGCTGCTCAGGTAAATCTAGATCATAGGTGTGGACCTCATCAAGATGCTCCTCATCATCGTCAGACTCATCCCAGCGCACCTCTTGATCATATTCATATGCGTCCATAGGTGCTAACTGTAGTTCCCTGTGGTAGCTACTGCACACGTACTAGAGGGGGGGTGAATAGTAATTAAAATAATCAAGATAGTTATTCCTAATTATTGTGCAAGAAACAAACGACAATGCGGAATTAAACAACTATCAACAAGAATTAAAACAAACGCAGACAAACAATCTTACTGGGTTCGGATCCACCCAAGTCTCCCCGACTTGTTCCCGGTGATCCTACGTCCCAACCACCCGGATCCCCTCCGGATACTTGAGTTAGCAACCCTAACTCAAGATTTCCACTATGAAATACTTGTGAACAACCTTCACAAGTCAAATCATACAAAAGACATGTGACTCCCACAAACCGGGATCACAACCTCTCTCACAACCGAGAGACACAATTCAAATACAATTGAAATGAAATAAACTCTTACCTTACAAAATCCTATGCCTTGAGTATACTTACCAAATTAGGGCAATGATGGATTTTGAGGAAGAGTATGTCACCAAACCCTAGCTTCAAGAAGATGACCAGCAATGGAAGCCTAGGGTGGAGTATGGTGACTAGAATCAAGCTCTTGGCTTGAGAAGCTCACAATGGAGAGAATCTCTCTTGAGGAAGATGGCTCAAAGAGTGAAGGGAGAGATTCTTGTGAGGGAGAGAGAGCTTTGAATTAGCTTGGGAGAGCTCTTCTCTTAGGTCTGAAATTGCTTGGAAATAGGACCTCTAACCCCTCTTCAAACGAATCAGGATTCTATTTAAAGGGGCAAGAGAAATCGAGTTTGAAAGAATCCCAACGGCTCTATTCTGAAGCAGACTAGTCGGTCAAAGAAGGATCACTGACCGACTAGTTCATCAACTAGTCGGTCGGTGATACAACGTAGACCGACTAACGGTAGAACAGCCAAGAAGTCGAAGTACAGGCAAAGACAACTAGTCGGTCTAAGAAGACTTGCCGACCGACTAGTTTCACAACTAGTCGGTCGGTGAATGATCTTTGACCGACTAACGTCGAAATAGAATAGGTAGACTTCAAGTTGACTTAGTCGGTTTAAGAACAAATGCTGACCGACTAGTTTCTCAACTAGTCGGTCGGTAAACGTTCTTTGACCGACTAACTCGAAACAGTAGCTCAGGCTGAAAATGACTGTACACAACTAGTCGGTCTGAGAAGGACTCCTGACCGACTAGATCGTCATCTAGTCGGTCGGTGATTCTTCTTTGACCGACTAACTGTAGTCATGGAAAGAGCTGAATATAGAGAAGGCAAACTAGTCGGTTCATGTAGAGTTGCCGACCGACTAGATCGTCATCTAGTCGGTTGGTGACTCTTCTTGAACCAACTAACATGCACAAGAAGCCGAGGGAAGAAGCGATAGGCTTCGGGAAAGTTTCTAATGGCTTCTATGATAATCCTAGCTCTAAGATATGAGCGAAATGAAGATTATAAAGTAAGTCCTACTCAAGGCTTAACATTCTAATCTATGAAGCTAGAAGACTATAAAAATCAACCTTACGAGCCGTCTTCAAAGCTTCAATCTTCATTCCTCTTGACTTCAATATTGCTCCTTGAGCTTCAACGAAGCTCCAGGCACACGATCAGCGTATTGAGAAGTCTTGAGACGTCGCTTTTGTTGTACGTGGTATTTTGGCGACGATCTCCATAACTGCGCTCATAAATAAGTTAGTATCCATTATTTATGTTTGCTCATCATCCAAAACCAAATCCGGGGAACCATATCACAACACTAACTCCTCGCTCTCCTCCTCGTATACATCCCATTGTACCTTTTGTTCATATGTATGTGTATCCTGCAAAAGGCACGATGAGTCGTCAAAATCTGAATCACAAAAAACATCATACACTGGAGGAGAATCAAATGTAGGAGATGAGGGGGGTGAAGAGATCTCCCTGAAAGGGAGCAATAAGCTCTGTGGGATAGTCCTCGGTGTCAATGAAAGGATGAGATGGCAGCGGAAGCTCTAATGGAGGAGGGTAGTGCTCGGGATCCTCATGAATGGCTGTGTCCTCGTCCCGATGCACGACCTCCTCGGTGATAAGCTCTGGCTCCGTGTGTAAGGCCTCCTCAAAAGCATGCTTCGGCTCTGCGAGGTAAATAACATCAATGTCTTCTCCATCTGAATCATTTCCATCCATCCACTCATCGTATGGACTAGCTGTGTCTATGGGTGGGGGAGTGACGACGGTGAAACCCGGCTCTGTAACAACACGCCCTGAGTATCTCATCGCAGTTCTCTCATCAGAAGTGGCTGCATCTGTGTCTGGTACCGTTGTCTCTTCAGATGTGGAAGCATCAATGTCCTCAGCCTGCCGTCCAAGAATCTCATCCAGATACGCATAAAAATGTGTGGTCCATATGATCACAGCCTCAGTGGAAGGTAAAGGTGGCTGCGGAAGCTCAACTGCAGGTGGGCAAGACTCTGGATTTATCTGAATGAAGTTGCCATCGTCCCAAAGTGCTGCCTCAGTAATGTAATGCTCTGGCTCCGCATGTGATGCCTCCTCATGAACTATCAATGTAGGCTCTCTCTGTAATGGTGATGCTGGCTGCTCATGTGTGTTAATTTATGGGGATGCATCATATGGATGGGAATGCCCGCGAGCAATCCAAAAATTTAATTTATCCCCCTCAAGACTGACATGGATGTCCTCCTCAATTATTCCTGCAGCTGAAACATGGTTCATAACAAAATCTGCAAATCGTAGATCAAATGCATCACCTGCTGTAATGCTCTCTGAACCGGTGAACCTCGCTGACTCCAAGAGGCCCTCCAATAAGTTTTGAAATGCTTCCTCCTCAAAATCTGTGGTCCACATAATACCATCCATAACACCTGATAAACAAAGATAAATACCTAGAGAAAAATATCAGTGGCATAAAAGAATATAGAAATGGTAGTAATGGTGGCGGGGGTGAAAATTTCTTTTTGTAAAATTTTTTTTTCGTAGTCTACTCAACCTAATTGTGACAAATTGGCACCCAACGGGAAACACCTCCCCGGCAACGGCGCCAAAAACTTGATCGGCCCCGGATATACACCCGGAGAACGATTGTAGTTTTACCGCAAGCGTACGGTCAAGTGGCGAGCGGGTATCGAACACGAGGAGGTGGTGTTGGTTCCAATCTATCCTAGGTTGGCTCGATTACTAATGTATTATAGGTGGAGATGGGTATGGTATGATGTAATGACAATGGTGATGGATGTCGGTGTTGGTGATAAAGATGTGGGTCAAGTATCGATTCAAATATAATATAATAAAAGAGTCTAGAGCTAGGGAATCCCCACTACGGATCGTCATTCATCCTTGTAAACAGTGAATCTCAATATTACTAGACTTGAATTGAGGTGAACTAGTCGTAACTGAATAGAGAACCAAGCTCACGCACTCGCGCTATTACCGGTCTATAGAAACCTAGGTTAGGGCCCAATCTCTTGCAAACCCTAACCTAGCCCGCTAGCATGAGGATCGACATCATCGTTCAATCGCTCCTCGAGCCCACTCTCGTGCAAACTCGAGTCACGATCTAGGTTGTGATAGTTCGTATTCGTCTAATCTCTTGCAAACGAATATGTGTATAGATTTATAATAAAAATCCTAGCTTTGGTCCAATCTCTTGCAAACCAAGTCTAGAGAATCTCGATTATAAACCTAAATCGAATATATAGGCCTTCCCATCGATTAGAATCCAATCTCTTGCAAACCCCAATCGATGGAAATCCCTAGCTATCCGTAATAAATCGATCACAACCTAACCTCCTAGCAATTCTAGCAATTTAGAAATTCATTCATCACAAATTTGAAATTAGATCCATAGGGTTCATCCACATGCCCTAGGACAATCAAATCTACTCAAACATAGCAACAACGATATAGGAATCAATAAAAACCATAGCTTGCATACAAAAAGATATCAAATCAAAGATTCAAATAAGAAGAACAATGATACTTAGCTTTGATGAAGAATTCCAATCCAAATACAAGCTTTTTGATCCAAGAGGGGGCCTAGGGCATGGCCTAACCTCTAAAATAGAGCCTAAGAAAACATGTGGGAACCTGCTCTAATGGTGGCTACAAACCCCTTAAATAGCCTCCCAAAACCCTAGCAAATAACCCTAGAAAAACACCCAAAATCATGCCCAAAAACAGCCCAAACCGCAACTTAAAATCTGGGCCCGCCGCCGACTCGGCCGAGTGGAACATGTGACCCGGCCGAGTGGAAATTCCTGCACTGCAGCGTCAACTTGCAGAAATTCTCCAGATTTCATCCAACCTCCGATTGGCGCGTTCTTGGCGGCGTTGGAACCTTCATGAAGTCTACTATCCATAAAAAATATGAGAAAAATACTTTGATTGCTGAAATGATAGCAGATTTCAAAAGAGTGAACGGTTGTCTGAAAATCTGGGCGCTGCGTGTCCTCGGCATCACTCGGCCGAGCGGCAAATGTCACTCGGCCGAGGGGCTTTTGGTACTCGGCCGAGTCGGAGCTCGTAGTCGACTGACGGATTACAGTAAGTCTGGTCTTTTGGATGCCGTCGTTCGTGTGCCACTCGGGCGAGTGGTGTCTCCATACTCGGCCGAGTGGGATGTCGTAACTCGGCCGAGTGCACGCTAATCTTCAAGTAATTGCGTGTCCGATCTGGCCGGCTGAGCGGGCTTCTTTGCTCGGCCGAGTGACTCCTTCACTCGGCCGAGTGGCATGCTGAAAATGCCCAATCTTCATCATTTCGCTTCCTCGTCGCTCCTACGACGTTCTTTCTTATTCCACTCGTCTTCAATCGCTGATAGGTCCTCAATAAGTCCATGAGCGATGCTGCGTTATGCGTGCAAGTCTTTTAAGATCATTTTTGCTCCCAATTGCTCATATTTCCTGAAATCCGACAAAAACAAGAAATAGTGAAAAGTAACACAATATCATCGAATAATCGTGAAAATCGCAATATGAGCAACCGAAATGGCATGCAAATATGCAGAAAAAAGGTGTAAAATATGAACCGATCATCGCATAATAAAGAGCTGCAATGAATGAAATGCAAAACGTCTTCATTAACACGTAATAAACAACAGATTTAATGGACGCAATAAACATGGAAAGTTAATGGCTCAATCAAAGCCAATTAACGCAATGAATCTGCATGGGGCCAAAAAAGGAAAGTCGCGCCATCCAAAAAAGGAATGCGCACGCACAACACAACATGGCGAGGAAAAATGGGAGTGAACGAATGGCTAAAAGAGCCATTAATTCCAACCCTTTGCCTCCGCCCATGGATGTCTATGTACCAATGCATATATTGTACATGTTTGGATTTGCATGTCCTTACTTAATTATTGTAATTGATACATCTCTTTCAAAATAATAGTATACTATTTGGTAATCTTTATCTGTTTAGGCTACTGTCAGGTGGTCCTCAAGGACGTGGGTGATTCGCGGTGGTCCCATCTGTTGAGCTCAACCAGGCCCCATTGTCAATAGGCCCTAATCAAACGCCATCTACAAAAGACGAAAAAAATTCGAGTGTTGTTATTCGCACCACAGAAATTTATGAATACACCACAATACTTAATTCACCACACCTATATTTTTAAAATCAGATGTTCGGATTTGGAGATCCGAACGGCTCTAATATTTTTATTCTTTCGTTCGGAATTGCAAAGCCGAACAGTATAATAAAATATGTATTGTGTTCGGATTTACAGATGTATTGTATTAGAGCCGTTCGGATCTTCAAATCCGAACATCTGATGCTAAAAATACAGGCGTGGTGATTCAAGTAATGTGGTGTATTCATAAATTTTTGTGGTGCGAATAACAACACTCAAAAAATTCAAGCATATTTTTTAAAATGAAGTTTTTTTTTGAAATTTAGCAAAACTCAAATACACTAAAAAAATTAGAAAATCCCATACTCTTGGCATATGCATCTAACACTCAGTAAGTGAACGAATTATGAGTATTTTTTTGCCCAAGAATCCAAGATCAACAGTCAAAACTTAGGTGGCTGTCTCAAGATAACATGAATCTCAACGTGAATTCAGATACATTAAATCGAACAAGTCAAGCTAAAATCGAGCCGTTCGTTACGGAAGAAAATGAGAGGTCAGGTTTAAGACGAGCTATGATATTTGTTCAGAAGGAAAGGTACAAAATAAAAGAATTAAAAAAGAGAGGGACTATATAAAAAAGAGAGGGACTATATACACATCTAATAGAGGTGTATTGTGATGACTTGTTGTCAAAAAAATGGAAACAAAATGCACATAATGAGTCACATCATCTCTTGTTTCTTTTAATTTTCGCTATTTTTGTCGAACATTGTCTCCATACACCTCAATTTAACGTGTATATTACAATTCTGTAAAACAACAAGACAACAAACTGATATTTTATCTCACTCTGCGCCCAAAAATTTCCATCTCAAGAAGCAAACACAATGGATGCCCTCCAAACACAGCCTCTCCCTCCCACCCTCATCCCAGCCCACCTCCACGACATAATCTTGACAACCAACTCCATCCCTCGCCTCAAACAAATCCACACCCACATTCTCAAATCTCCCTTCCTACTGCAAACCCTCACCACCCCATTCCTCAACAAGCTCCTCTCCCTCTCCCCTTCTTCCCTCGACTACGCCGCCTCCGCCTTCCTCCACTCCCCCGTCCCCCGCCTCTCCAACCGGATCCTCCACCATCTCTCCAAGATACCCGATAGCCCCACAAAGGCCCTCCTCTTCTACGCCCGAATCCGGAACCATGGCGGAATTGGGATCGACCGGTTCTGCCTCCCGCCCGTCCTCCGTGCTGCGGCCAGGGCGGAGAGGGAGGGTAATGAGGTGGGTAGGGAGGTTCACGGGGTTGCCGTCAAGATGGGTCTGGTTTCGGACCCGTTTGTGGAGACTGGTTTGATCAGGTTCTATTCGGCTGCCGGCTGTGTTGCGGATGCACGCGGGGTGTTTGATAAAATGTCGTATAGAGATATTGTCGCTTGGAGCGTCATGATGGACGGGTAATGCCTAAATCATTAGTATTTTTTTTTTTTGAATAAAATGAATTGCTTTTGCATGTTAATATCTTCATGTCCAAGTCGTTTCCCCATCTACTAATGGGATTGGACATCTATCTAGCGGCCATCTTCTCGAGTCACTGCGAAGTTCTTATCTGTGTAACCTAAATGATAAAAGCTTCAAGGTTGGTCAATGGGCATCAGTCAGAAGCAAAACATTCTTACAACCTATTTCTGTTAAACTTGTTTGCGATGTTTTCTCACCTTGAAACTATCAGGTTGAAGAGGTTGAGGATGAAGAAAGGGGGAGGGCGGGTTCATATAAATTATTACTATGTTTCTCACCTTGAAACTATCATGTTAATAGATTGGATGGATAGTGGCGGCCCGCTTCCAAATAGAACACCCGAGGCTGGGCAGGAGCATTGCTCCCAAAAGAACAACCGGGGGTGTGTAGGAGGGGGTTCACACTGATTATTTTTTACTTGATCTGTTTCGTCAAGCCTGTAAGCCGACGATAAGCTAGAGGATTGTACCGAGTATGTTATGACGATGTTAAAAGACATTTGAGGCGGCGAGATAAGGTAAGTGTTATGTCATCATAGGTAGGTGAACGAGGGTTTCCTCCAATAAGGTCAATGTTTGATCGATGAGGTCCTCCTCTATGTTGAGGAGGTCAATCAGATATGTCATCTTTGGCCATTCAGCTTTGTTGATAGCAGATAGCACAATCAGGATTAGGCTTGGTCCCCTTCACCATGCCAACTCACTTCGGAGTTTGGAACTTTATTTTTAGAATTAGGGTAACGGTGGCAAACTTGTAATTTTGTGCATCAGGGGGGTATTTTTGTCATTTTAGGCAAATCAGTCCATTATATATATGGGGGCTAGTGCTAATGTTTTTATGTTGAATGTGTTAAATTTGGAGAAGAATATTGAGAAGAGAAGAGATTAATAGTAGATTAAATTAGATCTTGGGAATGTTTGGCTTTCATCTTGCATCAAAGGCTAGGAGAATGGTTTCATATCGAAAGAAACCAACTTATCTTTATATTTCCTGATTTATCTATAAAAATCAGATTTTTACCACTTAAAACCCTAAATTCATATCAAATTGGTATCGGAGCCAGATCCTGATGGTGGCAACGAGAAATGTCGAAGCTTTGGAGGAGAAAATCGATGCCAATGTGGAGTGATTGAAGAAATCCTTTCAGTCAATGGAGGAAAGTATTTATGGAGGAAAGGATCGTCGCTCGAGTGCAATCGTCAATGGAATAC
This sequence comes from Scilla litardierei, assembly GCA_030789695.1. Classification (NCBI taxonomy): domain Eukaryota; kingdom Viridiplantae; phylum Streptophyta; class Magnoliopsida; order Asparagales; family Asparagaceae; genus Scilla; species Scilla litardierei. Next base: position 122,973,102 of record CM061134.1, read on the forward strand.
TTATTGAAGGTGATGTTAGAAACCCTTATGAAGAAAGGGAAGCCGACGAAGCCAGATCTGGAAGACGAAGGAGGTCATGATGAAGATCTATGCCAAAAGACATGATCTTCGACCAAGGCAAATCAGTCCATTATATATATGGGGGCTAGTGCTAATGTTTTTATGTTGAATGTGTTGAATTTGGAGAAGAATATTAAGAAGAGAAAAGATTAAGAGTAGATTAAATTAGATCTTGGGAATGTTTGGCTTTCATCTCGCATCAAAGGCTAGGAGAATGGTTTCATATCGAAAGAAACCAACTTATCTTTATATTTCCTGATTTATCTATAAAAATCAGATTTGTACCACTTAAAACCCTAAATTCATATCAAATTGGTATCGGAGCCAGATCCTGATGGTGGCAACAAGAAATGTCGAAGCTTTGGAGGAGAAAATCGATGCCAAGGTGGAGTGATTGAAGAAATCCTTTCAGTCAATGGAGGAAAATATTTATGGAGGAAAGGATCGTCGCTCGAGTGCAATCGTCAATGGAATACTTGTTGAAGGTGACGTTAGAAACCCTTATGAAGAAAGGGAAGCCGCCGAAGCCAGATCTGGAAGACGAAGGAGGTCATGATGAAGATCTATGCCAAAAGAAATGATCTTCGACCAAGGGCAAGAAGAAAGTTGATGATTTTGTGAAAGATCAACCACCGAACATCGTAAATCTGAGCCGAAATGTGAGATTTTTGGTCGACAATTAATGAAAAGTCGTCTTTGAGGAAGAATAACCACCGGCATCAGATTTGATGAACAAGGACTTCTACAACACCGATCTCGGGCACCACAGACCCCGGGAAGAAGGGGCAAGGGTGACAGCCTCCTAACTCGTCGTCATGTGCACAACGGCTCCTTAGCGGGTCACCGAAGGCTGAAGGCACCAGGGTGAGCCGTCCTTGGGCGTGCAAACCCTGGGCGGGCCGCCCCAGGCTGTCCAGGGAGGGGCCCGCGAGACCCTGGGCGGGCTGCTCAGGGTCCCATGACTCTTGGGCAGCTGTTCAAGGGGCCCGTAGGCCTTGGTGTGCAGATTAAGGCTTTACTAGACCTCATCGACAGTACTTTGGGCACGTCAGACCTTCAGTCGCGCTTAACGATCATGGTAGATTTCATCTGGACTCCGAGAAAGGTGGTGGAGACTTTGAGTGGAATGACAATAGTGGAGGAGGTTCACGAGCCTACGACTGGCCCGCATCAGGGCCACACATGGATGACGGGTTATGGGACAACGGATGAGGGCATGAGGATGGACGACGACGACCCATATGAGTCGACTGTCCTTTTGGGGGAAGGTTTATAGGGGTTCAACGAGGATGGAGGAGATTCAAATTAGGGTAATGTTGATTGGGGTACAACGGTGAAGCAGAGGAAGGTCAGTGGGGAGATCGTAGTGCAGTGCAGAATGCCTACATACCATTTCACTTTGGCCAGCCTTGAAGGAGATCAGGTTGTGTTTTCAGCACCGAAAGCAGTCAGACAGAAAGCTGAAAATGCATGTCTTCTAGTGAGAGGATCCTTATGCCTATGTTTACATGCAGAGAGATATTTCATGGTGAGCCGCTTGACGGAGGAAGAAAAGTTGATGGATGTCGGCATCTATTTGGAGGAAAATGCTTTGGCATGATTTCAATGGTAGAAGCAGATTTAGCCTATAAGTTTGTGGGAGGAATTTAAGGACTGGTTGCTGGATCGGGTTCGAGACCGCATGTGGAAATTTATACGAGTAGTTTCTTGCCCTTACACATAAGAGTACCGTCAGAGAGTATCAGGAGAGATTCGAGATGCGCTCTGGTCAAGTGAGAGAGATCCTTGAGGCGACGTTGGATGGAAATTTTATGAAGGGGCTGAAGGAGAACATTAGAGTTAAGTTGCGTATATTGAGGCTGAGGAGTCTTGGAGAAGCTATAGAGTTGGCCCAATGGTGGAAGATGGGATCAATGTGGGATGGGCTGCCAAGGGAACGATGAGCAGAACCACATCTTGCACTCATGCCATAACAGAGGCTTAGTAGTCCCAGCCAACGACGGGTCAGATACTTCATGAGAAGAGTAGTGGTCTCCATCGGACATCAGGTTCTAGCATCTCATACAGAAAATCCTGAACAGACACATCAAGGGGTATGTTTTCGATGTGATGAAAGGTTCGGCCCAAGACATCATTTTCGAGACCGTGCTCTACAGATATTGGTCGTCGAAGAGGGTGAAGGCGCATTAGCTGGAGAGGAAGAGTCATAATGGAACGAGCACTCCCATTTGGAGTGGCATACCCACGGATTTCATAATGCCATCTAGAGGTCAAGGTAGTTTTTGTGTGGACGGAGTAATGTTAGAATTGAGGTGCGGGTGGCAAACTTGTAATTATGGACATCATGTGTATTTTTATAATTTTGGACAAATCGGTCCATTATATATATGAGGGGAGTTAGGGCTAATGTTTTGATGTTGAATGTGTTGAATTTGGAGAGGAATATTGAAAAGAGAAGAGATTAGGAGCAGATTAGATCATATCTTGAGAGAGTTAGGCTTTTATCACAAACAAAGGATGGGAGAGCCATTTCCTCTCGAAAGAAATCAACTTATATTTGTATTTCCATCTTTATGTATAAAAATCAGATTTTTACCACTCAAAGGCCTACAGATTCCTATTTATCACCAGATGGAAGGATGAGATCATCACTTCTATTATGTTAAGAAGTGATCGGGAGATGATTCCGTTGTACATCCAATCCACTTTCATCATTACGAATTTCACTATCCTGGAAATTCCCCTAAAGTAATAGGTAGAGTGATTATACCTGTGATTGGTGCGGTGTGTTCTGTGAAGCCGATTATTACCCCCGAGCACTTTTCCAACTCGAAGGGGTTGAGCCACATCCTGTTAAAGGCGGCTGTGAATACATCACTTGAGCTCCCTGTGTCCACCGGCATCATCTTCACTTGCGTTGAGCCTATATTGGCGCTAATGATGACGACATTATCATGGGGGTAGCTCCATGCCCTCCAGATTTTTGTCAGAGAATGATATGGGGGGTTAGTCCTCTTTGCTTCTTTTAGTTTATATCTATCGACATCATCCTCTGAGAATAAAACTTCTGAGCCAAAGAGCTTGTGCCTCCTAAAGCTGGGTCACACGCTATCACATCGACAGCTTGAGTCGACGGTGCTGTGGGGGAGTGCGGGATCACGATTCCTCTCCTTGACCCTCGGGGTTCATCATTTGTTTGTTGCTTCGACTTATTTACGAACCCTTTTAGGGCACCCTTTTTGATCAGATGGTCAATGTCTCGCATAAGCTGTCAGTACCTTTCAATGGTGCGAATATGTGGATGATATTCGACCTTGATCCTGGTGGTACCGATAAAAGAAATTTTCATTTCACTTGTCGAGTCGAGTCTTCATCTTTAGGGAAGGTAGGCGAAAATAACCATCATTTTATGCGTACATCTTAACTCGGCCTTTGAGGCTTTAAGTTTTGTGTGCCTTTTATCATCCTTCTCCGTTCTTTCCTTTCGGTCACTTTGCACCTTTTTGGATCACGCATTTCCCTTGTATTTGACTCTTTTGAGCGGGGATCATTCGCTTTATCTTGGACAGAGTTGGATGCGCTAGCTTCGTGACCGGTCATGGATTTCTCAACCATCATTTATCGTTTCGTTCTTGTCAGGAGTTGATCAAGTTTGTATGGGGGCTTGTGTAGAGCGACTTCGTCAGATCCTTGTCTTTAATTCCTTCATTGAGGGCATCGATCACAACCTCCTCGCTATAATTCGTAACATAGTCTCTTGGTATTGAATCATTACATAAAGCTTCGTAGGGTTTCCACCTTTTGCACCAACATAAAGATATGACGAGCTCCTCTTTCTTCGCTTTCCTACCATAAATTGCTGACAGAAGGCGTGCGACAAGTCCATGAAAGATCATATAGTGTGTCAGGGGAGTTTGTTGTACCAATCTTTTGCCACCCTCTTCAATGGTATCTGGAAAGCTCGACATATGAGATAGTCATCAGTCTGAATCTCCATAATCCCTTTGTAATGTTGGATGTGCTCTTAAGAATCGCCCATACCTTTATACTTGTCTAGGTCAGGTATTTTAAACCTCTGCGATTGAGATGTCGAAGTGATCTTCTTGATTGGGGTATGATCGTTGTCCTCAGAGCTAGAGGACGACGATCAGTTGTGAAGGGAAGGCTTCCTTTTTCAGTTCTTCGTTTTCTTCACGTAACTTCGAAGGTGTTAGGGCGGTGTTAGGGCTCTCTCTGGTGATGTCATCAGTGGAGCTTGGTGCATGCATGTTGTCTCGTTGAGCCTTCTTTTTTGTCCTTTGCTTGGAGCATTGCATGAACTCATGCTCACACAATGGTGGCTTCTATTTTGACGACTACGTGTTCTTCGAGAGTGATTATAGCAAGGTTTGAGAACTCGATTTCGGTTTCAGTTTCGGTCGATGGAAAATTTTTATTTTTTGCACAGTTTCGCCTGTTTCGTCGGGTTCGTTTTGAGTATTGGTTTCAGATTTATCTGAATATATATATATATATATATCTATTGCAATGCATTTGTAATAAATATTTTTATGTTATGAATGAGGGAGGCCTTTGGCCTCCCCTCCTTCATTACCCACTATCATTAGTCCCCATTACTATGAGTAATGGGGACTCTTGGTCTCATCGAGGCCTTTCATCTCCTCCCCTATATCAATATATAGAGAACCATGGCATATGGCCATGGTTACTCATTCCTTTGGCTATGATAGCTTCTCTCTCTATCTCTTGAATCCAATTATCTTATAACACGTTATCAGCACGTGTTCTCCTCTTGAGCACAAATTTTTCAACAAAATTTTCATCCCCTACGCGCAAGGAATCTATAGTTGCTGCGGCGAGGAATCTATTGGTTGCAGCGTTGCGGCATCCTCAAGGCGTTCTGGAGCTCGGATTTTTATCTACGGTTCTAATCTACGGTCAAAGGACCAAAATGGGTCCTCAGCGTCGTCTAGGTATATATATTGGGTTTGATTCACCCTCTATTATCAGATACCTTGAACCCCTGACGGGTGACGCATTCAAGGCACGTTTTGCAGACTGTGAATTTAATGAGAAAATTTTTCCAAAACTGGGCACACAGTCTAAGAAGCCAGAAGCTTCTGAGACCATTAGTTGGGACCAGAAGTCTTTGTCCATATATGATCCGCGTACTAATCTGTGTGAAGATGAGATCCTGAAGATCCTTCACATCCAGAATACAGTACATCTTTTACCGGATAAATTCACGGACAACCAGAAGATTGTCCGTCCCTGCTGCCAATACGCCAGCTAGGATTGACATCCCCATAGATGGATGCAACCCACTGGCAGCAGAATTGGCTGTACCTCAAATGAAAAGAGGACGCCCACCAGGTTCAAAAGATAAAGTTCCTCGAAAGAGGAAGACTCCTGGTGATACTAAGATTATCCCTCCACAGGATGCTGAGCTCAGACCAGCTACTTCTCCCCTCCTGATTTCCCCAGAAGAGGAAACAATAGGAGAAACATCATTAAATTTAGTACGTACTGGAGAAGTACTGGACAGAAATAGCATAGTCGTCGTCGACGATTTTGCGTTCGATATTGCCGTTCACGTCACTGAATATGACGATGACGTCGAACCACGATCTCTAGCGGAATGTAAACACAGAGATGATTGGCCAAAGTGGGACGATGCAATAAGAGTAGAGCTGGACTCACTCTTGAAACGCAAAGTCTTTGGACCAGTAGTCCAAACACCAGTAGGTGTAAAACCTGTGGGATATAAGTGGGTTTTCATAAGAAAAAGAGATGAAAATAATGTGATCGTTCGCTATAAGGCACGCCTTGTAGCCCATGGATTTTCCCAAAGACCGGGGATTGATTACGAAGATACGTATTCCCCGGTCATGGATTCGATCACCTTCCGATTTTTAATCAGCCTAACTTCTCTGGAAAGCCTAGAAATGCAGCTCATGGACGTTGTGACTGCATATCTATATGGCGATATAGATAAAAATATCTATATGAGACTTCCTGATGGGTTTAATCTACCCCCAGAGATGAAAGAGATACCTCGGGACGTATTCTTTGTAAGGCTACATAGATCATTATATGGTCTAAAACAATCGGGAAAGATGTGGTATAACAGACTTAGTGATTTCCTTGCACAGCAAGGATTCACGAATAACGAAGTCTGCCCGTGTATCTTTATCAAAAGAACGGGAATATGATTCGTCATCATAGCTGTATATGTAGATGACTTAAATCTCATAGGATCTCCTGCAGAGATCGAAGAGATATCTGAAAGCCTTAAACATACTTTTGAAATGAAAGACCTAGGCAAAACAAAGTATTGTCTTGGCTTACAGATAGAACACCTAAGAGGTGGAATCATATTACACCAATCTAATTACACAAAGAAACTTCTACACAAGTTTCATATGGATAAATGTCATCCTTTAGGTACTCCTATGGTCGTAAGATCACTAGATGTACAAAAGGACCCCTTCCGGCCACTGGAAGAGGGGGAGGAGATACTGGGTCCTGAAGTACCTTACCTCAGTGCCATTGGAGCACTTCTATATCTGGCTAACTGTACGCGTCCCGATATAGCGTTTACAGTTAATCTTCTAGCCAGACACAGTGCAGCGCCCACAAAGCGCCACTGGAACGGAGTAAAGCATCTTCTACGATACCTTCAGGGTTCCATTGATCTTGGACTTTACTACCAGAGAGGTGCCTCCCCCAAATTGTTTGGTTATGCTGATGCAGGTTATCTCTCTGATCCGCACACGGCAAAATCCCAAACTGGTTTTGTTTTTACCTACGGAGGTACCGCTATCTCCTGGAGATCGGTGAAGCAAACCACAACAGCTACATCATCCAACCATTCAGAGCTCATTGCGATCCACGAAGCAAGCAGAGAGTGTTATTGGCTACGATCCGTCGTCCAACACATTCTTCAATCTACTGGCCTGAAGACCGATGATTTGGAGCCTACCGTTCTGTTTGAAGATAACGCTGCATGCATTGCTCAACTTCAAAAAGGCTACATCAAGGGCGACAGGACGAAGCACATATCTCCCAAGTTTTTCTGGACACATGAGCTAAAGGAAGACAAGCAGATCGAAGTTCAGCAGATACAATCCTACAATAACTTAGCTGATCTTTTTACTAAGTCTTTGCCCAAATGTATTTTTGTAAAACTTGTAAAGAACATTGACATGCGACAACTGAAAGACCTGCAAGCCTGAAGCTTGTACGGATCAGGGGGAGTAACCTGTGGGTTGCACTCTTTTCCCTTAAGCTGTTGGGTTTTTCCCACTGGGTTTTCCACAGCTAAGGTTTTAACGAGGCAAACACTCTTACTCTGGATCCAGAAGTATCCACCCCTCTTTGCCTCAAATGCTGAGACCAAAGTGATGAATGGGTAAGGGGGAGTGTTATGAATGAGGGAGGCCTTTGGCCTCCCCTCCTTCATTACCGACTATCATTAGTCCACATTACTATGAGTAATGGGGACTCTTGGTCTCCTTGAGGCCTTTCATCTCCTCCCCTATATCAATATATAGAGAACCATGGCCTATGGCCATGGTTACTCATTCCTTTGGCTATGAAAGCTTCTCTCTCTATCTCTTGAATCCAATTATCTTATAACATTTTAGAATTTTATTGAAGTTTAGAAATAATTTTTTGTTATGAATGAGGGAGGCCTTTGGCCTCCCCTCCTTCATTACCCATTCATTAGGCCCCCATTACTTAGAGTAATGGGGACCCTTGGTCTCCTAGAGGCTTTTGGCCTCCCCACTATGAGATATATAAATAGAGCACCATGGCTCTTACCTATTGTGACTTATTCTTTTGCTAAGAAATCTTGTCTCTTTCTCTCTTGAGTCCTATTACTCTCTAACACGTTATCAGCACGTGTTCTTCCTTGAGCAAGAATCCAAGCCTAAAATCCCCACCAAATTGATCCCTTACGCGCAAGGAATCTTTGGTTGCTGCGGCGATTCGTTGGAGCGTTGCGGCATTCCGGAAGCGTTCGGAAGCTCGGATCTTTATTTCTACGGATCTTTTCTACGGTCGTCCCTAGATCATCGATCTAGAGGTATACTTCTTATTCCCGTAGATTACAACGGACTATACATAAAAATTTTTACCATGTTTGCATACAAGTAAAAATTAAAATAATAGAAAGAAAAATTTGTTATCAATCACATTTATATCGAAATGATGATCGGACTATATCGAAATGAAGTTCCAACTCTGGAATAAATTTTTCTTGTGACTGGACTATATCCGATTAAAATAAATTCTTGTATGCGAAGAGAGATTAACTGTAGAACCTGATATAGTCCATATAGTCCTATCACTTTGTGCCTATCACTTTACATGAATTCTCGTTACTCTGGATATAGTCCTGTCACTTTACAACATTTGGAGATCATGTATAACATTACAGAAAATATGTAAATTGTTAGATATTGATTAAAGAAAGATTAATACGATGAAGTGCACTAGGTGTTCAACAAAATATGTGTGCATTGCATAACAGTTCAAAGCAAACTTTCATCCCTTAGCTCTCTATGGATTTCTAGTTAACCAAACTGTTTCCCTGGAATTTTCCCAATGTTTGCTACACCTTTCCCGCATGATTAACACATTTTCTTAGTGACTGCCATACGTGGCCTCATAGCTTCACAAAAGTGACATCATATTGGGTGTAGGGACTCAAGAAGCCCAATAACCACAGGTCAAAAGTGCCTCACCTTCCAATGGGAACACATACATCAATGAAACCTCTTGTTTTTAGTGAGATTAGGGGTTTTCACAAAATAAACCCTATGGGCCATTGGGTTATAATTTCAGTGAGTTGGGCTTCATGCCCATACAATTACAAATTTATTTTTTTAACAGCTAAAACTCTAATTTGGCCCGAAGCCAAAATTTAGAGGCAAATGATTATGCGTAACTGCGGAATGGGCCACAAGCCCATATAATTAAAACTATTTTTTGGCCCGAAGCCACAAAATAATTTATAAATTCGGCATTTGAAATATGAGAAATATTTATATTTTTTATAACGGGATATAAAATTGGCATATTTAAACTCAGAGAAAACTTTGTAAAAACACAATTAGTTTATATAGTCCATGTTGAAAAATTTATTTAAACATCGCTCTTGCAAATTATTATCTATGGTTTACTAGGATTCTATTTTTTCAAAATATAACTACCTTAAAGATCCTGAGACCGCTCTGCCGTTAGTCAACTAACCTAACGGTGTATGACGTTTCCACGTGGTCTACGAGATAATTATATTTTCTAGTTTCCTTTACCATATGTTATGCTTGAGATATATGCGTGGTTGTTTATTTTTATGCCTGTAGCATATTTAGAACTGCGTGAATGTTTAAATCAGTAAAAATGTGTTTTTCGGGATCGGTCATTGTATACCTATTTACTTTCCTTGCACTTTTATTTTCTTTTGAGAGAATTTGTAAGTGAGGAAATTTGTATTTTAAAGCCAAAGCTCGATGCAACAGCACATAGAATTGATGAAAACTCCTTCAATGGATCATGATGTCGGTCAATGTGCTTGGCTAAGTTTGCTGGACCAACCTAGCTTGACTGGGTAACAAGTGGTCCTGGCTTAGTCAATTCCCTGGCCGCGTCCGCTGGACCGCAAGGAGTCGATTCATGACTGTGTAAGCCAAAGCTCGATGCAACAGCATATGAAGACGGAGATATAGGGACCCAGTTCAGTTTGGGTTTCCGCAGTTGTATTTTTCTTTCCTTTTATGGACTGTAAACGAACTTTGGACTGTTTATTTTTGGGTATCTGGCCGATCCCCGCATTTTTACTTGTTTATTTCTTTATGCATGAATTTTTAATTTTAATTAATTCATGCTCATTTTAAATTGCGTAGATAAATGGCAAAATTGGCAAGCGTCGATTTCGAAGTCCTTGACTCTGCAGGGACAAATTACCTGAGTTGGCGAGTGGACCTGAAGTTCCACTTGCGTTTGATGGCCCTCCTTGGGTCCATTTTGGCTCCTTCCTCGGCCCCCGCAGCGGCCGAAGTTTCTGCTACAACTAGCAGCAGCCCTACAACCACTGTATCCGATGTAGATAAGGCGAAAGCCATAATCTACATTAGGAAACATATAGATCGGACCTTAAAGGCCGAATACTTAATGGTTGAGGATCCAAAGGACCTGTGGACAGCGCTGGAAGCTCGGTATAAACATCAAATTGATGTTATATTACAGCGTGCCAGTTATGAGTGGGAAAACCTCAGACTTCAGGACTATAAGTCCGTCGCTGAGTACAATTCTGCACTTCATAACATCACCTCACGCCTGAAGTTGTGCGGTGAAGAAGTGACAGAACAACGCATGTTGGAAAAGACATTTACCTCGTTCCACGAGAAAGATGCAATCCTCATGCAGCAGTATCGTGAACGCAATTTCACGAAATTCTCCGATCTGATCTCATGCCTACTTAGGACAGAGCAGAATCGAGACTTACTGCTTGCAACTCATAACTTACGTCCAGCTGGCACTGCCCCTATCCCTGAAGCCCATCACGTTTCTCCCCAGAAGTGGAAAAACAAGAGGAAGGCTAAAAACACTAAAAGGAAAGCTATAATGAAGCAACCAAGAGGTGCAGCTCCCCAGACAAACAAAAACAATAAGGGAAAAAGAAATTTCACTTGGAAGTGAAAGAACACCGAGCAAGTGTCACTTCCAAAGAAGAACTGGGAGGATAAATGCCATAGATGCGGCATGACTGGCCATTGGTCCAGAAACTGCCGCACTCCTCGCCACCTCTAGGATCTATACCAGGCGAGCCAGAAGTCTCTACCTGAAACAAACTTGGCGGCTGTTCAGCCACCAACAATGTTTACTGCAAAAGACTTCGAGAACGACGACCTTCTCGATTGAGCACCATCGTTTATCTATGCTTTTTAGAATTAAATGTATCTTCATCTTTTATTTGCTTAAGTACGAACTTTTATTTTCGAATGAATGTTTACATTTTCGCTCAAATAAAATTTCGTTTTTGCTTATATAGATGATGTCTGAGTGCCTAGTGGACAGTGCCTCAACGCACACAATCCTTCGCGATCATTGCTATTTTAATAGCGTAAATAAATATGACGGTCCTGTTATCACAATTTCAGGACTGTCCCAAATAATCGAAGGATCTGGTGAAGCAATTATATTGCTCCCAAATAACACAAGACTTCAAATAAAAAATGCATTATTCTCTCCTAAATCAAATAGGAATCTCGTAAGTTTCAAAGATTTCCGTTTAAACGGATATCACTTAGAAACCAGAGATGAAAATACGGTTGAATATCTGTATGTAACTCGTCAGAAAGATGACCGGAAGATCATCTGCGAACGATTCAAGGGACTCCCGTCGGGTCTCTACCAAACATACATTCAACCAATAGAAGCCAATATGACTGAGCACCAGACGTGCCAATCCTTGCCAGAGTTCGAACTCTGGCACAATAGACTTGGTCACCCTGGAACAGCAATGATGCGACGCATCATCTCTGAATCCCGTGGACACAAATTGAAGAACATGAAGATTCTTCAAAAGGGTGAATTTCCATGTCTCCCTTGTTTCAAGGGAAAACTTATAACGAGACCATCCCTCCTGAAAGTGGGATTAGAGTCTCCTGGCTTCCTTGAGAGAATTCATGGTGACATTTGCGGGCCTATTCACCCCTCAAGTGGCCCATTTCGGTACTTCATGGTACTGATTGATGCATCAACCAAATGGTCTTATGTGTGCCTCTTGTCCACCCGCAACCTAGCTTTTCCAAAGCTATTGGCACAAATAATAAGGTTGCGTGCTCATTTCCCCGATAACCAAATCAAGAAACTACGTCTTGATAATGCTGGAGAATTTACTTCACAAGTCTTCGAAGACTATTGCCGGGCAACGGGTATTGAAGTTGAACATCCTGTAGCACATGTTCACACCCAAAACGGATTAGCTGAGTCCCTTATAAAGAGACTCCAATGGATTGCACGTCCATTGCTTATGCAATCCCAGTTGCCTGTGGATGCTTGGGGGCATGATATTTTACATGCCGCATCACTTATTAGGATAAGACCCTCTGGAGGTCACACTTTATCCCCGATGCAACTAGCATACGGCGCACCTCCGGATATCTCTCATTTGAGAGTGTTTGGTTGTGCGGTATATGTCCCAATAGCACCACCGCAGAGGACCAAAATGGGTCCTCAGCGTCGTCTAGGTATATATATTGGGTTTGATTCGCCCTCTATTATCAGATACCTTGAACCCCTGACGGGTGACGCATTCAAGGCACGTTTTGCAGACTGTGAATTTAATGAGAAATTTTTTCCAAAACTGGGCACAGTCTAAGAAGCCAGAAGCTTCTGAGACCATTAGTTGGGACCAGAAGTCTTTGTCCCTATATGATCCGCGTACTAATCTGTGTGAAGATGAGATCCTGAAGATCCTTCACATCCAGAATACAGTACATCTTTTACCGGATAAATTCACGGACAACCAGAAGATTGTCCGTCCCTGCTGCCAATACGCCAGCTAGGATTGACATCCCCATAGATGGATGCAACCCACTGGCAGCAGAATTGGCTGTACCTCAAATGAAAAGAGGACGCCCACCAGGTTCAAAAGATAAAGTTCCTCGAAAGAGGAAGACTCCTGGTGATACTAAGATTATCCCTCCACAGGATGCTGAGCTCAGACCAGCTACTTCTCCCCTCCTGATTTCCCCAGAAGAGGAAACAATAGGAGAAACATCATTAAATTTAGTACGTACTGGAGAAGTACTGGACAGAAATAGCATAGTCGTCGTCGACGATTTTGCGTTCGATATTGCCGTTCACGTCACTGAATATGACGATGACGTCGAACCACGATCTCTAGCGGAATGTAAACGCAGAGATGATTGGCCAAAGTGGGACGAGGCAATAAGAGTAGAGCTGGACTCACTCTTGAAACACAAAGTCTTTGTCCCTATATGATCCGCGTACTAATCTGTGTGAAGATGAGATCCTGAAGATCCTTCACATCCAGAATACAGTACATCTTTTACCGGATAAATTCACGGACAACCAGAAGATTGTCCGTCCCTGCTGCCAATACGCCAGCTAGGATTGACATCCCCATAGATGGATGCAGCCCACCGGCAGCAGAATTGGTTGTACCTCAAATGAAAAGAGGACGCCCACCAGGTTCAAAAGATAAAGTTCCTCAAAAGAGGAAGACTCCTGGCGATACTAAGATTATCCCTCCACAGGATGTTGAGCTCAGACCAGCTACTTCTCCCCTCCTGATTTCCCCAGCAGAGGAAACAATAAGAGAAACATCATTAAATTTTGTACGTACTGGAGAAGTACTGGACAGAAATAGCATAGTCGACGACGACGATTTTGCGTTCGATATTGCCGTTCACGTCACTGAATTTGACGATGACGTCGAACCACGATCTCTAGCGGAATGTAAACGCAGAGATGATTGGCCAAAGTGGGACGAGGCAATAAGAGTAGAGCTGGACTCACTCTTGAAACACAAAGTCTTTGGACCAGTAGTCCAAACACCAGTAGGTGTAAAACCTGTGGGATATAAGTGGGTTTTCATAAGAAAAAGAGATGAAAATAATGTAATCGTTCGCTATAAGGCACGCCTTGTAGCCCAGGGATTTTCCCAAAGACCGGGGATTGATTACGAAGATACGTATTCCCCGGTCATGGATTCGATCACCTTCCGATTTTTAATCAGCCTAACTTCTCTGGAAAGCCTAGAAATGCAGCTCATGGACGTTGTGACTGCATATCTATATGGCGATATAGATAAAAATATCTATATGAGACTTCCTGATGGGTTTAATCTACCCCCAGAGATGAAAGAGATACCTCGGGACGTATTCTCTGTAAGGCTACATAGATCATTATATGGTCTAAAACAATCGGGAAAGATGTGGTATAACAGACTTAGTGATTTCCTTGCACAGCAAGGATTCACGAATAACGAAGTCTGCCCGTGTATCTTTATCAAAAGAACGGGAACAGGATTCGTCATCATAGCTGTATATGTAGATGACTTAAATCTCATAGGATCTCCTGCAGAGATCGAAGAGATATCTGAAAGCCTTAAACATACTTTTGAAATGAAAGACCTAGGCAAAACAAAGTATTGTCTTGGCTTACAGATAGAACACCTAAGAGGTGGAATCCTATTACACCAATCTAATTATACAAAGAAACTTCTACGCAAGTTTCATATGGATAAATGTCATCCTTTAGGTACTCCTATGGTCGTAAGATCACTAGATGTACATAAGGACCCCTTCCGGCCACTGGAAGAGGGGGAGGAGATATTGGGCCCTGAAGTACCCTACCTCAGTGCCATTGGAGCACTTCTATATCTGGCTAACTGTACGCGTCCCGATATAGCGTTTACAGTTAATCTACTAGCCAGACACAGTGCTGCGCCCACAAAGCGCCACTGGAACGGAGTAAAGCATCTTCTGCGATATCTTCAGGGTTCCATTGATCTTGGACTTTACTACCAAAGAGGTGCCTCCCCCAAATTGTTTGGTTATGCTGATGCAGGTTATCTCTCTGATCCGCACACGGCAAAATCTCAAACAGGTTTTGTATTTACCTACGGAGGTACTGCTATCTCTTGGAGATCGGTAAAACAAACCACTACTGCTACATCTTCCAACCATGCAGAGCTCATCGCGATCCATGAGGCGAGCAGATAATGTTTTTGGCTACGCTCCGTCGTCCAACACATCCTCCAATCCACTGGCCTGAAGACCAGTGATCTGGAGCCTACTGCCCTATTCGAAGACAACGCCGCATGCATTGCTCAGCTTCAGAAGGGCTACATCAAAGGCGACAGGACAAAACACATTTCTCCCAAGTTTTTCTGGACGCACGAGCAGAAGAACGACAAGCAGATTGAAGTTCGACAGATCCAGTCATGCAACAACTTAGCTGATCTTTTTACTAAGGCATTGCCTAAATGTACTTTTGTAAAGCTTGTAAAGAACATTGGTATGCGACAGTTGAAAGACCTGCAAGCCTGAAGCTTGTACGGATCAGGGGGAGTAACATGTGGGTTGCACTCTTTTTCCTTAAGCTGTTGGGTTTTCCCACTGGGTTTTCCACAGCTAAGGTTTTAACGAGGCAAACACACTTACTCTGGATCCAGAAGTATCCACCCCTTGCCTCAGTAGCTGAGACCGAAGTGATGAATGTGTAAGGGGGAGTGTTATGAATGAGGGAGGCCTTTGGCCTCCCCTCCTTCATTACCCATTCATTAGGCCCCCATTACTTAGAGTAATGGGGACCCTTGGTCTCCTAGAGGCTTTTGGCCTCCCCACTATGAGATATATAAATAGAGCACCATGGCTCTTAGCTATTGTGACTTATTCTTTTGCTAAGAAATCTTGTCTCTTTCTCTCTTGAGTCCTATTACTCTCTAACATTTTTAAATTTTCAAAATTTTTTAGAGTTTTTAGAGTTTTTATAATTTTAATAAATATATATATAGTTCAACTATAGGTTCATGTATTTAAACACAAACTCAAATTTTATTGAAAGAAATAATGTTTCGGTCAAAACCACTTGGTTTCGGTCGGCCAGTTTCGATCGAAATCGAGCAAAACAAAGCGAAACCAAAATCAAGTGGTTTTTGTCAAAACTGACCAAAACCAATAATTTAGTCGAAATCAAGCGAAAATGAACGAAACGGGCCAAAACTGAGTTTCACAACAATTTCGTCTCATCCCTCTTCGAAACCAAAACAAAACGGCCGAAACCTCATTACTTGGATCATAGTCACTGTCATCCTAAGGCGGAGGGCGCACTCAGTTCTTGACTTTAAGCCTGGGATCTCTGAGCTAGTTGCTTGGGATTTGTCCTTAAAAGAGCCTTCATGGGGCATGATCGGTCCTTATGGCAGGTGGAATTGAGAGAACACGAGCCATCTCATTATGATATGCTGGCCTGCCTTGGAAAGTCAGTGGGTTTGTATATCTTGGTGGATTTGAGGGGGAGTATGGAGGTTAATTGGAATGGTTGGTTGGACTGGCTGCGACTCAACTAACCTCTGAACGACGGTCATTAGCCCCTTAATGTTACTATTGATTTCTACACCGAATGTCTGGAGTTGATCTTGAGTCACAACTAGTGGTTGGTTGGACATCATTTGCTCTAGGATATGACTGATGTCCATTTGTTCATAGGGTCCTGCTCCCATCTCGACAGGCCTCTTGTGTTCCTTTTCAATGGCCAATCCATAAACCAATGTGGGTAAGAATGACGTCCTTTTTAGGTAAGAATGACATCCTTTTTCGTGGTCGAGTCATAACCAGTGTGGATAAGAATGACATGACTACTTACTTGATTCTCAAAGATGATGCCAAATGTTTTGGGTATTTTCTCAATTTGGAACTATCTTGGGTTGAAGAGCTTAAGGATGAAGAAGGCGGATCCGCCAACCCGTATTTGGATCCTTGTTGATTGAAGAATCTTATCTGAAGCCGGAAAACGAGATGATCCAATCTGATTGAGACGAACTCGGAAGAGTACTCCTTCAACCGATCTAAAGCTACCGACCTGTCACATAGTGGCTCGTCAGTGGATCGGGGTTGGGGCCCAGGTGAACACCCTCCAATGCTAATGTTAAGGTAAATGCAAACACGAGATAATCACGATTGATCTGTTGTGAGACTGCCATGTAATTCTCTAAGCTATAGTGGAGAGAAGGAGTTTACAGACGAACTTAGTAGTTGAGATATCTGAGTGCAAGAGCTAAACGAATGAACTCAATTGCTGAGCTATCTGAGTGTAAGATGTGAACGGACTAGCTTGCTCGGAAGGTGAACCACCCATGTGTTAGGTGTGAAAATTCGAACCTACTTTCTTTATCATCGGTGGTTAGGTATTTATAACGGTAGCATTTGTGGTAGATTTGTAATATCAGAGCTGATGTGATGGTTCTGACCAATGGGACATCCCAGCAGATCGATTTTGAATCAGCCCATCTTCGAGTAAACATTGGACGCTGACCTTCCTCATTGGTTGATCTGAATAATTAAATGTTTAACAGCCATGGGCTTTTTCCTTGGTGTCTCAAAACATGGACTATTTCATATGGGCTTGGGTCCCATTATTTTGGGTATAACAATACTCGCTACTCTGTACTGTCAAACTTGACTGTGAAGACTTTAATACCTCTATTTCGCATTTACTTGAACGTTCTAAATAGCGAAAAGAATGATGTTGACTTGTTTGTACTTAATCCAAATTTTCAAGGTTTCCATGAGTATTAATTCCCTCCAATTGACGCACCAAAATGCGCAATACTGTATTAGATGGTCTATAAGGCAGTTCTAGACATGCCTAGGACTACTCATCGAGTAGCAGGTTTGAGAGTGAACAAATTAATCAATTTGTTTTTAATTTTCAGGAAATTTTGGGCCAGAGCTCAGAATGTATTTGGTTGCTTAGAACCTGTGTACCTAAATCTCCCATCAATAATAGGAAATCTAAGTACAAGGCCCCAAAGTTCGAGATAATCCAACTATCTTCAGTTAAAAAAGCCTTTGATGGAATGACACCAAATTCTTGTAACTTTCTGTGTTAATAACCAAACAAACATATATTTTATTCTAATTTTGTTTGACAGTTATTGTCAGACTGGTTGCTACAATGAAGCCATCCATCTGTTTGAGGATATGAAGAGCTCAGGCATTACCCCCGATCCTGTAATCCTTGCCACTGCCCTCACTGCCTGCAGCCGCACCGGAAATATTCAATTTGGTGAAGCAATCCACTCCTACATTTCACACAATAACCTCCAGATTGATGCCCGCCTTCAAACTGCTCTCATTACCATGTACTCCAACTGCGGCTTGATGGAAACTGCACGACAACTCTACAGTGAGCTCTCACCAAAGAACCCTGCTGCATCCACTGCCCTGGTAGTTGGTTATGCAAAGCTCGGCCAGATCGACATAGCCCGCTCTGTCTTTGATTCGATCACTGACAAAGACCTCATTGCTTGGAGCGCGATGATATCTGGTTATGCAGAGAGTGATCGACCCACTGAAGCCATCAGATTGTTCAATGAGATGCAGCTCTCTAGTGTTTGCCCCGACCAGATTACGATGCTGAGTGTCATATCAGCGTGTGCCAATTTGGGTGCACTTGATCAAGCACAGTGGGTTCATAACTATGTCCACAGGAATGGTTTCAATCGGGTCTTATCGGTGAATAATGCACTTATTGACATGTTTTCAAAATGTGGTTCATTGATGACTGCGAGAAAAATTTTCTATGATATGCCGAACAGAAATGTCATCAGTTGGACAGCTATGATTACCGGTCTTGCAATGCATGGTGAGGGGACATCCGCAATCAGCCTCTTCGACCAGATGAAGGCTAAAAGGGTGTGGCCAAACAAAGTGACATTCATAGGTTTGCTATATGCATGTAGCCATTCTGGCCTTGTGGAGCAGGGCATGAGAATATTCGAATCCATGTCTCTCGAATTCGGGCTAGAGCCTGAGCAGCAGCACTATGGTTGCATGGTGGATCTATTTGGCCGTGCCAAGCTTTTTAAGGAAGCATTTGATCTAATCGACTCAATGCCCTTTCAACCCAATGTAGTGGTATGGGGGTCACTGTTGTCCGCCTGCAGGGTACATGGGGAAGTTGAGCTTGGTGAGCTTGCAGCAAAGCGCCTTTTAGAGCTGGACCCAGGTCATGATGGGGCTTATGTTCTATTGTCAAACATTTATGCCAAGGCTGGACGGTGGGGGGATGTGGGAGAAGTAAGGAGATCGATGAGAAGTCGGGCAGTCTGGAAGGAGAAGGGGTGTAGTTGGACGGAGCTGGATGGAGAAGTTCACGAGTTTCTGATGGGAGATGAGTCGCATCCAAGATCCAAAGAGATATACGAGAAGTTGGATGAGGTGGTGAAGGAATTGGAGGTTGCAGGGTACCATCCACAATTAGGGAGTGTTTTGGTGGATTTAGATGTGGAGGAAAAGAGGGGGGCGATTTTATTGCATAGCGAGAAGCTGGCTCTTTCTTTTGGGTTGATCCGTTCTGCGAAAGATGCATGCATTCGAATCACAAAGAACTTGAGGGTTTGCGAGGATTGCCACAGCTTTATGAAGTTGGCATCCAAGGTTTTGAGCAGGGAGATTGTAGTGAGAGATAGGACACGATTTCACCATTACAGGGATGGGGTTTGCTCTTGTGGAGATTTTTGGTGAATTATAGCTTGAAGGCAAATTTTGTGCACTTGATTGTTAACGTTGGAGGACTGATTGAATACGTTGAAGCAAATCGAGTTTAGATCGTACATCATAGATCAGATTATAGAATGTCAACAGTATCTTTGGAAGTTGACAATCTGTAAGATGGCAAATGCACTTTCATCTCCTCCTAGCCACATAACTACCGCAACAGAAGCAAGAAGGTGCCAGCAAGCATGGGAATGGTTGATGCTTGAGCATCGCCGTTGGGTGTTTGATGAAATGCCTCGTATGGACATCAGCTTTTAGGACAACCCTTCTCGACGCTCAGTTGCAATCAGAAACGTAGAATATTGCTTCAAGTGGGGAAACGAGGTGAGTAGTTGGCATATGCAGTGATTTTCATGGAGGTGGCATGGAGCAGGATGGAGCTTGAAGAGACGCAAATGGAGTGCTGGTGGTCAAGAGAGGTTACGATGGATCTTAAAAATGCATATGCGATTTAAACATCGATGCTATGTGTTTCAGAGTGTTTTCTCACTACAGAGCGTTGACCGTGGATAACCAGGTCAACGTGGTCAAGGGGCCTGCTTGGGTCCCTCGGGCGAGTCGAGTTGGTGCAGTCGCGGCTCGAGTCGGGTCTGCAGACGACGTGGAGCGCGTTGGCTGGATCGAATCGGGTTCCTCGGTTGTTGGCAGGGCGAGGGGTAGCCTCGGCCTGGGTCGAGACGCTCGGCCTCGGTCGGTTGCGCTCGGCCTCGGTGGTCGGACGACGAGGGGAGGCCTCGAACGTCCAGCTGGTTACGTAGTTGGCGAGGGGCGGAGGGGAAGCCTCGGCCCGTGGATTTGATTCCCTCCTGCGTAGACGAGAACACTCGTCAGGGGGGCCGGACCTTGGTTCCGGCCAAATCCCCTCCGATGCCTAAGTCAGACAGAGATCTGAAAGAGGAGGCCCGGCGGAGGCGGTACGACTCGAGAGGAGATCGGTACGGCGTCTCACGGCGCGAGCGGGGGAGGAAGGAGGAGAAATGGGGGAGCTAGGTCGTTGATGGAGTACCTTAGGTTTTCAATACCTGAGATGCCGTCCCCTGTCCTGTCGTCCTCCTGGTCCCTTTATAGACCTCCGCCGTGATTGTCCCCAACCCACGTCCCTCGTCCGCCCTCAATCGTGCCCCCTCAATCCGCCCCCCGTCGCCGCTTCCTGCGCCATGCCAGCACCTCCCTATAACTGCCATTAAGTGGTAGCGGGATCGAGGGGGCGGTTAGCGCAGGAGTGGGCGAGTGACCGGTGTCTTACCGGGGCCGGGTCGGATCGACATTTGGGGGGATCCCCCATTGGGCCTTATCGAGCGGGCCTGGGTGTATGGATGGGCTCTTGACCGGCGGTCGGGTCTCTGGGCTCGCATCTTTCGGGCCTCGGGCAAAATAGGCGTAACAATTGCCCCCATCGGTCGGGTTGATCGGTTTCGGCCGGTTCGGCTCGGCCGATGCGCCTTCCGCCGACTTTGATAGGCTCGTCAGTCGATGCCGACTTATTTATTAGTCGTCATCATGAGTTGGCCCGTTCGATACTCTTAAGGCACGGGTTCCGAGGCGTCGTCGGTCCTCCGATGCTGCCACGTGTAGCTGCAAGCTTATCCCCATCGCTCGCAGGGGTCGTCTTAAGTTGAGAAGCCGAGGGGTCGATCGGCCTTGGCTTGCTCGGTTCGATCGTTGTGCTTCCTGGAATTCCGAGTGGCGCTTTAATCGAGGCGTGGTCATAAATGTAGGTCATGATGAGGCGGATCGATTGGACTTCCCTTGGCGCCGATTTCGAAACGCCGCCGGTTCTTCGAGTCCTGCCACGTGCTTTTGTCAGGCGCTTCGAATCCGTCCCCGTGTCTGGTATATAAGATCTCCCGCTGCGTTGATCTCCACTTCTTTCTTGCTCTTCCCATTGTTCTAGGTTTTTCACAACTCGGAGTTTCCCGTCGCCCTCGCTTCTTCGTCTCCCCCAAAGCTAGTTTAAAAGGTAATTCCTTTCTCGCTCTCGTATTATGGCTGCCCTTAGGATAGGCGGTTCTGGCCGAGGGGCGAGGGATTCTCCAGAGTCTAGGCGGGGCAGGCTTCGGCTAGTGGGACCAGGTTCCTCCTCCGGGAGTCGTCCCCTCCGAGATAGGGGGAATGGGAAGCTATTCCCAGACTATGCCTGTGATGACGTGGCGTCGGCTGCCGTGCGTCTCAACGTGCCGCCGGTTGTCCTCCGAACGCCGTTGAGGACCATTCCTTCGGCGGTCACGGAGATCCGGGAGAGGTATCTCTGCTTCCCGTACGATGTCCGAGTTCCATTCGTTGACGAGCGGATTTGCCTCCCGAGGAGCAATGAAGTCGGCGTCTACGTCGAAATGTTTCGCCTGGGTCTTCGTTTTCCGCTCAATCCCTTCCTTATCCAGGTCATGGAATATCTCATGGTGCCACTTTGCCAGTTCACCCCTTGCTCGATTGCGGTACTAACGGGCTTCGCTACGCTCTGCGGTACCTGTGGTCTGGAGCCGTCTCTCCCCCTTCTCTTCCATTTTTACCAGATCCAGTCGGTCGGCCCGGGGTCATGGCTGCAGCTCCGAGCCCGCTCGAGGAGGGAATGCCTGATCGGGCTGCCTCGCTGGTCGGGGGATTGGAGTTCGGATTACGTCTTTGTGGTCTTCCTGGGGGATGCCCAGATTTTGACAAGTTGGGGCGGGTCTGTCCAGCCTCGCCCACCGCTAGCTCTCTCAGACGTCGACCGGGCAGCCGCCGCGCTGCTGTCGTCCCTTCCCCTGGAATCGAAGTCCATCTGGTCCTTGTTGGACGACCTACTCCTGAAGGCCGTCTTGTGGTCTCCGGGTAGGTCGCCTTTTCAGTCTTGAATCGCCCCGTGACTCATTCTGATTTTGGTTTCCCTTGCAGGGATGGCTGGCCGCGAGTTCGTCCGTGACGTCGATGAACTGATCCGCCGTGGAGCTGCTCGGAGCCAAGGTAGTACCTCTGGAAGGGCACCTCGGCGGACCGTCGAGGAGGAAGTGCGCCGAGCCGAGCCTTCCGTGGGTAAGGTGGTGGCCGCGCCTCCCACCTCTTCTTCTGGTGATCCCCTTCCCGAGGGTGAGGATGGTGCGAGGCGGAAGCGTTCCCCTCCGGCGCCTTCGGAGCCCCACGGAGGAAAGAAGAGGAAGGAGGACGCGGATCCCTCCAGTCCGGTGGGTTCTACGCTTCCTGCGGCGATCACTGGGGATCCTTCGGTAGCTTTGTCAGCCACCCCCCTCGCAGCGTCCTCGCCCGTATCACCGGGGATCGGGGCCTTGTTGGCGAGCAACATGGCTTCCATTGTCGTCCCTGGGAGTTCGATGTTTGTCGACCGGGCCTTGGCCCAGCAGGTTGCCGAGGTCTCCGTCCCTCCCCGGGACCGCAGACTCCTCAAGAAGATCCCGGCCGACAAGATGTCGGATTCCTTGGTCTGGATCCTTCAACAGGTTCGGTTATCTTGCTATCCTCTCCTTCCCTTTATCCTCTTCTTAGCCCATGTCTCGTCTTTCTAGGGTTCGGCGCTCGCGGTGGAGTTGCAGTGTCGAGCCGTCCGCCTGAGGGAGCTGGAGGAGTCCTCCATGAAGGCCCATGAGCGGGCCGGGGCGGCGGAGGTGGCTATGACGGAGGCCCAGATGGAGTCCCGGCATCTCAAGCTCCGTGTGGCCGAGTTGGAGGGACGAGTGGGAGACCTCCAAGGGAAGCTGGAGGATGTTCGTCAGTCGGCTGAGGAAGCGGCGGAGTCGTTCCGCCTGGAGAGGGAGGAGCTCCAGAGGGAACTGTCGGATCGGCGCCAGGTGACGCGGCTGGCAGAGGAGGTGGAGAGGGGCGTCGTCGAGACCCTGGGGAAGAGGATCTTCGAGGTTCTCACGGAGGCCTTCGGTAAGTATGAAGACCTCATCGCCCCTCGGATCGTCGAAGTCGTCCAGTCTTCCTTCCGGGAATGCGCGGAACGTGTTCGGCAAGCCCCTCCGCCGGTCGATCCCCCTCGCTCCGAGCAAGGGGAGGTGCCCGAGGATGTGTCCTCTCGAGCCCGGGTTCCCTAGGTCGTTCCTCCTGGTCGTTTATCCTCAAATTTTTCAGCATCCGCTTCGCTTTGGGCCAGTCTACTTGGAATGGACCCCTGACCCTGCTTTCTCCTTCGGCCTCGCCAGCGACCCCCTGGTCCAGAGCCAATAATTGCTGGTTGCATGGGTTTTCGCTTAGGCCTACAACTTCGAGTTCTTCTAGTCGACAAGTTTCGCTTCGCCGGTGTAGCCCTAGTTTCTGTAGATGACGAGCTTTGTTGTCCGTCGAGAGCGGATTAATTGTAGAGTGGTTTCCTCATTTTGATTTCCTGTAAATAAGACATATTGTTATAACCGAAATTTGACTTACCCGAGCTTCTCGTATATTTTGCTTTGTCGCTTCGTCCTCGGCTTAGGATCGGCTGACGCCCGAGCTGACGGGGGGAGTTGTCTTCCACTTTAGAACGATTGAGTTGGTCGGCGAGGGTGAAGTTCCTCGGCTTAGGACCGGTCGGCGTCCGCGTCGGCTGGGGGAGTTGCTCCCAGACTTACGAGCGCGGGAGTCGGTCAGCGAGGGCGAAGTTCCTCGGCTTAGGACCGGTCGGCGTCTGCGCTGGCTGGGAGAGTTGCCCCCAGACTTATGAGCGTAGGAGTCGGTCGACGAGGGCGAAGTTCCTCGGCTTAGGACCGGTCAGCGTCCGCGCTGGCTGGGGGAGTTGCCCCCAGACTCACGAGCGCAGGAGTCGGTCAGCGAGGGTGGAGTTCCTCGGCTCAGGATCGGTCTGCGCCGGCTGGAGGAGTTGCCCCCAGACTTACGAGCGCGAGGGTCGGTCGGCGAGGGCAAAGCTCCTCGGCTTAGGACCGGTCGGCGTCCGCGCTGGCTGGGGGAACTGCCCCCAGACCTATGAACGCCTTTCCTCCAGTAGAGGTCTTCGTTCTTTTGCACCCTTAGTGAAGCGTTGATTCCATCGAAGATTAAGGGAAGATAAAATGGAATGCGATTGTACTCTTAAGAGTCCTGTCGGACTAGTACCTTTGGAGAAAAAGGAAAAAAGGAAATGTGGCTAGACAGAGGGATGTGAACCTAGATAAACCCCTCGGACTAGGCTGCGACTGGGGGGAGAGATCTCGCCAGCTCACTCTATGATGCGGAGGGGTCCTTGGACGGTGTTGATCTTCTTCCCCTTGTCCGGCTGCATAGAGGTCCCTTCCCCGTGAGTCGGCTCGTCGGCTAAGTTCCTGGCGTGCCCCCGGCTCATCAGCTTCTCTATGTCCTTCTTCAAGTGCCAGCAGTCTTCAGTGTCGTGGCCATTGTCTTTGTGGTACTTGCAGTACTTCTCCCCATTCTTCCCACCTCTTTTTGCCTTTGGTGGGGGGCGATCGGCGCGCTCTTCCTTCTGTACTTGAGCGAGGATGGCGTCTGGGGTGGCGTCCCTCGTACCTTCTCCGTGCTGCCTGTTTCTCGGCCTCTTCTCGGTCCGGTATCCCTCGGGGCTGCCTCGTCCGCTGTCGCCGCGCTTGGTCCCTCGAGCGGCTTTTCCTGCATCCTCGGCTAAGGCCTCCTCGGTCAACATGAAACGCTCGGCCCTTGCCATGATCCCGGGGAGGTCCTTCGGGGGATCGTTGTGCAGGGACTTCTTGAGGCCTCTGTGGCGAAGCCCTTTCTTAAGGGCCGTTTGGACCACCAGGTCGGGAGGGTTGTTCACGTTCAGCCTCTCCGCATTGAAGCGGCGCATGAACTGCCGGAGCGGCTCGGCCGGGCCTTGCACTACGTTGAACAGATGTTCAGCACCAGGCTTGATCTGCCTCCCCGACATGAACTGCTTGCAGAACAACTGGGTGAGTTGCTCAAAGCTGTCGATGGAGCGGCTGGGAAAGCTGCGGTACCAGGTCCTCGCCGCTCCCCTGAGAGTAGAATAGAAGCCTCGGCAAAGCAGGTCTTCATCAGCTCCTTGGAAGGACATGTCCCCCTCGTAGTCCATTACGTGGTTTCCCGGGTCCCCTATCCCGTCGTACTTCCCCAGCGTCGGGATCCTGAATCGAGAGGGGACCCAAGCATCGGTTATTCTCCGTGAGAGGGGGCATCGGTCTCCGTGGATACCTCCGGGGATTCGACAGTCGCCTGCCTCTAGCTCGTTCGGTGGTGGAGGGTGCACAGGCGCCGGCGGGGCTGGCTCCACGGCCTTCGCCATGCTGGGGGTCGGGCTGACCCGGCGCTCCCGGCTCCTCCGGCGGGGGCTCCTGCTCCGCCGTGATCGGTCTCTCGAGTGGTGTCGTTCGCTTCTCCTGCGGCGGGACGACCGTGACCGACGAGATGATGCAGTCATCGATTCGCCCTCCGTCCCTTCAGTTTCTCTTCGGCTCCTTTCACGATAAGGGGAGGAGGCGCGTGATCTCGCCTGACGGGGGCCAGACAGCGTGAACCGACGATCTGTGTTCGGTCTCTGGGTCCCGTGGTCGTCGACCACGGCGGATCGCAAGAGCGGGGGACCCCCCGCCCATCGATGGCTATCGTCCAACGTGCCTCCGTTGGATGGCGCAGGGCCGACGAGTTGCTGTACCGTCGCGACCAACGTCTGGAGGCTCGCGTTGGTCTCCTGAGCCAGGGCGCGGAGTTGTCCCTGCGTGGCCAGTTCTGAGCCGCCGGTCTCCTCGGTTGAGGGGGCGGGGTGATCGCCGACGGGTGTGTCTTCGAGGTTGCCGTTGGATGCGCCATTCCCCTCCTCCGGGATGGGGGGCATGCGCTTCTTTCCATTGCTGGCTCGTGCCATTGCTGGTGTGGTTTGTTTCTTCGTGGGACGGTTTTCGGTTCCCACAGACGGCGCCAGATGTTTCAGAGTGTTTTCTCACTACAGAGCGTTGACCGTGGATAACCAGGTCAACGTGGTCAAGGGGCCTGCTTGGGTCCCTCGGGTGAGTCGAGTTGGTGCAGTCGCGGCTCGAGTCGGGTCTGCAGACGACGTGGAGCGCGTTGGCTGGATCGAATCGGGTTCCTCGGTTGTTGGCAGGGCGAGGGGTAGCCTCGGCCTGGGTCGAGACGCTCGGCCTCGGTCGGTTGCGCTCGGCCTCGGTGGTCGGACGACGAGGGGAGGCCTCGAACGTCCAGCTGGTTACGTAGTTGGCGAGGGGCGGAGGGGAAGCCTCGGCCCGTGGATTTGATTCCCTCCTGCGTAGACGAGAACACTCGTCAGGGGGGCCGGACCTTGGTTCCGGCCAAATCCCCTCCGATGCCTAAGTCAGACAGAGATCTGAAAGAGGAGGCCCGGCGGAGGCGGTACGACTCGAGAGGAGATCGGTACGGCGTCTCACGGCGCGAGCGGGGGAGGAAGGAGGAGAAATGTGGGAGCTAGGTCGTTGATGGAGTACCTTAGGTTTTCAATACCTGAGATGCCGTCCCCTGTCCTGTCGTCCTCCTGGTCCCTTTATAGACCTCCGCCGTGATTGTCCCCGACCCACGTCCCTCGTCCGCCCTCAATCGTGCCCCCTCAATCCGCCCCCCGTCGCCGCTTCCTGCGCCATGCCAGCACCTCCCTATAACTGCCATTAAGTGGTAGCGGGATCGAGGGGGCGGTTAGCGCAGGAGTGGGCGAGTGACCGGTGTCTTACCGGGGCCGGGTCGGATCGACATTTGGGGGGATCCCCCATTGGGCCTTATCGAGCGGGCCTGGGTGCATGGATGGGCTCTTGACCGGCGGTCAGGTCTCTGGGCTCGCGTCTTTCGGGCCTCGGGCAAAATAGGCGTAACACTATGCAACGAGATCAAACGAGTATCACACAACGTGTATGTTTTCTTCGAATGGATCACATCATGTATATATTTAACAGGAGCGTGTAACTAGGCTTTGTTATGACTGCAATTATCAAAATGCACATTGAAAGTGCCCCACGGGTTAAGGATCTAATAGGAGGCCCATGACAAAGTGAATCGCATGGATTGGGCTCCGACTAGGATATCTATGACGAGTGCATCGCATGGACATTATGACTACAATTATAAAAATGCCCCAAAGGACATGTACATACATTCTCAGAGTATTAGTTCAACGCCGTCCAGGCGTTACCTAACCTTTTTTCATTTAGTGTGTGTGCACACGGACATATGATCATCACACTTTGAATTTTCAATCATCGGTCCACTGTATTCATCATCAATTGTGTTGTAAGTCAAAGTTCTCACATTACAATCTACATATATTTTTTGTACATATATTCTATGTTGAAACAATTGGTGCCTTCTATAGAGGAAAATCTATGAAACCAACGTTTGGTGAGGAGTGCATCTGCACCATAGGTGCAAAAAGCAACGTTATTCCTGATCAAATCCATGTCCAAAATCCATTAAACAAACAAACCAAAGCTTCGTTATAAAAAGATCAGTTTTTGGTCTTCAGCAAGCTATTAGAGACCATGCACCTTTATTGATGCGTATTTTTGTTGGATTTTTCATACTCATGTAAAAGATAAATCAGTAAATCAGTAAGGATCTTCCTATAAATACTCATGTAAAAGAGGTTAGTCATTTTTTTTTGGTACAACGGAAAATAAAAGCAAACAAACCAGAACCCAGTCACTCTACGGGGGCTTGTCACCCCTGTCATACCATCTTCCCGCTGCATCCGCCGTCAGCAGCTCCACCACATTCTCAGGACACTCCGACAACACCCTTCTTTCAGTCTCCTGCGCCAAGCCCAGATTAGCCAAACGATCAGCACATGAATTCCCCTCTCTTAACACATGTTGCAACTTCACTTCCCAATTCCATTCCAGGATTAGCTTGATGTCCGCAACCACAGCCATGTATTGATGACACCGCCACTCCTTGCATCTCAGCAACGCCTCGGCATTTAGAGAGTCGGTTTCGCACTCCACTCTCCTGAACCCACATTTCCAAGCCAACAAAAGCCCTGTCCTAATCGCATACAACTCAGCCAACAATCCAGTACAAACCCCCAGAAAGGAGGAGAAACCCGTCAGCCAGCATCCGTTATGATCACGGATTAGTCCCCCACCACCTGCAGCTCCTGGGTTCCCTTTCGCCGCACCGTCGACATTCAGCTTAACCCACCCCAATCTCGGCTTCTTCCATGCCACCAAAGTCACCTCTTTCCTCACCAACTTGTTCTGAGCTAACTCTTTGAACATCTCCTTCGCCATGCTCCAAATGAGATCACACTGAATCTCTCCACCTTTCACCCCCCTCCCAGGATTAAACACTTCTATGCATCTCTGTTTCCATATAGCCCAAAGCGCCACCACACATACAATTTTCTTCAACATATCCCCATTTTTCTTTTTCAAAGATTCATCCAGCCACCCCTTTAAAGGGAGAGAGAAGAATAGGGGCTGCTCCATCATTGTAATCAAAGAATTCCATACCTTCTTAGCATGACCACAGTCTCTGAGTGCGTGTATTGTGTCTTCCTCCATTCCTCCACATAATCTGCACTCCGGTGATCCCTCCAGGCCTCTCCTAGCCCTGAATGCCGCTGTAACAATTCTGTCCTTATATACGAGCCAAAGAAAAAAGTTTCTCCTGCTAGGCAAGGGCAGTTTCCAAAGCCACGCCATGTCTTCTTCCGCCTCATCATCCACCACCATCATGCGATAAGCCACCCCCGTTGAAAACCTTCCCTCAAGTGTCCCCTTCCATCTATACCCATCCTTTTGAACACTCACTTCAGATAAAGGATAACCTGCTACTCTCAGAGCCACTTCATCAGGTAAGTACTTCAAAAGCTTATCAATGTCCCATACGCCTCTCCTTAAGATAAAATCGCTCACTTTGGCCTCTCTAATCTCCTCATCCAGATCCGATGTGAGATAGCTAGCAAGAGGCTTATCAAGCCACAGATCCCGCCAGAAGCTAACAGAAGAACCTTGCCCCACTGTTTTAATCATCCCTTTGCTCAGTTCTTTCATTCCCAACATAAGAGCTCTGAAAGAAGAAGAGTGATGTTTTGTATTGTTCTACACTGTTTTAATCATCCCTGTTTTGTATTGTTCTATACCCTCCGCCATGTGTAGAACATCACTCTCTATCTTGTACTTTGCCTTTATCGTATTCACCCATAATCCTTCAGGATCCTGTAGAAATCTCCATGCTAGTTTCTGCAGCATCACCCTATTATGAAATAGCATAGACCTCACCCCCAAACCTCCCTAACGCTTGGGCTTGCAGACACTATCCCAATTAACCAAGTGCATCTTCTTCCTTCCCGCCTCTCCTCCCCACAAGAACCTCCTGTTCACCTTGTCCATCTCTCTCAGAGTATGCTCCGAAATTTTGGAAGTGAGCATGGTATGAGTTGGTATGGCTGCCGTGACCGACTGGATCAATGTAGCTCTGCCCGCCAAACTAAGAAGTTTCGCCTTCCACCCGGCCATTTTAGCCGTGATCTTCTCCATGATCCCACCAAAGGTCTTTCTTCACACTCTCCCATGAGCCAAAGGGACTCCTAAATAATTTCCTAGATCCTTCGTCAACCCAATGCCAAGCACATTGCTGATCTTAATCCCATGTCCTCTTAGACCACTAGGGGAGATGAAGCATTTAGACTTACCCAAGTTCGCCTTCGCTCCAGACGCATTACAGAACATATTCAAAATCCCCTTCATGATGTTAGCTTGTTCACAAGTTGCTCTTCCAAATAGAAACAAATCGTCAGCAAATAGCAAATGTGACAGACCTATGCTCCCCTTCTTAAACACCAGCGGTTTCCATCTCCTCTTCTCCACAGCTTCTTGGATCAATAACCCCAATCTCTCCATGCAAAGAACAAACAGATAGGGGCTGAGAGGATCTCCCTGCCGCAGACCCCTTTGAGGCTGAAACCAATTAGTATGTCCCCCATTCCACAATACAGTCATTTCAGCAGATGACACACAGAACATTATCAGTTCAATCCATTTCTCCGAGAATCCAAATAACACCAGCGTCTCCTTTAAGAAACGCCAATCAACTCTATCGTATGCTTTTTCAAGATCAATTTTCACCGCTAGCCAACCCTCCTTCCTCTTGGATGTCCTAATGGAATGAACAGCCTCCTGGGCTATGAGCACGTTATCCGCCATTTGTCTGCCTGGGATAAAACTGGTTTGAAAGGGATTCACCAATCTACCCATAATCCCACTCAATCTGTTAACAAGAACTTTGGTAATCACTTTATATGCCACCGGGAGCAAACATATGGGTCTAAATTGAGAAAGTTGCTCAGGATGAGCAACCTTGGGTATGAGTACTAACAGAGATTTCCCCAGCTCCGCACTGAACGATCCTGTTTCAAAGGAATTCCACACTAAACCCCTCAGAGAATCCTTCACACTTGGCCAAAATTCCTGAAAAAACCCCGCATGAAGTCCATCAAAACCTGGAGCTTTCCACGCTTTCATCCCAAACAGCGCTTTCTTCACCTCATCCTCCGATATACATAAATCCAAGTCACTTCTATCATCCGAAGACAACTTAGGGCAGGAGTTATGAATAATCTGAGTAATTCCTCTGTCTTCAGCCAAGAACAAATTCCTAAAGAAATTGAAACAGAGTTCCTGCAGCTGCTTAGGTTCTGAAATCCATTTCCCTGACTCATCTTTAATCAACTTCACCTTTAAGAATCTCCTTTTATTTAACGTAGTTAAATGGAAGAATTTCGTATTTTTATCCCCAAACTTTAACCACTGACATCTAGATTTCTGGAACCACAACATCTCCTCGTGCTCTAAAATCCTTTCATACTACCCCAGAAGATCTTGTTCAAGCCAACGTAGCTGATGAGTATCATTCACCATCAAGCAATTCTGAACTCCTTCAATTCTCCTCCTGAGCCATCGCTTCTTCCTGAAAATGTCCCCAAAGCACTCCTTATTCCAGATTTGCACTTCCTTCACAAAACAAGCGGCTTTCCCACAAAATCTCCTTCCGACATCTTCCAATTATATTCCACGAATTCCCGAAATCCCTCTTCCTTCAGCCACATGGCTTGGAAACGAAAGATTCTGTGGTTGGGCACCCCTTCCATCATTCCTTCACATCTCAATAAAATAGGACAGTGATCCGACAAGATACGGGGCAAGTGACACAGATACGCATCCGAAAAATCCTCACACCACCTCCCATTAGCAAAAACTCTGTCAAGCCTCTCGTATACTCTGGCCGCCCCTTGTCTGTTATTACACCAAGTAAATGGAATTCCATTGAAACCAATATCCAAAAACTTGCACCCAGACATGAATTCATGAAATCTAGTCATTCTCTGAACAGAGGTAAGAGCACCTCCCAATTTCTCAGCTTCCACCAAGTAATCATTAAAATCACCTAGCATGACCCAAGGGAGATCAAAACGGCTTCCAAACTCCTCTAAATTTCCAAACAGACGCCATCGGTCAGCTCTAATAGGACTGGCATATACCACTGACAGCAAGAAATCCTCCTGCCCACTACGATGGACTAACCCATGAATGAATTGAGACGAAGAAGCAATCACCTCCAAATCCACCATCTGTTCATCCCAGAGCACCCAAATACCACCCGGGAATCCCACCGGATCAACCACAAAATGACGACTGAAATTCAACTTGCCAATAACTTTCAGCGCCTGCTCACCCGAAATCCTAGGTTCCGCAATAGCCAACACTGCAGGCCTGTGCTTCCTCAACAGCTCTCGCACCTCGTTAATGAACAACCTCTTCCCCGCCCCCCTACAGTTCCAAAAAATGCAATCCATAATCAATCTTCAGCAATTAAGTCCTAAACACAATTCTCAAGGACAAATTTGATCAGTGGATGCTAACATCCAGCATCCCTTTCTCTTGAACCACGTCCATATCATTAACCTCTTCCGATCTCTCCCCCGAAGAGAAAATTCGCATGCTCCCGGTATCCGGCGGATGTCTCTTCGTATCCCCTCTACATGCGATTCCCTCCAAACATATCTCCCCTTCTTTATTCGAAATATCCTTAAGCGGCCCACGCTTCCCTGCAGAAGGCCAAAGAGAATCCGCACTCGGGCCAGACCCACGAGTACTAGTCTGGGCTGAGAAATTCACGGGCCCACCCGAATTCACACCGGTCCAACTCTTACGCCCTTCTAACAAATTCCCATTGAAAGGCCCTATTTGGGCCCCCACCCTCTTGGACTGGGCCCCAATTCTCTTATCCATCCCCTTCTCCGCCAACTGAAAGGCCCTTCCCTCCTTACTATTCCCCGAAAACACTTGTAATTGCCTGCTTGAAGACTCCTCAAGAACCACTTCAGCCTCTCTCTCTCTCTCTGATCTCGACACCCTCCCCAGACTTCTCCTCCGCGATCACCGTGAATCTCGACCCCTTCCTCCAGCCCAACTCCCTCGTCTCAACATTCTTCCCCTTCGGTGGAACCGGATTACGACGTGCCCGCCTATCCCTGGGCATCAGCCAAGGCCCAAAAGCTTCCAAAGGACCATCTTCAAAGGTGCCGCTCTCAGGATTCTCACCCAACTCCGGTTCCATCGAAGTTTACTTCTTCGTCTCCTTATCTCCCTCCGACGAAAAGATACAAGGCTCCCTATGCCCCGCTCTTCCACATTTGAAACAGATTATCCCCAACCCCTCATACTGCACCTTTAACCAACGCCCCTCAAAGTAGATCTGCGATTTCAAAGGCTTATTCAAATCCACCTCCACACAAATGCGAGCAAACCTCGCCTTCTTCACCAAACGAGTGTGCAGATCAAATTTCAGAGCTTTCCCCACGCAATTCCCTAGCACTGTCAACACCCTATGATCATAATACTCCACCGGAAGCGAAGGGAACCTTACCCAAACCGCCGTCCGGCCGATCTCCGCAGTCGATGGCGAGAAGTCTGGCACCCATCGTCGCACCGTCAAATAATGTCCAAAAATAAGCCACGGACCTTCCTCTACTACGAATGCCATATCCTCGTCGCAGAAGAATCTCACCATAACGAATCCCTCCCCCAAATCGATGAAATCTAGGTCCCCCTTAAGTTTCCAAAGTGCTCTAGCCTTCCCTTCGAGTATTCCAATTGAAACATTTCGACCCAACACTTTCACAATCAGTGCCTTCGAGAATCGCCGCCGGAGCATCTCCTTGAACTCCGGTGCCAGCGATACTTTATCCCACTCACCATCAACCTCCACCTTGATGTTCTCCACCGCATGCGATTCATCATCATCCACAGCCATACTCTCCTCCCCCTCTCCATCGCAAACCTCTTTAAAGGATCTCTTCACCGACGAGCTTCCTCCATCAGATCTCGACTTCATCTTCTTGGTACTTCTAATCAGCACATCCTCCTCCTCTCCCGATCTACCCCTCCCTTCTGCCTCCGGTTGCTCCACTCTCCCCATTCCGGCCGCCCCCCAAAAAGGGAAACCCTAGCGCCACCGAACCCAAACGCTCTTCAAGCACACGATAGCCTTGCTAAACTGCGCTGCTTAAAGAGGTTAGTCATTGGTAATGTTTCAAATGACATGTTTATTAAAGGTCTTGCTTGCTAAGCAAAGAACAGTAATATCAGCATATTCACTAAATATTTTGAGATGTTTGAAATGAATCTTAATGAATCTCTTGATGAAATGTTAAATAGATTTGTCAATACTACTAAAGAACCTGAAGGTAGTGGCAAGTACATTATAGGTGAAGAAAAGAACTTCAAATTCTTTCTAGTATTGCCCAAGAAATGGAATTACGTTTCATCTTTGCTTGAGGTGACACATAGCATCAAGATGCGACAGTTCCAGGAAGTAGTGTGTGCGTTGTTTTTTTTTTTTTGAAGAATGAAGAGATCAAGTTAAATAGCCAATGAAAAACTGGAGAGAGCAAGAAAAGCCTCCACACTCCAGAAGCAAAGGTGTTTCTCTCAAAAGTGTTCACAAGAGGCACCCTCAACCAAAAGTAATTCCAAAGACATCCATGACCAGGAGATATCCAACCTCATCACCCACCTTAATTTGCTAAAATCTTTTAACGAGTTTATAAAAGAAAAACAAACATCTTAAATTGATGTTGGAGATCATTCACCGTAAGAAAGTTTTTGAACATTGTCTTGAGAGATGTACTTTTTTTACAGACTCAATGCTAATTAAGGCTTAATTCAACTTAATGTGGTACAAGTTTTACTGGGATATTCAAGCAAAAGTAGTGCTTGATACATTATCGAGCTTGTTCGGTCCTGCATATGCACGGTGTCGAGAGCTTTGTAATGTAATAAAGTTTGTCGATCCACAAGGAAGGCGATTGGTATAAGCTTGGGGTTTATGGTTCAGAGTGGTGTGTCTATGCTAATGTGGGGTGCATCCAAGAGTTTTGTCACGGTTACCTCTCACTATTTCTAACAATAAAGGGAAACTAGGGTGCCAGGAATCACCACTAGGATCATTGGGTGTCGATGCTATAAAGGTCATAACTCTTAGGTTGGATTGGTTTCATAGGGCGAGATTGTCGCGTCTTGAATGTGAAATCGTAGCCAACTATCGTTTAACTACTCATTTAACGTATCCCGTGCTTAGCACCACTATTGTAGATGACCTCGCACGTGATACGAGCATTACGGTCGACAATTTACTCTCAATCTCCTCTCACATCACTATTGTGAATTAGAGCTTCGATCTGTGATGTGATGGCTATTATTGATGCTACTATCGTAGATCATCAATTAGGGATATAGAGGCATCGATGGAGACCCATAGAGAGCGTGCCACTATTGTGGATCACGGACCCTAAGTGAATCCACT
Source organism: Scilla litardierei (assembly GCA_030789695.1). Classification (NCBI taxonomy): domain Eukaryota; kingdom Viridiplantae; phylum Streptophyta; class Magnoliopsida; order Asparagales; family Asparagaceae; genus Scilla; species Scilla litardierei. The sequence continues at coordinate 123,008,207 of CM061134.1, forward strand.
ACTGACCCTAATCAAGCATATAGGACAATTTCTAGGGCACGCGCCACTATCGTGGATAACGAACCCTAAATAAGAACCCTATAAACTTGGTTAAATCAATCACATCACACCCATAATCACTAATTTTACCTAAAAATTATAGATTTAGCATGTAAACCATAAAATCTTAGGGCCCATCCATTAGCCCTAGAAATAACTACTCCCTAGACATAGTAAAATCAATAAAAGTTTAACGACCCGCTCTCGGAAGCCCGTAACTTATTTGATTTATTTGTAGGTCTGCAGTTAACCAGTGAAATCAAAATAGCCACGATGCAGAGATGTACAAAAAAATACCCAAATAGTATCCAATTATTACAATCCATACTGCACAAAATGTTCCAACAAAGATACATGAAAGAAAGAAAGTATACAAGTGAAAATAAAACTGAAAGTTACGGTCTCATGGTCGAACTCTGGCTCTGTAACTCAGGAACATCTACCTCAACATGTGTGTCGTCTGCGGTGTCATGAAAATGGAACCGTAGATAAGTCACAATAATTCTAGCAATAGTAGTAAAAGCAGTGTACAAGCATGGGAATGAAAAGACTATGAAACTAACTACGTGCGATAAGTAAAGGAACATCAGTCATATATGCAAGTGCGATAAGTAAACTATGAGAGCAGTAATGATGATATGGCATATATGACATGGTAATAAAGCAGGTAATGTAGCAACAATAGTAAGATAAGCAGGCATGTAGAGTAACAATAATAAGACAAACAAGTAGCAAGATAGCTGTGCAATAGTAACTAAACTACGTGACTCAAGTTGGAGAGTTCATCTCTTGCCTGTGTGCGCTTACCCAGACGAATGTTGAAACACAGGCAGCTAGACAGGATGCTGATACGACAACATATTTATGTTTGCCAAAACACAGGCAGCTAGAAAAGATGTCGAAACCCAGGCAGCTAGACATGTAGATGAACTTTAGTCACTCCCACACTCTTTCAAACTATGAGTTATCCCAAAACCCCAGTGATGTGTCATGTGTATCTATTTCGGACGTTTCATAAGATGTTCCACGAGATATTCTACAAGATATTCCACAAGATGTTTCACAAGATGTTCCACACATGATATTCCATACAATAATTCATTAGCATTCATCAAGTAATAAATGGCATGCAGCAGGTGATGTGTCTATGAGCAATCGTCCATGCGAAGTTTTCAAATGATAAGTGTTAGAACATGGTGGATAAGAGTGAACCAGAGTGAATATGAGTTTACATGCGATGAAAGGTTAAATAACCTTATTTGTTGAAAACAAGAAAGTAAAGCAAAGCGGATGCTAAGAAATTTGAGGATAAAGACAAGTCCAACAAACATGAACTACAAAAATTGTTGGTTTAAGTGATTAGTCATTCGGTAGTTTATTATTTCTTTAGTTACTTAGGTCTCTAGTCGTTCGTTCGATCAATAGTTGTTCTGAGACCATTTATAAAATCCTAAGTTCATGCATGTACACTTACTTAGCTTCTAAGACTAGAATTAGAGTGACTGACATTATCGAGATCATCGTAGTAAGACGATGTAGAGCTATAGCTTCTAAGGGAGTTGGTGCACAAGAATCGGTGCCTGCAAACACAAGAAATAGCCGGTTAAGCAGTACATTATTTTCTATCTATTTTTCCTTACGTGTTTGTATTTTTATAGTAGCTTAGAACTCATCAAAATACATACTACATATTTTTAGATGGGCTAGATGGGAGTAAAATAATTTTATATAGGAATAAAATATTTTTCTAAGGCTCATAGGTATTTTTCATAATTTGTAAAAGCATAAAATCAATTTAAAACTAATTAAAAATGAGGGAACGATTTTTCATTATATATTTCAAAGATTTTTCTAGGGCAAACCATATGTCAGAATTCTTTCAACAAGTGGCAAAACGACCATACGTCAGTATACATGAAATATTAAAGATAGTGATTTTTAAATGAAAACATCATAATTAGATTAGAACTTTAAAAATTTGTCGAGGGAAAAATACTCGTCCTATGGCGATGAAAACATCGCCAATGAGTCCGTAACATCGTTTCTGATTTTCTGGGCCTAACTGGGTATTTTTCTGGTCTCTAAATTGTTTACTATCAATTTTAATCCAATAAAACTCATTATATAATATATTATCATATACTAATATACGCACCTATATACGTATCCGTATATACCATTTTTAATACGCACCAAAATACTCACCCTCTCTCTCGTTCTCTCCTTCGCCCGATGTCAGCGGGATCAGGTGATGCGGGTGGCGGCGACACGGGGGGCTCAAGGCGCATGTGGCGACGGCGGCGTGGCACACGGTGGTGAGAGCGTCGGAGCAGCAGCGGCGCACGGTGGACGACGCTAGGGGCGGTGATAGTCGGTGCACACCGACGCGACGAGGTGGTTGTGGTCGGTGAGCTTGCCGGCGGCGAAGACCATCGCTGGGCAGCAATGGCGGCGAGGGAAACAACATGGCATGGGGGCTCTCGGGGTTGGTGGCACTCGATGGGGGGAGAGGGGGAGTCGAAGACAGGGGAGTGCGGGGGCATCGAAGAGTCAGCGGGTGCTCCGGTGGAGCTCTGTGGCAGAACATTGGAGGATGGCAACGAGCTTTCGAGGGGGGCGCTGGGGTGACGCAGTGGCGGCGGCATTATGGAGGCGAGAGCAGCGGCGAGGGGCGCTGCTAGCGACCGTGAACTGTCGGAGGGTCTTGTCGAGTTCTTCGACAGAGCAGGGATCATCGGGGGGCGTTGGCGTCGGAAAGAGAGGGGACGACGGCGGTGAACGGGGTGGTGGCGCTTCTGGGTGGTCGACGATGGGGCGGCGTTTGTCTTCGCTTGAAGAGTGGCAGTGGGCGTGGGGTCTCGTCGGAGAGAATGAGAGCGGGAGAGAGAGAAAGAGTCTGAAAGAAGGAGAAGCAGAAGGGAATGGGTTCGGGCTTGTGAGTGTACCTTGGGGGTTTGCTTTGAGAGAAAGAGAGGGAGAAGCAGAGGGAAATGGGTTTCGGGGGGAGATTGAATGCGGGAGAGGGGGAGTTGCCTGAGAACGAAGTGAAGGGGGGGATTATATAGGGTAAGAAATAATATAGATATAGTTTTAATAAGTTATATAATATGATATTTATCAAATAATAAGTGTGTGTAGTAATTTAGGGGGGTTGAGATGTTGGATCTCACCCAACCTATACGGTGATTTATAGGGGTGGGGTTAGGGGGTTAATTAGTGGTAGATCTAGGGTTAGGGTAAGAGTAATATTGTAATAAGTAATAGTAAAAAGTAATTAATGGATGTAATTAGTAAATACGGAGGAATACAACCCCTTTTTCGCATACGACTCCGAAAAATTACGAAAACATACCCACGGGATCGTATCGGCGAGGATCGCGAATACGAAATCCATTTTGGGGTTCGAGCTACAGAGATACTAGTTTTAGGCCAAAACGTTTAGACATCGGGTATGCGGGTTCTAGGTCGATTTGATATCAGAAAATTACGAAATTAAAATGGGGAGTCCTAAATGATCAAGGATGATACTGTAGAAGTTTGAAGACGTTTTGATGATGTTTGTATAGAAAATTAATTCATTCAGTCAAAACAGTAATAATTAAAAATGAATTTTTATCAAAATTGTTTAGAGGTATTTGATGAAACTCGAACTTACGTAAATACACTGTAACTAGTTTAAAGCTTCAAAATATTTTTATAAGAAATTTTTGAAATCATTTTTGATATAAAAACTCCTGACTAACCATTATAATGAAATTTTAAAATATGAAAATACATGAATACGTAAATAGATCTACTGAAAAATACGGGTTGTTACATCCTACCTTCCTTAAAATAATTCCGTCCTGAGAATTTTAAAAGACCGATCATTGCCTCAAGCAATTAAACGATCGAAAGGAAGGTTTGATGAACGATTACGCTATAGGAAAATAAGTTGTTAATAGCATGAAATGTAATGTGTTATCATAGCATCAAGAAAAACAAGAGATGTTATATATGAATACATACTAATTACATCACCATAGTTTCTGTAATTAGTCCTGAGACCAGTATCGTCATAATAGTTAACTTGACTTTTCAAGTAGCTAAAAGTTAATATGAGATAATGGCATTACATGAAAATGATAGTTATTATGATGACGACATCTGTTCGAACTTGGAACTTGAGGTGATAAGTCAGTAGCAAGCTATTTAAACCACATAAAAGGAAGATCATAAAGTTTAAAATTTTCAACTTATGCTAATGATGACTAACGGGGCCTAACCAAGTAAGTCATCAATATAGCATACAAAGACATAATGACTAATCCATATGCATTCGTGCTGTTATACCTTAACCAGCCGAACACAAATGACATAAACTCCCATAAGTACCAAAGACAAGTCATCGTCCAAAACAACACAAATAAACAAGTACAAGGCAAACTACTAAATACCATACCTATCACCATACTCATCACTGCCACTCATTGTATCAACTCCTATAACGTCCAATAACAAACCAACACCAAAACCATTATACAAATCCAAACACAAGATCGACATCCAACTTGAACACCTAAGGCCAATAATAAGCCAATACTCATCCCCAATGACACTCCTTGCCAACACCATTGGTTGACATCCACAGTTATCACCATCAACCCTAAACAATTCAACGACTAATAACTCACGGTCCAACAAACACGAAGGAGTGGACCCAAGAAGGAAACGAAGCGGGGCACCTTTAGGGGCAAGGCCCAGGACAATGAGCTCAAAAGAAACGCAAGAACAGCGTCTTCCCAAGACCGCAACCTTACGGCTACAACAAGGGTGGCGGAGAGGGTCATCACTAAGCCCAACAATCCCCAAAATCGTCGGTGGGCCATCGGCAGCTGTCGATCCATGGCAGCTGCGGCTGCTCGACGTGGCGGACATCACCGGAGTAGGGTGGGGTATCAAAACTTCGGATGAGGCCGGAGGAGCTTGTGGCGAGATGGGTTGGTCTCGCTGGGAGAGCGGCAGGGTGGAGTAGAGGGTGTTGTCGGGGTGAAGGGGAATCCACAGGATGGTCTTGGTGAGGGGGAGAGATGAGGGGTTTAAAGGGGGCGCCTAAAGCGTTGATAGGGTAGGGTAGGTTGGCTAGGTTAGGCATGATTGGGGCTCGAGGAGAGGACGAGGACAAAAGCCAATAATGAGGGGGAGGTGGTAGGCGGGAAAAGGATTCAAACTATGGATAATCAGGTACATGATGAAAGTGGGGTGTAGAAGGGAAATACGAGTTCAAGAAGGATGAATAAGACGTAACAGCCTACACTTGCACGTCATGTTTGGCTCGTCTCAAATTCTTTAGCACCATCCTCAAATACTTCTGAGCGTCCTTCGATTCGCTTCCGTTGTCGAATTCGAACTTCTGGTGATCGAAAATTCGAACACTACCCCCATTAAAATAGACGTAGCTAGAGTTTAGGCGAACAAAACGTCATATTCTAATAATGAGAAGGTCGATCAAAAGGCAAAGACATACTAAAAGAAGGGCGATGAAGATGAAGTGAATGAATGGTCCACCTATGAAAGATCATTATAAGAAGATGAAGGAGGAAAGGTGTATAAAAATACACTCAGATGATGGATAAAAGAAGGGAAAGAGGCCAAAGAAGATGTGTAATAAAGACACTTCACCCGTATATCCAATACAGGAGAATACTCGAGACAACCAGTACTCGAGAGTTCAATTTGAGTATTTTATATTGTACACCTGATCTTGTTATATTGTTCACGAGGTAGTTAGCGTGGACCTGCGTGGACCACCAAACTTATAACGACCGCTCTCGGGGGCCAGTTACTTATTTGATTTATTTACAGGTCTGCAGTTAACCCGTGAAATTAAAATAGCCACGATGCAGAGATGTACAAAAAATACCCAAATAGTGTCCAATTATTACAATCCATATTGTACAAAATGTTCCAACAAAGATACATGAGAGAAAGAAAGTACATAAGTGAAAATAAAACAGAAAGCTGCGGTCTCATGGTCGAACTCTGGCCTGTAACTCAGGAACATCTACCTCAACATGTGCGTCGTCTGTGGTGTCATGAAGATGGAACCATAGGTAAGTCACAACAATTCTAGCAATAGTAGTAAAAGCAGTGTACAAGCATGGGAATGAACAGACTATGGAACTAACTACGTGCGATAAGTAAAGGAACATCAGTCATATATACAAGTGCGATAAGTAAAGTATGAGAGCACCAATGATGACATGGCATAAATGACATGGTAATAAAGCAGGTAAGGTCGCAACAATAGTATGATAATGTAGGATCCTGCCAAAACAGAGTTAGGATCGATAAATGAAGTTTAGACTTACGCTTGCGTATGCGGCACGGTAGTCTACGAACTTCACCTTCGGATTCGCCACGACGGATCGAGTCTTCTCACGAACGGAGTAAGGCTACTAAATCCACAATCTAAATCTCTACTTTTAGATTAAGAACTTGGATAGAGGGAGAGGAAGTATTTCGGCAGAGCTTCGCTAGAATGAAAATGCATGCAAGAATGCCATGCAAAAGTGTAAGGAAATGGCTTACCCTTGGGTCTTATTTATAGCCCCCAAGGTAGTTATTTTAGGGTAAGTTGTTCCTTTGGAACAACTTAATTAAGGTGTACCATGATACATGGCACATTATAAGCTTAAGTTGTACCATATGCATGGTACAACATAAGCTTAAGATATTCCCCCTTTATTAGCCATATGTCGCATGCACTTATGCATATATAATGCGACTTTCCCACTCATCCAGAGATCCTCTCCGCAAGGGAACAGATTCCCTTTGCACACGACTTCGTGTACGCGACGTTCGAGGTCCGTATTCCCTCGTACATCCCCCACAAGGGTGTACAAACGTCTTCCATATCCAACATCTCCCACTCACACTTGAGGGGATTGTAAGAGAACGTCTTTCTCTTAGTTCTTTCATCTATCATACCGAGAAATAGACCGTGCGACCGTCATGCGCGTAGAGTCTGTTGTTGTGCACTTGTTAGAGATACACAATTACCTCGAAGGTGCAAAGTTGAGTAGTTCAACGCATGCTTTACCCTAGATTATTTCTTCACATTTCTTATACTTTATATTCAACAATTGAATCCCATCTGGATCACAATTGGCTGGCCAGCTTTGAATCATTAAAGTCCAAATGTGAATATGAAATCAATCTTCCTCTTCTTGCGAACCTTCTGATCTTGACTAGACTCGCTTTTCTAACGTGCCCCCCCGAGCCGAATTATCATAGCCCATAAGTAACACGCTAAGATAGCGATCATCTCGTCAAATCTAAAGGAACCAATTGGAGTCCTTGAGGGTAAGAGTTAAGGCCCATATGGCCTTTGTGTCTCACATAATAGCAAACACTATTGCTACTAACTCAATGGTCGAAATGCATACGTGGTATGAACACGTATTACAACATCGCTCCTTTCCCAGGGAGTGTATGTCTCAATGATGTTGTAAGGATGATGATCAGACACCACAATGTCTGACTTTGAGTCCCTTATTCTACTCAAATAGTCCTTTGGACTCACATCCCGCATTTAGACAGATAGGATTTCTAAAAAAATCCTCTTAGATCTTTTGTTAGCATCCATATGATGCAGATCTTTCATGCGACCATTTTGTTTAAGTCATGACTCTTAAATCATCCGTCTGATGATTTTGACTTCAAACAGGTCTCATCTCTATTCCATCCATCTGATAGAATAAGGCGGTTGCTCATGTGAGAGAGCCAACCTCAATCTGTCCGACATACTAGAATTCAGCTGAGATTTCAAAAAATGTACACAAACATTTCTTAAGAAATTCATATGCAATGTTTGAAAAAGAACTTATTCTTTTATTAAATTTGATCTTTCTTAGACATGGGAATATATATTGGTACAACTCAGCTCTTACGCAATCCTTGGGTGATAAGTGTTTATAAAACACATTTATGGGGATCGCTTTCGTAAGCTGATCCTCTATCATCTCATGCGTAGATATGTACCTTATGTCTACCTTCTTGGTTTTATTATAGTCTTTTGCAAATCTGCAGTTCCTTTTGGATACTGCATTATCCTCTTAACCGCTTTCCAGTGTTCTTGCCCTGGGTTGGATTGGTAACGACTTACCATTCCAACGGCAAAACAGATGTCCGGTCTTGTATGCATCATAGCGTACATAAGACTATCAACTGCACTGGAATATGGAATTTTTTCCATAATTTCCTTTTCCTTTTGGTTCTTTGGACATGATTTCAGATATAAATTATTGCATCTGCTTACAGGAGTATCAATTGGACTTACAGTCCTACATATTAAACCGTTCTAGAACCTTCTTTAAATAAGTCTCTTGTGAAAGAGAAAGAAGTTTCTTCGAACGATTCCTTGAAATCTTAATTTCAAGGATATATGTGGCTTTCTCATGTCTTTCATCTCAAAACTGATGAAAGTCAAGCCTTGATATCCATCACAAAGCACTTGTCATTTCTGGTTATTAAAATGTCATCTACATATAGAGACATAATAACATGCTTGCTTTTAATCCTCTTGATATATACGTAGTTATCTTCATCAAGCATGGAAAATCCATTTGATAAGGCAACTTCTTGAAATCGTATATACCATTGCCTCGAGGATTATTTAAGACCATATATGGGCTTACGAAGTTTACAAACCTTATGTTCGTTTCCTTCTTTTACAAACCCTGTTGGTTGTTCCATATCGATCTCATCGTCCAATTCTCCATTGAGAAAGGCAGTCTTTACATCCATCTGATGTAATTCGAGGTATAAGCAAGCTACCATTGCCAGAATCAGGCGAATCGAGGTAAAACGCATAACAGGTGAGAAGGTCTCTTTGTAGTCTATCCCTTCCTGTTGCGTAAAACCTTTCGCGACAAGGCGAGCTTTATATCTATCTATAGAGCCATCAGCCTTATGCTTGATCTTGAGAACCCATTTGTTCCCAATTGCTCTATGTCCTCTGGGTAAGTTAACTAAGTCCCAGACTTGGTTAACTTTCATGGATTTCAATTCCTCCTGCATCGCTTCCATCCATTTGTCTTTAGCAGGGCAAGATACGGCCTGTTTGAAAGTAGCAGGCTCGTCATCTTCTTGTAGTAAAGTCATAAAGGTTTGCGGAAATTCATCCTCAAATCTTAGAGGAGCCAACCTTGACTACTACGTTGTTTTTGAGATTCTTCAAGTCCTCGTTGACTCGAATTTATATCAATTCTAATATCACTCCCACTTGGAATGGCGTTAGAATTGCTCCCACTTGGATCATTATTCCCGTTTGGAATAGGATAATCGTCATTCGTATAATCCATTGGTGAAGGTTGAAACGTATTTTCATCTTCACCAAGAATTCTCCCACTCGAATGAGGTAATCCTTCTTGATCATAAATCTCAAATAGAGATAAGTCCTGACTTATCTCGCCCTGTCTTGGAAACTCATTTTCCAAGAAAGTGACATCCCTCGACTCAAACTCAATTAGCCCACCATTGTCTTCCTGACTAACATAAAACATAACCTTTGGAGTTTTCTGCGTATCGTATAAAGATACATTTCCTTCCCCTTGGCCCAAGTTTGCCATACTTATGGGAGGAAATATGTGCGTAGGATGCACAACCCCAAGGTTTCAAAATGTTTAAGTCAGGAGACCTTTGGTTCCACAACTCATAAGGAATGGAGCTAACTGATTTCGAGGGTACGCGGTTCAAAATGAAAGCGGCCGTCAATAATGCATCACCCCAAAAGGTGATTGGCAAGTTAGCTTGCGCCATCATTGAACGGACCATTTTTCATTAAAGTCCTATTCCTCCTTTCTGCAACACCAATTTGTTGAGGAGTATAAGGCATAGTTACCTGATGTACTATGCCTTTTTCATCACAAAGTTCCTTTAAACTTGTTGATTGATATTCACCGCCCCTATCGGTTCGCACGACCTTAATCTTGCGATCTAATTGATTCTCCACTAAACTCATATAGTTTTTAAAGCAAGCCAAAGCTTTACTTTTGTGGGATATCAAATAGATATGTCCGAATCGGGTGAAATCATCAATAAAAGTGATGAAATAGGAATTTTCGCGTCTTGTCTTGACATTCATCAGACCACATATGTCCGAATGGATAAGCTGTAATGGAACCTCGGCCCTTGTGCCGGTTCCAAACGGCTTGCGACAAGATTTCCTCACAAGGCAATGTTCGCAGGTCGACATTTCAACCTTTGAAACATTAGATAGAAGGCCACGTTTGGCAAGTCTATCCATACGCGTTGGTCCAATATGACCAAGCCTTGCGTGCCAACAAATCACATCAGACTCATAAGTCTTAGAATTTGCAATAAGGAAATTTTCATTACATGAGGAATCATACATTGTACTCATTACAATAAATCCTTTAAATACAAACCCAGTTCCAATAAGGAATTATTACAAAATAGGTCCATATTACAATCATGAAGGAACCAACTATAACCAAGACCCATTAAATTGACCACAGTTTTAATATTCCTTTGAATATATGGAATGAAGATAACATCATGAAGTAGGAGAGTGTGGCCGTTGTCCAAGACTAGCTTGCGAGTCCCAACGCCTTTCACTTCAACACGTGTGTTGTTTACTACATTGATCCACTTCATTCCTTGGGGTATCCGGTGATACTCCATGAAGGACCGTCTGTCCTTTGCTATGTGGTCGGTGGCACCTCGTCACTTCCACTCGTACACGAACGAGCATAGTGACCGAGCTTGTTGCACTTGAAGCACTTGATCCTTTTCAAGTCTTTCTTCTTATGCCATTTCTTGTGCCCACCCTTATGTTTGGGTTCCTTGGTAGACTCAGGTTGCTTATTACGTTCATTAGAAGACTTCGAACGATCTTTACGTTTCTTTCCCCCGTGTGAGGAACTAGCAACCATGTGCACTTCTGCACTTGGCTTGGCAGCCGCAAGCCGCTCTTCCTCTAATTCGAGGTGCTTGGAAACATCGTTGAAGGTCTTGATGCTCTCATTATGAGTGAGATGCATCTTCATCTGATCCCACCCATTTGGTAGGGAACGTATGACTACTTGGATTTGTTGCTCATCAGTGAGCACATGACCGGCGTCCTTTAACTCCGAGATAAGGTTCGCCATATGTCGCAGATGTTTCCCCATGGAATGATCTGGACGTTTCTTATATGTATCGAACCTTATAGTTAAGGCGCGAAGTTTGGACACCGATGTGCCACCGAACTTCTCCTCTAGCTTGGACCATATGTCCATGGCTAGGTCATGTTCTCGGAAGATGCGCATTATGTCATCAGCCATACTGCTTAATAACGTAATGCGCGCTATCTTATTCTTCCGAGACCAAGCATCAAAAGCTTCCTTGTCTCGTCGGTGTTGGGCCGTAGTGCCCAACTCGGGTTCAATCATAACGTTCTTTAGAGTTTCGAGCACTTCTTGCTCCTCTAGAACGTATTGTATCTTGATGGACCAAAGGTTGTAATTATCGCCGTTGAGTTTTTCACCTCTGTTTAACTCAGCGACGATATTCTTTGAAGCGAAAGATATTTTACTTTTAAAATGCTGCAAAAGACACAAAACCGAAGGTTCGATCAAAACATTGCATAAAAATTCTTAAAATATAACTCCCACTTGAAATGATAATAGAATATCCCATTTGGATAGTTCTAAAAATTCAAATCCCACTTGGAATTATATTATATTTGATAAGTTACTTTCGAAAAATATTGAAGATGTTGTTCTAGAATCGAAAAGGTCTCTATGATTCCAATCACCATCTAGAACAACCTTCAATATTCCCTCATCACTTATCAAACAATCGTACTCTTATAGTACTTCGCAGCGGAAAATTACTTTTGAAAAACATATCTTTCAAAATGGAATAGGTGAGAGTTTGCGCAAAGAATTTTAGCGCAATAATTGCCAAGCCACGAGATCTGTTCTACACACCCATGGGTTAGTTAACCATGGCCGGATCGTGGTAGGACTTGGAATTCTAAATTGCGCTATCCCGATTAAGGACGGGACATAACCTATTTGAAAATACCTTTTTCAAAAAATTTGAAAACACATTGGCTAATCTCCGTAGAGTAGAGCACAACGTTGTAAGTTCATTGGCTAATCTCCGTAGAGTAGAGCACAATGACATGGCTAATCTCGCATGAAGTAGAGCATTACGGCTAATCTTCAAGGAGTAGAGCACTACGGCTAATCTCGCATGAAGTAGAGCACTATGGCTAATCTTCAAGGAGTAGAGCCCAAGTTAAAAAAAACTTCATAAAATGTTAGCCCCGTATGGACTAGTCGGCACTGTAGTTAGCCCCATATGGGCTAATCGGCACATTCGAGTTTGACCAAGGCCTTTTGTCACCCCATATGGGTCAGTCGGCAAGTTTGCGATCGACCAAGACCTTCTGTCGGATTGGTCGACCAAAACAACCAAATTGGTCGACCAATTTTTTGGTCTGCAACTTCTCCCGGCCAGGGCCTCTGCCCTGGCCGAGGCCTGGCCCAGGGCCGGCCAGGGCCTCTGCCCTGGCCGGCCAGGGGCCCTGGCCCCCTCGGCCAGGGCCTCTGCCCTGGCCGAGGACGGCCAGGGCCGGCCAGGCCCTGGCAGTGGCCGGGGCGTCGGCCCTGGCCACTGCCAGGGCCGGCCACTGCCAGGGCCGGCCAAGCCGGCCCCTGGCCTTGGCCGGGGCCGGCCACTGCCGGCCTGGCCATGGCCGGCCATGGCTTGGCCATGGCCGGTCATGGCCAATGCCATTTTTGCCTTGGCCGGCCATGGCCCTTTGGCCATGGCCGGCCTCCCCTTGTGTGGGGTGGCCGCACACCCCCGCCGGTGGGGGTTGCCGCGGTGGTTATTGGCCGTAGCCAACCCCCTCCGCTTGGGGAGGGGGGTGCATGGCCTTCATAGCCCATTTGGCCATGGTGCACATGCACCAAATTTCATCTTCCCCGATGGAAATAACTACCACCTTCTTCCTCGATGAAGCACCCGTTCGTCGATGAAGCACCCGTTCGTCGAGAAATTAGTTATTTCCTAATGGCCGTGTGCCAAAAATGAATAACACACTGAACGGTCGGTTCTTCCCGTCATAGAGAGTTCCTACCATATCCGTAATGATAGGAGACCCTAACGTGAAAAGAACAACCGCTGCGTTCTCTCCGTCACGAAGCGTTCCTACCATATCCGTAATGGTAGGAGACCCATTCGTGAAAAAGACAACGACTCGTTCATAGTTTCGACGGGGCGGCGGTTTGACCGGGGCGAACCCGTATGGCTCTGATACCAATGTAGGATCCTGCCAAAACAGAGTTAGGATCGATAAATGAAGTTTAGACTTACGCTTGCGTATGCGGCACGGTAGTCTACGAACTTCGCCTTCGGATTCGCCACGACGGATCGAGTCTTCTCACGAACGGAGTAAGGCTACTAAATCCACAATCTAAATCTCTACTTTTAGATTAAGAACTTGGATAGAGGGAGAGGAAGTATTTCGGCAGAGCTTCGCTAGAATGAAAATGCATGCAAGAATGCCATGCAAAAGTGTAAGGAAATGGCTTACCCTTGGGTCTTATTTATAGCCCCCAAGATAGTTATTTTAGGGTAAGTTGTTCCTTTGGAACAACTTAATTAAGGTGTACCATGATACATGGCACATTATAAGCTTAAGTTGTACCATATGCATGGTACAACATAAGCTTAAGATATTCCCCCTTAATTAGCCATATGTCGCATGCACTTATGCATATATAATGCGACTTTCCCACTCATCCAGAGATCCTCTCCGCAAGGGAACAGATTCCCTTTGCACACGACTTCGTGTACGCGACGTTCGAGGTCCGTATTCCCTCGTACATCCCCCACAAGGGTGTACAAACGTCTTCCATATCCAACAGATAAGCAGGCATGTGGAGTAATAATAATAAGACAAACAAGTAGCAAGGTAGCTGTGCAATAGTAACTAAACTACGTGACTCAAGTTGGAGAGTATAATATGTGACCTTTGAGTTCATCTCTTGCCTGGGTGCGCTTACCCAGACGAATGCCGAAACACATGCAGCTAGACAGGGTGCTGAGACGGCATCATATTTATGTTTGTCAAAACACAGGCAGCTAGACAGGATGTCGAAACCCAGGCAGCTAGACATGTAGATGAACTTTAGTCACTCACACACTCTCTCAAACTATGAATTACCCCAAAACTACAGTGATGTGTCATGTGTATCTATTTCGGACATTCCACAAGATGTTGCATGACGTCCCCTAGATTTGAGCATACAAGTGCAATAGGAACGGGGATACCAGATTTAAATATTTATACCACAAGCGCACGGTGTTGTAGTGTGGCTTGGGGATCGAACTTAGGGAGGCGTGTGTTGTGCTTGTCTCAAGGAGGAACCGATTCGCCCAATGGGTGAGCTAGCCCGAACGATCGATGGTTGTCACAGAATATAGATACAAAGGATAAACGATATAAAAGGAAACATAGGACTTCGGTTTCCACCATATCATGTGCTCTCACTATTACGACTGACGGATAGGAACACGATTGGATTTAGGGTTTAGTGGTGGGACGTTGCCTCTAAGAGTGATACCTAGCGTCCCATGGGCCCGATATTCTGGTCGATGCCCAGGATGATACGCTAGGACTACCCGGGTTCGGTCGATGGGCATTCCCATGTCCATTAACACCGACCGACTCCGGGAGCACTAAGCTCGCAACGATTACTCCCAACATCTCATCATGCCGTTCCCACGCGCTAGGATTCAATGTCTACGCTAGGGGCGTGAGCTGTGGCTAGGGAGTCAACCGCCAAGTTTATTCCCCCTTGGCCCGACGGTCAGAGGCGACCTTTCTCCCGCCAATGATAATGAAACACCCCGCGTAACCTTCTAAATTCATAAACCCTATCAAAATCCTAATCCTATAGTCGTTCTAGGGAGAACCCACGAAGGGGTTTCCACCAAAATCCAGATTTGGGAACTACTCAAAATTCATGGCAAAATCACAATCTAAACAAAATTCAACAGTAGAAATCATGATCAGGCAATAGAAGACAGTTGCTAGCAATTGTATTAAGACAATATTAAAGTTTCAAAGTAATCGAAACACTTACAAAACAGAAGAAAATTCCAGCCGTCACAACCCAAGAAAAAAGACAGAAAATAATAACGTCCGTTTCAGAAAACCCTAGGTCAGCTATATATAAAAAACGAGGTCACCCGATCGGTTGAAGCATCAACGATCGGGTGAGCTGCTTGTCGTGATGGCCATCGGACTTCAGAAGCTTCAACCGGGCGCTGATGAGAGCGGATGGCGTGACCGGGTTGTTGCTTGGGAATTTCAGCTTCAGATGAACCGATCGGTTGAGTTTTCAACTGATCGGTTGGAATTAAGCCCAAAAAGACAGAGAGCTCTGTCGATCTCACCCGATCAGTGAACCGATCGGGTGAGATGCTCTTCTCTTCAGCTCCTGTTCGGGTCGGCTACGCGTGCACCAACCGATCGGTTGGCTTTGTCCAACCGATCGGTTAGGGGCTGAAATATGGGTATCTTCGTCGTTTGGCCCTCTGGATCACGCGTGACTCCTCTCGTTGCTCCGGGGACTCATGATATCCTCTGTGTATGTCCCCGACGCTGGAAATCTCCTGCATTTACACAAAAACACGGAGAAAATGAAAAGATACAAAAAACACAAAAGAACGGGTAAGAAACAACGGAAAACGGCGAAAAATCATGAAGAAGACATGCGTGAATATATAAAATATAAACGCACGTCAAAGTCCCCCAAGCTAAACCCTTCATCGTCCTTGAGAAAGACGAGTGAGAGTTGGAGCTCGGAGGGAAAAATAGAGAGAGAGAAACAGGAAAAGAAAACAAAATCCTAAATCGCCCGTCAGAGCCAACAAAATCAAACACACCACACCAAGCAAGTATACGACAAAAACACAACACTAAACCAGGGAATATGAGTCTAAACAAGTGTCGTGGGCCTACGCGGTGAAGCGTGAGTGAGTATGGTCGTGTGCTAGCAAACGGTGTTACTATCTACATTGTGCAATAAAGCTCCATATACACACACACCCAAGGAATGACCCAAATATCGATTTAATCCGAAATAGCGGTGGAAAATAGCTCAAGCATGCATGAGAATAGAATCAGAAATGAAACGAATCATGCGTTGGGGACTCCACAGCTAGGGACTAGGAAATCACCGCACTATCGCCTAGATAATCGCTGGAAAGTTCCTATGCCAAGTGTTTTAGAAAACGATGGGGGTTGAGAAGGTGTGGAGTAGAACACTCGGTGCAAACTCTCGCCTTCCCATTATTCTCGGTAGATAGGAAAAATATTCACACGGGAATTTTTTTGGGTTTTGGGTATTTGTATTTTTTTGAATTTTTGGCTATATATATATATTTTCTTTTCTCTTTTCTTTTTCTTTTTTTGGGTTTTCCTTCTCTTTTTTGGATTTTTGGATTTTGGGGTATATACATGTGTACTCTCCCAAGTAGGAGAACGGTACACGACGAGGGGATTTGCACCAAGTAAAACAAAAAAGAAATCGGATTCTAAACACTTGGGCAAATGAGATATTTCTCGCAAATCAGAGCATAGGCTAAATGGGTTATCCTCGTCCTATTTGTGGAATCTCGACACAAGTGAATTGAAGTATATCATATATATATATATATCATGCATATAGAAGCAGTCAGTAGAAGCAAATACCGCATTTTCGGAATTGAAACATGATAATCTAGGGGTCAACCATAGATAGGTATATAAATCAAAATCACAAAGTAGAAGCACACTATAAGCTAGTCACGACAAACAACTCACACAAAAGCAAAGTGGACCCACGAAGCATGAAATGCAAGATGACTTAGCTTCCTAGGGTTAGGGAATGTGATTATCGTAGCCATGCTAGGGGAGTGTGTAGTTTTGTGCCAATTCATCACGTGGGGTCATCTCTAGGAGAGGGAGATAAAAAGAGGAGAAGAAAAAGAAAATACGAAGAAAAACGACTCAAAAAACGAAGAAAAAGACACAACTGATGCACGAAGTGCGACTCTCCCAAGCTAAAACTTGCATTACCCTCAATGCAATAAAAGTAAATACGGGAGGGCAATGAAAATGGGGGGAATACGCACCGACTCAAGATTAATGAAAAACATGAAAAACATGAAAAACATGAAAAACATACAAACAAAATTGAAAAAGAAAGAAAAAGAAAGAAGAAACACACAAAATAAGCGATAGAAAAGCACACCCAAACGACACATGTAAACAGGCAAACAACGAAGAAAACACATGACAACACACACACAAATCGACTTCCCCCAAACTGAACGTGACAATGCTAGCAATTTGATATGATCATGGTGATGCAGATAAATGCCAGGGAGAGGTCAATCTGAGTCGCTGTCGGTAGAATGGTAGGGAGATGGTGAGAAGGGTGGTGAATAGTGGAGGAAGGAATCTTCTGAGGACGAAGGATAGGTTGTGCCGACAGGAGTAGGAGGGGCAAGGGGCTGGATTACCGGTGGATCGAGATTTATTGGTGGATCGTGGTGGATAATGATTGCACCGGGTGAATCGACACACGGGTGCCAATCGGGAGGTTCCAAGGGTGGAAAATGTACGAGTGTGGCATACCAAGGACCCGGGTAGAACTCCCACGGTAAATGGGAGATGCGAATGGGGATTCGCTCAGAAGATGATGGTGGGAGGATGGAAAATGGAGTACAGTCAGGACAATAGAGGTAGACAGCATGCTCCTCGCCGAAAGGGGTGATCATACTGATATCGATCAAGTAGTCGCGATCGATACGACAGCGTCCTGGTAAAATAGGAAGGTCGGGCGGCAGCCTCAAAATACAACTGACAATAAGAGTGATCATCCCACCATAGCAGATAGATCCAGAAGTTGCACGGCTAACAGATAAAATCTCATGGATGATCCAATGGGCGGTGTTTATGGGCAAAGGGACATGTCCATGGATTCTGTCGTGGGACATGGCGTAAAGAAAGAAAAGCTCATCCCGAGACACCGTGGAAACATCTACGGGGGAGAAGATGGTGTTGGCAAGGAGGCAATGGGCGAAGCGGTAACATGGATGTATGATGTAGGAGGCAAGTGCTCCCGATGGAAAGGTGGTATACTGGGTGAACCGTTGCCAAACACCATCGTCCTGAAATTAAGAAAAGATATCAGACCGACCGTGAGTTGAAAATTCAACATGGCGATCGGGGTGAGGAAAATTCAGAATATTGTTAAGCTCAGCAAAACTCATAGAAAAATTGGCGTTGAAAGCGCGAAAAGTGAAACCACAATCAGACACTTCGAGAGAACTGAGGAACTCGAGTGTGAGATTCTGGTGTGTGTGTGTGTGGGCATGAGCACGCAGAAGGAAATCACAACCGATGCAGTTAAAAAGTCTGCTGACCCCCTAAAGAGTCCGAGAGATTCGAGCGTATGGGAATCAGCGAAAAGGGTAGGTCGCATGGGGCGATGAAGCAGGGCATGCAGACGCGCAGATTTCTCTTCAGAAGTTGGGTTAATGCACAGGAATGATTGGAGAAAAGGGCCGTGTAGGGGGTGTCTGCGTGATGAAGAGGCAATCTCTTTTCCCTTCCTAGACATGGTAATGACATGGACGAAGCAGGGGAGGGTGTCTATGATGATGATAAGGCAGATGAAGCAGATAGACACAAATTCAAGACATTGCATGTATGGAAAGAAATATGCAGAGTGGAAAGAGGTTACCCAACAATGATGCAAGTACAAGCTTCCGAAAGATCCCACGCCTTATGAGGGAGCAATTTGGGGAGCCGCCGCTTGCTGATCCTGCAAGAAATGGAATTTCAAAAATTGGGGGCTAGGGTTAGGGTTTGGATGATTTTTCAGGTGAATGAGGTTGATGGGAAGGGTGTCGATGGTGGGAGAGTATGGGTAAGGGTGGGGGTATGATCTTAGGGGTGGAAGAATTGATGGAGGAGATCAATTTGGAAGATGGAGAGAGTGAACGTGCGAACAGAAATATGGGAGTTGGGTGAATGAGGTCGGGTAAGGGGGAATATGTATAAAGCCGTAGGCGAACCGATCGGGTGAGGGTTCACCCGATCGGATGGGTAAATTTCAAAAACTTCTTGCGAACCAACAGCTACAGGTCAACTGATCGGGTGAGACTCCACCCGATCGGTTGGCCGCTTCCCAAATTACCAGAGAGCACTATTATTTCACCCGGTCTGTTGAATATTGGACTCCCCGGATTTGGTTTTGGATGATGAGCAAACATAAATAATTCATGAACTAACAATTTGTGAGCGCAGTATTGGAGATCGTCGCCAAATTCACGAGAACATTCAAAGCGACATCTCAAGACTTCTCAAAGCTCGTATTCATTGCCTAAAGCTTCGTTGAAGCTCTTGGACCATTTTGGAAGTCATGAAGAATTAATCGAAGCTCTCGAAGACCGTTCCTTAAGGTTTTATTTATAGTCTTTTAGCTTCGATCTATAGAATGTTAAGCCTTGAGTATATCTTACGATTCTATCTTCATAACGCTCATATCGTAGCTCTAGGATCTTAGTACAAGTTCATTCTAACTTCCTCGAAGCATCATGCTTCGATTCGGACTTGTTTGTGCATGTTAGTTGGTACAAGAAGAAGTACTGACCGACTAGATGGTGATCTAGTCGGTCAGCAAAGCTTCTTGGACCGACTAGTTTGTGTTAATCTTTTCTTGTTCAGTACTGTTTACAGTTAGTCGGTCTACGTTGACTCACCGACCGACTAGTTTGTGAACTAGTCGGTCAATGATGCTTCTTTGACTGACTAGTTGTGATTTACTGTACATGCCAAATTTCTCCTAAGCTTCTGTTTATCGTTTAGTCGGTCTAAGAACGTTTGGTGACCGACTAGTTGATAATCTAGTCGGTCAACATTTGTTCTTGGACCGACTAAGTCAATTTATATTCAGACTATTTTCTTTTGCCTCTTAGTCGGTCTACGTTCACTGACTGACCGACTAGTTGTGAAACTAGTCGGTCAGAAAGTCTTCTTGGACCGACTAGATTTCTAGGTTTGAATTTCTATCTCTTCTCAGTTCTTCACTTAGTCGGTCCATGTTGTTTGACTGACCGACTAGTTGATGAACTAGTCGGTCAGTGGTTGTTCTTTGACCGACTAGTTGCCTCAGATTTCTATCCGTTGGGAATTGACCTAACTTGTTTTTATGGGACCCTATAAATACGAACCTAGGTCATTTCTCTCTAGGTTAGAGCTGCCATTAAGAGATTCATTGAGATTGAAATAGATAGCTATTCTCACTCATTTCTAAAGCTCTCTTCCTCACAAGAAATCCATTCTCTCACTTTCTAGATCTAGAATCCATCTTGAGAGAAGTTTGTTCTTGGTGAGCCCTTCAAGCTCTAGCTTGATTCAAGTCTCCAAATCACTCCTAGGCACCCATTGCTGGTCATTTCTTTGGTGCTAGGTCTTGGTGACTTCATCTTCCTCAAATCCCTCCTTGCACCTATTTGGTAAGAAAACTCAAGGTATAGGATTTTGTGGTAAGATTGTTTATTTCATTATAAACTCTTTCATATTGCTTATTGGTTCTCTCGGTTGTGAGAGAAGGTTGTGATCCCGGGTTGTGGGATTCACTATTGCCATTGCATGTATGATTTGATCTTGTGAAGGTTTTTCACAAGATATTCATAGTGGAAATCTTGGGTTAGGGTTTCTAACCAAAGTATCCGGAGGGGATCCGGGTGGTTGGGACGTAGGATCACCGGGAACAAGTCGGAGAGACTTGGGTGGATCCGAACCCAATAACATCTTTTGTTAGCATTGTTAATTTTGTTGTTGTCATTCAATTTAAGCTTCCGTAAATTGATTTGGTAGTTGTTTGCACTATAATTTGGAATTATACTCCTTGTTATTTTTAAAGTACTATTCACCCCCCCTCTAGTACTTGTGCAGTAGCTTGTAGGGCATTACATTTGGTATCAGAGCCAGATACTTAGCTATGTCTGCCAACGACAACAAAACCGTGCGTCCACCTTCCGACTATGGCACCTTCAGGAACCGTGAAGGAGCGTCCTCGGTCATGGAAGGACATTCCTCGACTAGGCCTCCATTCTTCAACGGCGTCAATTATGGATATTGGAAATGCCGGATGGAAACGTTCCTTCGGAGCGCCTCCTTGTGGAGAATTACCATGTCGGAGTACAATGTGCCTACCGAAGAAGATTTCGATAAGTGGACTACCGCGGAGGTCGCCGCGGAGATTGCAAATGCCAAAGCTATGAATGCTTTACAATGCGCATTGGAACCCGAAGATTTTAATAAGATATGCACATGTAAGAGTGCATATCAAATTTGGAATTTGCTCCTCATTTTGCATGAAGGAACGAGTCGGGTAAGAGATTCTAAACTCGTAGTAGTCAATAGAGATTACGAATTGTTTCATATGGAACAGGGAGAAAAGATGAAGGAGTATTATGCTCGCTTCGTCGACATAATGAACGAGTTGGAAGCTCTCGGCAAAACCTACACCCAAAAGGAGAAGTGTTCGAAGCTTATCGAAGGACTTCCTTCTTCTTGGGAGAAACGTACCTTCGCCATCGAGGAAGGTAATGACATGAATAAGTATACCGTAGTTCAATTGATGGGTACTTTAATGTCATACGAGGTACGCAAAGATAGCAAGGTGAAGTTACAAGAAAAGATGAAGTCCTATTTGAACCAAGACGTGCCTAAGAAAAAGGCGATTGCATTCAAGGCGGCTTCATCCACCTTTACCGATGATGAGGACTCGGAAGAAGAAATGGACATGGAATCCATTGCGCTCATGGCAAAGAAGTTCAATCGCTTCTTCCGAAAGGGTAACTTCAAACAAAAATCTAAATTTACTTCTACTAACGCCTCTCCACCTTTGTGCTTTAAATGCAATAAGCCAGGACACATCAAAGCAGATTGTCCTCAAAACAAGCAAAAGGAGAAGTGGAAGGCACCGAAGTTCGACAAGTCCAAGAAGTACAAAAGGGATACAAAAAGGGGCTTGTCGGAGCAACATTCACCGACTCCGAAGATTCCTCAAGCGGAGAGTCGGACGATGAGAAAGTGGAGCAAGCGCACATGTGCTTCATGGCAAGAGAGGAGCATGATCAAGGATCTTCCTCCTCCGATGATAGCGACAACGAGGGCGATGAGGTAACTATGGATGATCTTAGGAATGCTAACTCTCAACTATGGTCCAAATACACTAAATTAGTAAATAGATATACTAAAGTAAAAGATGACCTAGCTAGCATTCAAACCTCGCCTAAGACTATCATCACCAACAACGACACCGTTGTTGAAGAGTTAAGAAATGAGATTGTTAATCTCAAATCTAAACTTGAACATGTTAGCATTGAGGATACGGAAGAACATAGGATAGAGGATTTGACTTCTCAAAACTCGACTTTGAGTATTGAGAATGAAAATCTTAAATCTCGTGTATATGTGCTCACATCGCAAGTATCCACTTTGGATACTTCTTTGCGTTCTCTCACCGAGAAATATGAGAACACATTAGGGCGAATCAATGAATTCAATAAGGGTAAGGGCCATTTGGATAATATCCTAAAAGACTTACTTCCGGCTAAACACCACATTGGCTTGGGGTATATGATGGGAAATTCATCCAAGTCGGTCACTACTTTTGTTAGGCCAACTTCCGAAGCCTCAACGAGTGGGAGCAAACACTCTATTGGTAGTTCAACTACCAATGGTGCTTCCACCTCGTCCACACCCTCTTTCGGAAAGAAACCCACTTTGGGTGGACCTCCAAAGAAGGGGCATGCTTATATGTACACCAATACCATGCCACGTAGGAACACACATCCTACTCCACCGTCTCACACATATGATGATTTTTATGCAACACATTCTCGGGCACGTGCACACCATGTGAGACACCCTCACGCACGTGTTCCCACACATACATATGTTCACCCACCTCATCATATGAATAATTCTCGTCGTGCACCATTCCATCATGTTCCTTATGCCTATCCATAACATGCATCACGTAGAAATCAACGCCGCATGCATGCACCCAATAGGATGAGGGCTCCCAAGATTTTCACTATTTGGAGCCCAAAGGACACAAGCATGGATGAAAAACAAGTGTATATGAATGCTTATTTTTTGGATGTTGTGCATAGTAGAAATTATGTGGGGAAGTCTAAGTCCAATTGGACTTGGCTTCCAAAGGTCTAACCTTTGAGGACCCAATGACCTTGGGTACCAAGATATGAATTTTTATATCTTTAGGTACTCAAGAAAAAGAGAAAGAAAAGGAGCAACAAATTTAAATTTAGCTCCAAAGGGAATTGGATACTCGATAGTGGGTGCTCCAAACACATGACGGGTGACGCTCAATTGCTCTCCGGAGTGGTTCCCATTGCAAATGGAAATCGCGTCGTATTTGGAGGCAACGAGAGCGGAACCATCATCGGTGTTGGTAAAGTGGGTAACCCATCTAAACCCTTAATTAGTGATGTTTATCTAGTTAATGGTTTAAATCATAATCTTATTTCAATAAGCCAACTTTGTGACAAAGGTTACAAAGTTAGCTTTACGAAAGGATTGTGTCATATTTCAAATGATAATTATAAGCTATTATTTTCCGGCACACGTCATAAAGATATTTATATTTTGGATCTTCCTAAGTCATATGAACAATGTCTCGTTGCCAACACAAGTGAACAACACTTATGGCATCGACGCTTTGGACATGTGAACTTTGGAACACTTTATAAGCTTTCAAAATTAAATTCCATTAAAGGTTTTCCGAAGCTCGTTTTTGAAAAGAAAAGTTTTTGTGATTCTTGTCAACGTGGCAAGCTTCCTAAATCTTCATTTAAACCTAAGAAAAGCATTTCTACGAAACGGCCACTAGAGCTATTACATCTAGATTTATTTGGGCCAACTAGAGTTGCTTCCTTAGGAAATGCAAGATATGGACTTGTCATCGTCGATGATTATTCTAGATTTACATGGGTATTTTTCTTAAGTAATAAAAATGAAGCTTTTGAAAACTTCACAATATTTGTGAAGAAAGTACAAAATCTCATCGGAAACACCATTGTCACTATTCGTAGTGATCATGGGGGTGAATTTGAGAATGAGTCTTTCTCAAATTTTTGTGATGATCTTGGAATTACTCACACGTTTTCTTTCCCTCGCGCACCTCCTCAAAATGGTGTTGTTGAGAGGAAGAATAGAACGCTTGTGGAGTGTGCTCGCACTATTCTCGAAGATAGTCAACTTGGTTATCAATTTTGGGCGGAAGCGGTACACACCGCTTGTTATGTGTTTAATAGAATACTTTTGAGGCCCGGCACCAAACAAACTTGTTATGAATTGTTGTTTGGTAGATTGCCTCAAGTTAAACATTTTCGTGTTTTCGACGCAAAATGGTTTATTAAAAACACATATGATAATTTGGACAAGTTTGATCCGAGATCGGATGAGGGGATATTTGTTGGGTATTCCTCACGTAGCAAAGCCTACCGGATATACAACAAAAGATCCTCTACGATCGAGGAATCACTTCATGTCTCTTTTAATGAGAATTTTACTACTCCTAGAATTTCAAATGATGATGACTCTATGGATGTTTTATGTGATTCGTTTGAAAATTCTAAGTCTATTGATTCAATTGATTCTATTGATACTAACCTGACTAATGAAGTTGTTGAGAATGTTCCTAGTGATCAAGGTATTCCCAAGCGGCTTCATACCGTTCGCGACCATCCCCATGAGCAAGTCATTGGCAATATTCAAGATAGAGTCAAGACGAGATCGCAAGTCCACCACTTCGCCAATTGTGCCTTTGCCTCATCGATAGAGCCAAAGAATATAGTTGAAGCATGCGAAGATAGTGCTTGGATCCTTGCCTCATCGATAGAGGAATGAGGTATGGGAGCTTGTTCCTTTGCCATCGAAGAACCACACCGTCATAGGGACAAAGTGGATCTTCAAGAACAAAACCGACGAAAACCAAGTCGTCGTTCGGAACAAAGCTCGGTTAGTAGCTCAAGGCTATCGACAAGAGGAAGGTATCGATTTCGAAGAATCCTTCGCTCCGGTAGCTAGATTAGAATCAATTAGACTATTATTGTCTTTCGCATGCCATAAAAATTTTAAATTATTTCAAATGGATGTTAAAAGTGCATTTTTAAACGGAGATGTCGTTGAGGAAGTTTACGTTTCTCAACCTCCGGGCTTCATAAATGAAAAATTTCCAAATCATGTTTTTAAACTAAAGAAAGCTCTTTATGGTTTGAGACAAGCTCCTCGAGCTTGGTATGATCGCCTAAAGAATTTTCTTTTGGATTTGAATTTTAAAATGGGCGAAGCCGATTCTACACTTTTTATTAAGCATGCGAATAATGATATTTTATTAGTTCAAATTTATGTTGATGATATCATTTTCGGTGCTACTAACTTCACTCTTTGCGAAGAGTTTTCTAATGTTATGAAGGAACAATTTGAGATGAGCCACATGGGCGAACTCAAATATTTCTTAGGTCTCTAAATTCGCCAATTAAACGATGCAATCTTCATCCACCAAACGAAATACACGGTGGAGTTGCTAAAGCGATTTGGAATGGAGAATGCCTCCGGGAAAAAGACTCCTATGAGCACTACAACGCATCTTGATAAAGATACGTGCGGAAAAGATGTAGACATTCGTCTATATCGAGGTATGATAGGTAGTTTACTTTATCTTACCGACAGTAGGCCCGATATTATGTTTGCCGTTTGTATTTGTGCTCGTTATTAGTCTCAACCTAAGGATTCTCACTTAGTAGCGGTTAAACGTATTTTTCGCTATCTAAGTTACACTTTAGATTTTGGATTACTTTATCCGAAATCTAGCACATATGAGTTAGTCTCATATAGTGACGCTGATTATGCGGGATGCAAATCCGACAGGAAGAGTACTAGTGGCACTTGCCATTTTCTAGGAAATTCCCTTGTCTCTTGGTTTTCCAAGAAGCAAAATTCGGTATCACTTTCAACCATCGAGGCGGAATACATTGCCACCGGTGCTGCTTGTGCCCAGGTTCTTTGGATGAGACACACACTGAAGGATTTTAGTATTCATTGTGATACTAGCCCTATCATGGTGGATAACCAAAGTGCTATTTGTCTTTCAAAGAATCTGGTGCACCATTCCCGATCTAAACACATAGATTTCCGACACCACTTTTTAGATGATCATGTTGCTAAAAAGGACATCATATTAGTGTACGTTGAAACCCAAAAGCAAATCGCCGATATTTTCACGAAACCCCTAAAGGAGGACTCCTTTGTGCGGTTGCGTTGAGAATTGGGGATTATGGGTGAATCCGAGATATAGGATTCATATTTCATTCAATTATCTTGCATGCTATTATATTTCGCGATATTTCGTTCATGCTAGATTTATTGAATTTTTGGGGATTTTTCATGTGATATGTTTGAATTTTTGCTCGAATTCTTAGTTGAATGTCGTATTTAAGATTTCGACGTTTTATGGGGTAGTTTAGATGACTAATGAGAGAGTTAATATGTTTCATCCAAGTGGTTTATGAAGAGAACTCATTTATCAACTTTTGGAATCTTCTAGTCGGTTTCAGTTCATTAGTCAACCGACTAGATGCTCATCTAGTCGGTCAGCTAGTGAACTCAGACCGACTAGTTCAAGCTTTAACTTTCTCCTGTCTTTGACTTCTTTTAGTCGGTCTCAGTACTCTTCCCGACCGACTAGATTGAAAACTAGTCGGTCAGTGATTATACTGTGACCGACTAACTCTAGCCCTAGCAATTTCTGTTTGCCTCTGTTTCGACTTAGTCGGTTCAAGCTCATTGACCGACCGACTAGATCGTAATCTAGTCGGTCAGTGCTTGAACTGTGACCGACTAAGTGCGTTAGGGCAAACGCGTCTTTTCGTATTCCCGACCGACTTAAACACTTTCAAACCGGCTGTTTCTTCATTTAGTCGGTTGTTTTCTCTTCTCCAACTCGAAAACCCCCTAAACCCGATCGAAACCCTTCATCTTCCCGTCGACTCCGGCCAACTTTTCGGCCATCTCTGCCGTCCGTCGCCGTCGACCACTCCCCTAGGTATAACCCCCCTTCCTAGATCTCAGTTTTCCATCCCTAGGGTTAGTTCTTCATCTTGTTTTCTATTCTAGGGTTTCGAAGTTCACATTTAGGGTTTTGTGCTTGATTGATCTTTGTGCTTAGGATTGCTTACGCTTAGGGTGTTTGATCCTATCCGGTCGCTTGATTGTACTTGTTGTGCCGCGATCATGGCACGAACGAGAATCCCGATTACATCTTCTGGGGCATCCCCCATGAACGTTGATGCTCCGACCGCTTCGACCCCTCCTAAGTGTAGGGCTAAGACCACACGTCCCCCCTCTTCGTCTTCACCACCGTTGAAGAGGAAGAAGACGTCCAAGCCTAAACTTACCGGCCAATCTTCCAAGCCCAAACCAAAGCCTAAAAAGTTCCGTGCACCCACTCCTCCCGGTGTTCGTTCAGTTAGTGATTCCGAGGATAGTTCCGATGAAGAATACTCTCCTGAACATCCCGAGAAGGCACCCACTCCACCTCCTCCTAAGACCCGTAAGGCTAAGGGTAAAGGTCCAATGCCAGTCAGCGGTGTGGATATATCGTTGTGCCGCGACGACCCTCAGTGTCTAGCAGCGTACAACCGTATAGAGCACTACCCACTGCTGTTGGAGCATTACGTTCAGTTTTCTGATTTCCTTGGTCTTGCGGATCTTCTCTCCTATAGTGGCCTATTGGCCTACCTTCGCTACGACCCTAAGGCGAACCCTAAACCCTATCCTCGCCTGGTCAAATTATTCTATGCCAATCGTGTCCGAGGCCAATACGATGTGAGTCACTCCATCGAGACTACTGTCTTGGGAACTCCTATAGTTCTCACGGCAGAAATCTTGGGGGAGGTACTTGGTTGTTCGTCGTCTGGTCTCCTTCCTTCGGACATTTCCGTTGATGATATCTCCTCCTTGGATCAGTCCGTTCTTTCTGATATCTTCCAGGTTATCCCCTCGCATTCATTGGTGTACCTTCGAAATCATTCAAGCCGAATGCTTGGGTGATTAACCTGATCTTGAAATCCTGCCTTCTTCCCAAGTATGGATCTTCTTCACTTCCATCTCAGCCGTTTCTGAAATTGATTTACGCTCTTTTCTTGGGTTGCGAGATTAATTGGGCTCGCGTTATACTCGATAAGATGGACTCTTTCGAGTGTATTCGCAAGACCAATAAATCTGTGCATATCCCTTACCCGTGTCTGTTGACCCTGGTTTTCCGTCATTTCCGTGTCCCTCTCCCTCCTGACGATGAACGTCCTCTTGGTCCTCCACTGAACGCGACGGCCGTAAAGAAATCTCTTGCGGCACTCCGTCACGTGCAGCGGTCGACACCTTCTACATCTCAGGCCACTCCCTCAGCTGCTTCTGTCCCTCCTCGTACCACCACACTTGATGATGTCGTACGGTTACTTCGTCGGCACGAGTCACGTTTGGCTCGTACCGAGGATGTCGTCTGCCGTATGGCTAGCTTGATGGGCGTCCAGCTTCCTCCTCCTGTCTCTGAGGATGAGGAGATGGACGATGAGGATATTGATGACCTGGTCACCTCCCTTGCTCGTGGCGATGAGGCCACTGCTGCTGCTACTGCTACCACATCTACTCCTGGAGATGGCACCACTTCCGGTGCTCCAGAGACTTCTGCACCAGTAGTTCAGACTTCTGAGGCTGCTGCTGCTCCTGCTGACGAGCCTGCTCCTGTTTTGCCTGCTGCTGTACCTGTTGAGACCCCAGCCGTTGAGCCTACCGTCGATGTCTCCACACCTGCCCCGACGATCCCGTCTGTTGACACGCCTCTCCTCCCTACAGAGCCTGAGTCCACTCCGTCGACTGGACCCACAGAGACTGCAGATCCAGCCACTTCCTCGTGATCGTCTGTATCGAGGACTCTCCACTGCTCATTGGATGATGCATCTTATTGAGAGTATTTTGGGTTAGGATGGAGTTTGAGGGTTATTTTGATGTATTTTGATTTTTCTGGATGTCGGTGTTGTATTTTGATGTACTTTGGATGATGCTGATGGTTAGATGATGTATGATGTATTTTCCTTTTTGTTGTTGATATCCATGGTATGTTATACTTGATGTACTCGATGTGATACCTTTTTGGATGTACTCATGATGTTTTCATATATATATATACCTCGATGCTCTTTCTGTTTTACTTCGTCGTGCACATTTTAATATTCGTTCAATGCATATGATATGTGAAATCATCGCTCGACGCTTAAAAACTTGGTTAAATAGATTATATTTCTATAATTGTATAGAATTGTTTTCCATGCACAAATTTAACCAAGAATATTGAATATTGGAGAGTATGTTTCATTATTCAATAGATGAATAAATATTTGGTATTTTTTTATGATTTTAATTATTGCTTTTTGATAATGGACAATTTGGCACACCTTGATTTGATTTCAACACTTTTCCCTTGGTGTCGATTAGGTTCATCGTCATTGTCTACGACTCCCGATGTTGGATTTTCCATTTCCTAGTTGTTGTCGTTGTATGCCCCCCATTTTTGGGATAATGCCAAAGGGGGAGAGATAATGATAATAAATAGGTCAAATGAAAAATTAACTCAATTTCCAAGAATCTAATTTGATGTGTTAGATTCAGGGGAGTTAAGATATATATAAGGATTTTCAAAATCCGATATTTCAAAAATCGATTCTTGTTATATATCTTACTCGTCTCATTGATGCAATTTATATATATTCATTTTGGAATTAACGTGTCATCAATGCAGGGGGAGTAAGTATTTTACATTTGAATCATTATTTTTGATTATTATTTATGTTGGTTTGTCATCACCAAAAAGGGGGAGAATGTTGAATATTGGACTCCCCGGATTTGGTTTTGGATGATGAGCAAACATAAATAATTCATGAACTAACAATTTGTGAGCGCAGTATTGGAGATCGTCGCCAAATTCACGAGAACATTCAAAGCGACATCTCAAGACTTCTCAAAGCTCGTATTCATTGCCTAAAGCTTCGTTGAAGCTCTTGGACCGTTTTGGAAGTCATGAAGAATTAATCGAAGCTCTCGAAGACCGTTCCTTAAGGTTTTATTTATAGTCTTTTAGCTTCGATCTATAGAATGTTAAGCCTTGAGTATATCTTACGATTCTATCTTCATAACGCTCATATCGTAGCTCTAGGATCTTAGTACAAGTTCATTCTAACTTCCTGGAAGCATCGCGCTTCGATTCGGACTTGTTTGTGCATGTTAGTTGGTACAAGAAGAAGTACTGACCGACTAGATGGTGATCTAGTCGGTCAGCAAAGCTTCTTGGACCGACTAGTTTGTGTTAATCTTTTCTTGTTCAGTACTGTTTACAGTTAGTCGGTCTACGTTGACTCACCGACCGACTAGTTTGTGAACTAGTCGGTCAGTGATGCTTCTTTGACCGACTAGTTGTGATTTACTGTACATGCCAAATTTCTCCTAAGCTTCTGTTTATCGTTTAGTCGGTCTAAGAACGTTTAGTGACCGACTAGTTGATAATCTAGTCGGTCAACATTTGTTCTTGGACCGACTAAGTCAATTTATATTCAGACTATTTTCTTTTGCCTCTTAGTCGGTCTACGTTCACTGACTGACCGACTAGTTGTGAAACTAGTCGGTCAGAAAGTCTTCTTGGACCGACTAGATTTCTAGGTCTGAATTTCTATCTCTTCTCAGTTCTTCACTTAGTCGGTCCATGTTGTTTGACTGACCGACTAGTTGATTAGCTAGTCGGTCAGTGGTTGTTCTTTGACCGACTAGTTGCCTCAGATTTCTATCTGTTGGGAATTGACCTAACTTGTTTTTATGGGACCCTATAAATACGAACCTAGGTCATTTCTCTCTAGGTTAGAGCTGCCATTAAGAGATTCATTGAGATTGAAATAGATAGCTATTCTCACTCATTTCTAAAGCTCTCTTCCTCACAAGAAATCCATTCTCTCACTTTCTAGATCTAGAATCCATCTTGAGAGAAGTTTGTTCTTGGTGAGCCCTTCAAGCTCTAGCTTGATTCAAGTCTCCAAATCACTCCTAGGCACCCATTGCTGGTCATTTCTTTGGTGCTAGGTCTTGGTGACTTCATCTTCCTCAAATCCCTCCTTGCACCTATTTGGTAAGAAAACTTAAGGTATAGGATTTTGTGGTAAGATTGTTTATTTCATTATAAACTCTTTCATATTGCTTATTGGTTCTCTCGGTTATGAGAGAAGGTTGTGATCCCGGGTTGTGGGATTCACTATTGCCATTGCATGTATGATTTGATCTTGTGAAGGTTTTTCACAAGATATTCATAGTGGAAATCTTGGGTTAGGGTTTCTAACCTAAGTATCCGGAGGGGATCCGGGTGGTTGGGACGTAGGATCACCGGGAACAAGTCGGAGAGACTTGGGTGGATCCGAACCCAGTAACATCTTTTGTTAGCATTGTTAATTTTGTTGTTGTCATTCAATTTAAGCTTCCGCAAATTGATTTAGTAGTTGTTTGCACTATAATTTGGAATTATACT
Source organism: Scilla litardierei (assembly GCA_030789695.1). Lineage (NCBI taxonomy): Eukaryota > Viridiplantae > Streptophyta > Magnoliopsida > Asparagales > Asparagaceae > Scilla > Scilla litardierei. Next base: position 123,039,964 of record CM061134.1, read on the forward strand.
CCTTGTTATTTTTAAAGTACTATTCACCCCCCCTCTAGTACTTGTGCAGTAGCTTGTAGGGCATTACACGGTCTTCCACCCGATCACAACATGTTTTCAACCGATCGGTTGATTCAATCTCTAAAATTCCCGAGAGCTCTGCTGTGGCACACGATCTTCCACCCGATCAGCCTCATATGCCACCCGATCGGTTCGCTGTTGCACTGATACAAGCCATCTTCAGATACGGTTCACCCGATCAGTTGATTTATCACCCGATCGCTTGAAGGCAATTTCCTGCACGTATATAAAGAATCAACTAAGTTTCCCGATAAAAAAAATCCTCGTAGCAGTATTTATTCACTAAAAATCGCTAGACTAATTCTAAATAGAGAAATGATATAAGTTTAGAACATGGGTTGCCTCCCATGAAGCGCTTGGTTAAAGTCGATAGCTCGACTCCTCATTTCATAGGCAATTCGGATCCGGAGGATTTGTAGGCGAGCCATCGGTCATTGGGATTCCGACCGGAGAGATTTTGGGGTCGTTGATCGCATAATGCTTCAAACGCTGCCCATTGACCTTGAACGGTTCATCTCTTCCCATTATCTCAATCGCTCCGTGCGGGAAAACCTTGGTGACCCGGTAAGGTCCTGACCACCTGGACTTGAGCTTCCCGGGAAAGAGCCATAGTCTCGAATTGAATAGGAGAACTAAGTCTCCTTCCTTGAATTCTTTCTTCAATATTCGCTTTTCGTGCCATCGCTTCAACTTCTCTTTGTAGATCCAGGCATTTTCGTAAGCGTTGAGCCGGATCTCGTCAAGCTCACTCAGTTGTAGCAGTCGGTGTCTTCCTGCCTCCTTGGCATCGAAATTCAGATTTTTGACTGTCCAAAATTCCTTGTGCTCCAATCCACAGGAAGATGACATGCCTTTCCGTAGATGAGTCGATAAGGGGTTGTGCCGATTGGAGTCTTGAACGCAGTCCTGTAGGCCCAGAGTGCGTCTGAAAGCTTCGAGGACCAATCCTTCTTAGAGTTAGCCACAGTCTTCTCCAATATGCTCTTTATCTCTCTATTTGAAACTTCCACCTGCCCGCTTGTCTGCGGGTGATAGGCAGGCCCGATTCGGTGCTGCACCCCGTACTTCTTTAAGAGAGCTTCAAATTTCTTCTCTATAAAGTGGCTCCCTCCGTCGCTGGTTAAAACTCGAGGCACTCCGAACCTCGGGAAAATATTGTTTTTAAATAATTTGGCCACCACCCGGGAATCATTAGTGGGGCTAGCTATCGCTTCTACCCACTTGGACACATAATCCACGGCCACCAGGATATACTGATTTCCATAGGACGAGGGAAACGGCCCCATGAAGTCGACTCCCCAAACGTCAAAGATCTCCACTTCCAAAATGTAATGCTAAGGCATTTCGTTCCTTTTGGAGATGTTCCCCATCCTTTAGCACTTGTCGCAAACCTGGACATAAGCGTAGGTGTCCTTGAAGAGGGTCGGCCAATAGAATCCACTCTGGAGGATCTTCGTCGTGGTCTTGTAGGCACTCGCATGGCCTCCACACTGTTGATCATGGAACTGAGAAATTACGGAGGTTGCGTCTGTTTCGGGAATGCACCTTCGTATTATCCCGTCATTGCAGGCCTTGTACAAATAAGGGTTCTCCTAATAAAATTTTCGGACCCTGTGAAAGATTTTCTTCTTTTGCTGATAGCTCACATTATGGGGGACGATGCCACATGTCAGATAATTGGCTATGTCTGTGTACCATGGAGTCCAAACGGAGGAGACGGAGAAAATATGCTCGTCAGGGAGCGAATCGTTAATAGGAGTAGCATCTGGATCGAGAGAGGGCATCCTAGACAGGTGGTCTGCTACGACATTCTCTGCCCCTTTCTTGTCTTTGATCTCCAAGTCGAATTCCTGGAGGAGGAGAATCCACCTTATGAGGTGCGGCTTGGCTTCCTTCTTGTTCAAGAGGTGTTTGAGGGCAGCGTGATCCATATGCACGATTACCTTGGTGCCCACAAGATACGGCCGGAACTTGTCCATAGCATGGATGACAGCTAGCAATTCCTTCTCTGTGGTCGTATAATTCCTTTGGGCTTCGTCAAGGGTCTTGCTTGTATAGTATATAACGTACAGGCTTTTGTCCTTTCTCTGTCCCAAAACGGCCCCAACCGCATAGTCGCTGGCATCGCACATTAACTCGAAAAGTAGACTCCAGTCGGGCGACTGAATCACAAGTGCGGAGATGAGGGCTTGCTTCAAAAGGCGAAAAGCTTCCATACACTCGTCATCAAAGACGAAAGGCGTATCTTTCACGAGGAGTTGAGTCAAGGGCCTAGAAATTTTGGAGAAGTCCTTTATGAATCGGCGGTAAAATCCCGCGTGCCCTAAGAATCCACGAACTCCCTGAGGTTGAGCGGAGGCGGAAGCTTTTCAATCACATCTACCTTGGCCTTATCCACCTCAATCCCTCTTGAAGAAATAACGTGCCCCAATACGACTCCTTCTTGGACCATAAAATGGCATTTTTCCCAGTTCAGAACTAGTCCTTTATCTTGACACCTCTCCAGGATTTTCGTCAGGTTGCGGAGACATGAGTCAAACTCTGTTCCATAGACGAAGAAATCTTCCATGAAGACCTCCATTATATCCTGGGAGTAGTCGGAGAAGATTGCGGACATTAATATTTGAAATGTAGCCAGGGCATTGCAAAGCCCAAACGGCATTCTCTTGTAAGCATACGTCCCAAAAGGACAAGTAAAGGTTGTCTTCTCCTGGTCATCATTATGGATGGGGATTTGCAGAAAGTCGGAGTATCCATCCATGAAGCAGAAGTAGTTGTGCTTCGCCAGCCTCTCGATCATCTGATCAATGAAAGGAAGAGGATAGTGATCCTTCCTTGTGGCTTTGTTTAGTTTCCGGTAATCGATGTACATCCGGTACCCCGTGACGGTCCTCATGGGTATGAGCTCGTTTTTCTCGTTACGAATTACCGTCATTCCTCCTTTCTTGGGTACAACATGCACCGAGCTAACCCAGCGACTGTCGGAGATAGGGTATATGATCCCGGTATGGAGGAGTCTAACAATCTCCTTCTTGACCACCTCCATCATGATGGGATTTAGTCTTCATTGTGGCTCAATTGAGGAGGCTTGCTCATCTTTAAACAGTATCCTATGTGAGCAAAGCCCCAAGCTCATTCCCTTCAAATCTTCGATTGCATACCCGAAAACATTCTTAAATCTTTTTAAAACACCAAGAAGATTAGTCATCTGGTCTCCAGGCAGCAAGGAGTTTACTATGACTGGCAGCGTCGAATCCTCCCCCAAATATTCATACTTCAGTCCCGGAGGTAACTCTTTCAACCTCTTGGCATCCCGACACATATTTCTCAAGCTGAGCATCCTCCAGTGAAAGGACTTCTTCCTGGGTCTCCTGGAAGCTAGCATCCAAAATTTCACTTCCACCCGTGGTTTTGCAAGGCGAAGCCTCGCAAGGTAAAGAGGGGATAACAGAGGAAGGCTCTGGGTCTTTCTCAGGTACATGAAAATGATCCGGGTAGAAGGCCTCAACGCGAAAACAGGTCTCAACAGTCGATAGTTCTCCACCACCACTTGCAGCTTTCTCATTGTCCCAATATCCAGGGTGCTCTATAGATGTCAGCAAGGGATAGATTGATTCCTGTTCAACGTACTTGATAACCTCTGTCTGATAGTCCTCCGGGAAAAACTCCTCATGGATGCATAATTCTTCCCCACTGAATTCTGAACTGGGTAGGTCAATATACGTCGCTTCATCGGGAGGAAAGGGAGTTGTCGTTATTGGATGCTGCTGCACATCATGATTCCTCCTCTGATTTTCTACTGCAGCTGACAGAAGGGATAGGATGCTTGAGGCGCTTAGAGATTTTGTCAGACTCTGTGCCAAACAGCTGACGTGGTGTGAATGTCCCCAGTTATCGCCCGAAACGGCACACAACATCCTTGTCATAGAGCATAAATCCTATAAGAAAAGAGGAGAGGGAGAACTGCACGGATAGAGAGCACGTCAATAGCACGGGTTGTATGAATTGAGAGGTGAGGAGTAGTGATGGTAGTACGGCGACACGGTCAACCAATTCTATACAACTAGTATATACAATATGTCCAAGTAAAATCAAAAAGTGCAGAATGCGAAAATTATCGTGAGGTGAGGAAGTGAAGTAGACTCTAGGATTCACAGGGTCCTAAAAGAAAACAAACACGTTGCCTCCCCGGGAATGGCGCCATAAAGCTTGACGTCCCCTAGATTTGAGCATACAAGTGCAATAGGAACGGAAATACCAGATTTAAATATTTATACCACAAGCGCACAGTGTTGTAGTGTGCCTTGGGGATCGAACTCAGGGAGGCGTGTGTTGTGCTTGTCTCAAGGAGGAACCGGTTTGCCCAATGGGTGAGCTAGCCCAAACGATCGATGGTTGTCACAGAATATAGATACGAAGGATAAACGATATAATAGGAAACCTAGGACTTCGGTTTCCACCATATCATGTGCTCTCACTATTACGACCGACGGATAGGAACATGATTGGGTTTAGGGTTTAGTGGTAGGACGTTGCCTCTAACAGTGATACATAGCGTCCCATGGGCCCGATATTCCGATCGATGCCCAGGATGATACGCTAGGACTACCTGGGTTCGGTCGATGGGCATTCCAATGTCCATTAACACCGACCGACTCCGGGAGAACTAAGCTTGCAACGATTACTTCCAACATCTCATCCTGATGTTCCCATGTGCTAGGATTCAATGTCTACGCTAGGGGCGTGAGCTGTGGCTAGGGAGTCAACCGCCAAGTTTATTCCCCCTTGGCCCGACGGTAAGAGGCAGTCTTTCTCCCGCCAATGACAATAAAACACCCCGTGTAACCATCTAAATTCCTAAACCCTATCGAAATCCTAATCCTATAGGCGTTCTAGGGAGAACCCACGAAGGGGTTTCCACCAAAATCCCAGATTTGGGAACTACTCACAATTCATGGAAAAATCACAATCTAAACAAAATTCAACGGTAGAAATCATGATCAGGCAATAGAAAATAGTTGCTAGCAATTGTATTAAGACAATATTAAAGTTTCAAAGTAATCGGAACACTTACAAAACAGAAGGAAATTCCAGCTGTCACAACCCAAGAAAAAAGACAGAAAATAATAACGTCCGTTTTAGAAAACCCTATGTCAGCTATATATAAAAAAACGAGGTCACCCGATTGGTTGAAGCATCAACTGATCGGGTGAGCTGCTTGTCGTGATGGCCATCGGGCTTTAGAAGCTTCAACCGGACGCTGAGGAGAGCAGGTGGCATAACCAGGTCGTCGCTTGGGGATTTTAGCTTCAGATGAACCGATCGGTTGAGTTTTCAACCGATCGGTTGGAATTAAGCCCAAAAAGACAGAGAGCTCTGTCGATCTTACCCGATCAGCGAACCGATCGGGTGAGCTGCTCTTCTCTTCAGCTCCTGTCCGGGTTGGATACGCGTGCACCAACCGATCGGTTGGCTTTGTCCAACCGATCGGTTGGGGGCTGAAATATGGGTATCTTCGTCGTTTGGCCCTCTGGATCACGCGTGACTCCTCCCGTTGCTCCGGGGACTCATGATATCTTCTTTGTATGTCTCCGACGCTGGAAATCTCCTGCATTTACACAAAAACACGGAGAAAGTGAAAAGATACAAAAAAACACAAAAGAACGGGTATGAAACAACGGAAAACGACAGAAAATCACGAAGAAGACGTGCGTGAATATATAAAATATAAACGCACGTCATTGCACGAAATGTTCCACCAGATATTCTACAAGATATTCCACAATATGTTTCACACATGATATTCCATACGATAATTCATTAGCATTCACTGAGTAATAAATGGCATGCAGCAGGTACTGTGTCTATGCGCAATCGTCCATGCAAAGTTTTCAAATGATAAGTGTTAGAACATGGTGGACAAGAGTGAACCAGAGTGAATATGAGTTTACATGCGATGAAAGGTTAAATAACCTTATTTGTTGAAAACCAGAAAGTAAAGCAAAGCGGATGCTAAGAAATTTGAGGATAAAGACAAGTCCAACAAACATGAACTACAAAAATTGTTGGTTTAAGTGATTAGTCGTTCGGTAGTTTATTATTTCTTTAGTTACTTAGGTCTCTAGTCGTTCGTTCGATCAATAGTTGTTCTGAGACCATTTATGAAATCCTAAGTTCATGCATGTACACTTGCTTAGCTTCTAAGACTAGAATTAGAGTGACTGACATTATCGAGATCGTCGTAGTAAGACGATGTTGGAGCTATAGCTTATAAGGGAGTTGGTGCACAAGAATCGGTGCCTGCAAACACAAGAAATAGCCGGTTAAGCAGTACATAATTTTCTATCTATTTTTCCTTACGTGTTTGTATTTTTATAGTAGCTTAGAATTCGTCAAAATACATACTACATATTTTTAGATGGGCTAGATGGGAGTAAAATAATTTTATATAGGAAGAAAATATTTTTCTAAGGGTCATAGGTATTTTTTATAATTTTTAAAAGATTAAAATCAATTTAAAACTAATTAAAATGAGGGAACGATTTTTCATTATATATTTCAAAGATTTTTCTAGGACAAACCATATGTTAGAATTCTTCCAACAAGCGGTCAAAACGACCGTATTAACTAGTACTACAACATATATTTTTCTCGTACGTCAATGTACGTGAAATATTAAAGATATTGATTTTTAAATAAAAACATCATTTTAGATTAGAACTTTAAAATTTTGCCGAGGGAAAATACCCGTCCTATGGTGATGAAAACATCGCCAATGAGTCCATAACGTCATTTCTGATTTTCTGGGCCTAACTAAGTATTTTTCTGGTCCCTAAATATTTTACTATCAATTTTAACCCAATAAAACCCATTATATAATATATTATCATATACTAATATACGCACGTACATACATATCCGTATTTACCCTTTTTAATACGCACCAAAATACTCACCCTCTCTCTCGCGTTCTCTCCTTCCCCCGATGGCAGCGGGGACATGTGCTGCGGCGGCGGCGACACCGGGGGGGCTCGACAGCGTATGTGGCGACGACGGTGCGACACACGACGGTGAGAGCGCCAGAGTGGTAGTGGCGCACGGTGGACGGCGCCTGGGGTGGCGATTGTCGGTGCACGCCGGCGTGACGAGGTGGTTGTGGTCGGTGAGCTCGCCGGCGGCGAAGATCGTTGCTGCGCAGCAATCGCGACGAGGAAAACAACATGGAATTCAGGCTCTTGGGGTTGGTGGCACTCGATGGGGGAGAGGGGGAGTCGAAGACAAGGGAGTGCGGGGCATCGAAGAGGCGGCGGGTGCTCCGATGGAGCTCTGTGGCAGAACTGGGGAGGATGGCGACGAGCTTTCGAGGGGGGGGGGGGCGCTGGGGGTGACGCGGCGGCGGCGGCATTGTGGAGGCAAGAGCAGCGGCGAGGGGCGCTGCTAGCAGCAGTGAAGCGTCGGAGGGTCTCGCTGAGTTCTTCGACAGAGCGGGGATCATCAGGGGGTGTTGATGTCGGAAAGAGAGGGGACGTCGGTGATGAACGGGGTGGCGACGCTTCTGGGTGGTCGACGATGAGGACGGCGTTCATCGTCGCTTGAAGAGTAGCAGTGGGCATGGGCTCTCGTCGGAGAGAATGAGAGGGGGAGGGAGAAGCAGAGGGGAATGGGTTTGGGCTTGTGAGTGTACCTTGGGGGTTTGCTTTGAGAGAAAGAGAGGGAGAAGCAGAGGGAAATGGGTTTCGGGGGGAGATTGAATGCAGGAGAAGGGGAGTTGCCTGAGCACGAAGGGAGGGGGGTTATTATATATGGTAAAAAATAATATAGATATAGTTTTAATAAGTTATATAATATGATATTTATCAAATAATAAGTGTGGGTTGTAATTTAGGGGGGGTTGAGATGTTGGATCTCACCCAACCTATACGGTGATTTATAGGGGTGGGGTAGAGGGTTAATTAGGGGTAGATCTAGGGTTAGGGTAAGAGTAATATGGTAATAAGTAATAGTAAAAAGTAATTAATGGATGTAATTAGTAAATACGGAGGAATACAACTCCGTTTTCGCATACGACTCCGAAAAATTACGAAAACATACCCACAGGATCATATCGTCACAAGGATCGCGAATACGAAATCCATTTTGGGTTTCGAGCTACGGAGATACTAGTTTTAGGCCAAAACGTTTAGGCAGCGGGTATGCGGGTTCTAGGTCGATTTGATATCAGAAAATTACGAAATTAAAATGGAGAGCCCTAAATGATCATAGGATGATACTGTAGAAGTTAGAAGACATTTTGATGATGATTGTATAGAAAATTAATTAATTCAGTCAAAAAAGTAATAATTGAAAATGAATTTTTATCAAAATTGTTTAAAGGTATTTGATGAAACTCGAACTTACTGAAATACACTATAACTAGTTTAATGCTTCAAAATATTTTTATAAGAAATTTTTGAAATCATTTTTGATATAAAAACTCCTGACTAACCATTATAATGAAATTTTAAATTATGAAAATACGTGAATAAGTAAATGGATGTACTGAAAAATACGGGTCGTTACAAAAAGCAATAACAATAAGAGAGTTAAACATCATTGCAGCAATTGATAATCAAAAGCAATAGAAACTGAGTAGAACACAATACACAAACTAGAGAAACCAGAGATCTATTGCGAGAATTAAGAACTCCAACAAAAATTCAAAGATTCCAAGCACATATCTTCTCTAAAACCCTAATCTCTTCTCAAGAGAATTAGGGGCTACTCTCAAAAACGAAATTAAACTTAGTTCTGGATCCTCCTTAACCTAGGAAAGTAATATTGTTTATATACATTCGGGTTTTAACCCGCTAAAGCCAAATAAAAGCCTCAAATTGAGTCGTTATCTGCGTTTGCGAGCCACCCGACTCGACCGAGTGGCGATGCCACTCGGTCCGAGTCGGGCTCCAAAGCCCCGTCGAACTTTGCACTGCCTTAGATTTTGAACTAGAAGAGTTTCCACACGGACCGAATGGATGGTCCACTCGGTCGAGTTCAGAGCCTCGAGATTTGCTCAAAAATGACGTTCTGCCTTAATTCTCACTTAACCGAGTCACCTAGGCACTCGGTCGAGTGGACATGTCCACTCGGTTAAGCTCAGAGGCTCTAGATTTGCTTGGGAATGTCATTCAGCCATATTTTTCACTCGACCGAGTAGCAATGCTACTCGGTCCAAGTGCCTTCTTGACTCAAACTGATGCTAAGTGTGAAGTCTCGATTCCTCTATTTAAACCTACTCGGTCCGAGTGGCATTGCCACTCGACCGAGCAGTCTGGAAAAAGCTGATAGCCCTTGGGAGCTTCCATACTTTTGTACTTCTTCTTCTTCCTTCCTCTTATCCTTCTCAAGTTTTTTTCTCCACCAAGTCAAGCACCTTGCAAGCCACGCCATTGATGCTCATGCCATCTCGGATGTGTCCATGGCTCCATTTTGCTCCAAATCGCCTTGAAACTCTTGAAAATGGAATAAAAACTCTGAAAGTAATATAATCCAATAAAAAATCAAATGAGCGATAAAAACGAGTTTCGAGCAACTAAAATGGCATGAAATGATGCGATAAAAGTATAGAAAATATGGACACAACAAAATCCACCAAGCCTACCTCTTACTCGTCCTCGAGGAAGATGAATAAAAAGCTCGTCGGAGGATAAAATAAAAAAGTGGAAAAGAAGTCGAAGTTAAGAAAAAGTCGACTAAATCATCTTCTCATCTCATGAGTACGCGGAGACCCTTCAACTAAGTAATTGACTCACAAAAATAGCATCGAGTCTAGAATCGATTGTATAACATGGATTTTCAAATGATAGAGTGAACTCGAAATCAAATATACGTTATGAAATCACAGGAAAATTCCTATCATAGCTTACCACCTAATATACTGAATCCACAATTTGAATCTCAAATCTCCACAACTAATTCTCTATCCGGCATATGGAATCATGATCAATCTCTTAAGCATGCAAGGTAATTTCTTTTTAATCGATTTTCAAAAATGAAGATAGTAAATTCAATTGAAGTTTGGAATCACCACACTAAACTTTTTCACGAATCCTAGAAAATCTTCAACCTTGCCATGTCCTTATTCTATATAGAAAATGGGGTTGGGATATGAGATTTTTCTTTTTACGATTGTTTTTAGGCTATTTTCTCTTTTTTATTTATTTATATACACGAGATAACTCATTATATATAAAGGCGGCCTAAGCATCCCAGACCAGACGATTTTAGGGCATCTGGTTACGAAGAACCTATCGGGCATTTTATTTGAATATTTTTGATTTATTGAATTTTTTGATGTTTTGGGATTTTTGCAAACTCACGTAAACGCGATGGAATGCAAAGCACGATCAAAGATCGTTATCGGCTATATACAAAAGAAAAAGAAAAGATAGAATTTGGGACATGGCTTAGCATCAGAATTTCTAATTAACGCTACTTGAGTGTTGTGGGTTATCCAAATTCTTTTGAATTACTACTCATTATGAAAAATATCGTTAACACATAATCAAACAATTATCCATTCAATCTTCGATTAAGTCATGCAAATTCAGATTAACTGTTTCGAGAATATTCATTGTGAAGAAATATGAAATCAGATTATGAAAAACCATATTGAACTAGCGTCCTAATCAAGGAATTTACTCTAATTCATCAAGCAAGGAGTTCAAAATAAAAATTCATCTTATAGTTTCTACAAACATAATAGACTCAGAAAACGCTATGTGATGGTTAAAGAAACTATTGAGTGTACGTAGCTTATAGTGCAATCATAGGAGAATCATCATTAGCCTAAAGAAAATGGAAAAGAAAAGAAAGAGAAATGAGAAAACAAGCACGCAAGCACTCAAAAGAAAAAAATTAATATGATGCTTCTAAAAAGAGGAAAATGAGTGGAAAATGATAGAAAAATTAAAGAAAAGATGAAAAATACATAAAATAAAAATCAAAAGCGATACTCCCCTAGCTAAACATAGCAGTGTCCTTACTACTGAGAACAACAGCCATTTGGGTAATATCTAGGGGGTGGGTGGGTAAAAAGAAAAATAAAAGAAAACGAAATAAAGTCCTAAAAAGTAAAATAATAAAAGAGGAAGGATCCTTATGCAACTATATGATCCTAAACTCTAAATGCGAAACATGCACACAAATAATGCAATGATATGGATGCGGCAAAATGTGTTCTCCCCAAGCTGTCTGAAGAGGTTCCTTGAAAGTGTATACAGCTGGGCACTGAAATAATAGGGGGGAACTTGAGCAAAATTTCAAATCAGACAACAGCACCACCTTGTGAAGGTGATGAGGGGTCCTGATGCTGTGGACCATGTGTGGCATCAGATGGTGGTGCTGATGGTACTGGAGGTGGTGTGCTGGAGGTGCAGGTGGGGCAACTGGTGCTAGTGGTGCATCACGTGCTCTAAGAATGTCTAAAATCTCTCTAACATCTCGCTGGGTCTCCAGTACTGAACGATGATACGTAGAGAATACCTGAGTGAGGGCGGTGAAGTCACGTCTCAAGCCCGCAACCGCAGTCTCTACCATAGTAAGACGTGCATCAGAGCTGCGGGAAAGGCCAGATGGGTAGGCACTACTAGTCTCACCCCTCTCCCTACGTGTTTGTGCGTGTGTACGAGGGCAAAGAATAAGCTCAGAAGAGGGTGATCTATGTGTGGGCTCAGGCACAGAGATAGGAATGGAAGTGAGCTTAGGTGCAGATGTAGGAATGGAAGAAATCTCAGCAGATGCATCCGTCGTGGTGACAGAAGTGGAGACAGATACCACGACGCTGTCTAAAAATACATCAGTAATGGGGGCAGAAGCGCTCTCAGACGGAAGCACTGACACTATAGGTGTAGACTCGACAAAAATAGAAACATTGAGTACTGAGTCTACAGATGCAAAAACTACAGATATGGGACATCAGAATCAGGCTCGACAGGTACGGGCTCGACAGGTATAGAAATACCCCCCAGAAATAGGTATTGTAGATGATAGTGCATGCAAAGGAATCTCAAGAGTAATGGAGGTCGCAACTACCCTCTCAGAACTCTCGACAGGGGTGGTGGTGGTAACTGTCGTAGGAGCACTGACAGAAGTAGGGACAGACGTGCTCGCTATGGGGTCAGAAGTGGTGGTGGTGGCTACACTCTCAGGCTCACCCTCATAACTAAGCTCCTAATCACACTCTCCCTCCTCAGCAACTGCTCCCTCAGGCTCAAGATCATGGATGGGTGGGATAGGTAAACCCAGTAGAATGCAATCTCTGTGAACCTCCTCAATACATGTTCTATCGGGGTCCGGTAGGACAATGTGCTGCTCACACCTATGACATACAAGATAGACCCAGTGACGGCGACCATGGGGCCTAATGATGTGCATCCGTGCAAACACGTCTGTCGTTAAAGTAGTGGGTTCAGGCGTCTTCATAAGATCGACTGGAAGATCTAGTCCTAGCATGAGGGCGAGAAGAGTGACGAAACCGCCACAACACATCTCATTCGAAGAGGAGGCCATAGAAAGAAGGCGGTCACACAAGCAACGGGTCGTGTCAAAAGGGAGGTGGGGTTGGAGGGTGCCGTCATCATGAAGTCTTATGGGCCTGATCATCCCCTTCAGATGGATTAACTTACTGGTGGAGATGGTGCCGTGATCAAGCCTACAAAATATAGTAGTGGCTAAGTGGCGTTGAGCATAGTAGAGATATGTATGAATGATAGAAGATGATTTTGATTGGCTGGGGCTAAAATGGGGTGGCCAATGAACTGTGCCCCGATGCGATCAAAATTAAAAGGAGATGAATCCGTGTCTGGTGCAAAGGCTGAATCAGGATTGGGGATGGGAGGCCAGCTAAAGAAGGCTCAGAGCATGTCGTAGGTCACCTCTACATCACGGTCCAGGATCCTAAATGAAATGCCCTGACGAGTTCTAAAAATAGAACTCAACGCCTCTAAGGTGAGACGAACGTAGGTGTTCGCTGTCACAGATAGGAAACCCCCCCAACCTATGGCTTGGTATAGCCTATGCACTCCCTTAACCAATCCTAAGCTCTCTAGGGCAGGGATATTGACCGGCGCCCCGCTTGCGTCGCGGCGGCGCGGTGTCGTTTACCGCAAGTTTCACGGTTAGTGTAGGGTGCGGGAATATCGAACTCAGGGAGGCGAGGTTGTGCTTGGGTCAGGTAGGACCTAAATCACCCCGAGGGGCGAGCTAGCCCGAATCGGTAGATGGTTGTCACGAAAGGAAATAAAAGCGTATGAACAAAAAGAAAGTAAACCCGGGACTTTGGTTTCCGACCCGATGAGAGACTCTCGCCGATACGGCCTACGGGTATGGATAGCGATCGGGATTAGAGTCTAATGGTGAGACATTGCCTCTGAAAGTGGTACCCGGCGTCCCATGGGCCCGATATTCCGGTCGGTGCCCAGGATGATACACCGGACTTCCCGGATTCGATCAGTGGGCACTCCCGTGTCCATTAACACTAATCGATCCCGGGAGCACTAAGCCCACAACGATATCTCCCAACGTCTCATCCTGCCGCTCCCGCGTGCTAGGATTCGGCGTCTACGCTAAGGGCATGAGCTATGGCTAGGGAGTCAACCGCCAAGTTTATTCCCCCTTGGCCCAACGGTCAAAGGCGGTCTTTTTCCCGCCGATGACAATGAAACACCCCGCGTAACCATTAGATTCCTACTCCCTATCGATTTTCTAACCCTATGGACGCATCGGGAAGAGCCCCCGAAGGGGTTTCCACCAAAATCCCAGATTTGGGAACTACTCACAAAAATTCATGAAAAAGCGATCTAAATGAAATTTAACCGTTGAAAGCATAATCAGACAATTGCAATGCGGAAGTAAAGGAGTAATAAAGACAATACTAAAATTTTAGAAAGATCTGAAAACTTACTAAAGAGTAACAATTACAGCCGTCACAAGGAAATAAAACAGTAAAAAATACAACAGCTCCCGTTTCTGGAACCCTAGGGGTTCTATATATAGACTTACGCATCAACCGATCGGTTGACAAGTCAACCGATCGGTTGACAAGTCAACCGATCGGTTGATCCGTTACAGATAAATCACAGAAAACAGGGAGTTTTCACCCGATCTCATGAACCGATCGGGTGAGTTCTTGAGCAACCGGTTGGATCTTGGAGCAGTCGGGTGAACCGGTCGGTTCGACGCCCGTGTCTTCAGCTCTTCTTCTTCAGCTACAGGAGTCACCCGATCGGTTGGAATTCTGCTCGAAAAAACAGAGAACAGCCGCCCGCAGAACCGGTCTGTAAACCGGTCGGGTGACTTCTTTGTGAGCTGCGGCAGAGACCGGGTGGTGCACGCGTGCATCACCCGATCGGTTGAAGATGACCAACCGACCGGGTGAGGGGCTGAAAGATGAATTCTTTGACGTTTGACCCCCTGGATCACGCGTGACTTCTCCCGTTGCTCCGGGGACTTGGGATATCATCGTTAAACGTCCCCTACGTGGTCGAACTCCTGCAATCATGGATAAACAAAGAAAAGTGAAAGAAAACGGGAAAATATACAAAAACGAAAAAGAGACGGCGGAAAAACATGGAGAAACACAAAAGAAAACGTGCGTGAATATATGAAATATAAACGCACGTCAGATATCAGCAAACCTAGTAGGGATTATAGGGTGCCTCGATATGGTCTCAAATTTATGATGATGTACATCATCTTTAAATATAATGACATATGTTTTCAAGGTGCCTAGAGGAGGTTGGGGTGGATGTGGAAGTGTGAGTGGTGGTGCGGGATCACATGGAGGTGGAGATGGTGTAGGGGTACGTGGTGGTGGAGATGGCATGCGTATACATTCCCACTGAGAAGAAGAAGCACCAGCATCGCCAGTTCTTTGCTTCGTTGTCGGGGGGTTCCTGCCCCGTGTCCTAGGTGTAATGATATAGAATAATGTGAACGAAAGCAAACACGAAATAAAGTACGTAAAGATGAAAATGGAGCGAATGTACCCAGCTATTTCACGAAGCAAATTGTTCGGAAGCAATGAACTCGTGCGATGCCTAGAAATTGAATCCTTCCCCAAGCTTGTTTGAAAGCAATCCAAGCTCAAAATGAAGGCCCCTTAGCTCCAATCAACCTGCACAACAAAATAGATAAGGAGATTGTTTCAAATCACGAAATCAATGGAGAATGGGGGTTGAATTTGAGATTGAGAGTTTTAGGGCTTAAAAGAGAGATTGAGAGAGAGATGGAATGAGATGAGGGGATGAAGGGGATGGAGATGGACCCGACCAAGTGAAGGTGTAGTGGGGGGAAGGAAGCTCTACTGCGGAATGGGGTTGGACTGCCGTCAACGGTCGAGTAAGGATGAAATGGGCTCGATCGAGTAGGGTTTTTTTAAAGAGGAAATGAGAGAGTGAAAGAGAGTAGGAAGGTTACGGGTTTAAAAAGAAACCCGGGTCGAGTTAAACAACTCGACCGAGTTGCTTGAGTTAAATGTGGGCCCCAGCTCATTTTAAGTGGTCACTCGTTTGAGTGACCTAAGTCACTCGGTCGAGAAAAAATTGAAGTAGAGTGCCAATTTTGGGTGTTCTGCAGACTTTTCCACTTGACCGAGTGGTCTATTCCACTGGTCGAGTAAGAATCCTGGCAGAGTGCTGATTTTAGTTTCTCTGCATCTTCCTCGATTCGGACCGAGTGGCAATGCCACTTGGTCCGAGTAGCCCCTTTTCCACTCCGTAATGAAAATGGCTACTCTCCTTTTTCATATCAATTCCTCTTTCATATCCTCATTGTTTTAGCTCCTCCCTTCATTGATTACCTGCACAAGAATTTCAGCTTCAGAATTTTTTTAATGTTTTTATATTTTAAGCTTTTTAATTGCATTTTAAAATGTTTTTGAGTTTAGTTTTTGAATAAAATGAAGGAAAAGAAAGAAATGAAAACTAAAAGGAAAAATTTTCGGGTTGCCTCCAGATAAGTGCTTGTTTAAGGTCATAATCTAGACTCTTTCAATTTTCATTGTCGTCTCAAGATATTTGGCACAAAGGAGATACGCTCATCATGCTTTCCGATCAGGCCATGAGGTAGAAGTTGGCCTACGACATCCGGTGGACCCTCAGTGGTCTTATCAATCTTGTCCGTCATGGATTGGCGCTCCAAAGACGCCTTATTGATGTGCTCATGGATTTTGACGACATCAAGGTCGTTATCATCTCTAGCTTCCTAATATCTTCGACAATGTGATGCATCAGGCGATTCTTCATCCAATACCTTCAAGTAAGCGGCCAACGCCCTATTGTATATGACGTAGCTGTCATCGTCCGTGTCTTGCCTTATGGGGTCCTTAAAACCCTCCTTATTGGCAAAGTCATCAATAGTTTCCTCCTCCAAGAGCTCCAAGTAGTTTGCATCGTCGTTGGGGAAGCATTATTTCATCAGTTTGCCCAAGTGGAACTCCACTTTGATATTCCCAACATTCATTAAAAGTATCCCTTGTTGGACATATATAAGGACTCCTGTCGTATCCACGAAAGGACGTCCTAGAATAATTTTGAGAGCTCCCCTCTTCAGACATATCCATGATAACGAAGTCCTCCAGCACACTGATTCCTCCATGGACTTGCAAAATGACGTCTCTAGCAATTCCAACCAGGTAGGTGATGGATTGATCCACCAACTGAATACTCGTCACTGTGGGCTCCAACTCTGTCCCGGTATTTAGCCTCTTGAATATGGAGAGTGGCATTAGGCTAATGCTCGCCCCAAAATCTACCAATGCTCTCTTAATAGGAGTGCCACCAATGGAGCACGGCACCATGAAACTGCCGGGATCGGGGAGCTTCTTGGGCATTTTTTTCTTGAGTACAAACATGTAGTTATCCGCTAGCATGACAGATTCCTGTTTTCTCCTTCTCGATATCAGATCTTTCAAGAATTTTGCATCCATCGGGATTTTCGTCAATGCACCTATTGAGTCATTGGGCCGATACTCGAGGAAACTCGGTCAACAAATGATTAAGGCCCACCAGGCCCACCAAAGAAACCCGAAGCCGACTCAGTCAAGGCCCGAATGGCCAGTCGACCGTTTGGTTTGCTTCCTCTGAAGTGGGATTAAAGGCACGTTCAGAAATCTCGGAGACGGGGGAAACGCTTACTCCCATTCATGGTGGAAGATCGTGGCCCCATTATGGGTGGCCATTATCTCCCTAACGTCTCTAAAGGGACCCCGACCCTCTATAAATAGGGACAAGGGATCCCATCTTCAAGGTACGAGTGCTAATACATAGAACTCTATCTCCTCACTTCTCCATTTTATATTCGAGCTTGTGTTTTTAGTCTAGGGACGATCCTCAGTGGGTCAATCTCAGCTACGGCAAGCTCCCTCTCACCCTTAAGTTCCTCGCTAACTTAAGCATCGGAGGGGATTTGGGTCGGAACACAGATCTGACCCCCCTAACGACTCCCTGTGGTGCAAATCGACGATCGTCATACAATGCCCAAGGTCGACTTCGAGCCCTCCAACCTCAAACGACCCTACCGATCGACTGTTCCTAGGTCGATCAACCATCATATCGTCATCTACCAACAACCACCGACCCTGGTTCTTCCAACCGAGGGTCCCACTCTGAAGGCTGACTAGGCTCCAGCTCAGCGCTCCGAGTCTTCGTCAGCCTGACAACTGTATCGGTCAATTTTGGCCTTAACAGTTTGGTACCGTCTGTGGGAAAGTTAACCTGCTCATCATCCCAAAGCCATTCAAGAGCTATGGTAGCTGGACCCAGCAACACCGGACCACTCGAAGGTCCGAAGGAGAAGCCCCGAGCAAACACCATCTTGTTAGAGGATGCCACTGACTCCACAACACCCCCGTCTCGACCAATGGAGGAGGCAAATGAGCCCTGGGTAACTTGAAGAGAGTTCAACCACTTCACTGCACAGGTTGATAGGAGCTTGGGTGCGTTGGCGGCTTTGGTGCACCAAAATACGGGAAGCCCGTCCCTAGCAAGGGAGCCACCACCGCCCCCAAATCCGTACCTGACACCAACAAGGGGCTCCGCATACCTCCGGAGTCTGGGGGACCCAAGGGTGGAGGCTCACCTTGATGGTCTGACCGCCCCGACCCACCAATACTATGGGCCATGGGTCGAAGATCAAGCTTTCGTACTCCAGCGGGATCCCACTCAATCCAATTACCGAGCAGTGACTCACAGCATCTTGGATCAGGTAATTTACGGAGCACCCCTGGTTATAACTCACTGAACCCTGTAGGAGGACTCACGAGAGGGAAAGAGATCCAAAATCGATCCCCCGGGGCTAACTTCTTGCAAGTTGGAGTGGAAGGATCCGTGCTGGTCCAATCCGCTATACGAAAAACTCCACTGAAGGAGAATATCCTCTCCACTCCTTTTCTCCCCAAATTCAAACTCCCGGTCCTACCAACGTATGATGGCAGAGGCAACCCATGGTCGCACATTCAAAAGTATTTGAATGTCATGCTACTCCACGGGGCCGATGATCCATACCTCTACAGAGCTTTCAACGCCACCCTGACCAAGAGGGCAGAAAGCTGGTATGAAGGGTTGCCCCGCTGCTGCGTTAACTCATTCGACGAGCTGGCAGAAATATTTTGCAAGCAATTCGTCGACAGACGACGACCCAATAAGAGGTCGTCCCACCTATTTTCACTCAAACAGAACGAGAACGAGTCAATCCGAGATTTCATCTATAGATTCAACGATGAAAGGCTTGACGTAGAAGAGATGTCCGACGTGACCATCATAGCAGCACTCACCCAGACGGTCAGGAATAAGCACTTGAGAAGGGCTCTTCACCAATTCCCCCTAATACCGTTGCAGAAATGCTCAATATCACCGATCGGTTCATTTCCTCCGAGGAAGCAGAAGAGCCAGACGGAGCCAGTGTAAAGGGTACTCCCTCTCGCTGCGGAGACATGAGTCGAGAGAAATATAACTTGGGAACTCCCTGCCAGGAGTCTCGAGACAAGAGGCCCAGGGAGAGGAGCCCTTGAAGTAAGGAGCGTACCACTTACACTAAGCTGGTTGTCCCTAAGGCAGAAGTCCTCGCCTATGCCCCGAAAAAAGAGCTGATACAGGATGCAGCAAAGAAAGGCAAATACGAGAAAATGGACGACCTCAAATTCTGTAAATATCACAATGACTATGGACACGACACAAACGACTTTTGGACCCTCAAGAAGGAGATCTACGTCCTAGTAAAATGGGGACACCCCAAAGGCCCGGCCAGTGATCCATCCGATAAGGAAGGATCCTCAAAACAGATGGGCAAGGTGACAGGATCACCAGTCACAAAGACGGTCGATTGAAGAACCGTCTGACGATCCCTGGCGAATAACATGACGATGAGTGGCAACAGCTCCGACGTCGATTGGGAAATATGTACGCCTTTTTCGTTTCTTATTTTCGCTAATAAAGCATGTTTCCTTTATCAAACAAAAGCTTTGCGTCTTCAAGCGTTCATAAATTTTGGAGAGATTTCCCAACCAAAAACCCCCTACAGGGATTGGGAAAAACTGACTTACGATAATATGTAGTCGGTCATCGGTCGTCAGCCGTAAGCCGGAGGGGCCACCCCCTTTGCCACGGAACGACCCTCGTAATCGGTTGTCATCTGTAAGCCAGAGGGGCCACCCCCTTCGCCACTGAACGTCCCTCGTAATCGGTCGTAAGCCGTAAGCCGAAGGGGTCACCCCTTTGCCACTGAACAACAATCATAATCGTATGTCAGCTGTAAGCCAAAGGAGCCCCCTTTGCCCTGAACAACTCTCGAAATCGGTCATCAGCCGTAAGTTGGAGGGGCCACCCCCTTCACCACTGAATGATCCTCGTAATCAGTCGTCAGCCGTAAGCTGAAGGGGCCACCCCTTTGCCACTGAACGACCCTCATAATCAGTCGTCAGCCATAAGCCGAAGGGGCCCCCCTTCGCCACTGAAAGACCCTCGAAATCTATCGTCAGCTGTAAGCCGAAGGGGTCCCCCCCTTCGCCACTGAACGACCCTCGAAATCGATCTTCGGCCGTAAGCTGGAGGGGTTACCCCCTTCGCCACTGAACAACCCTCGAAATCGGTCGTCAGCCGTAAGCCGAAGGGGCCACTCCTTTGCCACTGAACGACCCTCGTAATCGATTGTCAGCCGTAAGCCGGAGGGGCCCCCCCCTTCGCCACTGAACGACCCTCGAAATAGGTCGTCAGCCGTAAGTCGAAGGGGCCACCCTCTTCGCTACTAAACGGCCCTCGTAATCGGTTGTCAGCCGTAAGTCGAAGGGGCCACCCCCTTCGCCACTGAACGACCCTCGTAAATCGGTCATCAGCTGTAAGTTGAAGTGGCCACCCCCTTAGCCACTAAATGACCCTCATAATCGGTTGTCAGCCGTAAGCCGATGGGGACATCCCTTCGCCACTGACGACCTTCGTAATCAATCGTCAGTCGTAAACCGAGGGGGCCACCCACTTCTCCACTGAATGACCCTCGTAATCAGTCGTCAGCCGTAAGTCGAAGGGGTCACCCCCTTCACAACTAAACGACCCAGGTCCCCATATCGCTCGATCACGAGTCAGACGGGTCTCACCCTCTCCACAAGACATGATGGTCAAATCCTAAGTGTGATTCGATGGTCTACCCTCATAGCAGCGCCTAGCCCATCGTAAGGGGCCACCCCGGGGTGTGAACAAACAGCTAACAAGGAGATGCAATGGCATACGAGAATACACAAGCTAATTCTTGTGTCACTCTTCATCATAAAATGTTGTTATCATTCACACCACCCTCCTATACATTCAAGAAACTTCGGTCGGACTAGATCTTACAACGGCCGTTCAAGCCCCTGGTCTCCCTCCAACACGGTTGTGAGCCCCGGCTCCTCCGTATCAGCTACTCTTGCCCCGTCACCATCTGTGGCAGTGGCCTCACCCGTGGGGGCCACCTCATCCACGTCTCGACTGGGCTCGTCATCATCATGGCTCAACTTATCCTCGCCATGGTCTGGAAAACCACCGAAATTTTGTCAATATCCTAGGAGACGGCAGGGAATCAGTTCTTCATCTCCAACCGACACCGCTCATAGCTCTGCTCATATAGCACGTCAAAGTCGGGAAGCTTATCCATGAAATCCTGGATCGCCCTCTCCGAAATGATTTCAGCTTCGACTCTCTCCTCCAGCAGATCGTTCTCCGCTTTTTCTCTTAATGCTATCTGTTCCGCCTCTCTCCTACGAGACTCGTTGAGCTCCCGCTGAAGCTTCTCAACGATCGATGTCCTCGTCTCGGAGAGACAACAGACCTTTTCCTGCTCAGCTTGGGACTTCTCCACCATTGAGCTAACAGCTTCCAAAGTGACACCATAATCGGCCACCACCGAAGCTCGGCGTCGCAAAGCCGCGATTGCCATAAGAGCCTGCATACAACGATCGATGATCAGCCCGTACACAGATGATAACTACGACAGAAGTCCAGGGGACAATTACCTGGATGCTAGTGTGGACAGCAACTGACGCAAGTCGCTTATAGTCGACCCTGTCCACAACCGCCCGGTCCTGGGGAAGGGTCACGTTCTCATCAATACAGGAGGCGGCCCCGTAATCAAGAAGGGCATAATCCCCAAGCCTTAACGGGAATCTCACCCTGACAAGCTCCTCCTCGGTACAGACGAAGGGGGCCTGAGAAGATCGTCCATCCAGCAACATCGGTTGATACTCTCCTGGGATATCTTTAGGCAACCTTACGGAAGGAAATAGCCCCCTAGGCCAAGATTCCTGGTGCGTGCGAAGATCCGACGAAACTTGAGTATCCGTCGGACCTTCCTCATGTGGTGCGTCACTCCCTGGTTGAGAGGTCTGTTCTACAGACGTGTTCGATCCAGACGGCTCCTCGTCGTTAAGAAGTAGAACCCTCCACCTTTTCTGGCCTTCCTCCCTTGCAACCACCTCGAACTCAGAGGAGGGGTCTTTCTTCTTCTTTTTCTGCTGAGAGCAACCCTCCTGGGCGATCCCCTCGACAGACATGGGCCAATCCATGGTCAGTTGGGTCGAGGACCTCGGTACGGTCAGGGCCGAAGGAAACAACATCTTCCCCTTTGCCTCTCTGATTGAAGCCTCGGCAATGCTTTCAGTGTGGGGTCCACCTAGTAATCCGCGCTGATCATCCCTTCTAAAGCAGCAAGCAAGTTAGTCCGGGCGACGAAGGTCGAACAGTTGGCAAGTACGGTCAAACCAACCTTTCATCCACACAGTCTGATGTAACACTTCGTCCGACCATAGCCATACAGTCGACCTCATCTCCACTGGCAGACCCTTCAGAGCGTCAGCAACTTTCTTCTCCTCAACATCCAGAGGGTCATCCTCAGTAAGCCCCAAATCAGGTATGCACCAACCGGTGCAGAAGCTTGCCTCTCCCTGAAAGACCATAAACACGAACTCGTCCTTCCACTTGGGGTTGGAGGAAGGGAGATTTTCCAGCAGCTTCCTACCCTGACGAGCCATTATCGTGTACTATCCCGGTGTCTTCAGAGGAGGAATCCAAAAGAAATGGTTGAACAAGCGCAGGGATGGCCAGATTCCATTCATCACACACAAAACTGTAACGACCCGCTCCCAGGGCCCGTTACTTTTTGATATTTACGCAGGTCCTGCAGTTAACCAGTAAAAACAAAATAACCACGATGCAAAGATGTACAAAAATACCAAAATTGTGTTCAATTATTACATCCATATTGTACAAATTGTTTCAAATATACATGGAAGAAGAACGTACACAACTGAAAATAGCTCTGAAAGTTGCGGACTCATGGTCGAACTCTGGCGCTATTAACTCAAGAGCATCTATCTCCATATGTGCGTCGTCTGCGGTGCCACAGAGATGAAACCGTAGGTAAGTCACAACAATTCTAGCAATAGAAATAAAGTAGTGCAAAAGTATGGAACAGACTATAGTAAACAAAAGATGGTCATGCTGATGCAAAAAGTAAATTAAGAGCAGACATGCATACACGAACGAAAAGTAAAGTACTGGTGGCTGCTTATGTGTGGTAAGTAAGGTGCATGTAATGCATAAGATAAAGGTGACTGTGCAAGTGCAAAAGTAATAACTGTGGAGTGGCATAAGGTAGCAACAGTATTTTGACCAACAGGCAATGTGATGACAATAGTAAGACATCCAGATAGACGTAGTAACACTAAGTAAGCAATGGTAAAGCTAGAGACTACGTGGCTTATATAGGAAAGTAAAGAGCGAGCAAGGGGAAATAAATGTCACTTGACTATCTAATAGTGTAGGCTGGCCTAATAATAAGAAGTCTAGCTTAACTCCCAAACCAGCCAGGCAGTCAGGGCTTGCAGGCACATGTCACTTCTATGACCGCAGGACTAGTCATTTGGTTGACCAACCCGCTTCCCATTCCTTTCTAGACACTGATCCAGTAGTAATTTAAGACCGCTTATTATTATACCGTTCTATCAATTTTGAGTAGTCACGACTTAGTCAGTAGAATAGTCGTATCCAGTCGGTAGTCGTAACAAAACAATGGTATCAATCAACTAGTGCAACATCAATCAACTAGTGCATCAGCCTTAGCTCGAGTGTACGATATGCAACTAGAAGTGCACCCATCCCACGGAGCAACCCGTGGAATATCTACCTACCATCCTCTGCAGGGTGATGGTACAGCTTACCAAATAAGGGTGGACCCAGTCGCTACCATACACCTCGTAGGTCAAGACTACCATGTATCCCATGTATTACGTTCATACTAGTATTAGTATCAATATGGTCTCATTGGCCCTGGTATCAATCAAGCTAGTGCAACAGTCTTAGCTCGAGTGTACGATATGCAACCAGAAGTGCACCCATCCCATGGAGCAACCCGTGGAATATCTACCTACCATCCACTGCAGGGTGATGGTACATCTTACCAAATAAGGGTGGACCCGGTCGCTCCCGCACACCTCGTAGCTCAAGACTACCCCGTATCCCGTGTATTACGTTCATACTAGTATTAGTATCAATATGGCCTCATGGGCCTTGGTATCAATCAAGCTAGTACAACAGTCTTAGCTCGAGTGTACGATATGCAACCAGAAGTGCACCCATCCTACATAGAAACCCATGAAATATCTACCTACCATCTCCTACAGGGTGATGGTACATCTTACCAAATAAGGGTGGACCCGATCACTCCCGCACGCTTCGTAGCTCAAGACTACCCCACAACCTGTGTTGTATCACATTACACATTTATAACCGTATCTGTATCCATGTCCGTATCCATATCTGTATCCGTATCCGTATGGCCTTATAGGCCCATCATATCATCAATAGATAAGCATTCAATTTCAATAGGACGTTCCACGGTATACCATTCAATCATTACGTTTCAATACTGTACGTCAATCTGTTGTTTCAAATGCAAAGAAACTAATGATTGTTGTGTTAGACCGACTTACATACCAATAGAGTTATGCGCAATAGACTCACTCCAAAGATGTTCAAAGGCATTAACAACACTCCAAAGCGTTTTGCTTGTTGAAAAGTCAAGGCAGAAGCCTTAACAGAGAACGTCATTCCTGAGCAACGCTTTGAAGTCCAACAACTATGATATCGATCCATGCTTTGAGTATGCGGTAATTCCATAAAGTATACGATCTCAATTTCCAAAATTATAATTAATCATGACTTATACCCGATCCATGTGGTTTTCAATTAGTACACAGTTTACCAAAGTAGATGGTTGTGTACTACAACCATCTAAGTTGAAAGTTAGCGATGTCGTACGTTCAAGTCAAATTTGCTCTGCAGTTGATTCATTTCCTATTTAGTTAGGTCTCTAGTCATCTGTTCAGGTCAATAATTGTTCTGAGACTAGTTGTCATGTCCTAAGTTCATACGAGTACACTAGCTAAATTTCCAAAGTTAGAATTAAAGTGACTTACCATCGAGATCGTCGTAGTAAGACGAGATTGGAGCTAGAGCTTATAAAGATGCTAGTGCATGAGAATTGGTACCTACAAACACAAGAAATCATTAGTTACAGGCTACCCTGTTTTCTATCTATTTAATTTGATCGTTTTGATTATTAGAATCAATTGAAACAGTGTCGAAAAGCATTCTAAATTTTTATATAGGCTAGATATGATGAAAATAATTTTACTGTAGGAGGAAATATTTTTCAGAAGCTCCTGGTAATTTTTATAATTTTAAAAGCTCAAAATAGATTTAAAAACTAATTTTTAATTAAGTAATGTAATTATTCAATAATTTCTTCTGGATGCAATCTGTATTTGAAAGTTGCAAGTGAGCTGTCAAAAATGACCGTCTCGAAGAGTACTACAACATATATTTTTCTCACATATCATTTTACGTGAAAATAATAAGTTATAGATTTTTAAACAAAAATAACCTATTTAACTTTTAGGCTTAAAAATTTATTCTGGAAAAACTAAGTGTCTGAATGAGATGAAACTAGAGTCATTGGGTCCAGAATGTTATTTCTAATTTTCTGGAGCTGGTCTCATATTTTTCTGATGCTTATATTTTTACTTATGCATTAAAAACCATTAAAATCCTATATAATATTATATAAAATACAAAAATATGAAAATATGTTTTCGTATACGGTTTCGTATTTAACTCACCCTCGCGTTCTTGCATACGTGCATGGGGGATTCGGCGTCGCCGGCGACGATGGCAGCGTCGTGGGGGTCGGCGGTTGATGGCGTCGGGGTCGTGGTGCTGCGGCGAGGCAGGTGGTGGCATTGGGCGAGGCTCACGGCGACGTTTGCGGTGGCGTCATGAGGAAGCAGCGAAGGCATGGGTCGGAGCGGCGACATCGAACGTCGTCGTTGCATGGACGGGCGAAGGCGGCGAAGGCAGGCTCAGGCGGTGTGGGGCGGTGCTGGGGCAGAGCTCGGAGGGGGTGTCGCGGTGGACGGCAGCACCGTGGGCGAACGAGGTGGAGCTTGGCGGTGGTTCTGTGGGGTCGACGTGAGGAGATATCGGAGAAGAGGGACGGAGCGGTGCTTTTGGGCTTCGGGCTGTCGGAGCGGGGAGCGTCGGGGCGATGCTTGGACGACGGTGGTGCGGCGAGGGCAGCAGCATGGGCTCAGCTCTCGGAGGAGGGGTCGGAGCGGCGTTGCCTCGTCGTCGACGTCGGGGTGCTGTGAGGATACGGGGCGGGGTGAGCGGGTGAAGCAGCTCCGGGTCGGCGCTTCGAGGGCACAGCGGCGGTGCAGCTTTCGAAGGAGGGCTCGAAGGTGGGTTTGGGTCGGAGATGCTGAGAAGTCGACGGGCTTGCTGTGAGGGTGAATGAGAGGGGGTCGGGCACGGCATTAGGAATGGAAAGGGAAGCAGGGGTGCTGGTGTGTGGGGAGGAGACGCCGGAGAAAGGGGTGAAAGAGAGAGAGAGCGTGTGTGAGAGTAATGGGTTAGGGGGAGAGAGTTTCGGGGTAGAGTGAGCCTTGGGTGCGTGAGTTAAGGGTTCGGGGTTTATTTATAATGATTAGGAATTAATAAATAATTAGTGTTCATTAGTCAAAAGTAATTAATAGATTAGGTAGTTAATAAATGTGATTAAGTGTGTATTTAATGTAATTAGGTGTTTGTCTTTGCCTAAGCCTAGAAAAAAATTTTGAAACGTGAAACGTATTTGAGGTTAAGGTAATTAGGGTTAAAGGTAATCAGTAATTCGGTTTTAAAGGTAATTAGTAATTCGGTTTAGCTAAGGTAATTAGTGACGGTAAAAGTAAAATTTGTAACGAAATTACGATTTTGCACCTATTATTAAACGTGTCTGAAAAATTACGAAAACATACTCACGGGTTCGTATCGTCGCGAGGATCGCGAATACAAGATCCATTTCAGGGTTTGAGCTACGAAAATACTGGTTTTAGGACAAAACGTTTAGGAAGCGGGTTTGCGGGTTCACTATTGATTTGACTTCAGAAAATTACGAAATTAATGTAGAGAGCCCTAAATGATCATAGAATGATACCGTAGAAGTTTGAAAACGTTTTGAAAATGTTTGTATAGAAAATAAGTCCATTAAGCCAAAATGGTAATAATTGAAAATGAATTTTTATCAGATTATTTAGAGGTATTTGACGAAATTTGAACTTACGAAAATACTTCGTAACTAGTCTGATACTTCAAAAATATAAGAAAATTTTGAAATCGTAAAACTCCTGACGAACCATTATAAAACTGTTTAAAAAATTTAAAAATATGTTAAATACGTAAATAGTTGTGTTAATGAAAACATGCTGTTACATCCTACACTCCTTAAAATAATTCCGTCCTCGGAATTTAAAGACCTTTCTGAAACAAATAATTGATGTTATGAAGAAGCTAAAGCAAATAAATGATAGAAAAGATATTAATTTAGTAAATCAGGTTGTAAATAATATGAAATATAATGTGATATCATAGCTACAAGAAAACAAGAGATGATGTTTATGAATATATACTATTGACATCACCATAGCTTCTATAGTTTGTCTTAAATCAAAATAGGCTCAGATAGAAAAAGATGACGAGTTCAAGAAAGAGGAAAAATTATCGGCATCAGCTTACACGTCTCGGTTTGGTTTGCCTTAACACCATTCTCAAATACTTCTGAGCGTCCTTCGATTCGCTTCCGTTATTAAACTCGAACTTCTGGTGATCGAAAATTCGAACGCCACCCTCCTTAAAATAGACGTAGCTAGAGTATGGGTGAGCTAAACACAACTATAAATACTCCAAGACTAAGAAGGACAATCGAGTGGCCATCATCAACTTAAGGAAGAGTGATGATGAAGAAGTGAGTAGATAGTTCAAACTATGAAAAATCATTATATCTGCTAGCAAAAGAGGTTACTAGGGAGGGTATAACCAAGAATGGAACATAATTTTCTAAGCAAGGGTTAAGAGTTCAAAGAAGATGATGAGAATTAAGGAAGACCTAATGAAGATGGTAATAAAGACGCTTCACCCGTATATCCAATACAGGCGAACACTCGAGACAACCAGTACTCGAGAGTTCAATTTGAGTATTTTATATTGTACACCATGATCTTGCTATAATGTTCACGAGGTAGTTAGCACGGACGTGACTGTAACGACCCGCTCCTGGGGCCCGTTACTTTTTGATATTTACGCAGGTCCGGCAGTTAACCAGTGAAAACAAAATAGCCACGATGCAGAGATGTGCAAAATACCCAAATTGTATTCAATTATTACATCCATATTGTACAAATTGTTCAAATATACATGGAAGAAGAAAGTACACACCTGAAAATAGCTCTGAAAGCTGCGGACTCATGGTTGAACTCTGGCGCTATTAACTCAAGAGCATCTATCTCCATATGTGTATCGTCTGCGGTGCCATGGAGATTGAACGTAGGTAAGTCACAAAAATTCTAGCAATAGAAATAAAGTAGAGCAAAAGTATGGAACAGACTATAGTAAACAAAAGATGGTCATGCTGGTGCAAAAAGTAAAGTAAGAGCAGACATGCATACACGAGCGAAAAGTAAAGTACTGGTGGCTACACAGGTGTGGTAAGTAAGGTGCATGTAATGCATAAGGTAAATGTGACTGTGCAAGTGCAAAAGTAATAACTGTGGCGTGGCACAAGGTAGCAACAATATTTTTACCAACAGGTAATGGGATGACAATAGTAAGACATCCAGATAGACGTAGTAACACTAAGTAAGCAATAGTAAAGCTAGAGACTACGTGGCTTATATGGGAAAGTAATGAGCGAGCAATGGGAAATAAATATCACTTGACTATCTAATATTGTAGGCTGGCCTAATAATAAGAAGTCCAGCTTAACTCCCAAACCAGCCAGGCAGTCAGGGCTTGAATGCACATGTCACTTCTATGACCGCATGACAAGTCATTTGGTTGACTAACCCACTTCACATTCCTTTCTAGACACTGATCCAGTAGTAATTTAAGACCGCTTATTATTATACCGTTCAATCACGTTCGAGAAGTCTCGACTCAATCGGTAGAATAATCGTATCCAGTCGGTAGTCGTGACAAAACAATGGTATCAATCAACTAGTGCAATATCAATCAACTAGTGCATCAGCCTTAGCTTGAGTGTACGATATGCAACCAGTAGTGAACCCATCCCATGGAGCAACCCGTGGAATATCTACCTACCATCCCCTGCAGGGTGATGGTACAGCTTACCAAATAAGGGTGGACCTGGTCGCTCCCGCACGCCTCGTAGCTCAAGACTACCATGTATCACGTGTATTACGTTCATACTAGTATTAGTATCATTATGGCCTCATGGGCCCTGGTATCAATCAAGCTAGTGCAACAGTCTTAGCTCGAGTGTACGATATGCAACCAGAAGTGCACCCATCGCACGGAGCAACCCGTGGAATATCTACCTACCATCCCCTGCAGGGTGATGGTACAGCTTACCAAATAAGGGTGGACCTGGTCACTCCCACACACTTCGTAGCTCAAGACTACCCCATAACCCGTGTTGTATCACATTACACATTTATAACCGTATCTGCATCCGTGTTCGTATCCATATCCGTATCCGTATCTGTATCCGTATGGCCTTATAGGCCCATCACATCATCAACAGATAAGCATTCAATTTCAATTTGACGTTCCACGATATACTATTCAATCATTACTTTTCAATACGTTACGTCAATCTGTTGTTTCATAGGCAAAGACACTAATGATGGTTATGTTAGATCGACTTACATACCAATAGAGTTATGCACAATAGTCTCACTCCAAAGATGTTCAAAGGCATTAACAAAACTCCAAAGAGTTTTGCTTGTTGAAAAGTCAAGGCAGAAGCCTTAACAGAAAATGTCAGATCTGAGCAATGCTTTGAAGTACAATAACTATGATATCGATCCATGCTTTGAGCATGCGGTAATTCCATAAAGTATACTATCTCAATTTGTAAAGTTAGAATTAATCGTGACTTACACCCGATCCATGCGGTTTTCAATTAGTACACAGTTTACCCAAGTAGATGGTCGTGTACTATAACCATCTAAGTTGAAAGTTAGCGATGTCGTATGTTCAAGTCAAAGTTGCTATGCAATTGATTCATTTTCTATTTAGTTAGGTCTCTAGTCATCTGTTCAGGTCAGTAACTGTTCTGAGACTAGATGTCATGTCCTATTTTCATACGAGTACACTAGCTAAATTTCTAAAGTTAGAATTAAAGTGACTTACCATCGAGATCGTCGTAGTAAGACGAGGTTAGAGCTAGAGCTTATAAAGATGCTAGTGCACGAGAATTGGTAACTGCAAACACAAGAAATCATTACTTATAGGCTACCCTATTTTCTATCTATTTAATTTGATCATTTTGATTTTTATAATCGATTGAAACGTTGTCAAAAAGCATTCTAAATTTTTATATATGCTAGATATGATGAAAATAATTTTACTGTAGGAGGAAATATTTTCTCAGAAGCTTCTGGTAATTTTTATAATTTTTAAAAGCTCAAAATAGATTTAAAATCTAATTTTTAATTAAGTAACGTAATTATTCAATAATTTCTTCTGGATGCAATCTGTATCGAAAAGTTGCAAGTGAGCCGTCAAAAATGGCCGTCTCGAAGAGTACTACAATATATATTTTTCTCACATATCATTTTACGTGAAAATAACAAGTTATGGATTTTGATACGAAAATAACATATTTAAGTTTTAGGCTTAAGAATTTATTCTGGAAAAACTAAGCGTCTGATTGAGATGAAACTAGCGCCATTGGGTCCAGAATGTTATTTCTGATCTTCTGAAGCTGGTCTCACATTTTTCTGATGCTTATATTATTACTTAGGCATTTAAAACCATTAAACTCCTATATAATATTATATAAAATACGAAAATACGAAAATATGTTTTCGTATACGGTTTCGTATTTAACTCACCCTCGCGTTCTCACGTACGTGCATAGGGGGATTCGGTGTCCACGGCGACGATGGCGGCGTCGTGGGGGCCGGGGTTGATGGCGTCGGGGTCGTGGTGCTGCGGCGAAGCGGGTGGCGGCGTCGGGCGAGGCTCACGGCGACGTTTGCGACGGCGTCACAAGGAAGCATTGGAGTCGTGGGTTGGAGCGACGACAGCAGATGTCGTCATTGCGTGGACGGGCAGAGGCGGCGATGGCAGATTCAGGCGGTGTGGGGGCGGTTCTGGGGCGGAGCTCGGAGGGGGTGTCGCCGTGGACGGCAGCGTCGTGGGTGAACTAGGCGAAGCTTGGTGGTGGTTCTGCAGGGTCGACGTGAGGAGCTATCAGATAATATGGACGGAGCGGTGCTCTCTGGCTTCGGGCTATCGGAGCGGGGAGCGTCGGGGCGATGCTTGGACGATGACAGTGCGGAAGCGGAGGCAGCGGTGCAGCGAGGACAGCAGCGTGGGCTCTGCTCTCGGAGGAGGGGTCGGAGCGACGTTGCCTCGTCGTCGACGTCGGGGTGTTGTGAGGATACGGATGCGGGGTGAGCGGGCGAAGCAGCTCCAGGGCCGCGCTTCGAGGGTACATCGGCGGTACAGCTCTCGGAGGAGGGATCAAAGGTGGGTTTGGGTCGGAGATGCTGAGAAGTCGACGGGCTCGCCGTGAGGGTGAACGACAGGGGGTCGGGCACGGTGTCGGGAACAGAGAGGGAGACATGGGGTGCTGGCGTGCGGGGAGGAGACGCCGGAGGGGAGAGAGAGAGAGAGAGAGAGAGAGAGAGAGAGAGAGAGTGTGTGTGTGTGTGTGTGGGGTTAGGGGGAGAGAGTTTCGGGGTAGGGTGAGCCCTGGATGCGTGAGTTAAGGGTTAGGGGTTTATTTATAATGATTAGGAATTAATAAATAATTAGTGTTCATTAGTCAAAAGTAATTAATAGATTAGGTAGTTAATAAATGTGATTAGGTGTGTATTTAATGTAATTAGGTGTTTGTCTTTGACTAAGACTAGAAAAAAATTTTGAAACGTGAAACGTGTTTGAGGTTAAGGTAATTAGGGTTAAAGGTAATTATTAATTCGGTTTTAAAGGTAATTAGTAATTTGGTTTAGCTAAGGTAATTAGTGACGGTAATAATAAAATTTGTAACGAAATTACGATTTTGCCCCGACTATTAAACGTGTCTGAAAAATTACGAAAACATACCCACGGGTTCCTATCGTCACGAGGATCACGAATACAAGATCCATTTCAGGGTTTGAGCTACGAAAATACTGGTTTTAGGCCAAAACGTTTAGGAAGCGCGTTTGCGGGTTCCCTATTGATTTGACTTCAGAAAATTACAAAATTAATGTGGAGAGCCCTAAATGATCATAGAATGATACCGTAGAAGTTTGAAAATATTTTGAGTATGTTTGTATAGAAAATAAACTCATTAAGCCAAAACGGTAATAATTGAAAATATTATTTTATCAGATTATTTAGAGGCATTTGACGAAACCTGAACTCACTAAAATACTTCGTAACTAGTCTGATACTTCAAAAATATAAGAAAATTTTGAAATCGTAAAACTCCTGACGAACCATTATAAAACTGTTTAAAAAATTTAAAAATAGGTTAAATACGTAAATAATTGTATTGATGAAAACATGCCGTTACAAAAACTATGAAGGCCATCAACATACTAACACCGTTAGGCATCAGCTGGCAGAGGAAAATGTTCAGGGTACACAGGAAGTACTGCAGGAAAGGATGCATGGAAAATCGGAGGCCCCGTTCGAAAGTTTTGACGTAGACCCCCACTTTCCTGTCGTCGGGACAATGAGCCCTCTGGTCCCTCCTAGGCAGTCTGATCAGATGGTCGAGGCAAGCATACTTTCATTGAAGCTCGTCGATCTGGCTATTTTTTACAATGGTCCTCAAATCCGCCAGCAAGTCCAGCTCCATGAACCCTTTCTGGCTCTTCTAGACGGCGGTGACCACATTCTTCTCGGGGGGCAGATGACGAAGCCATTGATTTCAAGATAAGGAGGACCCAAATCAAGAGAATGAAGAAGGAATCCTCGCACTCCTCCACTGGAACCATCATATATAGGCAAAGCAGTGACCGCGTGATGGAGCACGTGTCGAAGATCCAAGGACCAGGGTGTCTTGAATTTTAAATCGACGAATCAACCGAATCGACGAGGCGGACATTTTGGCGACCAAAACTCGAGTGACATTCTATCGACTGCCGTGCCCTATTAAATGCGATGGAACGTCGCTTGACCTCAGCATATGGATCCTTCAAGGTCATGCCACGGGGGCCATTGTTGAGTCATTGGGCCGTCACTCGAGGAAACTCGGTCGACAAATGATTAAGGCCCACCAGGCCCACCAGAGAAACCTGAAGCTGACTCAGTCAAGGCCCAAATGTCCAGTCGATCGTTGGGTTTGCTTCATACGAACATGGGATTAAGGCACGTTCAGAAATCTCGGAGACGGGGGAAACGCTTACTCTCATTCATGGCGGAAGATCGTGGCCCTATTATGGGTGGCCGTTATCTCTCCAACGTCTCTAAAGAGACCCCCAAACCTCTATAAATAGGGACAATGGGTCCCATCTTCAAGGTACAAGTGCTAATAAATAGAACTCTATCTCCTCACTTCTCCATTTTATATTTGAGCTTGTGTCGTTAGTCTAGGGACGATCCTCAGTGGGTCGATCTCAGCTACGCCAAGCTCCCTTTCACTCTTAAGTTTCTCACTAACTTAAGCGGTGGAGGGGATTTGGGTTAGAACCCAGATCCGACCCCCTAACGACTCACTTGGTGCAGATCGACGATTGCCATCCAACGTCCAAGGTCGACTTTGAGCCCTCTAACCTCGAACGACCCTATCGATCGAACGTTCCTAGGGCGATCAACCGTCGTATCGTCATCTACCAACAACCACCGAACCTGGTTCTTCCAACCGAGGGTCCCACTCTGAAGGCTAACTAGGCTACAGCTCAGCGCTTCAAGTCTTCATCAGCTTGACAACTATACCGGTCAATTTTGGCCTTAACAGCACCAAAATAGGGATGTTCAGGTGAAGACCCTTTAGAAGCTCTATGAATTTGGCGTACTTCTTTCCAAGCTTTGCCATGGCTAACCTCTAGGGTAATGGAGCGGGAGGACGACTTCCCTTGTCCTTTTCCTTTTCCCTTGACTTAGATGTCTGAATGTGTTTTTCCAAGGAAGGTGGAGTGTCAACCGAGATCGTAGCAATAGGAATGGCCAAAGGAATGGATGATGTCTTCTTCTCTTCATCTCCAGATGGTTCTTCAGTTTCCTTATCTTCATTAACCAAAATGATTGGTGTAACGGCCTATTTCTATCTTACGTATTATTATTAATGTGTTGATTTATTTGAATATTTGTCTTATGATCTTATTTATTATTTCCATAGCTCGATCGTGTGGTCGGACCCCGTATTCATGATCCTTACGACTTATGATCACATTGTTATAAATTTTGGTTGACGTTGATTGCAGAGGCAAGATCGTAATAATTCGATTATCTTTACCAAATGATTCTCCTAATCTAATCTTAACTATATTGATTTTACTAAATCAAATCTTAGCTTAATGAATCTCAATGAATCTAATTTAAATTCAAAAAAACTAATATTTTAACTGAACTGATCTTCCTAATCAAATCGAAATCGAAAATATCTAAACATCTTAACTAAACATATTTCCCCAAATCAAATCCAATATTAACTCGATTAATTTCTAAATCAAATCATAACCTAACTATCCTAACTAATCTAAATACATTAATTTTCCCTAATAAATCTTATACAAAACCAACAAATCCTTGATGGGAAATCGAGTCCCACCCCTAAGTAGTTTTGATCATGAGCAAAAAATGATATTAATTTACTAATGACATGATCTAAAGTGTGTAGGTTGTGCGATCAATAAAGAGGTTTACGCATACTCCGAAGAAGCTCAACTACACTCAGAAGATGAAGACAATTTGATAGCTCTATGTATAGCACAAGTAAAGCTCAAAGATGAAGCTCATGGAACGTGTTTAAGCTTAATTAAAGAGGAGTTCAATTTCTAAATAAAGCGTGCATCTACATCAATATCTGATTGTCTTCAGAAGTCTTCATTTAAGTCTTAGTGTGTGAGTTGTCTTTTAGGAATATGTTAAAGCCAAGATTTATTGCACACACACAAAACATTTTCGAAACAAAGTTTTTTAAACTTGTTTTTAAACTTGTTAAGAGCATAGCTTTTCGATTAAATTCTCGTAGTCAATCTCTAAACACCCAGGAGTTGATTACTTATCTTTTAAGCTGAGTTTCAGTGAAAAATATGCTCTGCGATTCGACTACCAAAGGAGGGAGTCGACTACCAGCTGTGAGCAGAGTTTTCATTGAAAACTCACTAGGAGTCGACTACCCCTCTTGGGAGTCGACTACCAGCTGCGTTTGACTTCCCATATTTCGCTCCTTCAATTTCTCGCTTTGCTTGATTTGTGGGCTGAAAGTCAAACATTTTTGAAATTCAAATTTCCTTTAAAACTCTATAATTAGAGACCCTTGAGAACTATTCTAAAATACCAATATCTATGATTTCTTGAGCTAAACTACACTCTTGTGAAATCTCAATTGCTATCATCGCTCTCAAACATACATTGTAGCCAAAGCTGTTTTTAATATTCTTTGATCTTACTGCTTTCATTCTTCTACGAATTATTTTAAGATCATCTTTATTTTTTGGCTATTGAAAAATTGTTTTAAAAATCCTTTCTTTTTTATTTCATATTATTTGAAGGATTTTTGAAAATCAAAGAATCTAGATCACAACGAATTCAATTATATTCTTTCTGTGATCTACGATCATTTTAATTCTTTTAGCCACATAAGCACATTTGCGATAATATTTTGGCTATAGAATTATATTTGGGTGTAAACCAATATCCACCAAATATTGTGGTTAATTGGATTTTGTTTTTATTTGGATTCCCGTTGTTATAAGGCTTGTGAAAAATCCGAGTCAAGGCTAGGTGGTTGGAAATCCTGATAGGGATACTAGGTCGTTAGAAATCCTAACAAGTGAAGTTAGGTAATTGTATTGCTAAGGCAATAGTGGATTGAATCTCGTACCAGATTGGTCGGGGACTAGATGTACGCAGGTTGTGGGGAACCAGGATAAAAATCTCTAGTCTCTGCGTGCTTTCTGCGTTTGTCTTTATTTATTTGTGCAAGCAATTCTTTTATTGTTTATATACTCTCTTTGTAATTCTTTATTAATATATTGCAAAGATTATCTTTTTTATTCCGATGTGTAAATCTCTGTGATTGTAATCTTTATTTACTTGCAATTAATCTTGTTATTTGTTTAAGTTTATATTGTTGATTAAGGACCAAGCGTAGATCACTCTACTTAGTTCCTTAGGCAACATTACAAGGGAAATATATTGTGTTATAACAATCAAGGAAAAAGTTTATTTAATTATAGAACACTATTCAACCACACTTCTAGTGTTCTTTGCCATCCACAGGATCTAACACTCGGTATCAGAGCAGGACTAAAAGACGATGGCATCAACATATTTTCACTCCGAATGACTCAACACCATGCGACCACCATTGTTCAATGGAACAAACTATGCAAGTTGGAAGATACGCATGAAGACTCATCTAGAGTCGCTGGATATTGAGGCATGGATCGTCACCAAGGATCCATACAAAGCGCCTACTGAAGTTAACACTGAAAAATGGTCCGCTGATGAACAGAAGAAAGCCAACCTCAACGCCAAAGCTATGAACGCATTATTTTGTGCAGTAACAGGCAATGAGTTCAACCATGTCTCCCAATGTGAGACAGTGCATCAAATCTGGCATACTCTTCAGGTAAGTCACGAAGGAACTAAGAAGGTAAAAGAATCTCGCATTAACATTTTACATTCAAAATTTGAATATTTTAAGATGGAAGAAGGAGAGAGTATTACCGAGTTGAATACTCATTTTACTAACATAACAAATAAGCTTACAGGTCTAGGCAAAAAGTTATCCGAATATGATCAGGTAATGAAGCTATTAAGATCACTCAGACCCGAATGGAAAGGGAAGACGATAGCCATTCGAGAAGCTTACAATGTAAGAGACCTCACCATTGAAGAATTGATGGGAAATCTCATGGCATATGAGATTGAGCTTGAGGAAGACAAGAAGATAGAGAAGAAACAAAAGAAAAAGAACCTAGCGTTCAACGTCAACGATGAAGACTCCGACTTTACCGACAAAGAAGATCATATTGCCTTCATCTCAAAGAACTTCAAAGACTTCATGACAAGTAAGTAAGTAGACGATCTTGTTGTTCTACTAATAATATTATCTGCTTTGGTTGCAACAAACCAGGACATGTAAAAAGAGACTGTCTGTTTGAGAAGAACAACAGAGATGTTAAAGACAGTGGCAAAAGCAGAGAGAACAATGAAAGAAAGAATAATAGAAGAAACAAGACTTGACGACCAAGGAAGGAAGCATATGCTGCCTTCGATCAAACCGATGATTCTACATCCGACGAATCATCATCAGATGACAAAGAAGATAGAAGAGAATCAGCCCATATGTGTTTCCTAGCTTCCACATCATCTCAGGTGAGTTCATTTCATAATTCATCATTTAGTGAAGATGATTCATTATTAAGTGATGATGAAGACTGTAAGGTCCCTGGCTATGAGGAAAACACAAGAAGGGGGGTTGAATAGTGTTTATGAAATTTAAAATGATAATTACACCAAATTAAATTCCAAACCAATAATTAATGCGGAATGAAAATAAACCCTAAAATGAAACAATGCAAATGCAAGGATGTTTCAAGGGTTCGGATTACCCAAGTCACTTTCCGACTTGTTCCCGGTAATCCTACGTCCTTTCCACCCGGATACAACCGGATACTCAAGTGAGAACCCTAACTTGAGGTTTTCTTAAAAACCCACTTGTAGTAACCCTACAAGTGAAATTGAAGTACACTCGATGTCCTTGACTCCCACAACTTGGGAGCAAGCAAATCACTCTCACAACCCGAGGGTAAATCAAATAACGAAAGTTATGAAATATGAAATAAACAACACTTACAATCACCGATGACTTGAAGTAGAACTTGAAAGAGAGTGTGTTGTGTGTTGAATGACTCTCTTGGAAGAGAGGAAAGCCCTTTCTCTTGACTGCACCAAATGCCTAGAAGATTTCTCGTTGGTTCTAGGTTGGAGAGAAATAGATTGAAAGATAAGAATTCTAGGGCTTTAGGATTTTGAGAGCTTTGATCTTGGAAGAATGAAAGCTTGAATGAATGAGTAAGCTGCTAGCCCCTCAATGGAACAGTAGATGCTGCCTTTATAGTTTCCCTAAAGCCCTCAAACAAAATCCCCAAAAGCCCCTTTGAAATCCGTTGAGAAATAGCCAACGGATAGAATCTGCACACGCGAAAATCGACTGTTGAACAAAACACAGTCGACTGATGCACTGTGTCAGAGGGTGGGTGAGAATTCAAACGGTAACTTACCACGTGGACAGTCAACTGATGAAGGAAGACAGTCGACTATAAATCCAACAGGCGACTGTAAATCCTTCTACAAGCAACTGGCCGTAATCTGGGTAAGTTGAGAAAGTCTCAGAAAAGTCTGGGAATACAGGACAGGTGACTGATGAAGATAAGACAGTCGACTGTAAAACCAACAGGTGACTGTAATTCCTTCTACAGACGACTGTGACAAACCCTGACATTTTCCAGAGAGTTGAGTCTAGAGAGAAGCTCAAAGACAGACGACTGTTGAAGCATTGACAGTCGACTGTGCCATTGGACAGTCGACTGTAATTACAACATCAGTCGACTGGCACTAGAATATGAATTATTCCAGAGAGCAAGTCCTGTAAAAGACTCATGGACATGCGACTGTTGAAGCATTTACAGTCGACTGGTCCTTGGATATGCGACTCTAAATAAAACATCAGTCGACTGACCACATCAACTGGAATGATCATTGGGCAGATGATAGACAGGCGACTGATTTATAAAACACAGTCGACTGTCTCTTGGACAGGCGCTTGTGAAACGTACATCAGTCGCCTGATAGAGTTAGAGCTTAGAAGCCCAAAAATCAACTGATTAAGTATATGCGTAACAGGCATCTGTAGAACAAAACACAGTCGACTGTTTTTAGACAGGCGACTGTAAATCGTTCAGCAATCGATTGTTGAGATAACAATATGCACATTCTTGAGAAAATATGAATTGGATTCGAAGGAAAAATGATCTAATGATTTCCTATAACTGAAATGAAGACGTGTGTGTGCTCCATCATAGTTTTACTGCTAAGCTACATACTAGAAGAGAAAAAAGATTATAGAACTCTCTCTTCTTTTCAAAGTATGAGCTTGAAGTCTTCTAGGAGCTTCAATCACCATCTTTGATCATCCAATCCACTTTTCTTGCTTTCATTGATCTTTGAGTGTCATCCATTGCTAATTGATCTTCATGATAAGCTTAGGCAATGGATTAACTGCAAATATGGGATTAGTCACAAGTATTTATGTGTGCTGATCATTAACACCAAGTAGGGAGAAGTCCAATACTCAACATTCTTCCCCCTTTTGATGATGACAAACAAAGATAAACAAAAAGATAAATAATTGTGCTTAAAGAAAACATACTCCTCCTACATAGATGCCAATCAAGTTAGTCAATAAATATTAGTGCATCTATAGATCAAATGAATCAAATGAGTAAGATATGCTTGAATGGAATGATTTGCTTGAATCCGTGAAATCTAGGATTTTATAATCCACATTCATTATATCTTACTCCCCCTGAATTTAAGGCAACTTCAATTTTAGATTCAAGTTTAGAATTAGAATTTACTTAGCATATACATTATGATTTGTTTATTTCTCTCCCACTATGGCATTATCCAAAAGGTGAGAGTAAAATAACACAGTCGTGCTAAATAAGTACTAAAACTATCATGAGAGTATAAAGATAGGATGTACATTCAATTTGATGCCAGCAAATATTCGGAGAAAGACTAATCACAAAGAGGCATCTTATTCACATACATACCAAAAAATCATAAAACACAAGAAATATTAGTTGAATAAAGGAACGAGAATCCAATATCAACATTTCAATCCAAATGCAAAAAACGTCTCACAACACATCATGTATATGATATAGCATACAAAGAGACAATTTCACAATATTCACACATATAAGATAAATAATGAGACACTGTGTGAAACAAAAAAAAATGAGGTAACTGCATTTTCATATATATATGTTTAAAGATACATGAGCACAAAATACATCCATAAACTCAAGTACATCCCCAAAAAGTGATCAAAAACATACATAATCCATACATCAAAACAGAGATACTGACACTCCAACCAAAATGGCAAAAAAATCCTATGGTGAGAGTCTATCCAGCATCAGCAGCAGTCAGCATCAATCAATCTGGATTAGGGATGGCAGTAATGGCCTGACCCAACTGGCCCGACCCGATAAACTATAGAAGTTCTAAAAAAACTTACTATTTTGATGTGGACCATGCAGCCAGTCCATAACCCATAAATTATACTCTATTCCATTGTTCTCCCAATTGAGCCAATTTCCAATTCCAAATTACCAAATATATCATAATTCTCCCAATTTTGAAATAAAAATTTTGTTTTGGATTCAAAGGGATGGTAGTAATGACTTGACTCGACCGGCCCGACCCGGCCCGACCCGGCCCGACCCGGTTTTGATAAGAAGTTACCCGCCCCGCCCCGGCCCGAGACCCGCCATGCCCGACCCGTAGAGGGGACGGGGCAAGCTTGGGTAGTTCAATACCCGTCCCGCCCCGCAATATTGCCATTCCTAATCTGGATGACTGATGGGTCTGAAGGGTGACCAGACTGACAGAACATCAATCTGGCGGAGCGACGTGTAGGGTACACATGAGACTTCCTCTTCGATGACAACGCACCAGTAGAAGGAGGCTGAACGTGATCAGGGACAGTGGGCTGAACAACAGTAGACAGAGGCATGAAGCCTGGAGGAGTGGGAACAGCTGGATGAGTAGAATCCTCAGACAGAGGATACATGGCCTGGAGTTCGGCCGGAATAGGGAAGCCGTGAAGAAAGAATGACTTGTATTGAAGCTTTAGGAGAAGAGAGAGCTTTTGATCCATGGAGGAAGCAAGCTTTTCGATCGAAGAGACTCGGTCACACAGTTGAGCGAGTAGAAAATCTTCTAGCGGAACAGACGGAGGAGGACAGGGTGGCTGGTCAGCAGGCGGAGGAGTGGGTTCAGCTGTAGTGGCTGAGGGAATAGGATCAGCGACGAAAATACCCAAGAACTCCCCCGATGATGGTGGACTCTCTGTATTCATGAAGGTCGATTGTTAGAAGCTAGGGTATGCACGAGTCGATAAACGAAAGAGAGCAAACCTAAGACTTGACGATCGACAAAGGGAGAGTCAATCAAACAGACAATCGGAAGAATGGAGGAGAGATGGAGAGAGAAGCTTCAAATCGGAGTGAAAAATGACGGCTACAGTGGATTTCGAAGCGAGGAAGATGAGGGAGTTTTCGTCGGATGAGAGAGAAAACAAACGATCGAATCGACGGTTCTCGAAGATATAAAGAGGGGTCCAAAGAATATGGGCCGTTAGATCGAAAAATCGACAGCTCAGATCAAGTTAACGAACCGCCACTATAGTAGATAGTCGACTGATGAACAATCGTCAGTCGACTGGTTGATGGTATTAAGATAGGCTTAGGTTGACAGACAGTCGACTGGTGGGTAATTCACAGTCGCATGTCGGATAGACAGTCGACTGTAAGATACACATCAGTCGACTGACAGAGAATCACAAAA
This sequence comes from Scilla litardierei, assembly GCA_030789695.1. Taxonomy (NCBI): domain Eukaryota; kingdom Viridiplantae; phylum Streptophyta; class Magnoliopsida; order Asparagales; family Asparagaceae; genus Scilla; species Scilla litardierei. Next base: position 123,081,888 of record CM061134.1, read on the forward strand.
TTGATGATAAAACAGAGACTTCAAAAAAGTTGGACATGCGCCTGATGACTAAAATGCAGTCGCCTGTTACATGGACAGTTGGCTGTAAAATATTCATCAGTCGCCTGTACGAAAAATATAATCCGCTGTTTGATAAAATTGAGTTGGGCAGTCGACTGTCGAAGGAATGACAGTCGTCTGTCCTGGTCCAGAAATACACAGTGAGGTTAAAAATCCAGAGGATGGAGACAACTCACCTTAGGATCTATACTCTAACACAAATCTAATCATGAAATCAATATCAAAATATAATATATTTACGTATAAATCTCATAAAACTAACCAGACAATCGAAATTATAAAAAAAACTCAAATACATCTCTTAAAACAAATATATGTGAAACATATAATTTATCAAAAGAAGAGAAGTACAATGATGATATGAGTTCAAGTATGATATAACATGAAGGTTGAACTCCTAAATTTCAAATTCAGCCATAACCCCTAATTCTCCACGCAACCTCACAAATGAATCTTCTTTAAGAGGTTTAGTGAAGATGTCGGCGATTTGTTTTTGGGTTTCATGTACTCTAAGATGATGTCCTTCTTAGCTACATGATCATTGATAAAGTGGTGTCTCACATCTATGTGTTTGGTACGTGAGTGATGTACCGGATTCTTGGAAAGACATATAGCACTTTGGTTATCAACCATGATAGGGCAAGTATCACAATTGACACCATAGTCCTTAAGAGTGTGTCTCATCCAAAGAACTTATGCACATGCAAGACCCGCGGTAATATATTCTGCTTCAGTCGTGGACAATGATACCGAGTTCTGTTTCTTGAAAAACCAAGAAACTAGGGAATTTCCTAGAAAATGGCAAGTGCCACTAGTACTCTTCCTATCGGATTTGCATCCGGCAAAGTCGGCATCACTATATGAGATTAACTCATATGTGCTAGATTTAGGGTAAAGTAACACATAATCTAGTGAATGATTGAGGTAACGAAAAATTCGTTTAACCGCAATCAAGTGTGACTCCTTAGGTCTAGCTTGATATCTAGCATAAAGGCATACGAAAAACATGATATCGAGCCAACTAGCAGTTAAATAGAGTAAGCTACCGATCATACCTCGATATAGACGAACGTCTACATCTTTTCCGTTCTCATCCTTGTGTAGATGGGTTGTCGTACTCATGGGAGTCCTTTTGCTTGAAGACGATTCCATCCCGAATCGCTTGATAAGCTCCCCTGTGTACTTGGGTTGATGTATGAAAGTCACATCCTTCATTCGCCGAATTTGCAGTCCAAGGAAATAGTTGAGCTCACCCATATGGCTCATCTCGAATTCATCCTTCATAGACTTAGAAAATTCTTGGCAAAGATTAAAGTTAGTAGATCCAAATATAATATCGTCTACATAAACTTGAATCAATAGGATGTCATTTTCATAATCCTTAATAAAAAGTGTTGAACCAACTTCATCCATTTTAAAACCTAAATCCAAAAGAAAGGTTTTGAGTCGATCATACCAAGCTCTAGGAGCTTGTCTCAACCCATATAACGCTTTCTTAAGTTTGAAAACATGGTTTGGAAATTTTTCATGTATAAAACCGGGTGGTTGAGAAACATACACTTCTTCATTAATATACCATTTAAAAATGCACTTTTAACATCCATTTGAAATAGTTTAAAATTCTTATGAGATGCAAAAGATAAAAGCAATCTAATAGCTTCTAATCTAGCTATGTGGGCAAAAGATTCTTCGAAATCAATACCTTCTTCTTGCCGGTAGCCTTGAGCTACTAACCTTGCTTTGTTCCTTGTGATGACCTCGTTCTCATCGGTTTTGTTCTTGAAGATCCACTTGGTCCCAATCACTTGGTGACCACTTGGAAGAGGAACGAGCTCCCAAACTTCATTTCTCTCGAATTGCATGAGTTATTCTTCCATTGCCACTATCCAAGAGCTATCCTCACATGCTTCTTGGATGTTCTTTGGCTCAATGGTAGAGACGAATGCACAATGAGAGAATTCTTCAATTCTTGACCTCGTTCAAACACCCACACCAATATCTCCAATAATTTGGTCATGGGGGTGATTGCGAACGGTTGGGTAAGCTTTGGTAATCCCTGCATCGCTTGGAACCTCTTCAACAATCTCATTAGTAGTGTTCGTCTCAATAATAGAATCATTAATCTTGACATTACTAAGAGAATCACATAAAACATCTACACGATCATCAATCACATGAAGAAAATCAAAATCTTCATAAAATGAAACGTGTAGTGATTCCTCAATCGTTGAAGAGGATTTGTTGTATATCCGGTAGGCTTTGCTACGTGTGGAATATCCAACAAAAATTCCTTCATCGGATCTTGGCTCAAATTTATCTAAGTTACCAAAGGTATTCTTGATAAAACATTTTGAACCAAAAACACGAAATATTTAACTTGAGGCTTTTTGTCATAAAATAGCTCAAAACAAGTTTTGTTCGTTCGGGGTCTCACTAGGATCCTATTGAGCACATAACATGCCATGTGCACCGCCTCTGCCCAAAATTGTAGTCCAAGATGACTATCATGGAGCATGGTACGTGCACACTCAATTAAGGTCCTATTCTTTCTCTCTACAACACCATTTTGTGGTGGTGTACGAGGAAAAGAAAAATTGTGAGTTATCCCGGTGTCATCACAAAACTTTGTAAAAGACTCATTCTCAAATTCTCCTCCATGATCACTACGAATAGTGATAATGGTGGATCCTAAGAAATTTTGAATCTTCTTTGCAAATATGGTAAACTCTTCAAAGGCTTCATTCTTATTACTTAAAAATGAGACCCAAGTAAATCTAGAGAAGTCGTCAACGACAACTAATCCATAATGAGCATTACCTAAAGAAGCGGTTCTAGTTGGCCCAAACAAATCTAGATGAAGTAATTCTAGGGGCCTCTTAGAAGTTATGCCTTCTTTAAGTTTGAAAGATGATTTACTAAGTTTACCTCTTTGACATGAATCACAAAAAAATTTCTTACTAAAAGCAATTTTTGGAAAACCTTTGACAAGATCATGCTTAGCTAACTTATATAAGTGCTTAAAATGAACATGACCAAAACGGGGATGCCATAATAGTTGTTCATTTGTATTAGCAACTAAGCAATATTCTACGGTTTTAGGAAAGCTTAAATAATAAATATTTTTACGCCTAATACCGGTAAATAAAACATGTGAATCAGAATCAACAATTTTACACAAACCTTCTCCAAAGTTAACCTTGTAACCTTTGTCAAAAAGGTGACTAATGGAGATGAGGTTATGACACAAACCACTAACTAAATATACATTTGTAATAAGAGGTTTGGAGGGATTACCGATTATACCTACTCCAATGATGGTTTCCTTTTAATTACCTCCAAAAGTGATCGTTGCACCATCCTTGATGCTAATCACTTCGGAGAGCAATGAGGGATCTTTCGTCATGTGTTTGGAGCAACCACTGTCGAGTATCCATCCTTTCCTTTTAGAGCTAATTTGACCTTTATTGCTCTCTTTCTTTCTCTTGGGTAACTACATAGTATACCATATGCTCATGGTACCCAATTTTTGTTGGGTCCAAGGGGATTAGCCCTTTGGAAGCCAAGTCCAAGTGGACTTCCGCTTCCCAACATAGTTACCACTATTTATTACTTCATTAAAGTAGGAATCAACATAAGCATTCCTAACATTTAAACTAGTGTTCTTGGGACCCCAAATTGTGTAAGTTTTGGGAGTCCCTTTCCTAGTTGCATGCACAATTGTTTGATTTCTTTGTGGTGCATACTTCTTAGGAACATGAGTTCTAGCATAAGAATAAGGAGGTGGGTATGCATTAGACATATGTGGGTTGTATGCATGCTTAGGAACATGCATGTTGTATGAAGCATATGGAGCATGCATGACATGTGGTGGATGTGCATACATGTAAGAATGATGCATATGAGCATATGAATGTGTATGTGCACGTGCATGAGTATTTCTCATGTGTGGATTTGCACGTGTCCGTGGGTGTGGAGCATAAAATGTATCATGTGTGTCCACTTGTGAAGTAGGAGATTTTCTACGTGGATGAAGATTGGTGTACATGTAAGCATGACCTCTCTTTTGGTTTCCACCCTTAGCGGGTTTCTTGTCAAAAGGAAGCGATGGTGAAGTGGTGGCTTTCTTGATAGGTTTGCTACCCATAGTGTCTTTGACACCACTTGTGGACGCACTTGAGGTTGGCCTCACGAAATCTATAGTAATACCACTATAGGAGGTGCGGGCATTGGATGCATTCGCTTCCACATAACCAAGTCTGACACGATGTATGGCTTGAAATTGGTTTACGAGCAAATCATCCAATTGTCCTTTTCCCCTTGTTATATATCATAACACGGGAGGACATGAGCTCATATTTCTCCTTAAGGAAAGAAATATTGGTGTCCAAGGTGGATACACGTGCTTTGAGCTCGTGCAGTTGGGTTTTAAGAGAATCATTCTCTAAACCCAATTGTGTGTGTCGTGAAGCTAGATCACTATTATCCTTAGGATACGTTTGATCTAGTTGAGATTTGAGGGTATTCACCTCATTTCTCAAAGTGACATTTTGAGAAGCCAAATTTGCTTTCTCAAGAGTTAGTGTATCAACAATGGTGTCATTGTTGATAATGCATGGTATGGATGGTTTGCTAACAGATAATTTCTTTAAACTAGTAAATCTAAGCATGAGAGATTGATACTTAGAGAATAGTTCTTCCTTAGCTATCCGAAGTTCATCCATAGTTACCTCGGGTTCATCCATGTCGCTATCACTCTCATCGGAGAGTGGGTCTTCTCGTGCCATGAAGCACATGTGGGCGCTTTCACCCTTCTCATCCTTGGATTCGCTTGAGGAATCCTCGCTTGAGTCATCAAACGTACCGACAAGTGCTTTCTTCTTGTCTTTCTTAAATTTGTCCGACTTGTGGTACTTTGGTGCCTTCCACTTCTCTTTGTTTCGGAGCATTAGGCAATCCTTCTTGATGTGCATTGGCTTATTACACTTAAAACAAAGAGATGTAGAGTTATTTGTAGAATCAAATTTATTCTTGGAGGGAAATTTACCTTTGCGAAAGAAGCGTTGAAACTTCTTCGCCATTTGCCATTTGCGCCATTTCCTCCAAGTCCATCTCTTTTTCTGATTCTTCACTTTCGGAGGATGAAGAATTAGCTTTGAATGCTAATGCCTTCTTCTTCACCTCTGTTGGATTCATCATAGCTTGAATCTTCAATCGGTTCTTCCGTCTTACTTTCGTAAGACATGAGAGTCCCGATGAGATTAACCACATTGTAATTCTTCATGTCGTTGACCTCCTCGATGGCGATAGCTCTTCTTTTCCATTTGGAGGTCATTTCCATTATGATCTTCCTTACCTTATCTTGTTGGGAGTAGACTTTCCCAAGAGCTTCAAGCTCATTGGTGATGTCGGTAAATCTTCCATACATTGTTGCTATGTTCTCATTTTCCTGCATGTGGAACATATCGAAATTTTGTACATCAACATATAGTTTAGAAAGTTTTACCTTATTCGTTCCCTCATGGGTAACGACGAGATGGTTCCAAATTTGATATGCACTCTTACATGTGCATATCTTGTTGAACTCATCCGGATCCAACGCACAATGAAGAGCGTTTGTTGCCTTTGCGTTGTTGACTTCGGTGGATTTCTCGGAGGGCGTCCATTTGTTAAAATCCGCTTCGGTGGGATCGACGTATTCCTTGTAGAGGGTTCTCCAAAGGAAAACACTCCTTAGGAACGTCTCCATCCGACATTTCCAATAGCCGAAATTCGTGCCATTGAAACATAGAGGACGCACCATTGATTGTCCTTCAAAGACTGTGGACGCACCATCACGATCGTGATTGTGTACGAAGTCAGTGGAGGAACGTTGTTGTTGTTGGATGCCACAGCTTTAAACTAGCACTCTGATACCAATTGTAAGATCTCTGCTGATGAAGAAAACACTAGAAGGGGGTTGAATAGTGTTTATGCAATTTGAAATGATAATTGCACCAAATTATATTCCTAACCAAGAATTAATGCGGAATGAAAATAAACCCGAAAATGAAACAATGCAAACGCAAGGATGTTTCTAGGGTTTGGATTACCCAAGTCACTTGCCGACTTGTTTCTGATAATCCTACATCCCTTCCACCCGGATACAACCGAATACTCAAGTTAGAACCCTAACTTGAGGTTTCCTTAAAACCCCACTTGTAGCAACCCTACAAGTGAAATCGAAGTACAATCGATGTCCTTGACTTCCACAACTTAGGAGCAAGCAAACCACTCTCACAACCCGAGAGTAAATCAAATAACGAAAATTATGAAATATGAAATAAACAACACTTACAATCACGTATGCCTTGAAGTGGAACTTGAAGGAGAGTATGTTGTGTGTTGAATGACTCTCTTGGAAGAGAGAAAACCCCTTTCTCTTGACTGCACCAAATTCCTAGAAGATTTCTCTTTGGTTCTAGGTTGGAGAGCAAGAGATTGAAAGATAAGAATTCTAGGGCTTTAGGATTTTGAGAGCTTTGACATTGGAGGCATGAAAGCTTGAATGAATGAGTAAGTTGCTAGCCCCTTAATGGAACAGTAGTGGATGCCTTTATAGTTTCCCTAAAGCCCTCAAATAAAATCCCCAAAACCCCTTTGAAATCTGTTGAGAAACAACCAATGGATAGAATCTGTACACGCGACAGTCGACTGTTAAACAAAACACAGTCGACTGTTGCATTGTGTGTCTGAGGGTAGGTGAGAATTCAAACGGTAACTTACCACGTGGACAGTCGACTGATGAGGAGAAGACAGTTGACTGTAATTCCAATATGTGACTGTAAATCCTTCTACAGGCGACTGGCCGTAATCTGGGTAAGTTGAGAAAGTCTCAGAAAATTCTGGGAATACAGGACAGGTGATTGATGATGATAAGACAGTCGACTGTAAAACCAACAAGAGACAGTAATTCCTTCTACAGACGACTGTTACAAACCCTGACATTTTCCAGAGAGTTGAGTCTGGAGAGAAGCTCAAAGACAGACGACTGTTGAAGCATTGACAGTCAACTGTGCCATTGGACAATCGACTGTAATTACAACATCAGTTGACTGGCACTAGAATACGAATTATTCCAGAGAGCAAGTCCTGCAGAAGAATCATGGACATGCGACTGTTGATGCATTTACAGTCGACTGGTCCTTGGACATGCGACTCTAAATAAAACATCAGTCGACTGGCCAGATCAACTGGAATGATCGTTGGGCAGATGATAGACATGCGGCTGATTTACAAAATACAGTCGATTGTCTCTTGGACAGGCGCCTGTGAAACGTACAGCAGTCGCCTGATAGAGTTAAAGCTTAAAATCCCAAAAATCAACTGATTAAGTATGTGCTTAACAAGCATCTGTAGAACAAAACACAATTGATTGTTTTTAGACAAGCGACTGTAAATCGTTCAGCAGTCTACTGTTGAGATCACAATATGCACATTCTTGAGAAAATATGAATTGGGGTCAAAGGAAAAATGATCTAATGATTTTCTATGACTGAAATGAAGATGTGTGTGTGCTCCATCATAGTTCTACTTCTATGCTACATACTAGAAGAGAAAAGGAAGATCACATTTGTAGAAATCTCTCTTCATTCCAAAGTATGAGCTTGAAGTCTTCTAGGAGCTTCAATCACCATCTTTGATCATCCAATCCACTTTTCTTGCTTTCTTTGATCTTTGAGTGTTATCCATTGCTAATTGATCTTCATGATATGCTTAGGCAATGGATTAACTGCAAATAGGGGATTAGTCACAAGTATTTATGTTTGCTCGTCATTAACACCAAGTAGGGAGAAGTCCAATACTCAACAAAGACATGGATTATATGGGTGCATATAAGGAGCTTTGCTTACTACATGAGAAGCTCATAAAAGAACTTAGAAAAACTCTAAGATTAGTTAAAAACGATGCAAAAGATAAAGAAGAACTTCTTAAAGAAAATATTGCATTAAAAGAAAAGAATGAATTATTAGAAAAGACATGCATACCATGAAAAAAAATTGAGGGTTTGGATAATATTCTCGTATCTATAAAAGACTAATATGATTCTACGATGAAGATTGTCGAAAACTTTAACAAAGGGAAAGGAAAATTAGATAGTTTAATAAACAGTCAAAAAGCATCATCTAGCAAAACCGAACTTAGTTATGATTCCAATCATGCCAAGAGAAGGATTAAGCATACTAGAATGCATAACCCAGAATTTTTGAGCATATGGGTTCCCAAGCATATAACGGATCAAAAGCAAAAAAGGTACGCAATCGACTTTATTCAGAATGTTCATTCAAATAAAAATTATAAGTATATCTCTATTGAAGGAAATAAACCGTATTGGGTTTGGTTTACTAAGGACTAATCCTTTTGGACTTAAATGAATAAAGAGTACCACAAAGATCATACTTTTCAGGTACTCTAAACCAAGGAGGAGGAACACACAAAAACAACGCTTTGCGGGAGAAGTGATTCATCGCTTCACAAAAGCTTAAACATATGAATGTTTAAATAAATGTTTAAAATATTTTTGTTGCTCTATATGAATGCTTGAACGTGTCATTTATTTTGCTTGTTAAGGATTTTGGCCAATCGCTCAATCCAACGCGTCAAAAACCCTCGTGACGCGAAATTTCTCAAACCCAGGAGGAGTCGACTACCAGGTCTGGGAGTCGACTCCCAGAGCTCAGGGCCGAAATCTATGTTGTGTTTTCTCATTTTTTTTGACTAACTCCTATTGGGTTCTAGAGCTTATTGGGTTCATAACCAGTAAATGACTTAAACCCATTAAAGGGAATTGATCATAGCCCTTCCAACTCTTGATCAAATGGCTATTAGTCATCTCCCTCCTCATCTCAAAAACAAAAACAATATCACCCAAGCCCTAGGTAGCCGACTACCTAAGTTGGGTTCATCTTCTCAAAAAAAATTTGTTCTTGCTCATATCTTCCTAGGAGCTCTTGATCTCTCATCTCTCCTCAAGGATATCTCCAACATCAAGGTATAAACTTCATTCATCTCTTTGAATACTTCATTTACATCGTGGAAATCTTCAATATCAACTTTAATATTTCAGTTTTTACTATCAATATGCCTAAGAAAATAGCTACTGGTAAGAGGAGAAAGATTAATGAATCTTCTCTAGTTGAAAGAGAAGTCATTGAGCCTTATCTTTCCAAATCTTCTAGCTAGGAAAAATTTCTAAACATCACTAAGAGACAAATTCTCCATGAGAGATTTGTTAATATTGAGGATGTAGAGAACTAAAGTATTGATAGTATTCTGGAATTTCAAAATCTTCTGAACCTGTTTTCAAAAGAAAATATGTATTGTTGTTATCCCAAACTCATTCATTTGTTCTATGCAAACATGGACCTTGATCAAACCAAATCTCATTTTATTACTAAGGTTCTTGATTCCAAACTTGTGATCACTGTCAAATCCTTAGGTCAAGCCGTAGGGATTCCTCATACATGGAAGCTATTAAATGAGATCGAAATGATCGATGGAAATGTGTTGGATAAAATGTATTTGCCCGGAAAGTTTTTCCTCACTAAATTACCTGTTAGCGATCTTTGATATCCTAGTAGAAATTTTGGCTAACATTTTATCATACAACATTACCCAAAAGTCTGGCAGCCATTCTGTTTTATCTGAAAAACAAGCAAAGTGTATTTACGCTATGCTTGGTAATATCAAATTTAATTGGGACAAAGTTATCATGGACTCAATTCTTCAGTCTGCTTCTTCTTTTAGACTTACAACTCCTTTGGTTCATGGTCACTTCGTAACCATTCTCTTTAATGCTTATGACATTACAGTGGTTAATGAGTCTGAGGTTCTGGAACCCGTCCTTGTGTTTGATGCTTGTGCACTTGACCGAATGGTTCTTCACCGAGACCTTGACCAAAACATTCTAGAAGAAAAGCTAGTTGGTGAAGCTAGCTCCACCTCAGAGAAGAGATAAGGTAAGAAAATTGCTATTGATGATTCAGATGAAGAAGATGAGGGAAGTGAAGAAGAAGATGAAGCACCAGAAGATGATGTAGTCTTATACTATATTGTTGAGCTTCAAGACATGCTCTTGAAGAAGATTGATAATTTGAAGATTTCTCAATATATAGGCTTTGAAGAACTCAACAAGAAGGTAGCAAATTTGCAGGAATTCGTGGCAAGCAGAAATGAAATGACAGAAAAGACACTGGGAATGATCCTTGATGAAATCAAGGAGCTGAAGAAAGAGAAGAAGAATGGTGGTTCTTCTTGAGTATCTTGATCACTTGGTTTATCTTTAAAACACTGTTTTTTTAAAAAACAATGGCATGGTTTGTAATATTTCTACTCTGGTGAGATGGTTTCAAACTCTTGGTATCAACTCTAGGTAGTTGATGCAATGCTTATATTATCCTATGGCATGTTTTTAAACTTTGATATATTTCTTATGAGATTTTCATGTTATCATATTTTTTTACATGAAATATATCTTGACCAACTAACTCTATTTTGCAGATTATATTTTTTTCTCTTTACATTTAATAAATCTGCTTGGTTTGATTGTTGAACATGCTTGGTTGTAAATTATATATATTCAACATATGGTGATATTACCATTGTCATCATTTTTGATTGATGACAAGGGGGAGAAAAGTTTAGTAAATGTGCAAAAAAACGAAAATGAATAATTGATATTGTTAACCAGCTTTGTTGCAGGGGGGTATAAGTATATCAAACCTCATCTAAGCAGGGGGTAAGTTAAGTTATCTTACTCATATTTTGTTATGATATTATTCATTTATTATTTTTTTTATTTGGGTGTCATCATCAAAAAGGGGGAGAGTGATGGGAAATCGTCCCTCCCAAGTAGTTTTGATGATGAGCACACCAAATGATATTAATGTACTAATGAATTTATCTAAAGTGTGTAGGTTGTGTGATCAATAAAAAGGTTTACCCATACTTCGAAGAAGCTCAACCACACTCAGAAGATGAAGACAATTTATTAGCTCTATGTCTAGCACAAGTGAAGCTCAAAGATAAAGCTCATAGAACGTGCTACAGCTTAATCAAAGAGGAGTTCAAATTCTAAATGAAGCATGCATCTACATCAATATCTGATTGGCTTCAGAAGTCTTCATTTAAGGCTAAGTATGTGAGTTGGTCTTTTAGGAATATGTTAAAGCCAAGATTTATTACACACACAAAAAATATTTTCGAAACAAAGTTTTTCAAACTCGTTTCTAAACTCGTTAAGAGCATAGCTTTTCGATTAAATTCTCGTAGTCAATCTCCAAACACTCAAGAGTTGATTACTTATCTTTTCAGCTGAGTTTCAGTGAAAAATATGCTCTGGGAGTCGACTACCAAAGGAGGCAGTCGACTACCAGCTGTGAGCAGAGTTTTCATTGAAAACTCACTGGGAGTCGACTACCTCCCTTGGGAGTCAACTACCAGCTGCGTTTGACTTTCCAGATTTCGCTCCTTCAATATCTCGCTTTGCTTGATTTGTGGACTAAAAGTCAAACATTATTGAAATTCAAATTTCCTTTGAAACTCTATAAATAGAGACCCTTGAGAACTATTCTAAAATATCAATATCTATTATTTCTTGAGCTAAACTACACTCTTGTGAAATCTCAATTTCTCTCATCGCTCTCAAATGTACATTATAGCCAAAGCTGTTTTTAATATTCTTTGATCTTACTGCTTTCATTCTTCTACGAATTATTTTAAGATCATCTTTATTTTTGGCTATTGAAAAATTGTTTTCAAAATCCTTTCTTTTTTATTTCATATTATTTGAAGGATTTTTAAAATCAAAGAATCTAGATCATAATGAATTCAATTATATTCTTTGTGTGATCTAAGATCATTTTAATTCTTTTAGCCACATAAGCACATTTGCGATAATATCTTGGCTATAGAATTATATTTGGGTGTAAACCAATCTCCACCAAATAGTGTGGTGAATTGGATTTTGTTTTTATTGGGATTCCCTTTGTGATAAGGGTTGTGGAAAATCCCAGTCAAGGCTAGGTGGTTGGAAATCCTAGTAGGGATACTAGGTCGTTGGAAATCCTAACAAGTGAAGTTAGGTCATTATATTGCTAAGGCAATAGTGGATTGAATCTCGTATCAGATTGGTCAGGGACTGGACCTACGCAGGTTGTGGTGAACCAGGATAAAAATCTCTTGTCTCTGCGTGCTTTCTGCGTTAGTATTTATTTATTTGTGCAAGCAATTCTTTTATTTTTTAATATACTCTCTTTGTAATTCTTTATTAATATATTGCAAAGATTATCTTTTTTATTCCGCTGTGTAAAATCTCTGTGATTGTAATCTTTATTTACTTGCAATTAATCTTGTTATTTGTTTAAGTTTATATTGTTGATTAAGGACCAAGCATAGATCACTCTACTTGGTTCCTTAGGAAACATTGGAAGGGAAATATATTGTGTTATAAGAATCAAGGAAAAAGTTTATTTAATTATACAACACTATTCAACCCTCCTTCTAGTGGTGTTTGCTATCCACAGGATCCAACAATCCTAACTAATGATCTTATCATATCTCCCCATGATCTTTGTAACAAATCTTTCTCACTGCGATATTTTAACAACTGATCTCCAAATCTCAATATCGATCCTCTAATCAAATGTTATCCAAATATCTTAATTACACGGATTTTTCAAATCAAATCTTATTTTTAATACATCTTAATCAATCTTAATCAACCGATTTTATTATCAAATCGTAGGAGTTGAGATTTTATCATATCTTCCTGATTTCCTCCACGATTTTATCTCCACTTCCCACAATTTGTGCCATAGCTATTTGTCTTCTTATTCTATTTTTATGCAACAACATCCCTTTAATTCTCTCTTTCTTATGAAACAAAATGAGGAAACTAAAATCTTCAGTTGTGTTTCCCCTTACCCTCAAACTCACGTCCCCACCTTCCTTCTCCGACTAAAGGAAACCCAAACCCTACTTTCTCCTACAAAGCAACTCCCAACATCTCTCCTCCACTACTCACTGCGGGCACCTCATCCTTGTCTCATCGCCACCACCCTCCTTCTTCTGCATGTCACCTGCATGCGTCTCCTGTGCCATCTCAGTGCAGCCGTCACTGCTGGACGATCGTTGAGCCCCGCCAGCCTCTACAGCCCCTCCACGGCGACCACCTCCTTCCTCCAGCCCTGCAAGCTTTCGACGGCCTCACCGCAAACCCAAGCAAACACCTCAACCTCTCCCTGTCATCCTTGCCTCAGCCCCGAATCCCCTTCCTAAGACCACAAACCCCAACGACGACAACCCTCCCTTCCGTCGACCTCACCGTAGTCACCAACCCCGACAACACCCAGCAGCATCTCCTCTTATCCGTTCTCTCCCTACCGCAGGCACCACCCCCTCTGCCTTTTACCACCGTTGGCGAGCTCGTCCCCCTTTCCACTCTCCTACAGTCGTGACCCCCACCTTCCTTCACCCCGACCACAACACCATCAACCGAAGCCCCAGCCTCCTTTATCTGCAAACCTCCGACACACCGGCGATCACCAACTCTCATCCATCATCGCCGCTGCTGTGAAGAAACCTCCACGATCTCCGACGATGTCACGAAGACATCGAGCACACGACAGCACCAAACCTCGGCCACTTTCCTCTGGCCAGCCTCACTGCGCATTACACCGTTGGACACCACCAGCACCACCGCCAAGCCCTGCCGCCGCCGTCCAGAGCCGCAGTCATCGTGGCCCTGCCTGCAAGCAAACACAAAGCTACGCATATAAACTGTGAGTTGGATTTATATAAGTTGGTGTTTAATGCATGAACAGTATAAAGTATATTATATATATGTTATATATATAATAGTTGGTTTATATATTAATATATATATGTTAGTATGTTCAGTTATATATATAAGTTACGTAAGTTGGATTATAATATATTTTAGTTATATATGTTATATATATGTTAGTTTATATATATGTTAGTTTATATAAACCGTTTATATATGTTAGTTTTAATATTTGTTCTTTAGTTTGACGTTAAAAATCCATGACGCAGATAAATCATGCCTCTCGTTGCTATCGCCTGGGCATACACTATTCATATTTTAGTGACTGAAACTATCAAACATTGTTAATAACAACTTCTTATAATCATAATCATGTTGATAAATAACATTTGAAGCGATTCAATGGACCTTGTGTTATGTTTTAATTAAATGTTTTGATTTTCTTTCACCATCAATGTTATTAATTATGATGTCCACGGTATAATGGAAATTATCAAATGTTTCTATCATTTTAAAAATGTACATAAAATGCTCTTAGTGCATGTCGTACCATTATTTGTGTCACCTTATCCCTGGTTTTTCCACCCCTAATAAATTATGATATTGTACCATCGGGGCATATACAGAATATTGGGCCATTGGGACATTTATGGAATATTGGCCATAAGGCATACATTGAACTATACTGATACACAATGACACTTTTGGGTGTGGTAGTTCATTGTAGTAGAGGTCAGAATACTGGATTTCACCCCACAAATAAATTTGACCATCGCCCAGATGGGGTTGCTAAGTACAGTATCACGGAAAGCTCCCGTTGGTTTGGGCATAATTGTAGTTTCTTCCGCCCTCGTACATTGAGATTGTCATTAGATTAAGAGATTGAATGACACACCATTTTACTTTTGCTGTTGCTATCATAAATTGTGTAACCTGCTAACTCCTCTCTTACCTTACTCATATGTACTTGCCATGCTCACTACACTGTACTTTGTTCACTACACTTTACTTTGTACACCACACTTTGACATGCTCACTACCCTTTACTTTATGCACTACCTGTTGCCATGCTCGCACGTTTTCTTACGCTGCCATACTTTTCCTTATTGTGATCATATTATGTTGCTCGTCTTCAAAGTTTTGCAAACTTTACATATATTATATTAGTTTAAATCTTGTAGATGGTCAATTCTTCTAACATTTTAAATCTTGCCGGGCGACCCTGGCTGGCGTATATTTCACTGTCTTTACCTTGTAAAGTATACGTCAGGTTTTGAGACAGAGTTCGCTGAGGAGTATACCTTGAGGCTGAGCAGGTTGACCATGAGTACTTAACGCTGAGATCCCCTGCTGAGGAACAGCATGCCTTTGCAACACCGCTTTAATTTAATATTTGTCATTATAATCTTATTCAGGTGTATTTCCATTTCGTGCATCTGTTCCTAATGGCCATGCTAGGCCTTATTTGTGTACATGTAATCTGGACATTGAATTTGTAATAATGATATTCTGCGTTGTTCTGAGTTGCATGCAAGAACCTGCGATGTTTAAATCACAGAAGCTTATTGTGCTTAAGTCAAAGAAGAAAGAAAAAAGTACTTCTTCTTTGCTTTGAGCACATGTGGACCTGCTCACGTTCTCGCTCCCAAGTGCAATGGGAAGCGGGGTGTGACAATTGGCTCTGGAGCTATGGAACTCTCTTCATCAATGATTCTCGAGGGTTGTGGATCCACTAGCTTTGGAGCCGGTACCATAACTGCTTCAGTGGATTTACCTCCTCTTGTTGTCATCGCTACCACAACATTGACGTGCCCTTTTGGATTGGGCTCAGATTGAGCCGAAATCTTTCCTTGAGCCTTAGTGAGTTGGCTCACTTGGGCCATCAATTGGTCCACGGTGATCGCAAATTGTTTCTGACTATCCAATAACTCCATGTTTTGCCTAGACATGTCTGCATTTTGCTTAGCTTGCGCATTGATAAATGCTTACAATGCCCCTTCCATGCTCGATTTGGGTGCCGTCGGTTGTTGGTATTGTTGTTGATATGGTTGACGATTGTTGTAGCCTGGTGGTTTATAAGGCCCAGCTGGCTTAAATCATTGTTGTTGATGTTGAGGAGGTGCTTGCTGTTGAGGTTGCTTGTGTTGATTTGGAGGTTGTTATGGCCTTGGCTGAGTGGGTGGTTACATGGCTCCATTGGGGTTGCCGTAGGAGAATCCCGGATGTGTCTTTCAAGCCGGATTTGTCCATTACGGCCTTGGGTTACTCCTATCGTCAGAAATATAGTTGATTTGATCAGCTGGCACATCCATTCCATCAAAAGAACCTTCAATTGGAATGTAACTGTGTTCGGCGTAATCTTTCCATGCAACACAAACAGGAGCCTTGGAAGGTGAAGGCATAGCATTTAGCTTCTGTTCAATCCGAGCCACTTGCTTTGGGAGACAATCAAATTGGCCGTCGTAGTTCGTAGCTTGCTTTAGCTCGGAGTGACTTCCACCAGCACTCCTAGATGATGTTGAGTGATCATCGCTCCATTGTTGATTGTTGGAGGCCATTTGCTCCAATAGTGATGTGGCCTCCTCCGGAAGCTTAGCCAAAATCGCTCCATTAGCGGAAGCGTGTATGATCATTTTCATCTCAGACTTCAACCCATTGTAGAAACTTTGGATGAGGTCCCAATCTTGGACTCTGTGGTACGGGCACTGGTGTTGCACGTCCTTGAAGCGCTCATATACTTCATATAGAGATTTTTGTGGGAGTTGCTTGAACGAGACGATGGCAATTCTAATCCTCACCGTTTCGGGCGGTGGATAATATTTGTTGACGAAGGCTTGGGCTAGCTGCTTCCAAGTCGTGAATTTATTTGTAGGATGTGCCTTTAACTAATATGCCGCATTGTCCCGAAGTGTGAATGGGAACAATCAAAGTTGGATGGCATCTTCACTCACATTGTTCACTTGGAATGTTGCGCACTTTGCCTAGAAAAGGTCGACGTAGTGGTTAGGGTTCTCATGAGGATGTCCATGGAAGGAATCCTGCTGAATCATTGATATGAAGCTCATCTTCAACTCAAAGTTTCATGCTGCCAGCTGCGGTCTCAAGATAGAAGATATATTTGCAATAATGTACTTCATACAATCATGAATATTGCTCTGACGTGGAGATGGTGATGGGGGTCCATTTTCTACCATTTGTTTCTCCAAAATTTTCTGCCTCCTCTTAGCTCTAAGTTTCCTTGTTGTTTTTTCAATCTTAGGGTCAAACGGTAGCAAATCATCAGGTCCCCTAAGATGTGTGTTCATGCAAAATCAAGAAACTCAGAGAAGATATCAGTAATAAAAGAGAATAAAAAGTACTATGTGGTGAGAAGTGGGTGGAGAAACTAACAAGTCTCCAACTGAAAACCAAACCCAAGTTAACCGTTGCCTCCCCGGCAACGGTGCCAAAAGCTAGTTCGGCCCCACAAGTGCACGATGTCAAGAGATTTGTAATATAGTAAAGGTTGGTGATCCACATGGAAGGCGAATGGTATAAGCCTTGGGTTTATGGTTCAGATTGGTGTGACTGTGCTAGTGTAGGGTGCATCCAAGAGTTTTGTCACTGTTATCTCTCATGATTTCTAACAATAAATGGAAACTAGGGCGCCAGGAATCACCACTAGGATCATTTGGGTGTCGATGTTAGGTCATAACTCTTAGGAGCCCCTGCAGTGTGTGTGATCACTCCATATTTTACACCTTTTTTCCGCATGATTGCATGCCATTTAGATCGCTCAAATCATGTTTTTCACGATTTATCGACGATATTGCGATACTTTTCAGGATTTGTTGTTTTTGTCGTATTTCAGGAGATTTGGAGCGATTTGGAGTGATTCCGAGATACACCTACTCCGGAGTGTCATCGACGACTTCCCCGAGGGGTATTTTGCTATTGGAGAGGAGCGGAAGAAGAAAGAACGTCGTAGGAGCGACGAGGAGGCAAAAACACTCAGAATGGGCATTTTCAGTGTCTCACTCGGCAGAGTGAAGGAGTCACTCGGCCGACCGACGAGACCCCGCTCGGCCGGCCAGATCGGACACGCTCCAAGCATGCACTCGGCCGAGCATCAGAAGCCGCCTCGGCCAAGTGACGTATCCCGTCCGCCCGAGTGGCACTCAGACGACGCCCCTCAAAAAGAGCCAACTTACTTTTTTCGTCAGTCTGAGCAGCAGAAGACCCACTCGGCCGAGTGGCAATTGCCGACCGCCTGAGTGAAGATAAGCCCATCGGCCGAGTGACGACAACTCACTCGGCCGAGTGACGCCCGAAGTGAAGACCCCCAAGACCCCGGACTTACTGGAAATTCTCAGGGTCTTTCACTCGGCCGAGCGACTTTTGTCACTCGGCCGAGTGAGCCGAGCGCCTGTAGCGGAAAACACGATTTTGGAGCTACGCAGGGGCAGTTTGGTCACGAATTTTTGGGCAATTTTGGGGGGTATTTAACCCCAGATTCTAACCTAGTTTGGAGAGCTTTTTGATTGCTTTTGGCAGCCTTTTTAGATTAGACTTTTTAGAGTTTTATTCTTGTGATTGGAGAGGAGAGAAAAGTGTTATTTTGTTGGATTCTTGGAAAGCTACATTGGTTTGTCTCCCTCTCTATTAAAAATCATATTTTTATTGTTATTTTGATTATTGCTATGAATTCCATTGTTATTTCTACTGATTATTCTTTCATTAGCAATATGATTTGTGAGTAGTATTAACGTCTTAGGGCATGGGGATGAACCCTACGAGCCCAATTTCCGATTTGTGATGATTTGGTAGAACTATTGCTAGAATTGCTATTAGGGTTAGTTTGGGATCGATATATTACGGATAGCTAGGTGTTCATATCGATTGGGATTTGCAAGAGATTGGATCCCAATTCGATAGGAAACCCTAGAAATCCGAATTGGGTTGAAATTGAGTTTCCGAGGTATCGGTTTGCAAGAGATTGGGCCGATACTAGGATCCTCGGTTGCAATTCTATACCGATACCCGTTTGTAAGAGATTGGATGGGTAGGAACTATCCCAACCTAGGTCGTAGCCTGAGTTTGCACGAGAGTGGGCTCGGGATGCGATTGAACAATGATGTTGATCCTAATGCTAGCTTGCCTAGGCTAGGGTTTGCAAGAGATTGGACCCGAACCTAGGTTCGCTATAGACCGGCAACAGCGCGAGAGCGTGAGCTAGGTTTTACATTCAGTTGCAACTAGTTCACCTGAAATACTACCCTAGCAATTGTGATACCGATGAATCACAATGACGAGATACGGTGAGTAGCGGGGATTCCCTATTCCCTAGGCGTCTTTATTTGATTTTATATCTCTTTACATTATTTGACGATTGTGACAACATCGCTGAAAGGCAAATTCCTACTTTTCTGTCCCTATAGCCAGGTTGTTCGGAGAAGGCACTGTCATACGTCCTCCCTGTGTTCGATACCCGCTCGCCGCTACACCGTGCACTTGCGGTAAAACTACACGGTCGCTCTTTAGGGTGTACGCCCCGGGCGCGATCAAGTTTTTGGCGCCGTTGCCGGGGAAGACATTTTGACGGTGTTCGGCATCGACCACCCGGTTATTCTTTCTTTCTTTCTTTACTTTCTTCTATATCCTGTTCTAACTCTGTTTGCAGCCCTATTTGCATATTCTCCCCGTATTCTGCATAAGATCTTAACAGGTAGAATGGAGGATGCAATGTCGACAATGGAACTCAGTCAGGGAGATTATGACTCCTTCACAAACCTCCTTAAGGAGCTTGTCGATGAGGTCCACGCTACCGGAGCTTTTGATATCGATATCAAGGACCCCGACGAACAATTGTTTGCCAGTTTTGTGATGGATCAAGTCTCCCCGGATGGGACTATCGGGGGCAATGTCAGAGTTGATGTGATAGACGACAAGTTATACTTCGAAGACGGTAGAACAAGTGTCGAAGAGCACTATACTCCCGAAGAATCTTTCGAGCAAACCAATGTTCAGGGAGTTACACTCTATGACCCTCACTCTTGCTTTTATGAATCGTCTAATGTGTTTCTTGATTCCAGGAACGAACCGGAGCAGAGTGAAGGTTTTGACGATGCTAGCATAGAATCGAAGAGCGTCTATTTCGATGCATCGTCCTCACTAAGGAGTGAGTCTGAGTCTTCACATGAGAGCACGCCGCCTGAACATGAGCTAAACTCGGATGTCAAAGGAGAAGCCAAACTAATGCGAGCTGATGAAGTAGAAGGAACGGCACCTCTTGAGGTAGAACTTAAACAATTACCACCGAATCTAAGGTATGCCTTTTTGGGTAATAAATTAACTTTTCCGGTGATAGTTAACTCCCACCTCACGCATGATCAACTTGAGAGACTCCTAGACGTTCTTAGGAGCCACAAAGATGTCCTTGGCTACACTATCTCCGATCTAAAAGGGATAAGCCCTAGGCTTTGCACACATAGGATCCATTTGGAGGATACCGACGCCACCTCCATAGAGCCTCAAAGGCGGTTAAACCCGAACATGAAAGAGGTGGTTAAAAAGGAAATCCTAAAATTGCTCGAGGCCGGTATTATTTATCCTATCTCTGATAGTAGGTGGTTTAGCCCCGTCCACGTCGTCCCCAAGAAAGGGGGGATGACCGTTATAAAAATGACAAAGGAGAGCCCATTTCTACACGCACTGTCACGGGATGGCAGATGTGCATTGACTATAGGAAATTGAATAAAGCCACCCGGAAAGACCATTACCCGTTGCCCTTCATTGATCAAATGCTTGAACGCCTAGAAAAACATAATTACTTTTGTTATTTGGACGGGTATTCGGGGTTTTTCCAAATCCCTTTACAAGAAGATGACCAAGAAAAAACCACTTTCACTTGTCCCTATGGTACCTATGCCTACCGTAGGATGCCCTTTGGTCTTTGTAACGCTCCCGCAACCTTTCAGAGATGTATGACATCCATTTTTTCCGATTACATTGAAAATATTATGGAAGTCTTTATGGATGATTTTTCGGTTTACGGAAGCGAGTTTGATTCTTGTTTGGCTAATCTCACTAAAGTTCTTAAAAGGTGCCAACAAAATAATCTAACTCTAAATTGGGAGAAGTGTCACTTCATGGTGACCGAAGGTATACTACTTGGGCACCTTGTCTCCTTGAGAGGGATTGAGGTAGACAAGGCGAAGATTGAGGTAATCGAGAAACTCTCTCCTCCTATTAATGTTAAGGGCATTAGAGGCTTTCTTGGTCATGTGGGGTTTTACCGCCGCTTTATCAAGGATTTTGCCTTGATTGCCCGACCTCTTACATCCTTGCTTGCTAAAGATACTCCTTTTATTTTTTCAGATGAATGCTTGCAAGCCTTCAATACCTTGAAGGAAGCACTAGTTTCTGCACCCATCATACAACCACCGGATTGGAGCCTTCCCTTTGAGCTAATGTGTGATGCTAGCGACCAAGCCATCGGGGCGGTATTGGGACAAAGGAAAGATAGGAAGCTTCATGCAATATTCTATGCGAGCAAGACATTGGATGACGCGCAGAAAAACTATACAACTACCGAGAAAGAGCTTCTAGCGGTCATCTATTCCATCGAGAAGTTTCGCTCCTACCTCCTTGGTTCCAAGGTGATTGTCCACACCGACCATGCGGCATTGAAATATCTCCTAAACAAGAAAGAGGCCAAACCGCGGTTAATTAGGTGGATACTCTTGTTGCAAGAATTCGATCTGGAGATCAGAGACAAGAAAGGTACGGACAATGTGGTAGCGGATCATTTGTCTAGGCTTATTCGCGACAAGGAGGATGAGAGTTTGCCTATCGACGACACCTTCGTTGATGAGAGGCTATACGCCGTAAGGACTGGAGAAGTGCCCTGGTATGCGGACTTCGTCAACTACTTGGCTTGTGGGATTAAACCATGCAGTATGCCCACACAACAAAAGAGGAGATTTTTGCATGAGGTCCGTAGCTATTTTTGGGAAGATCCATACATCTTCAAGATATGCAAAGACAGTGTTATTCGGAGGTGTGTTTCTAAGGAGGAGGCAACGTCTATCATTTTGCATTGCCACGGTATGCCTTGCGGGGGACATCATGCCGCCTCTAAGACAACCGCTAAGATTTTGCAGAGCGGATTCTTCTGGCCAACAATGTTTAGAGACACCCACGACTTTGTAAAGGGGTGCGATAGATGCCAACGGACCGGGAATATTTCCAAACGCAATGAGATGCCAATGAGGCCCATCCAAGAAATTGAGCTTTTTGATTGTTGGGGAGTGGAATTCATGGGACCATTTCTGTCGAGCAATGGTAACAAATCCTATTGGCCGTTGACTACGTCTCCAAATGGGTGGAAGCAATCGCTACCCCTACCAATGATGCAAGGGTCGTCTCTAAGTTCTTCAAGCAGAATATCTTCCCACGCTTCGGAGTGCCTCGTACTTTGATAAGCGACGGGGTGAGCCATTTCATAGAAAACAAGTTTGAAGCCATGCTGAAGAAGTACGGGGTAAACCATAGAGTTGGCATGGCGTATCACCCCCAGACAAGCGGCCAAGTGGAGGTCTCAAATAGAGAGATCAAGCAAATTCTTGAGAAGACCGTGGATCGATCTAGAAAGGATTGGTCAATGAAGTTAAACGATGCTCTATGGGCATATCGCACGGCCTTTCGCACTCCCATTGGCACCACACCGTTCTGACTTGTTTATGGGAAAGCTTGCCACTTGTCGGTAGAGTTGGAACACCGCGCATATTGGGCCATCAAGACCCTCAATTATGATTATAAGAGTGCGGTGGTGAGGCGAATCTTGGACATCAACGAGCTTGATGAGATAAGAAGAGACGCCTACGAGAGCTCAAGAATTTACAAAGAAAGGACCAAGATTCTCCACGATGCACGCATAACCGTTACAGACTTCAAAGTAGGAGACAAGGTCTTGCTATATAATTCCCGGCTCCGACTATTTCCCGGTAAGTTGAGGTCACGTTGGTCCGGACCTTTCACCATCAAGCACATACAACCGGGAGGGGCAACCGGGAGGGGCTTTTGAGTTGGAAAGCAAGGACGGAGCCACATTCAAAGTAAATGGTCAGAGGCTCAAGCATTATTCCGAGGGAGTCCCAACGGGAGAAATCAATAGAATATATCTACTTAAGGGGCGACCGGATGATCTTTCATACATCCTTGACGAGGTCGTTGAGGAGGCGATCCCCCACTCCATCGGCGTAATATTCAAGGATGACGTCGAAGAAGGGCCGGACTTGGGCCAAGAAGAAAAGATGGAGCATTCCCCCGACCCCTCCATGGAAATTGATGAAGGCGACGTTGATGTCGTGAAAATACGAGAGCTCTGCAAGCTCTCAAAGATGAAGTCTCCAATGAAAGCTCCACTGATACGAAAATCGGTGTCACCGGTGAAGCCGAGGCCCGGAGCAAGCACTAGCTTGGGGGAGCCACCCCCCAACACTACCTGAGACGAAAGATCACCGAGGAAGAACACGCCGCCACAACATCCGAATCCGAGCGTTCTTCCCGATAAATTCGATGGGTGCATCTCATATGCACCTAATATCCCGCATTAAATTGACTATCCAAGGGGGTCGAGCTCAAAACCTTAAACGAGCACTGGTCGGGAGGCAACCCGACGGTTATCGCTTTATTTTTACTTTTCCCTTTATTTTTGTTTTAGAAATCATTAGTGTTTTGAGTCGTTTGCCTAAAAATTTCGTGATAACGGGTCCTATTTTTCTTTGACAGGAGAGGAGAACGGGATATCTATCATTAGGAGGATGAACAAGGCGACAAAGAGCGCTCCAGGATTGCGCTCGATGCTTAGGAGGAGGATGAAATCGACTGGAGGGAGAAAAACAGATATTAGAGCCCAAACGAAGCTAAACAGCAGAAAACAGGGTTCACTCGGCCGAGTATACTAGTCACTCGGCCGAGCACATAAGCTCATCCGCCCGAGCGGCACACGAACGAGGGAAGTCTGTTGTACCCAACTCTCTGTTTATTTTCTTGATTTCAGTATAATTGCCACTCGACCGAGTATATATATTCACTCGGCCGAGTGAAACCGATACACTCCTAGGGCGAGTATTGCCGAGTAGCTTGAGCCACTCGGCCGAATGGAATTTTTCCACTCGGCCGAGGGTGGCAAGGCCACTCGGTCGAGTCGTAAACGGGGAGGAATTTTCCAAAATATTTCAGTTACGTTCACTCGGCCGAGCGACGTAGTCACTCAGCCGAGTCGTAACTTTTCCTATATAAAGGGGAGCGGGTCGGTGCGTTTTTCGAAACGAGAAAAAAAAACCCAAAAATCACCCGATCGCTGCAACTCTTGGTATTCCTCGGCCGCTGCCCCCCCCCCCACTCGCCCGACCGCCTTGCCCGCCGCCGTGCTCGGCCGACCAGTGCCGGACGAAGCCGCCGCGCCTCCGCCCGAGTCGCCGCCGGCGACCTCCTTGCCGGCCGAGCTCCGGTACCCCTATTTTGCATATTTTCTCCTTTCTCTCGTATTCCTTGACGATCCGTACACTAATCTAGCCCCTAATTCAAATTAACTTCATTATCTATCCGTTATACCCCTAACCCCCCATACATTTTGAATATTACTCGCTGATATCTTCGTTTGATGTGCAAGGTATATTGGGGAGCTTAGGGGAGCCTAGGGGAGCTTCCGGGGAGCGTTTTTGGCTTCGTGGAGGCGGCGTCTTCGCACGCATCCACTATATTGCTCTCGCGGCGTGTTACGGTATACTCGTTCCATTCATTTTCACACGCCGCATTTATTTCGCTTTTTGGTGAGCACCCGGGGCCCACATGCCGCCCCGGACACGGCCACGCACCAGGAGAGCTTCCGCCAAGCGGAAGCGGCCGGATGAGGCCGGCCCCTCCCACGAGATGGAGGACTCTCCTCCGCCTACACCACCTCACCCCGCACACCCACAGCCTGCAGACCCGTTCACCCCACACAGCCACTGCCTGCAGACCCCGTTCACCCAGCACAGCCACAGCCTGCAGTCCACGTTCACCCCGCACAGCCACTCCCTGTCGACCCATTGCCACCACCGGCTCCACTTGTCGGGCCGCTGGGGATTACATTCCGAGACGACGCACACCGCGTCGTCTTCGAGCGCATTACCCAGCGCTCGATTGTACCCTCCAGGTTCGCACACCTTGCAGACCTAGGACACCTGGGGGTACTCGAGGGGATGCTCACGTTGTATGAAAACGTGGGTTGGCGAGATTTCTTCCAAGTGTCAGCGGACACCTTCGTCCGTCTGACACTTGAGGTGCTGAGTTCTATTGCCCGGACCGACGAGGGATGCTCGTTCAGGTTTATGGACCGGGAGTGCCAGGTCACTCTCGGTATGATGAGAGCATTCTTTTCATGGCCCGATATCCCCGGGGCCGACCGTGGTTACGCCCCCACTCACATCCCTCCCCGTCCTTCGATTCACACGCTTTCTGGGCCCGGATCACGGGTTTACCAGCTGCCTTTGACCCTAGTAGGGCCAAGGCCTCGGCCATCGTCCACCCCTGCCTCCTCATAGCCCAGCGCCTTATGGCGACTACCTTTTTGGTGAGGTATGAGCCTGGGACGATGTCCACGCCGGAGCTTTATATGCTCTATGCGATGACGCGTCCCAGAGTTCTAGCTAGGGAGAGTGACGATTTGGTCCCCGCCGTCGTGATTGATATCGCGAGCTGGTTTTTGGACCGCATCATCGTATCGGTGGGTGCTCGCTCACCGATATGTTGCGGTGGTCTGATCACCCTACTCACCCTGATGACCGGCGAGGACCTTCCGGCTGACCTGCGACGAGCACCGGGCCCCACTTCACTGTCTATAGACGTCATGGCCCGGATGAAGATGCTTCGTCTGCACGGCCAGTGACACTGGGTTTGGTTGCACGGTCCCTACGGTGCTGATTACATGATCCTTCCGAGCCCAGCTCGGACACAGATAGCACCAGCACAGGTGGACTGGCTTCCGGCGATGGATCTCCTGATCCCCGCCGCCTACGTGCTTGAGGCCGAGGAGGCCGAGCAGGCTGCGCAGGCCCACGCTGCACATGCTGCGCCCGCTGACCCCGTGGCCCCTCAGCCTGTCCCTGCATTTTCTGCCGCTCCTGACACTTCTGTCCCCACTTCTGACAGTGTCGGGAGCACACTTGCTGGGCCCACCACCACCACGCCTGCCACCACCACCACCCCTGCCACCACCACCACCCCTGCCACTACCACCACTCCCACCACAGCTGGCCCTCTATCTGTTGAGCCCCTTTGCTCCGCACTACCCGAGCGCCCACCTACTTTTGTTGAGAGTGGAGAGCCTTCTTTCGCTGCGGTCGTGGAGACCATGGCCAGTATGATCTCCGCTGGGATTTTGCCTTTTAGACCCCACACTGCCTCCCCAGCGGTTGTCACTTCTGTCTCCACCGCAACCGTACTTTCTGAGAGTGTCGTGACGTCTATCCCCACTTCTGTGTCACTGGCCTCTCTTGCCGCCTCGTCGCCACTTTTATACTCCACTTCCGCTGATGCTGCTTCCACCTCACGCCAGCCTGCGCCCCAGCCTCGCCCTGAGGCTAGGACCCCACTTGTGAGCACAGCACCCTTCTTCCACATGCCTGCTGAGCCCATCCACTACACCACCCGAGTTCGACAGCCCCGTCCTGCATAGCACAGACAGGTGCGTCCCTCTGCACCACCTCCCCCCGACACTGTACTTCAGAGCATTCGTGCTCTCGAGGGGGCGGTGAGTGGCCCCTGAGGTGACCTCAGGACCATGTCTGCCACCGTCACAGCTATGGCCAGCCGCTTCGACCTACTTCCGGGCATTCACTATTGCCTCACTCAGATTCTCGATCGACTTCCTCGCGTACCGACCCTACCCACACCCACCCAGCAGGTACCCACCCCTACTCCTACACCCACCCAGCCTGCTTCCACACCCATACCCACACCCACCCAGCAGACTACTCCCCAGCACCCACCACCTCCTCCTCCACCTCCGCCTCAGGACGGAGACGGCGCAGCACCACCCTCTTAGGCACCCTTGATGCCATTGATCTTTTTTGCCGTCTTGCTGCCCGTCTCTGCTCGGTCCTGATGATTTTTGCCCACCCCCCTCCCCTCACTGTTTTTGGGTCCACATTTTGATCATATCTTTCTATATCATTTTTGGGAGAGAGGGAGAGATTTTTGGTGTCACACTCTTATATCTGATTCACTCTTATATCTGCATGCACCATGTCCGCATCATATTTTCATTTTGTTATTTTTATTTCTTTTTCATCATGCATGCATCCTCACCTGCCCCACACATTACACGTCTCTCGGTGTGCCACACTTCGCACATTGAGGACACTGTGCACTTTAGCTTGGGGGAGTAAGTTCTCACGTTCTTTTCGATTTACCACCTTTATTTTTAGTTTTTTCACGCCATTTTCCACATTTGCATTCATTTTCATCACTTTTTCTTTTTTTATACCATGCATCACGTTTTTCTTATTTTCTTCGTGTGCCGCATTGTAAATAGTTTTATTCTTCCCTCTTTATCTTTATTTCTTTCATCTCATGCTAGAGATGACTTTTCTGTGATGGTGATGACGTGGAGTTAGCTTTCTCTATATGTATGCTATATTTGTCATGTCTTAGATTTTATTTTCGATATCATATGCTATGATTTGCCTTGCATTCAGAGATAGTAACCCACACTTTTTCCATGTGAAAATGGATGAAATTCTATTATTAGCTGAGTCTGAATATTCATATGTATGATATCGTAGAAAACACACCAAGATTCACACATTGGATGCTTATATCTGGAGTACCGTTTTCTTTTCCTATATCACTTCAATTTGTATGATTTGTACACTTCACTTCAGGATGATTGAATGATGTTAGCTATGATAAATCTGGATTAGTTTTGCTTTTTTGTGATCGAAACTGAGTAGATTAGATTACCCTGCTGAAGTTTTCATGCACGTCTTATAGAGTGAAATGAGAGACATATTTATTTCTTTCTCCACATATCTTGAACACTAATTCTCTATTTTAAAGTCATTGGTGAATCTCCCCTTAGCGATTCTAATATTTGGCATTTCCCCCGTCATTAAATTCCTAGCTCCAAATTTCCCAAAACCAAAAAGAAAAAAAGAAAAATTCTTGTATATCCTTTTCTCTCTTTTGATTTGGGATCATTTGTGTATAAATGCTATTATAAAAAAAAGAAAAAAAAAGAGAAAAGAAAAGAAAAAGATTTGAGAGAAAGAAAAGAAAATAGAAAAAAATCTCAATAAACGATCCCATCTCATATACTCTCTCTTTCTTCCCTCCTTTTGTTTTTATTTTTATTCTCTTTTGCATTCGGAGCTTCAAAAGAAATGGGGAATGTAAATACAGTTTTGTATATGCCACCACGCTTATAGATAAGCTTGGGGGAGAGAATCCAATGATGTGTGAGAGAGTGACTACCTGACGGTGCATGACAACCTAGGCTAAGTAATATTCTATACTCGGTGAGATTGTTTTAGCTTCACGAAATCCAGAAATCTATGCCTAGCACTCATTTCATGAAATCCACGCTTTTCTATTCTTTCTATTCTACTACGTGATATTCTTTTACTCCTCATAGAAAGCATTCAATTGAAAAGTGTGTGATCTGCGATATTGTATACCGCTTTAAATGATTCAGACGATGTTAATCCTAGAATTATTCCATTTTTCATGCTATATCAATATTCTTGGGTTTTCTATTTCTATTTGCACCATTATACTATGATATCGAAATAAAAGTCTTTGACATGTGTTTTACATTCGGTGCATGCTATATGAGTAAGCAAAAACCATGTCCTGAGAAAAATAATCTAGCAGCTTCCCTCTTCGCTTTCTTCTTTCTTCTTCGTTTTCCGTTTTCCGTTTTTTTCATCGTTTTCATTTTCTGAATCCACCGGGTTCGCCCTTTACTTATCTTCCTCGAGGACGAGTAAGAGGTAAGCTTGGGGGATTTTGATCACTCCATATTGTACACCTTTTTTCCGCATGATTGCATGCCATTTAGATCGCTCAAATCATGTTTTTCACGATTTATCGACGATATTGCGATACTTTTCACGATTTGTTGTGTTTGTCGTATTTCAGGAGATTTGGAGCGATTTGGAGTGATTCCGAGATACACCTACTCCGGAGTGTCACCGACGACTTCCCCGAGGGGTATTTTGCTATTGGAGAGGAGCGGAAGAAGAAAGAACGTCGTAGGAGCGACGAGGAGGCAAAAACACTCAGAATAGGCATTTTCAGTGTCTCACTCGGCCGAGTGAAGGAGTCACTCGGCCGACCGACGAGACCCCGCTCGGCCGGCCAGATCGGACACGCTCCAAGCGTGCACTCGGCCGAGCATCAGAAGCCGCCTCGGCCGAGTGACGTATCCCGTCCGCCCGAGTGGCACTCAGACGACGCCCCTCAAAAAGAGCCAACTTACTGTTTTTCGTCAGTCTGAGCAGCAGAAGACCCACTCGGTCGAGTGGCAATTGCCGACCGCCTGAGTGAAGATAAGCCCATCGGCCGAGTGACGACAACTCACTCGACCGAGTGACGCCCAAAGTGAAGACCCCCAAGACCCCGGACTTACTGGAAATTCTCAGGGTCTTTCACTCGGCCGAGCGACTTTTGTCACTCGGCCGAGTGAGCCGAGCGCCTGTAGCGGAAAACATGATTTTGGAGCTACGCAGGGGCAGTTTGGGCACGAATTTTTGGGCAGTTTTGGGGGGTATTTAACCCCAGATTCTAACCTAGTTTGGAGAGCTTTTTGATTGCTTTTGGCAGCCTTTTTAGATTAGACTTTTTAGAGTTTTATTCTTGTGATTGGAGAGGAGAGAAAAGTGTTATTTTGTTGGATTCTTGGAAAGCTACATTGGTTTGTCTCTCTCTCTATTAAAAATCATATTTTTATTGTTATTTTGATTATTGCTATGAATTCCATTGCTATTTCTACTGATTATTCTTTCATTAGCAATATGATTTGTGAGTAGTATTAACGTCTTAGGGCGTGGGGATGAACCCTACGAGCCCAATTTCCGATTTGTGATGATTTGGTAGAACTATTGCTAGAATTGCTATTAGGGTTAGTTTGGGATCGATATATTACGGATAGCTAGGTGTTCATATCGATTGGTATTTGCAAGAGATTGGATCCCAATTCGATAGGAAACCCTAGAAATCCGAATTGGGTTGAAATTGAGTTTCCGAGGTATCGGTTTGCAAGAGATTGGGCCGATACTAGGATCCTCGATTGCAATTCTATACTGATACCCGTTTGCAAGAGATTGGACGGGTAGGAACTATCCCAACCTAGGTCGTAGACCGAGTTTGCACGAGAGTGGGCTCGGGATGCGATTGAACAATGATGTTGATCCTAATGCTAGCTTGCCTAGGCTAGGGTTTGCAAGAGATTGGACCCGAACCTAGGTTCTCTATAGACCGGCAACAGCGCGAGAGCGTGAGCTCCTGAAATACTACCCTAGCAATTGTGATACCGATGAATCACAATGACGAGATACGGTGAGTAGCGGGGATTCCCTATTCCCTAGGCGTCTTTATTTGATTTTATATCTCTTTACATTATTTGACGATTGTGACAACATCGCCGAAAGGCAAATTCCTACTTTTCTGTCCCTATAGCCAGGTTGTTCGGAGAAGGCACTGTCATACGTCCTCCCTGTGTTCGATACCCGCTCGCCGCTACACCGTGCGCTTGTGGTAAAACTACACGGTCGCTCTTTAGGGTGTATGCCCCGGGCGCGATCAGTGTGCCCGGTAGTTTATCGTATGAGCATCACCGATCATATTCCTTGTATTCCGTACCGACATATTCTTCCACTTATCTGTGTTCCAGTAGGCACAGCTCTAACTAGACTTCTTCTAGCATCCATCCTGGTTTCCCATGTTTATCGCGAGCAAATCATAGGTCATCAGACATGTTGTGGGCACTTTCTTGGTCCATATATCATAAGCATAAATCTCGTCGTCCGGGAATATCAGAGAATACACATCCTATAAAAATATAAAAATAAATTGCATATATTTATATATAATATCGATAAAAATAAATTACATTTATTTAAGCACCATGTGGTGTGAATTACCTTCGTGGTATTCCACATATCCTGCTTGCGATCCTCAGGCACCGATCCAAAAGTTGGCCATTGTGAATTCGACATTCCCCTCACTATTATCATGGCTTATCTAATAACATCTAGATCGGTGAAAATGCATTGCATTCATAAAAAATGAAACATGAATTATTAGTACATCATTAAATAGTCCTGTTATTAAATAAAATAAATATGTAGTCATGCCTGATCCCAGAAATCCTCATTATCTTCTACTTAGGACCAGCCGGATTTTCACGCTGCTTAATCGGACCCCATGTCATACTAGAGTGTGTGTTTGCATGTTAATGAGGGTCAGTATCCTCAAGTGAAGTATTCATCGGAGGATACTCATGTGATTAATAATTGGCCATGGAGAGAGACCTTGTTATATCTATTAAGCCAAAAAAGTGTTACTTGCAAAAGAAACAATCATTGAATTTGTGTACAAAGAACAAGGAAGATTGGTGACACATGTATGAAAATTTATGAAATGTGCCAAAGAAAATTGAAATAATTTAAAACAGATGATTAGATATAAATTTGGACAATATTAGGTATGAAAACAACTGATAATGCTACAAAATAAACATGTTACCATGAAATGCATCGGGCTTGAAATTAGTAGGTTAAAGACATTGATTTTTGTTATTATGTTAAGATCATTCATATATGATTCATAGACAGAACATTATTAATGATATTCTAGAAAAGAGCAAATTATTAAATACAGATGCTAATGTCTTAGTTAGGCAACTGGAAAAGAGAAAATAATCAGCGACTTCATCATCACATTCATCTTCGTTATCTTCCTCCCCTGCATCTGCATCTACATCAACTTCCTCCCATGTATATACATCTTCATCACCTTCCTCATCTACGTCTTCATCTTCATCACCTTCATCCTCTACCCACTTATCTTCTTATCAATGAATCCAGCTTTAGTTTACTCGACTATTTGTACCCCTTCGACTTCATCTAAAATGCCAGAGACACATAAAGAATCGAGTGCATCATCTTTAGCTACATCAATATCGTCTACACTGATTTCATGTCTGTCATTATAGTGTCGTGATTCCTGAGCTTGATATACAGTGTGGTCGACACTGGTTTCATCTTCCTCCTCGCATAATCCAGTGTAATCATTACGTGGTCTGACATTACATACAACATAGTAATCCTTTTAGTTTCTATTTTTCAATGCACTTGGGTATGTAGTGTAATACACTTGCTTTGCTTGTGATGCTAGAATGAATGGGTCATATACCGCCTAACGCCTGTTACGTTTACGGTCAACAATGTCATGATTTTGATGAACAGACATCCCTCGACGCGTCGAACCAACTACACTTGAATATGCCAACCTTATTTTCATTACCACAATATGTTAACTCAATTATTTCCTCTAGGATGCCATAAAAGTTCTTATCACTTTGGCCAGTCTAACTCCCTCTCACCATGACTCCGTCATTCAAAGCCTTCCTAGTTCTGCCATAGTATTGGGTTTGTAATCTATAATTATTAACCAGGTAATCGTTGTAACATTTCTATCAGACATATGGCCCAATACTAAGTTGCTTTATTCGTTGACAAATATCATTAGTTAAATCAGTTACGAATTTAACAATCAAATGATATGTAAGAGTTTAATAAAAAATTTTGTGCATTAATGCATATATAAATTCAATGTACGTGAGCTTGCAACCACTTTGCAAAATACAACGCATGCATGGTTATCTTCTCTTCATCTAAAAGTTATGGATTCGACTGGGCTACATCTTCATCAAATTTCATGCACATTATATTGATATTTACATTAAGTGTGTACGCCTTACCAATATGTACAGATAAAGAATAAATAAGAAATGAGAGAGAAGTCAACTCTTACTGGATGAATGTCTCATTCTCTTCACAATTTATGAGCACATATAAATGGGTTGTCTTGTTCTCACAATCATCCAGATACCTTTCTACGTTGCCCCCAATTGGTCTCCCTGGATGGGTAAATATTTTTAAGCGACCATTCGGATCCACTTCACCCCCATCATCATTTCTAGGAGGCTTCCAACGAGTTATCGTGTTTGGATGAAAGTAGAATGAGTAGAAAGTCGATATTTCCTCGATAATGTAAGCCTCTGATATCGACCCTTCCACACGATTTTTATTTTTCACCTTTTTCTTCAGACCATATATGTACCTTTCGAAGGGATACATCCATCTATATTGCACAGGTCCACCCACCTTTGCTTCGTATGGTAATGCAACATCAATTGTTCCATAACTCAAAGAATGACTCAGGGAATATCTTCTCTAGTTTACATATGGTTTCCACATTACTTGCTTCTAGCCTTTGCATATCATTCACATGAAGAATTGTGAAACACGACTCTTTAAAAAAATTACTCTCCTCAGTGATTACATCCCATATGAAATTATTAAGCATACCACGTAAGCCGATCGGGAGTAATCATTGCATGAAACATGACAATCATGGCTCTTCAACCCATATATTTTACACTGTTGCAAATTAACACAGTTTATCCATCTGGGAACTTCAATTCCTTAACACATGCACATAACAACCTAATATCTTCTATGTTCAATGAGTAAGCTGTTTTGGTTTTAGCCATCTTCCATTGTCACCTGGAATAACATGTAACTCACGTCGATACCAAAGTGTATCCAAATGAAGCCGTGATGCAATATTGTCTTTTGTCTTTCCACGACATCTAAAGCAGTGTTGAATACATTATCAAAGACATTTTTCTCAATGTGCATCACATCTAAGTTGTGACGAACTAGATTATCTATCCAATAGGGAAGCTCCCAAAATATACACCGCTTGGTCCAGTTGTGGTGTCCTCCACATCCAGTAATTTTAAATTTTTTAAATTATTTTACGAACTGAACTGT
The DNA here is from genome assembly GCA_030789695.1 of Scilla litardierei. NCBI lineage: Eukaryota > Viridiplantae > Streptophyta > Magnoliopsida > Asparagales > Asparagaceae > Scilla > Scilla litardierei. Next base: position 123,115,857 of record CM061134.1, read on the forward strand.
TGGTAAAGAGCTCAACTTTGTGAGCAATTCATCTCCACGTGACCGAGAGAGAGCAATGTTCAGCTCACGTCTATCCTTAAGAAATTGATTTTGTTGTCTGTGCTATAGATGACCATCTGGTAAATGTGCACGATGACAATCAAACCAAAAATATTTTCTCCCATTGTGTAAATAATAGGCCTTTGAGTTCTCCATACAATAAGGACATACTAACCTCTCATGCATACTCCATCCAGATAACATTCCATATGCTAGGAAGTCGCTAATAGTCCACATAAGTGCTGCTCGCATTGTGAAAGCTTGTTTCCCGTGTGAGTTATACACATGAACACATTCCTTCCACAATACATTCAATTCATCAATTAACGGCTGTAAATACACATTAATATTCCTCGTCCCTACATGTTCTGGCCTTGGAATAGTGGTTGTTAAGAATATGTTTTCTTTTCTCATGCACAACCATCGTGGTAGATTGTAAAGTGTTATCATCACTAGCCAACAAGATTAATGGCAGGAGTGGCCAAAATGATTGACTCAATCACTTGCTAACCACAATCTTACATTTCGCGGCTCGGCAGCAAACATGATATGCATTTTTGTCAACTGCCTTCCATGCATCAACATCATGTGGATATCGCATTTCCCCTTCAATGCGAGCATGGCGAGAATGCCATGTCATGTCTTTGGCAGTTTTTCTTGAAATATACAGGTGTTTCAACTTAGGAATCATTTAAAGGTAACACAACACCTTATAAGGCACAAACTTCCTTTTCTTTGACTCTAAACTGACTGTTTGTAGCGAAGATGACAACAGAAGTGGCATATAGTATCATTCTTAGAGTCTTTGTAATACAACATGCAATCATTTGAGCATGCCTCAATTCTATCGTAACCCAACCACATCTGACCAATCAACTTCTTGGCTTCCCATGACTAAATGCATATTTAGCATCTGTTACATTGTCTCATCATTGGCATCATGTGACCGAAGGCATCATTGGACGTATGACTTTCTGATTTAATGTTTAGCAGGCTAGACACGACAGACAATTTAGACTCTTGACATCCTTCATATATAGGTCATTCTGCCGCCTTCAACAAATCATACAACTTTTGAGTTTCATTGTTAGGTTGTAATCCAGCCGTTGAACACTTGGCATTTAGCTGGTTTAAGATACAGACCTGGGAAGCAAGCGGGTTGTTATAGTTAATGCAAAATATGGGTTGCATATTGTTACGCCTATTTGGCCGAGGCCCGAAAGACACAAGCCCAGAGACCCGACCTCCGGTCAAGAGCCCATCTGCACGCTCAGGCCCACTCAATAAGGCCCTATAGGGGACTCCCCCAAATGTCGATCCAACCCGGCCCCGATAACACCCGGGTCACTCACCCACTCCTGCGATAACCGCTCCCTCGATCCCATTACCACTTAATGACAGTTATGGGAAAATACGGACGTGGTGCAGGGAGCGGCGGCGGGGGGGGCGGATTGAGGGGGCACGATTGGGGGCGGACGAGCGACGTGGGTCGGGGGCAATCACGGCGGAGGCCTATAAAAGGGCTAGGAGGACGACATGACAAAGGACCGCATCTCAGGTATTGAAAACCTAAGTACTCCATCAACGACCTAGCTCCCCCATTTCTCCTCCTTCCTCCCCCGCTCGCGCCGTGAGACGCCGTACCGATCTCCTCTCGAGTCGTACCGCCTCCGACGGGCCTCCTCTTTCAGATCTCTGTCTGACTTAGGCATCGGAGGGGATTTGGCCGGAACCAAGGTCCGGCCCCCCTGACGAGTGTTCTTGTCTACGCAGTAGGGAATCAAATCCACGGGCCGAGGCTTCCCCTCCACCCCACGCCAACTACGCAACCAGCGGGACGACTGAGGCTACCCCTCGTCGTCCGATCACCGAGGCCGAGCGCAAACCGACCGAGGCCGAGCGTCTCGACCCGGGCCGAGGCTATCCCTCGCTCTGCCAACGACCGAGGAACCCGATTCGATCCAGCCAACGCGCTCCACGTCGTCTGCAGACCCGACTCAAGCCTCGACTGCACCAACTCGACTCACCCGAGGGACCCAAGCAGGCCCCTTGACCACGTTGACCTGGTTATCCACGGTCAACGCACTGTAGTGAGAAAACACTCTGAAACATCTGGCGCCGTCTGTGGGAACGAACTGTCCCACGAAGAAACAAACCACATCCGCGATGACGCGACCTCCCCCATCTCAGCGAAAGGAGAGCAAGGCCCTGACGCGAGGCGACAGGGCCCGCCATCGTTGGCAAGAATGGGCGTAGGCCCGACGCGAGGAGGATCATGAGGAAAGGGCCGGGAGGCCCTCCCCATCCCCGTCGGTCGGGAGACCGAGTACATCCGTAACGGCGCGTAGCTCGGACGCGGCTTTGGTGGTGTCGGTGGTCATAGACACTACCATGGTGCGGCGGCTGCTTGTCGACACCGGCAGCTCCTGTGACGTCCTCTTTATGTCAACCTTGGAAAAGATGGGGCGGCGGAAAGAAGACTTACGACCTCGCTCGGGTCCCGTGGTTGGATTTACGGGTCACTCCACCCCCATCATCGGCACGATCCATCTCCCGGTAACGCTCGGGGACGCACCGGACTCGGTGACCCTGGCGGTGGAATTCATCGTGTTGGGGATCGGGTCGGAATACAATGGGATCATCGGCCGGCCCCTACTCAACGCCATCGGCGCGGTAGTCTCGACCCTCCATCAGACTATCAAGTTCCAAACGCCAGGGGGGATGGGACAAGTCGAAGGCGACGCGGGGAGACCGAGTACCTGCTATCAACTGGCGGAGGAAGGTCCCGAGGATCGTCTAGCCGACCGGATGGCCGCGCTCGACTTGAGGAGTGGGCCTAGGCCCGCCCCTGCGGAAGACCCAGAGCAGATCCCGGTCACGGACATCGAGGGCCGGTTCGTCTCGATCGGGAAAGGGCTGAGCCAGGACCTGAGGGATCAGCTGATCGAATGCCTGGAGGCGAACCTGGACATCTTTGCTTGGGCACCGGAGGACATGCCCGGCGTAGACCCCCAGGTGATCGTCCACAAGATCAACGCCGACCCCAACTTCAAGCCGGTCAGGCAGAAGAAGCGTAACCTGGGCGGCGAGAAGATGAAGGCAGCCTCCGAGGAAGTGGAGCGTCTCCTTGATGCCGGCTTCATACGAGAGGTCTGGTACCCGGAGTGGCTGTCGAACGTGGTGATGGTCAAGAAACCCAACGGGAAGTGGCGGATGTGCGTGGACTTCAGTGACCTCAACAAGGTCTGTCCCAAGGACAGCTACCCCCTGCCGCGCATCGACCACCTAGTAGACAACGCCTCGGGGTACGAGATGCTTAGCTTCATGGACGCTTACTCAGGGTACTATCAAGTCCAAATGGACCCCCGGGACGAAGAAATGACAGCCTTCACGACTGACCGGGGGACCTACTGCTACAAGAAGATGCCCTTTGGCTTGAAGAACGCCGGGGCCACCTACCAGAGAATGGTCAACAAGGTTTTTAGCTCCCAAATCGGGAGGAACCTGGAAGTCTACGTCGACGACATGCTTGTCAAGTCAAGGCGACCAGAAGACCACATCGCCGACCTACGGGAGACCTTCGAACGGTTGCGGCGACACCACATTCGACTCAATCCCGTGAAGTGCACGTTCGGGGTAAGATCTGGCAAGTTCTTGGGATTTATGATAACTAACCGTGGCATTGAAGCTAATCCTGACAAGATCGAGGCGCTGGTCAACATGCGTGAGCCGACGAAGATCAAAGAGCTGCAGAGGCTGAACGGGCGCATCGCAGCCTTGGGGCGATTCCTTTCCAAATCAGCGGAAAGATCGCTCCCCTTCTTCAAGGTCCTGAGGAAAGCGATCGCGGAACCTTCAGACAATAGGAAAACGATACGGTGGAACGAAGACTGCTCCAGGGCGTTCAGAGACCTCAAAGAGTATCTCCGCAGCCCTCCTCTCCTGTCCAAGCCACGGGAAGGGGAGTCGCTGAGCCTTTACCTGGCGTGCGCGGATGAAGCTGTGAGTTCGGTGCTGATCCGGGAAGACGGTGGGGTGTAGTGGCCGGTATATTACACGAGCCGGATCTTGAAGGGGGCGGAGGTGCGATACTCGCCCATGGAGAAGCTGGCGTACGCCCTCGTCCTCTCAGCTCGAAGGCTCCGACCCTATTTCCAGGCCCACACCATACTGATCCTGACCGACTCACAGCTAGAGCAGAACCTCAAGAGATTCGATCGAATGGGAAGGATGCTGAACTGGGGGGTGGAACTGAGCGAGTTCGACCTCCGATTCAAACCGCGCACGGCCATCAAAGGGCAGGCTCTGGCAGACTTCATCGCCGAGTGCACAACGGAAGGGAATGGCCCCCCGGAGGAGGGAGACCCAGCGATGGTAATTGCTCAACCTTTGTCCTTTCTTTCGACTGACCACTTCCAACCAGGGGATCCAGGAGCGTGGATAGTCCATGTAGACGGATCGGCCACACAGTTAGGAGGCGGGGCTGGGATTGCGATCCGATCTTCGGAAGGGAACATTGTGGAATACGCGTTACGGTTCGAGTTCCCAGTCACGAACAACGTGGCGGAATACGAAGCGGTGATCAACGGCCTGAGGCTGGCCCTGGAGCTCGGGGCCGAGTCCATCCGCCTCCTCAGCGACTCGAAGCTCATTGTCAACCAACTCTTGGGGAGTTACGAGGCACGGGAGGAGGCGATGCAGAGATATCTCCCTGTCGCCCGAGCGGCGATGTCCAAGTTCAAGAACGTGGAAATCTTACGCCTCCCGCGATCAGAGAATGCACGGGCAGATGCATTGTCGAAGCTAGCCTCGTCCTCGCCAAAGGAGCTGGGCCGCACCATCTACGTGGAGAATCTACAGTCCCCCAGCACGGAAGAGCAGGAGATGATGGCGATCGACCAGGAACCCACCTGGATGGACCCGATCATCCGGTACCTCACTCATGGGGAGGTGCCGACAGATGGGGACGAACGCCGAACCCTGGAGAGAAAGGCGCTCCGATATGTGATCCATGAGGGGACGCTCTACCGCAGACGCTGGACCAAGACGGATGTCCTCCCATACTTGAAGTGCATCGGACCGCAGGAAGCTGACTATGTCCTACGGGAGGTTCACGAAGGGATCTGCGGGAATCACCACGGGGGCAAGATAGTCGCACAGAAGATCTTGAGGCAGGGATACTACTGGCCGACCCTGGCCCAAGACGCAACAACTTATGTCCAAAAATGCCAAGAATGCCAGAGGTATGCCCACCACACCTCGACTCCCCCGTCAGAGCTCATCCCTATCGTGAGCCCCGTCCCCTTTGCGAAATGGGGGCTCGACATCCTCGGACCGTTTAAACCGGGTCGAGGGCAGCGGAAGTATTTGATTGTGGCGGTGGACTACTTCACCAAATGGATCGAGGCCGAACCGTTGGCTACCATCACGTGGAAGAAAGCCAAAAGCTTCGTGTGGAATTCCATCATCTCCAGATTCGGAGTACCACGGGCCATCGTCACAGACAATGGGAAGCAGTTCGACTCCGCGGGATTCAAAGATTTTTGTGAGGAATGGGGAATCAAGCTTCTCTTCGCTTCTGTCGCGCACCCCCAGACCAATGGAATGGCGGAAGCGGCCAACAAATGCATCATCGAGCCCCTCCGAAAGAAAGTGAAAGACGCCGAGGGGAACTGGCCAGAGGAGCTCCCCGGGATACTCTGGTCATACCGGACGACCCACAAGGAGGCCACTGGCGAGACCCCGTTCATGCTCACCTACGGGGCTGAGGCGGTGGTGCCGGTCGAATTGGGCGAAGAATCTCTCCGCCTCAAATGCTTTGATGAAGACAGGAACTCGTAGGGTCTGGGGCTCAGTCTGGAGCTCCTCGGCGAGCGACGGGAGCAGGCACTGGCAACCATCATCCGCCAGAAACAGAAGGTGGCTCGGTACTACAATGCTCGAGTACGGGGAAGAAGCTTCCACCTTGGAGACCTGGTCCTCCGGAAAGCAGGCTTCAACTCTGACACCGCTCGCAAAGGGAAGCTCGCGGCTAGATGGGAGGGGCCCTACAAAGTTATCAAGGTCCTCGGACCCGCAGCTTATCGACTAGCCGATATGGAGGGGAGGATTCTCACTCACACCTGGAATACGGAACATTTACGCAAATACTTTCAATAGATGTATCGTTTCTTATGAAATAAATTTATTTTGAATTCCTTCCTTTCCAGATAAAGCAAAAAGATATACAGAGAGACGCCCGAAGAGGCCGAGGGGCATTCCCCTCCCTCATTCTCCTCCAGGGGCACCAGTGGAGCCACAGGCTGGCAACTCACTAGGGCCTACCCCCTTACTCCGTTCGACGTCAGGATACATCCGAAGAACCTCGAAGTTAACCCCCGACAGTGGGAACTTCTTTTGGATCTCGGACTGACACCGGGCAAAGCCCTTCTCGAACGCCTCCGATAAGGCGGTCTCAACGAAGGAGGTGGCATACTCAGCCACGGCATCCTGAGCGATCCGGGCCGGATCCACCTCCTCAAGACCACGCATCCGGGCCTCTAAGGTCTCGATCTGGCGTTGGTGCTCCGCCCTCTCCTTCTCGATCTCCCGGGATCTCTCGCCAAGTTGAGCAAGGAGGGTCCTCGCCTGCTCCTCCGCCACTTCCAGACGGTTGGAGAGCTCCAAGGTCTCGGAGGCTGCAGCAGGGATGGGGATCTGTCCGGCTCCCCCAGACGTGTCAACGCCCCTTAAAAGCTCGGCGACCCTCGCCTCGACCTCTGACTTTGCAGCCAGAGCTAAGGCTCTATCCCGGTCCGCCTCATCCAGGGCAGAGGACAGCTCGGTTACGCGGGACTCCAACGACTGGACCCGCGCTTCCTCTAACTGACCTGCCTCCACCTCCTCACCGAGGGCCTCAGGGCCTCGCCCGGCATCGGACTTGGCTTTGGGAAGAGCCGCGAATTGGCGCCTCATGGAGAGGCCCACCGAGGACAACTGCACCAAGGCAACGAGGGTAAGGCAATGAAAGCAGCTGGAGGAAGGGAGGACAAGCAGAGACACGCTACCTGTTGACCAGCCTGAATCACGAAGGTGGCCAAACAGTCACCTCTGACTCCATCCAACACTACCTGATCGGGAGGGAGGCTACAGTTCTCGGCCACTCGTGCGGCGGCTCCGCGGCTCGAAAACACCGACTCCTTCACCCCCACCGGGAAGCGTGGATGAAGAAGACCCTCCCCTGACGAAGGGAACTCACCAGGAGTGGAGCGGAATGCGCCAAGATACCGATCGTAGGCATCGGGGAGAGAACCGTCCGGGAGAGGTGAGGGGCCGCCCCACGGCCAAGCAACCTCAACGGGGGCGGGCCGAGGTTGATCGGCAGTTTGCAGGACTTCAACCCCCTCGACCCCCTCACGGGCCCTCGTGGAAGACCGCAGCAAGGGAAGAGAGGGGGATGACACCCTCTTCCTTTTTGAGCCTCCGGTCGCGGTAACGGCCCGTTGCTTCATCCGGACCTCCAACACATGATCCCCTCTGCGCAGAGCCGGATCTGGGACTTGCACGAGAGCGCTGGCGGGAGAAGGACCCTGAGGGAATCCACCTGCACTCAAAGGAGAAATGAGGGACCTAGCAGAGCCCGGGCGACTTCGAATGGCGGACACTCGGAGAAGCTTCCCAGGGGCCACACCGTCTTGCGCAAAGTATGGTCGCCAAAGAGGACGTCGATCGAACGTTCCCTCGCAGGGATCGCCAGCATGTCCTTCACCGCCTGCTGCTCGGCGACCGTCGGCTCACCCAGATCGAGAATGACTGCACCGGCCGCCTCCCACCAAACCGGGAAGGGTACACTCGACGGGAACGTGACAAACACGTATTCCCCCTTCCAGCGCTTCAGCGAGCTCGGCAACCCCAGCACCAGGGTCATCTTCGGGCGGGCGCTGATGTAGATCCATGCCCCTGATTGGTGATGGCTCAGGTGGTAGAACTGGGCAAAGAGACGAAGAGAGGGTGCCACTCCCCTCAGCATGCAGACAACAATGAACCCGACGAGGAGCCCGACGGCGTTGGGGCAGAATTGACACAGGCACACGTTGTGGGCCTGAAGGAATTCGACGATAAAAGGGTGGGGCGGGAAACGAAGCTCGAAGCGGAAACACTTCTCGTATATTCCAACTTCGTTGGTACCAGGAAAGCAGATCCGCTCGTCAGCCCCGGGGGCACGAGCCGAGTAAGGCGGAAGCAGATAGGCGGAGCGTATGCTCCCGATGGCGGTGGCACAGATCGACGAAGGCCACGACAAGACCTCTGGGGGCACCCCTGATTGGTCATCCCCGTGCCGACGAATCGCCGAAGGTGGGCTACCCGCCAGGCTCGGAGCCGCGTCGCACTCCGGCCGACCTGAACCCGTGGCAGAAGAAGACGACATGAGGCAGAGCTCAGACAGAATAGGGATCAGCGCAAAAAAGAAAGCGACAGGGTGGCGGCTCACGAACCCCTCGGCTTCTTAACTTAAGACGACCCCGCGAGCGGTGGGGATAAACTTGCGGCTACACGTGGTAGCATCAGAGGACCGACGGCGCTTCGGAGCCCTCGCCTTAAAAGTATCGAACGGGCCAACTCATGATGACGACTAATAAATGAGTCGGCATCGACTGACGAGCCTGCCAAAATCAGCGGAAGTCACATCGGCCGAGCCGAACCGGCCGAGGCCGATCGACCCGACCGATGGGGGCAATTGTTACGCCTATTTGGCCGAGGCCCGAAAGACACAAGCCCAGAGACCCGACCTCCGGTCAAGAGCCCATCTGCACGCTCAGGCCCACTCGATAAGGCCCTATAGGGGACTCCCCCAAATGTCGATCCAACCCGGCCCCGGTAACACCCGGGTCACTCACCCACTCCTGCGATAACCGCTCCCTCGATCCCATTACCACTTAATGACAGTTATGGGGAAATACGGACGTGGTGCAGGGAGCGGCGGCGGGGGGGGCGGATTGAGGGGGCACGATTGGGGGCGGACGAGCGACGTGGGTCGGGGGCAATCACGGCGGAGGCCTATAAAAGGGCTAGGAGGACGACAGGACAAAGGACCGCATCTCAGGTATTGAAAACCTAAGGTACTCCATCAACGACCTAGCTCCCCCATTTCTCCTACTTCCTCCCCCGCTTGCGCCGTGAGACGCCGTACCGATCTCCTCTCGAGTCGTACCGCCTCCGCCGGGCCTCCTCTTTCAGATCTCTGTCTGACTTAGGCATCGGAGGGGATTTGGCCGGAACCAAGGTCCGGCCCCCCTGACGAGTGTTCTCGTCTACGCAGGAGGGAATCAAATCCACTGGCCGAGGCTTCCCCTCCGCCCCACGCCAACTACGCAACCAGCGGTACGACTGAGGCTACCCCTCGTCGTCCGATCACCGAGGCCGAGCGCAAACCGACCGAGGCCGAGCGTCTCGACCCGGGCCGAGGCTACCCCTCGCCCTGCCAACGACCGAGGAACCCGATTCGATCCAGCCAACGCGCTCCACGTCGTCTGCAGACCCGACTCGAGCCTCGACTGCACCAACTCGACTCACCCGAGGGACCCAAGCAGGCCCCTTGACCACGTTGACCTGGTTATCCACGGTCAACGCACTGTAGTGAGAAAACACTCTGAAACACATATTTAGATGAAAGTCATTCTACAATGTTTTTTTGCTCTTTTTGCATCTTAAGTGACTGTCCCGATGTGATGTTTTTTTGTTGTTTTTGGAAGAAAAAAAAGTAAACACCTAGATTTTGATGTGTATATAGCAATTTCCTTGATGTTTGCTGTATACACCCCCAATCAAGATGTGTATGTGCCTTCTTTCTGAAAATGGAAAATATGTCATCTAAATTGTCTCGTACCTTTCCATCTCTTCTAATTTTTGCTATATTTGACAAGTAAAAGTTAATACACCCCCTGTTTGCACAACACATCAAGATTTACTTGTTGGATAATTAGGTGACCATGCCAACCACCACCCATCACGCCAAATGTTAGTCAAAAGCAGTAACAACTTGTAAAATCCAAATAAATTATATACAGCCCACACCCCAATTATAATAAAACATATGGCAATCACCTGTTCCGCCTAACAACCGGGGGTTTAACTTTATTAAGTTCTCAACGTCAAGACTGGCTCCTTGCATAAACAATGGATGCACGTGACAACAGCACATGAAGGGTCGCCGGATAAGATGACTCCTCCAAAATAGTGCGGGGTGACAAAAGATAAAGCAGTATAAATCAACAGAATCTACGCGTCGCAAGAATCAATCCCTTTATAAGCAACTCTTGCCATCAAAGACTTAATGTGGTGCCTATAGTTTATGTACCATGCTTATCGATGAGCTAATACACGACTTGCATTACTGCATCTTATGTCGTGCAAAATCATAGCAGATTGCTTCTTCTACAAAGCAACACGACAATCAGACAACCGCTCTGAGATAACACAAATATAGAATTTTAAGATATTACTTCGCTCTATGAAAACAAACAGAAGATACAGAAACTGGATACCAGGCTCTCTGCTTGGACACAGTCCACTACAACAGAGATGCAAACAAAACCAGCCGAAATAAAGATACTTGTCTTTATACTCAGACATGTACGAAAACAGTGCCATGTTCGCCTACTCAAGGCACAAGAGAGAACATTGCTTACAAAACAAAGCCAATTGGAATCGAACAGAAAGCCATCTCCCGAGATGAACTGGTGATATCCCAATGGCAGCAAGTACGTCTTCAATCCAAGAACATTCAAACTATAATCTTCTGCAACAAAATAAATGAATACTGCATCAGAAACCAAGCATACGAATAGATCAATTAGCAATACACTCTGATCCAATAGATCAAACAAAAAATGAAACGGCAATACCTATACCTTGTTGAGATCTTCAACTCATAAGCATCCAGATGTTTGATTCACCACAACCAAAAACATCTAAAGCATAATCACCCCAGCAAACATTCAAGACAAGAAACAACTACACAATGCAGATGCAGATGAAGCGAGATCCCAATCAACAGAAATGAGAGCAATCCACAAAAGGAAGATGATGGACAAAGAACTTGGACCCCTCTGAAGGATGACATGCAACTAAGGACCTACATGATGCATCATAGTAGTACTGGCAGTAGAGTCAGAAATGAGTATACCAAAGAAGTAAGAGGAGTTACTTTGGAGTTCGCCCTCCCAAACTTTTCCTTCAAAAAAACCAGAAAAGTGGCAAGGGCAAGGTCATGCCAGATAGAGAGGGGGGGTGGGTCAGATATCATGTAAAAAAATGGAGAGAGAAGAAAGGAAAAGACTAACCAATTATTTGAAGTGTTATGAATGGACAAGTGAGATATGCATACTAAATGCAAACTAAGGACACATGCATATGTAAAATGTACAGACTTCTGATGCTACAAAAAGGGAAGAACTAGGCTACTTCATGCTCCTAAACCTACGTGTATACACAATTCCCATAACAAGACCATTACATGAACCTCTAATCTAACCCTTTCTGCTTCTCAAAACCACACCACAGAAACTGATGTTGCAGATAAATAGCTTAAACGGTCATCCATCCAGGAAATAAATGAATCCATCCTTCAGAGAACGCCTGAAGAAGAATACCGGCAGTCAACTTGGCACTCCCTAACTGATCTACAACCATCTTCAAGTACCACCAATACGAACCCCACAAATAATTGATATACAAGGCATCCGATTCCCAACTCCTACACCATCTTTTTTCCCCACCCACACACAGCCTGCAAGTTCTGATAGTCTTCCTTCAGATTCATTTCAGATTCAACCCCAACACCATCTCTTCCTTTTCAACCTTTATGCCCCACTGCTCAACCAACGGCCGACTTCTAAATTACCTTGTAAAGACACACTCTAACATGTTATTAAGTAACACTATATACAAAAAGTATTTACACAACCCTGACCCCAAACCTTCCTCACTCATCCGCAATATTCAAATGAAGAATCCTCCTTAGGTTCTCAGTGGCAGAAGAGAAAGCATCTCTAGTCGGTGAAGATGGTGCGGATTTAGCAACAGGTGCTAGTTCAATCCCACATGATGGAAGAGGTGATTCTAAGGAGGCACTCCTCTTCTGGCTTAGGGAAAACTTGGGGATAGGTAAAGAACTAGGAGGAGGTGAATTAGAGTAAGTAGGACCAGCCCAAAGCTCAGAGTATGCAAATTCATCAATATCTTCATTAAAGTTGAGTCCCTTAGTAGTGGGTCTGGGGCTAATAGCAATTGGGTTGCTTCTTTTGCTTTGTTTTGGTGGTTCCGAGTAAAAACAGGGAGACTGAGGATCCTGGCAGCTGTTGGAGAAGAATGCAGCAGCGGGAGGGGATGAGAGTAACCCAGAACCGGATTCAAAGGCCATCCGGCAATTAATCCCTTTGAATCCTCTTGAAGGCGAAGAACCAAATCGGTTGGAACCACGAGATTTGCTTCGGTTGTAGTAGTGATTCCGATGCTGGGCAACAACAACTAATGTCTCCATTTCCAAAAAATATATTCCGTACTATCAATAGAGCCTGCCCCAAAAAATTAAAATTAAGGAATCAACGGCTGATACAAATATTAATAGCTATAATCAACTCATGAAAAACTACATGCTCTATTGAAGATAACCGAACCTTGTGATCTTGCTAAAAGTGATTTCTGAGCCCACACTGAGAATTTAAGAACAACTGTAGAGCCTAAAAAAAGAAAGGAAGTGAATAAATTTAGAAAAACTATTAAAACAACAAACTACATAAAACAATGACTTAGAATTAACAGCAGAAACATAGAAAATCAGTATAATTGATAGAAGGCACCAAACTCATACCATGAACTTCATCCAAATAGATGGTTTCTGTTAAAACACATTTTTTACAAGGAAAGTGATATATAGCATTAACAGTAAATGGTAAATGTTCCGAATAATCATACCTAAGATTGTTTGATGTCAGTAGCACATCCAAAGATTCGGCTCTATTTCTGGTTGTAACAACAGCAGGACCTATCAAAGTAAACGAGGAATTGCATTTCAGCAAGTAAACAAAATAAAGCATCATCAAAATACTGAGTGGAAGAAAAACCCTTTTATGTGCAAACGAATTCAAACCACAATGATCGATGACAGACCTCTACGAAAAAGGGCTCTTTTGAATCTCGATCCACAATAATCCCCCACAAATCCTCGCCAATCTATGCACGTATCGCCCCACAAAATACAAAAGTAGCAAAACCCTAATCCAGCTGCTCTTCAAGTAAACATACAAAATCAAAATAAAGAACAGTCAGATACCTAGGAAAAAAAAGGGAAAAAGCAAAATAAGATAAGAACGCCCACTCAACTCACCGTTTATAATTCAACGAAAGAAGGGGGAAATCATCGACAGCTCGCTCAAACTATCAGATCTTGAAACCCAACGATACGATCCGAAGCAAGGCAAGATCCCCATTTTAATTTCAGATCAGTTTTGTATACTACGCCAAATTCTTCAGGGAAAAGGGGACCAAAGCGTCCGTCTGATTGAGGAGAATCGATCTACAAGGAGATAGGAAAAAATTTAACGAAGATTTAGATGGATATTTCAGGGATTTAGCGTTAGGGTTTTGATCTTGTAAAGAGAAATGAAAGCAATGAACACGGAACGAACCAAGGATCGGAAACGACTCTCAGTTGGATGTAAGCATCGACACAGCAGTGATGATCAGTTCTCCTATGCGGATGCATGTACATTGGTACCTATACGAGTGATAAAGCTGCCGTCTGATTTTGTACGCATATAAAATCGTTTGCGGGATTAGGTTTCCTTTTTCTTACCAGGGTGTCGTCACTGTTCATTACTGGCTTGACTTGTGGACGGAAATGCCATTGGCGCTTTGAGTTTATTACGAGCGTTAGGTCCCATTGGTTGTCGGGACTAGCCGGCACCGCTCCCAAAAGATTCATTCAATGCTTCTGGTCCAATTTTGAACCAAGAAGACACAGAGGATTGTTATATACACCTCTAATATAGGAGTGTATGTAATTGTGTCCCAAAAATGGAAATTTTTTCACTTCACCATGTCATTTCACTCTATCTCTTATGGCATGTTCTTTTGCTGGAAAAGAGAAATGGGAATGTTGGGAAAGTTTGGAATTTGAGGAGATAAAAAATGGAGTTTTGTGTTCTTTTGGGTGGAAAGTTGTATGGAAAGTAGGGTTAGAAAAGTAAAGTGTGGTCCACCTAACTTTCTTGTGTTCTTTTGGTAGTAGAAAGTTGAAATGAGAAAAAGGAAAGCTGGTGAGCTAGAGGGGGGTGAGAGAGACGAGATAGTGGGACCCACAAAAATGTGGAATCCACAACTTTCCCAACAATTCTTAATGATTACAAACTTTCTCAAAACTGGTCAATTCAAGCATCACGTAGGCAAACTTTCCCAGTTTAACTTTCATGCAAAAGAACAAGAAATGGAAAAGTTGGGTGGGAAAGTTAATGAATAGTGTAAAAATTCACTTTCCCAGCAACTTTCTTGGCAAAAGAACAGACCCTTACTTATTTTTTACCGTTTTAACACCCAATCATCAATACACTTCTATCCTTAGCAGTGTATATAGTTTGTCCCAAACAGAAATGCCTGTATTTTAACGTAACGTTCTCTCTTCATCGACAGGTCCGAATATGAGGGCATGTTCGTTTGTAAGATTGTGGGCGAGAAAGTGGGAAAAGCCCACTGTTCAATAGAATCTAGCTTGAATTTCCATGTGCTATTCTTTTGCAAGAAATGGGAGCTGAGATTATTGGCTGATGTGGCACCGAGCTGGCGGAAGCATTCCACCCCATCACAATCCGCGGAAAACACGTGGATTACAAAGGAATTTCCTGCTGGGCCCCACCCTCTCTCGCGTCCAATCGGCAGGGAAATCATTCGATTTTTTTAATTTTTTGCCTTGGTTACAACGGAATCGCGTACAATTTTCTGGGCCCCACCCTCTTAATACCGATTGAGTCAATGTAGCATAGTGGGGGGAACTGTAGCACTTCTAATTAATAGTACATGGTATGAATCATCATCTGGGGGAGAAACCCCCAGCTCTTTTTTATAGTAGGTGGAGGAGCTTACATCGATAAGATACAATAGATACGGTCTTATCTATAAGATAAGACGTGATACTAACTAACTCATCAACATCCGTTCACAACACTCCCCCTTATCCAGCCATAGATGTGGACTCTGCTCATGAATACTTCTGGATTCTGAGTGTAATAGGAGTCTCACATGGGGTGGATACTTCAGGATCATGAGTTGATGAGGTTTGCCTCGTTAAAACCTTTAGCTATGAAAAACCCTGTGGGAAAAACTCTAGTTAAGGAAAAAGAGTACAAACACTCTCTAACTCTCCTAATCTGGTCTCAGGCTTTCAGATCTCTTAGGCGTATCTCATCACTCCTATTTACAACATTCCGAAAATATACACAGATTACAAATATCATCACCATTAAGTAGCTGCTGAATCCAAAAACTCTGGAGGGGTGAGCTAGTTTTGTCGCCTCTGATGTGGTCTCCTCAAAGTGAGGCAAGCTAGTCTTCAGACTATATGGTTAGTTCCACAATACCAGCCTCTATCCCATTCAACACTGGGATGTGATGTACCACTAGGCGCCCTCAAATACACCATTGATGTGTTTCTGGAATGGTGAGGATTTCAGAATGATAGGATGATATTGCCTTCATAATTTGCTTTACAGATATGCAGTAGATGGTCATCCCACTGTGGGTACCCAGTCTGTGATTTCTCAGTATAGGGATCGGACATGTAGCCTGCATTTGCATAAACATGGAGGATGATACTTTATAATGTAAGCCCAAATCTTTCGACCCTTGGAGGAAGTACAGAAGATTCTAAACTCCGGTCTAATGCCCCCTTTAGGTGCCTAACTATCTCTAACTAATGGGTTTACTGCAACTGCTATATCGGGACGCGTGCAGTTAGTCAGGAGTGCCTGATTGTACTTAGATAAGGGACTTCAGGACCAATTATATCATCCCCCTCTTCTAGTGAACGGAAGGGGTCTTTTTGTACATCCATAGAGTGTACTACCATAGGTGTACTTTGGATGATAATGGTCCTTGTAATTTCTTCAACGCACTCTGGGCGTATGAATTTTAATGTAACAAGATTCTATAAATCTTTGAGCCATGACTTAATTTATTTTTTCCTAGGTCTTTCATTTCATGTTTAATAGTCAGGCGTGAACAGATATTTCGGTTTTCTCTTCAGGAGATCCGATGAGATTTAAGTTGTTAGCCATTATGATCTCAAATCCTGTCCATTGCTCAGATGCAAAGACAACTCTTAGTAGGAAGCATTGCTTTGTCAAGTGATTTTCTTGGTTTTAAGACGTCCCAAAGTCTATACAGACATTTAAGGAAATGTGGAATTTATCTTTACCAAGATATCCATAAAGATATGCCGTCACAGCATCCATAGCAGCATATCCAAAATTTCCTTTGCCAAATCGTAAGGTATTCGCATTTGATAACTTAGGGAATCTGATACATCATTTATGAGTCATACTCATTTTAATTTGTTCATTCCCTAGTTTCAGCGAAAATATCCTTGAGCTATAGGTTGTACCTTATAACATAGGATTTTGTACTTATTTTTCTTATCTTATTTTACCCACGGGTTTGACACCTTTTGGTATCCGGACTTCAGGTCTGAACATTTCATGTTTCATAAGTGAGTACAGCTTATCTTTTATTGTCTCGTTCCATATTTGGCCAATCTCTACGTTTGTGTTTTAGCAACGGAGTATGTAACGATATTTTATAAATATCATCGCTTTTGCGATGTATATGGTAATATAATACGTGAATACATTGTCGACAATTACGGTCTTTCTATCCAACACCTCCCCGGTACATACAACATTTACTTTCATTTCAGTTTTTCCTGGCATTTCCTCTGCAGTGGATTCCAGAAAGGGTGAGGGTGTGGAGCTCATTGTCCAGTGGTAGTATTGTCTCAAGGTCTCCAGTAGTTTTTTCTTTCTTTATTTTATTTTTCTTTCTTGGATTTCTATCCTTGGAGCCTAGTGGACTGCCTCTTTTTTGTTGAGGAACAGACACTTCTGCTGCTGATGGATTGCATCTATTCTCGGGGATGTCAATCCTAGCTTGAGTATTTGCAGCAGGGATGTGTGATCTGACAATCTTCTGGTTGTCAGTAAATGAGTCCAGTAACTGGTGAACATTGTTCTGTATGTGGATGATCTTCAGGATCTCATCTTTACATTGTTTTGTTACCGGATCATAGTGGGTCAAAGTTTTTGTATCCCACGTTATAATTTGCTTCGCCCCAGATTTTTCAGTATTTGGGCCCATTTTAGAGAGACTCGTTGTATGGTTTTCTGGGTCCTTATGGCCATAAATACGACGTCCGGCCTAAGTTGGTCGGACGAAGTTATCAAAATAGCAGCGAAAAAAATCAACTTAAAACAATTTTAAGTCTAGCCTTAAAGTGAACAAACCCTAACCAAGATATCTACTATTCCGAGGTTGGGTCTGACCAACCCCTAAGGATAGATCTATCTAACATATGCAATTTATAAACGCATGAATATTTAAATTACATACCTTTCACTTCGTTTCCGTAGAACACGAAGCGTCGTTTTCAGCAACACTTCTTTGGCCCCCGCGCCGCTTCTTCCCAGCCGAACTGCGTCCTGAGTCGCACCTTGTCCCGAGCCAAACCGCTTCCCGAACCGCACCACGTCCCAAGGTGAGCAACACCCTTGTCGCTGATCCAACCACGCGCCGAAGAAGATTTCACCTTGAGTGAATCATTCATCAAGACTCCGGATCCGATCCGAGCTCCTTCGAGCTTTGCTAGAACCCGAACAGGAGCAAGGATGAAATTTTGGGAGAAAGTGAATATTTATTTTAAGCTCAGATCCGGGCTTGCTCACGTTTAATGGAGCTATCCAGATCTGGAGCTTGGGACGAGTTTCAAGGAGAGGAGTAGGCCCATATTTATATAGGCGGCTGACCAATCCTCTTCACTCCATATCCGATGTGGGACTAAAAGATTTGGAGGAAAAAATTAATTAAAGTTTTCCTTTCACAAAGGCCAAACTTTATTGAATTTTTTCTCCCTCACCGTTGAGCTTCGTAAGTGATACAACCTATCAAATAGAAGATGGTTGAACGGTGAACGCGTAGGAACGAACGACACTCAACTCCGACTTCGTTTGACCCCTCAAAAGTTGACTCAAAGTTGGGCTAAACTCAACTTTTCGCTGAAAATCCAGCCGCAAAAATAAAACCATGGGTTTCAAAAACCCTACCCAGAATTTCAGGCCAGGCGAGCCCCACCCGCCAGCTGGGCGAGGCGGGCGCCTGCCTGTAGCAGCCGGGCGGGCCAAGCCCGTCCGCACTGGGCGGGCGGGTCGAGCCCGCCCTGGGTGGGCTTGGGTGCTACCCAAATGCCCGAGCGGGCGCCCGACCGCTCGAGCAGGCGCCCGCCGCACAGGGCGGGCGGGCGGGTCAGCCCCAATTGGGCGGACTAGCCCAGCCCCCTGTGGGATGGGCTAGCCCAGCTTCTTTATTCTGGAGCAGAACTGGCTAAAGCCCAGTTCTGTTCTTTGGATGGTTTATTTAGCGTATTTCGAGCGTTTGGAGTTCGTTTTTGGCGCGGTTTGAACCTGTGTTTAGACCAGGACGATCCCATCATCCAGGTAACCATTTCTACACATTAATATAATTAAATACCCACGTAAAAAGTTACGACGCATTAAATTTACCTTTGCATCAAATGCAAAATTTCCACATTTATTTATAAAATATCATTTGCATCTGTCACGCCCCGCTTCCAAAAAATACGGAGGCGAAGCGTGACTAAGGCCCGCTTAGGCCGGAGCTGTGAAGCTCGGACCCAATAAGCGTCTGTAGGGGTACCATTTTAAAAAGTTTCAGGTTCTTGCAATAATAAAGTTCGAAACAACAGAAGTACAGAAAGGAAAAGGCATTCATTCAATTAAAGGTATAATATCCAGCGGGTACAAAGTCTAAAAAGAAGCCTAAGCATGGCAACGAAATATTTAAAGTAAACTAAAAGCAGTAACCTCTGAAAGTGACGACTAAAAAGACCTCTAGGTCTGGCCCTCGTCGGGCACGTACTCTGGGTCGACGTCCTCGGCTCCTCGTACTCCAGTGAGTCTGCCTCGTCCACAAACTCTGGCTGAGCACCTGACGTACATCACCCAAGAGAAAGCAACTGTACGTCAGGTAAAGTCTACAAGAAGGGTTATACTTTACTGCAAGTGCACCGAACTTTAAACAACGGTTTACTGGTTGATTAGCATGCTGAGGTTCTATTACACAACAGTTTACTGGTTGATTAGCATGCAGTGGTTATAACAGAGTAACACAACAGGAAGTAACGCAGTAGGAAAGTAAAACGTGACAGGTAGTAGTCGTAGCGTGTGCTACCAACTACGGGACTAGCCTACAGGTGTCAAGACGAATCGGGACGGGACGGGACAAGACAAGACAAGACAAGTTAGACACGAAAGGGTTCACGCCTTACGGTTCGAGGGGGATCAGACCCTCTTGCCATGCGCACGCTCAACCCAACCCCAAACCCCAAGGAAGACAAGACAAGACAAGACAACAGTACAAGGGATCACTCGCTCTAGCTTGGCGAGTGCCCTATTGCCCGCAGGCTGTGTATCCGTACAAGGGATCACTCTCTCTAGGTTGGAGAGTGCCCTATTGCCCGCAGGCTGTGTATCCGTACAAGGGATCACTCTCTCTAGCTTGGAGAGTGCCCTATTGCCCGCAGGCTGTGAATCTGTACAAGGGATCACTCGAAGAGTGCCCTATTGCCCGCAGGCTGTGCAAGAAGGGACAGGACGTGACAAGACCGGAATGGTTATTCTAGGGTGTCCACACACACGCACACACATGATAGCCCTGTGATATCAAAAGTTGTTGTTGTCGGGCTCAGACTTCGTCGTCAAGTCTGAGCCGTCAGGGGTCGTCCTGGACGCTATCATTTCACGTCCGGTTCAATTTGTTCACAGTTATCAGTTCTAACCAACTAAGGCCTAAGCACGGCCAAAAGTGCAAGTGGAATACACTTGCCTGCGATGGCGAGTGTGTCGTCCTCTCGAAGCGTCTCGTCCAAGCGTCTCGTCCGCGGAAGTCCGTCTGAAATATCGCCACGGCGACGGTGTCAGGCTCAAATTCATCAAATCATATTAAGGTTCGTTTCTAGGTTATCGGGACTATCCTATTCGTCAAAAGTCACTTTTTCGATGTTCAGTCCTATTCGACGATTCTATCCTATATGCACAGTTCAAAAGTCCAGTCGTCGAATCTACTGTTTCACAACGTTTTAAAGGCGCAGAAAATAAATTTAGTTACAGTTGTCCGATTTTAGTTAGGGTTCAGTTTGCTACGGTGTGGGTTTCGCTACGAGTTTAGAGGGACCAACCTGGTACGAGGGACGCGCACGAATCTGGCGTCGAGTCTGGAAATGGTGGCAGTGCTCGTGTCCCCGACTGCGGGTAGCGTAGTGAAGGTCGTCTCAGGATCGTCTCGGGATTGTAGCGGCTGCGGGTAGCGCAGCCGAGATGTCACGGCCCCAGGTACGGTATCGAGATCGCTTCAGTTGCGGGTCTCGGCAACAAAACGCCTACGACAATGGTAACAGGGACGAGTCGCGACGTCAGGAGGCCACGAAATCTGTGGCATGCAAGGGGGCTGACGTGGGTGGAGCAAAGGAATGTACAGTTGTCAACGGGAAGATCTGTGACGTCAATGGTGTCTCGACTACGGGTAGCGTAGCGAGACTCGTCCGGGCAGCGAGCACGGTCGATCTGACGGAAAAACAGCGAGCGAGATAACGTCTGTGGCGTCTAAAAGGCTTCGGAATACGGGCAGCGAAACGAGCCCGGTAACGGTCTCTGAGAGTCGTTGGCGACGTCGAGAGGCCGCCGACCAGCGAGTAAGGGGGAAGCAAAGTCACAGGAAGCCAAACAGCGGCAACTGCGTGATCACATCATCGAAAAAGAATCAAAAGCTGGCCGTGTACAATCCGGCCTAGGGCTGCGGCTTGGGGCAAGGTCACCGGCCTGTCGGTGATGGGGAAAGCCGTGGAGGGACCTCCGGTGGTGGAGGCGGCCGTACAGGCGTCGGGCGGTGCCGAGAAAACGTGCAGCAGCACGGCGGTAGCTGTGCGCGCGCTACTGCGGAGGAAAGGCGGCTGAAGGAGGGTTCCCGGTGGCCAAGCGAGGGGCTCCGGGGTCCGATGACGGCTGAGCGGCGGTCGGAGCACACAGTAGCGGCGGATGGCGCTGATGCGGCGGCGGCGCGAAGAAATCACAGCCCAAGTGGTTGTTGGCAGAAAGGGGATCTGAGGGGAGACGGCGCGACGGCGCGATGGGCGGATCGCGGCGGTGGCGGGGCAACTGAGAGCGAGAGAGAGGGAGACGAGAGGGCGGCTGAGAGGAGGGTGCGAGGCGACGGGGATCTGGCTAGGGTGGCGCTGCGGGCGGCGATCTCGCCGTGGGTGAAATGGGAGAGGAGGAGGTGGCTGCGGATCACGGCTGAGGGCGGCGCTGATGACCGCCGGCGGCGGCGCTGTGCGGGGGAAGCGAGGGCGAGGGGACCGCGAGGGGAGGCCGACGTCGCTCGGGGCTGCTGCGGCGGTGTCAGGCTGAGAGAGCGGTGCATCGCGGCGGGGATCGGCTCGGGGACGCCGGAGTCGGGAAGTCTCGCCTCGAGGAGGGGCTTCGGCGCTGATCACCGGAGCGTGCGGCAGGGGGCCGCGAGGGCGGCGGATCGCCGTGAGGGGGAGAGGAAGGGGTTTTCGGGGGTTGGTGTTTAAGGAGGCCGGCGGCTGAGAGCCCTAGGGCTGCGGGAAATCATTTAGGGTTAGGGTTTGATAGTTTAGGGTTATTATTAATAATAGGTAAAGGCTATATAACACGAGATTTAATGTTAGTGGAGCAGAGATATAGGGTAAGATGGTGTACAGGTTGGGGTGAGTCTAGGGGAGTTTAGAGAAACAGTTTAGGGAAGATTTAAAACGATTTAAATAAGATATTCAGCCAGATCTGGCTAACAATTCGAATTTTGAATCTGACTGGCAAATCAACGGTCGAGATTTCTCCGAGCGATATCTTTCAATCCGGGCGTCAGAAAAATAATCCGAAAATACCGGGGCGATCGTGGAGACGAGACGCACAGATCTACGGAGCCCGATCATGCATAACACCTGCCAAGAATTTAACTAAAATTGGAAACGGCGTTTTAAGTCAAATGACTAAAACGCCCCTATCATTCAAAGTCGTTTTGCGAGAAAACGAGCCGCGAAAAGACGTTCCCAAAAAAAAATATAAAATCCTACACCACGTAACGATCGCAACGGCATATCACATCGCATATGCCGGAGCTCAGAAATAGCCGAATAACATACGTGCACGATAAAGCACGTGCACGTAGAAAATACGAACAGTCGGAAAGCAGCCGTTACATTCTACCCACCTTAGAAATGATTCCATCCTCGGAATCACTCCTACTAACAATAATAACATCTATATAACCTTATACCCAAAACTCTCATAACTACACATATAGATCGCTAATCTAATAACTTCGACCAATGTTCTTTAATTAATCCTTCATAACCCTTCTTTTCACTGGATAATGCCACGACTAATCTCACATCCTAAGACTTAACCATAGACCCATCATCGCTGTTGAAGTTTCCAACTCCAAGTCCTCACAATGGAATAATAATCATCTTCTCATACCATACCACTCCGCTAAACATCATTGCTCAATAACATCTTTTAAATTTCTCAATCTTTTTCCCATATTAATCAATCTCCAAAAATGAGATTTTAGTCAACCACCAATCCAAGACAAAAACTTTGTCTATCTTATAACACCTTTCACAAATCAACAATCGCCGTGTCCTCAATACATTCCTTATCATATCTTCCCATAAGTTTATCCGCCAAATAATTGAACTATCAGAATCACATCTCATCTTACTCACTATAACTAATCCCAACCAATATTGAGTCCGACTACCTAACCATCCATTTATCTCAACGCGTCGTATCATTCTCAAAGCCTTCTCACATCAACTCGATAACCAAGTCTAGACGCTTACAATGTTTTCATCATTCCATGGTCACTCTAAATCTTACCATACCTTCCTAGCTACTCCTATCTATCACTTATCCAAGTTTCATGTTTAATAAGTTCTCATCTTCATGTATATAATTTTATCCAATCAGAGTTCTCCATTGAGTCCGCCACTCCTCGGTTTTATAAATAAGTCTTGGACAGCCCATTCTTTTCATCCGAACGAAATCTTATTCCAATATCCTATTGTTCCAAAATCGGTTAATCCTTGCTATAACAAATCTCATCCCTCCCTGAGTCTACCAGCAAATAAAATCCTACAACAATCATAGCTAGTCCCAAAACTATAACAACCATAACATAATATTTCTAAATGGGGAGAGAGAGAAGAGAAGGGAAAACTTAAAACCAGTGACACATTTTTAAAACATTTGGAAAAAAACGTGAGGAATCGTGGTAATGTATGAGGTGGGATAATTGATTTGTGATCTTGTGAGCTAATTTCAAAAACTTTAAAGGTTTGGTTTAAAAGAAAACAAAGTTTTGACACAATCACATGCAGTCAAAGATAAGCTATTCTATACTTGCGAAAACTACGTCTAAGGAAATTGCCTGCTATGACCCTATTCATATACGTATGAATATCGTCATTCCGACAACTTCAATCATATCATGGTTAACACTGAGTACACATTCAAGACACAACATGCAATTATCAGGATCCTAAAGATAACGCACTCATACAGGTCTACACACTCTACGTATATATACATCATGACGACATCACAAACCCAAGGGCCCACTACTATCTAGGGATGACATAGGCAACTACAGGCGCTGATGTCAACAGAAAAGAAGGATACCGAAACCAAAAGCGACACGGACAAGATTGAAAGAACGAAGTCAGGTGAGGCGAGGATAAGAAATTAGTCGGATGGTCGGGACTAACATATTGCCAAAAAAAATGACTTAACAATGTGGGGAGGATTTTTGTGCATATTATGGTATCATATACCTTTAAAAATATATATATTCATATACTTAAAAGTGAGTAGATGTAGCAATCAAAGTTTTGGAAAAAGTAAGACGAAGGAATGATGGGTAGGGTGAGAAACGATTGTTTTGCAAATGAAAATAAGTTTACACAAAGATTTTGAAATATGGTCACGAAGAACATAGAACTGATATTATAATAATAATAAAATAATTGGAGTTCCCTCTAGTTTAGAAAATATTCTAAAAAAGTATCTACGGTAAGTGATTAGAAATAGATCTTGTAGTTTAGAATTAATATATATATATATATATATATATATATATATATATATATATATAGGATTAAAGAATTGATAACGAGGTTTAAAACTGAAACACGAAAGATGCCGATTTGAAAATAGGTACAAGATAGTAAAATAATTTTACGACCAGGGATGTTTCAAGGTCAGTGAAAGAATTTTAACTCAAAAGAAAAACAAGAAATTTTGAAATATATAATATAGGGGTTTCCAAAGAAGTTAAGCTGAGCGAAAAACTTAATAGGAATTTCAAAAATACTTTTAGAGGCAGCAGACTTGGCAAGGGAAAAGACTCGAAGGATCAACGATACTCGTCAGGAACGATTACGTGAATTGGAAGAAAGGAAAAGATCGCATGATGGATACACTTAGGATACGATTCACGAAGCTACGATGGACTCTACGGTCGATATCACGAAAAGGGTAATGATCAGGGAGACGCTAGAAGTCAGGGATTCTAATTATCGGGTCGACTGAAGATCAGGAGAGTTCGGCACTAAGATTTCCTAATGAGCTAGACTGTAACCAGGATCTAATAGGAAGGTTCCTAAGAGAATCAAGGTTGGTTCTGCTGGGCCAGAAGTCGGTGGACCCGAGCGAACGACTAAAGGAGAGGGGCTCTAGAAATCTAACACGGTCAGGGTCAAATGGGGATGCTAAGGTAGTCTAGGATGAGGACGACTAAATCTTAACCAAGGCGTCAGACTATCCAACCGAGACGTCTACCTAAGTCTTCCTACCATCTAAGACTGGGAACCTAATTCAGACTTGTACGTGGATATTAAATGAATGCGGTACTTTTATTGTTCCGAACTTTTGCATGACCTGCATGGGCCACCACTAAAACCTGTCACGCCCCGCTTCCCAAAAATACGGAGGCGAAGCGTGACTAAGGCCTGCTTAGGCCGGATCTGTGAAGCTCGGACCCAATAAGCGTCTGTAGGGGTACCATTTTAAAAAGTTTCAGGCTCTTGCAATAATAAAGTTCGAAACAACAGAAGTACAGAAAGGAAAAGGCATTCATTCAATTAAAGGTATAATATCCAGCGGGTACAAAGTCTAAAAAGAAGCCTAAGCATGGCAACGAAATATTTAAAGTAAACTAAAAGCAGTAACCTCTGAAAGTGACGACTAAAAAGACCTCTAGGTCTGGCCCTCGTCGGGCACGTACTCTGGGTCGACGTCCTCGGCTCCTCGTACTCCAGTGAGTCTGCCTCGTCCACGAACTCTGGCTGATCACCTGACGTACAGCACCCAAGAGAAAGGAACTGTACGTCAGGTAAAGTCTACAAGAAGGGTTAGACTTTACTGCAAGTGCACCGAACTTTAAACAACGGTTTACTAGTTGATTAGCATGCTGAGGTTCTATTACACAACAGTTTACTGGTTGATTAGCATGCAGTGGTTATAACAGAGTAACACAACAGGAAGTAACGCATTAGGAAAGTAAAACGGGACATGTAGTAGTCGTAGCGTGTGCTACCAACTACGGGACTAGCCTACAGGTGTCAAGACGAATCGGGACGTGACGAGACAAGACAAGACAAGACAAGTGAGACACGAAAGGGTTCACGCCTTACGGTTCGAGGGGGATCAGACCCTCTTGCCGTGCGCACGCTCAACCCAACCCCAAACCCCAAGGAAGACAAGACAAGACAAGACAACAGTACAAGGGATCACTCGCTCTAGCTTGGCGAGTGCCCTATTGCCCGCAGGCTGTGTATCCGTACAAGGGATCACTCTCTCTAGGTTGGAGAGTGCCATATTGCCCGCAGGCTGTGTATCCGTACAAGGGATCACCCTCTCTAGCTTGGAGAGTGCCCTATTGCCCGCAGGCTGTGAATCTGTACAAGGGATCACTCGAAGAGTGCCCTATTGCCCGCAGGCTGTGCAAGAAGGCACATGACGTGACAAGACGGGAATGGTTATTCTAGGGTGTCCACACACACGCACACACATGATAGCCCTGTGATATCAAAAGTTGTTGTTGTCGGGCTCAGACTTCGTCATCAAGTCTGAGCCGTCAGGGGTCGTCCTGGACGCTATCATTTCACGTCCGGTTCTATTTGTTCACAGTTATCAGTTCTAACCAACTAAGGCCTAAGCATGGCCAAAAGTGCAAGTGGAATACACTTGCCTGCGATGGCGAGTGTGTCGTCCTCTCGAAGCATCTCGTCCGCGGAAGTCCGTCTGAAATATCGCCACGGCGACGGTGTCAGGCTCAAATTCATCAAATCCTATTAAGGTTCGTTTCTAGGTTATCGGGACTATCCTATTCGTCAAAAGTCACTTTTTCGATGTTCAGTCCTATTCGACGATTATATCCTATGTGCACAGTACAAAAGTCCAGTCGTCGAATCTACTGTTTCACAACGTTTTAAAGGCGCAGAAAATAAATTTAGTTACAGTTGTCCGATTTTAGTTAGGGTTCAGTTTGCTACGGTGTGGGTTTCTCTACGAGTTTAGAGGGACCAACCTGGTACGAGGGACGCGCACGAATCGGGCGTCGAGTCTGGAAACGGTGGCAGTGCTCGTGTCCCCGACTGCGGGTAGCGCAGTGGAGGTCGCCTCGGGATCGTCTCGGGATCGTAGCGGCTGTGGGTAGCGCAGCCGAGATGTCACAGCCCCAGGTACGGTATCGAGATCACTTCAGTTGCGGGTCCCGGCAACAAAACGCCTACGGCAATGGTAACAGGGACGAGTCGCGACGTCAGGAGGCCACGAAATCTGTGGCATGCAAGGGGCTGACGTGGGTGGAGCAAAGGAATGTACAGCTGTTAACGGGAAGATCTGCGGCGTCAACGGTGTCTCGAGTACAGGTAGCGTGGCGAGACTCGTCCGGGCAGCGAGCACGGTCGATCTGACGGAAAAACAGCGAGCGAGATAACGTTTGTGGCGTCTAAAAGGCTTCGGAATACGGGCAGCGAAACGAGCCCGGTAACGGTCTCTGAGAGTCGTTGGCGGCGTCGAGAGGCCACCGACCAGCGAGTAAGGGGGAAGCAAAGTCACAGGAAGCCAAACAGCGGTAACTGCGCGATCACATCATCGAAAAAGAATCGAAAGCTGGCCGTGGCCAATCCGGCCTAGGTCTGCGGCGTGGGGCAAGGTCACCGGCCTTTCGACGATGGGGAAAGCCGTGGAGGGACCTCCGGCGGTGGAGGCGGCCATACAGGCGTCGGGCGGCACCGAGAAAACGTGCAGCAGCACGACGGCAGCTGTGCGCATGCTACTGCGGAGGACAGTCAGCTGAATGAGGGTTCCCGACGGCCAAGCGATGGGCTCCGGGGTCCGATGACGGCTGAGCGGCGGTCGGAGCACACAGCAGCGGCGGATGGCACTGATGCGGCGGCGGCGCGAAGAAATCACAGCCCAAGCGGTTGTTGGCAGAAAGGGGATCTGAGGGGAGACGGTGCGGCGGTGCGATGGGCGGATCGCGGCGGTGGCGGAGCAACTGAGAGTGAGAGAGAGGGAGACGAGAGGGCGGCTGAGAGGAGGGTGCGAGGCGATGGGGATCTGGCTAGGGCGGCGCTGCGGGCGGCGATCTCGCCGTGGGTGAAAGGTTAGAGTAGGAGGCGGCTGCGGATCGCGGCTGAGGGCGGCGCTAATGACCGCCGGCGATGGCGCTGTGCGGGGGAAGCGAGGGCGAGGGGACCGCGAGGGGAGGCCGGCGTCGCTCGGGGCTGCTGCGGCGGTGTCGGGCTGAGAGAGCGGTGCATCGCGGCGGGGATCGGCTCGGGGACGCCGGAGTCGGGAAGTCTCGCTGCGAGGAGGGGCTTCGGTGCTGATCGCCAGAGCGTGCGGCAGGGGGCCGCGAGGGCGGCGGATCGCCGTGAGGGGGAGAGGAAGGGGTTTTCGGGGGTTGGTGTTTAAGGAGGCCGGTGGCTGAGAGCCCTAGGGCTGCGGGAAATCATTTAGGGTTAGGGTTTGATAGTTTAGGGTTATTATTAATAATAGGTAAAGGCTATATAACACGAGATTTAATGTTAGTGGAGCAGAGATATAGGGTAAGATGGTGTACATGTTGGGGTGAGTCTAGGGGAGTTTAGAGAAACAGTTTAGGGAAGATTTAAAACGATTTAAATAAGATATTTAGCCAGATCTGGCTAACAATTCGAATTTTGAATTTGACTGGCAAATCAACGGTCGAGATTTCTCCGAGCGATATCTTTCAATCCGGGCATCAGAAAAATAATCCGAAAATACCGGGGCGATCGTGGAGACGAGACGCACAGATCTACGGAGCCCGATCATGCGTAACACCTATCAAGAATTTACGTAAAATTGGAAACGGCGTTTTGAGTCAAATGACTAAAACGCCCCTATCATTCAAAGTCGTTTTGCGAGAAAACGAGCCACGAAAAGACGTTCCCAAAAATTACTATAAAATCCTACACCCCGTAACGATCGCAACGGCATATCACATCGCATATGCCGGAGCTCAGAAATAGCCGAATAACATACGTGCACGATAAAGCACGTGCACGTAGAAAATACGAACAGTCGGAAAGCGGCCGTTACATTATCAGTTACAAATGAACTAAGGGTATTCATCCCCCAACATCTCTCACTTGCACTCAGGATCATTTATCCCATATGTAGGAGCTAACTGCAAACTCTTTGCAGTTTTCTATCCTTTGCATCAAATGCATATTCTCCCTAATTTCTACATATTACTTAACGAAGGTCTCAGACCCTATAGCCTGACCCTACTATTGGTGGGGTTCGAAACCCCAGACGACAGAGACCACGAGTAGCAGGTGACGTCCATGTTTCGGTATCATAATTATGTGGTTAACTCATTAACATGAGTATTGTTGGGACCACCCTGACTGTGTCCGTGATGAATAACGCAGTTATAGTCTCTTTGTCAAAACTATGCCGCTTAGTCAAGCCTATGGTATAGTCAACTGTCAACCCTACGAGCTCGAACTTGGTTAGTCTCCATCGATCTTTAGTCAAATAATATTGGGCTTCTTCCAACATACTCTGGACAGAGTTTTCACTAAAAGATAAAACTAACACCGCGACACTAACTCCCATTGACCGGGAGAGACGAATCATATCTTGGTCATTATTCTCTTCGCACGCTTCAAATGTCACCCAACCAAATATCTTTCAACGGGGCTTTCCCAATGCTAGATTAGTGATCTAAGTGACACCTTTTTACGCACAGGTTCGTACAATGACCTCAAGTCAAAAGACCAACTAACCTGTCATCAATAAGAGTAATCATTGACAGATTGGTCAATCATAACCATATGATAACTCTTGTTGGGTCGTTCAGTGAACTCATTCTCCAATGAGCACATGTGTCTCGTCTTCGAATTTCCTAAGTCAGACGATCATGAGATCATCATCACCACTTCATGGTGAAGACTAAAACACAATGGTCTATCCGATGTTTCGATATCCTTTTCTCGAAACATTTACGACCACGAACATTTCAGACGTATGCTACCAACGGTCAAACAATTCTCTATGATCGAGATCCTCATTTCGATACTTATTTAAACTCGCATTAAGTCTTAGGACTTTACCTAAGCTCTAATGAAAACTACGTCAGTATTAAACTTAGGTAAATACTTACCAAACAACTTACTGTTATTTTGAACAAGATGTTTGTACACTTACACAGAGATAAATTGCCTCGAGTTCTAGGGCATACTTTTCTCCCAACATCTCTCACTTGCACTCAGACCCATTTATCCCAGTATCTCATACCGCATTTACACATAAGTCTCTATAGACATCATGTGACAGAGCCTTCATGAGTGAATGTGCTAAATCGTCTGCTGTATAGACTTAAGGGGTTTCTATGTTCATGTTAGACCACATAATTGAATCTCATCCAAATAATTCCGTTGGTCTTTTGGAATCCATAATTAATGTCTTGCCTGGATCTCATCCAGCTCATCGTACCTTACGAGAATAATCCAAATAAGTTTACTGATTATTTAGTTGGTTCATAATCATTTCTGATAAAGTGTCAAACTCTTTGACCACTTTGTCAAACCGTATGTTTCGGCTCCTTGTTGCCTCACATGTTTTATATTCGTTCCCACTAACCTTGAAAACTCTCTGGCCGATTCATATAAATTCGTTCTTCTAACTCACATTTAGAAAACAGACTATACATGAATGCTCCAGTTTTCATGGACATCATTAGTATTTACATTGAATTCGGTCTGAGTAGATCTGTACACATCTGCTGGTGAGAAAGTTTCATCACAATCTGTTTAGAGGAGTTAGGATGATAACCGTTCTCAACCAACATAAGTTGAACTTCACTATTTTCTTTCTGCACTAATCTTCTGTTTTGAACATTTACTTGCAGCCAATAAGAAACTCTTTCTTTGGACACGTAAACTAAAGTCCATACTTTATTTACGTGCACTGACCCTTTTCAGATTGCATCAAGTTATTAATCAGAGTTCATACTCCAAATGGAATTCTGGAAGTTGACTAAGTCATCATCAACTATGATGCTTTACTCGACTTATCATTTCACAAGACTCGAGTAATCCTTTAACTTCCTAACGATTGATTTAATGAATATCTTATTGATAAGGTCCTCATAGAACCTTATCAAGAACTTAGGCATTACTATCTGGGACTTAACCCAGAGGGAGGATTGTAACTCAGAGCCACTTTTCATGCATCACACCATGTTTAACAAAGTGTGTTTCATGCTCTTCAACACATCGATGTGTTAAGAGACTCAACCTGAGAGAAAAATCACATTCGCAAGAATTATATAGCTAAGTATTCGACTCTTCGATCTGATCGAAGCAGTGCACATACTTCGTTCATTATGTTATCTATTTTATCAGACTTGTGTTTCAACAAGAACATGTGTCGTAATAAAATAGGAACAAATCATCCTGGCTAACTTAGACTTGGGTCCGGGTACATCCGTATGTACTAGACTACGAGTTCACTAACTCATTATCCCATTATCTCACAGATGGAATTTCGGCCATCATATCTTCGAGACAATATTCATAAGTGTCTATTGACTTCATAATATGAGAGGTCAGACCCCCTGTGACTTGAATCTTAGTCTCTTTGGTAAGGTCTAGTCTATTTAGCCATATAAGTTTTGCTATTATCTTGCGTATTCATGTATTAACATTTAATACATTATCGTTATACAAATTACTCATTGCTTCAGAAGCAAGTGTTGGATATGGACGACATGAATACACCCATGAGGGGATGTATGAGGGTATACGGACCTCAGATGTCGCGTGCACGAAAGCGTGCGCGGAGGGAACTTTTTCTCGTGTGAAAAGGACCACCCGATAAGTGGAAAAAGCCACTCGATAAGTGGAAAAAGTCACTTTATAAGTGCATAAAGGCACTTGATAAGTGAATGAAGAAGAGGATAAATGAATTTGCTAATATAGGCTAATAAGCTTATATTTAGTTATTTCCTACAATAACTACCCCTAAAGCCTATAAATAGGACCCAAGGGTAAGGCATTCATAATACACTTTCCATGCCATAAGTTTGCAAAAGGCATCTTATGTTCTTCTTCTCCCTTCCATTAAAATCCTCTTCTAAATAGAGATTTAGACGGTGAAACTCTGCTTCGATCCTCCGTGACGAAGTATCGACCATTGTGGCGAATCCAAGGGCAAAGTTCAGAGATTACGGTGCCGCATACGCAAACGTAGGTCTCTACTTTATTATTCGATCCTAACGTCGTTGTTTTGATAGGATCCTACATTGGTATCAGAGCCATACGGGTTCGCCCCGGTCAAACCGTCGCCCCGTCGAACCGATGAACGAGGCGTTGTCTTTTTCACGAATGGGTATCCTACCATTATGGATATGGTAGGAACGCTTCGTGACGGAGAGAACGCAACGGTTGTTCTTTTCACGTTAGGGTTTTCTGTCATTACGAATATGGCAGGAACTCTCCGTGACCGGAAGAACCGACCGTTCATATCGCCAAGCTCGCACTCTTCATGGATGCTGAGTCTCCATTCAATTGAGAATGGGTGCTCTCTTCATGTGGAGCGTGTAGTTTGCGAACTTTAAAGTATGTTATTTTTTTCATTTTGGCACACGACCATTAGAGAATAACTACTTTCTCGACGAACGTGTGTCTCATCGGAGAAGAAGATGGTGGTTATTCCCATCGGAGAAGATGACTTTTGGTGCATGATCACCATGGCCATATGGGCCATGGAGGCTATGCATTCCCCCTCCCCATGCGGAGGGGGTTGGCTACGGCCAATAACCACCACGGCCACCCCTCCGGTGGGGTGTGCGGCCAACCCCATGCAAGGGGGTGGCCGGCCATGGCCATATGGGCCAAGGCCGGCCAAGGCCGGCCAAGGCCAGAGGGCCAAGGCCAGCCCTGGCCGGCCCCGGCCAGGGCCAGGGGGCCCTGGCCAGGCCGGCCTCGGCCAGGGCCAGGGGGCCCTGGCCGCGGCCAGGCCAGGGCCTGGCCGGCCCTGGCCGGGAGCCAGGGCTAGGCTAGGGCCCTGCCGGCCCTGGCAGAGGCCAGGGCCGACGCCCTGGCCGGCCAGGGCAGGGGCCCTGGTCGACCAGTTTTGGCCGGCATTGGCCGGCCTCGGCCAGTGCCGAGCACCGGTTGACCCTGTTTTTTTGGGGAAGGGGGAGCTTGCATGAATGTGACATGCATGGTTAGCCCATACGGGGCCGACGACAGTCGTCTGCGGCAAAATTCTCATATAAGGGGGTAAGCGCCTGGATCCATACGGGAGCCAGCGACAATGGCTTGCAGAAAAATCCCCTCAGGGGGGATCCGGGCTTGGCACGGCTACGGCTCAACCCCGGCAATGGCCAGGGATTGCCGAATATTTCACTAGTATCATAAGGGCACTAGGTTAAAATACACGTTTTGAAAAAATACGTTTTCAAAAACGCTTTTTCCGCTGCAAAGTACTATAAGAGTACTATTATTTGATAAAGTGATTGGGAAATATTGAAAGTTACTCTAGATGGTGATTGGAAACGTAGTGACCTTTCCGATTCTAGAGTAATATCTTCAATATTTTTCGAAAGTAACTTATCAAATTATAAATATCATTCCAAGTGGGAGTTGAAATTAGAACTATCCAAATGGGATATTCTATTATCATTTTAAGTGGGAATTATATTTTGAGAATTTTTTATGTAATGTTTTTGATCAAACCTTCGGGTTTGTGTCTTTTGTAGCATTTTAAAAGTAAAATGTCTTTCGCTTCAAAGAATATCGTCGCTGAGTTAAACATAGGTGAAAAACTCAACGGCGATAATTACAAACTATGATCCATTAAAATACAGTACGTTCTGGAGGAGCAAGAAGTGCTCGAAACTCTAAAGAACGTAATGATTGAACCCGAGTTGGGCACTACGGCCCAACACAGACGAGACAAGGAAGCTTTTGATGCTTGGTCTCGGAAGAACAAGATAGCCCGCATTACGATATTGTCCAGTATGGCAGATGACATAATGCGCATCTTCCGAGAGCATGACCTAGCCATGGACATATGGTCCAAACTAGAGGAAAAGTTTGGTGGCACATCGGTGTCCAAACTTCGCACCTTAACTATAAGATTCGATTCATACAAGAAACGTCCAGATCATTCCATGGAGAAACATCTGCGACATATGGCAAATCAAATCTCAGAGTTAAAGGATGCAGGTCATGTGCTCACTGATGAGCAACAAATCCAAGCAGTCATACGTTCCTTACCAAATGGGTGGGACCAAATGAAGATGCATCTCACTCATAATGAGAGCATCAAGACCTTCAGCGATGTTTCCAAGCACCTCGAGTTAGAGGAAGAGCGGCTTGTGGCTGCCAAGCCAAGTGCAGAAGTGCACATGGTTGCTAGTTCCTCACACGGGGGAAAGAAACGTAAAGATCATTCGAAGTTTACTAATGAACGTAATAAGCAACCCGAGTCTACCAAGAAACCCAAACATAAGGGTGGGCACAAGAAATGGCACAAGAAGAAAGACTTGAAGAAGATCAAGTGCTTCAAGTGCAACAAGTTCGGTCACTATGCTCGTTCGTGTACGAGTGGAAGCGACGAGGTAACTTGTAATTGTTGGGGAATTGCGGTCCCCTTAGGGCACAAAAACTCTAGTCCCGTCCTAAGTCGGACGGAACATAGACAGAAAAATCATAGCAGCGGAAGAAAAACATATGTTAACTAATTAACATGCAGTTTAAAAAACATTTTTCATTTAGCCCTAAGGTCCAAGACCCTATGCCAAGAT
Source organism: Scilla litardierei (assembly GCA_030789695.1). Taxonomy (NCBI): domain Eukaryota; kingdom Viridiplantae; phylum Streptophyta; class Magnoliopsida; order Asparagales; family Asparagaceae; genus Scilla; species Scilla litardierei. The sequence goes on from CM061134.1 coordinate 123,150,588, forward strand.
CTATGCCGACTTGGGATGGGTCTGACCATCCCAAGAAGGATCTAGCCTACTGCGATTAAACTAAACTAATGCTAATAATACTCTAACCACATACCCGGAATCTCAGCCCTGGAGCAGGCGAGATGTTCCGCGCCGTCTTCCGAGCTGCTCCCGTCCCACGCCGAGCCGCTCCTTGAACCGCTCCCCGAACCGCTCCTCGAACCGCTCCGCATCCCGAGGCGATCAATCCCCGTGCCGCCGAGCCAACCACGCGCCGAAGAAAGTTTCACGCGAGTGAAACCTCCGCCAAGATTTCAGATTCAGAATCCGAACTCCTTTGTAGCTTTGCTAGAGCCCGCAGGAGTAAGGCAGAAATTTAGGGAGATAGAGAAATATTTATTTAAGCTTAGATCCGAGCGTGCTCCAACATTTACGAGAGCCGCTCAGATCTAGAGCTTGGGACGAGTTTTGAGGAAGGGGGGAGACCCCTATTTATATAGGCGGTGGACTCTCCCCCTTTCTCAAAATCCGATGTGGGACTAAAATTTAGAGTTAATTAAATCAAGTTAGTTTGCACTTCACAAAGTGCAAACTTCCGTGAATTTTAACTCACTCACCGTTGAGCTTCAAGATTGATACAACCTATCAATACGACAAGCGTTCAACGGTGAACGCATAGGAAAAAACCGTTCGTCAATCGGAGTTCGTTTGACCCTCCAATTGATCGTCCAAAGATCAACTCACGGCTAGTTTTTCATAAAAACTGAGCCGTCAAATCTGTTCTGCCCTAGGGCAGAATTTCTGCACAAGCGGGACCCACCAGACCAACTGGGTGAGCCCAGACCAGGCTGGACGCCTGGTCTGGGCGCACCCAGGCTGGTGCACCCAGTCTGGGCGCCTGGCCCAGGCCTGGGCGCCTGGCCCGGGCCTGGGCCAGGCGCCCAGGCACCCAGGGCGCCTGGGCGGCCCGCCTGGGCCAGCGCCCAGGCGCCCAGGCGCCTGGGCAGGCCCGCCTGGGCCTGGCCCAGGCGCCCAGCACCTGGGCCTGGCCCAGGCGCCCAGGGCGCCTGGGCGGGCCCGCCTGGGCTGGCGACCTGGCTCAGCCAGGTCTGGCCAGGCGCCCAGGCCAGACTTAGTCTGGTCTGGGTTAGCCTGGTCTGACCCGGTCTGATCCTATGGGCTGTTTTGAGCATAACTTGATCATCTGGTGTCCGATTTGGACGCCGTTCGAACCTGGGTCTAGACCGGGACATTCCCGTCTTACCCGTGAACTTTTCCTTGCGTTTATTTCATTAAATATTGTATTAAACAATTTAATACATATTTAATCACTTTTGCATCAAATGCAAAATAGTCCCTATCTAAGCTTAAATTATCATATTGCATCAAATGCAATTATCTCTTCTTTTGCATCAAATGCAAATATTCTCCCTAACTATTTTCTACCTATTACTAGACGAAGCATTGCACTCTGTGTGAGACCCTACAGCCTGACCCTTACAACAGGTTGGGCTCGAAGCCCTATACGGCAGTGACCACGAGCAGTGGTTGCCGTCCCTGCTTCAGGAATCATCATTATGTGGTTGACTCATTGACATGAGTATTGTCGGGACCACCTGACTGTTTCCGTGATGAATTCCGTAGTTATAGTCTCTTCGTCTTAAATATGTCGTTCGGATCAAGTCTGGGGTACGGTCAAACTGTCAACCCCAATAACTTGACTCCGGTTAGTTTCTATCGATCTTTAGTCAACTAATGTTGGACTTCTTCCAACATACTCTGCGCAGAGTTTTTACTAAAGACCGAACTAACTCTACGACACTAACTCCCATTGACCGGGAGAGACGAATCCTCTCTTCGTCATTACTCGCCTCGTACGTTTCAAGTGACACCCAATCAAAAGACCTTTCGACAGGCCTTGCCTCGAAGCTAGGTCAATTGATCTAAGTGGCACCGTTCACGCACAGGTCCGTCAAAATGACCTCAAGTCAAAAGACCAACTATCCTATCATCACTCAGAGTTATCACTGACAGATTGGTCAATATAACCATGTGATAACTCTAGTGGATCGTTCAGTGAACTCATTCTAATGAGCACCTGTGTCTCGTCTTCGACTTCGCCAAGTCAAGCGATCATGAGATCATCGCCACCGCTAAACGGTGAAGACTAAGACACAATGGTCTATCCGATGTTTCGATATCCTTGTCTCGGAACATCTACGACCACGAACCATTTTAGACTTATGCTACAGACGGTCAAACGTTTCTCCATGATCGAGATACTCATCTCGATACCCGTTTGACCTTGCATAAAGTCTCAGGACTTTACCTAAGTTTATATCTAATGTTGACTACATTACAATATAGCTTAGATAAATTATTACCAAACAGCTTACTGTTATTTCGAACAAGATGTTTGTGCTATTCACACAGGAATAAATGGCCTCGAGGGCACCATATTCCTACATCTCCCACTTGCACTCAGGCCCATTTATCTCGGTATCTTATATCGTTTTTACACATAAGTTTTCCCGACTTCATGTGGTAGAGCCTTCGTGAGTGGATCTGCTAAAACCGTCTACACTATAGACTTAAGGGGTTTCTATGTTTGTGTTAGACCAACCATTTGAATCTCATTCAAATACTTCATTTGGTCTATCGGAATCCATAATATTTTATTTCCCTGGATCTTATCCAGTTTATCGTACTTTACGATAATCATTTCAAATTAGTTATTGGTCATTTCAAATGGTTCATATTCATTTCTGATAAATAATCAAACTCTTTGATTACTTAATCAAAATATATGTTCCATCTCTTTGATGTCTCGCATGTAATTTACACGCTCCCACTGACCTTGAAAATTCTCTGGCCAATTCATATAAGTTGGTCCGTCTAAATCATATTTAGAAAAACGAACTTATAAGTGAATGCTCAAATTTTCATGGTCAACATGAACGTTTTACATCGAGCTTGGTCCGAGTAGATTTGTACACATCTGCTGGCGAGACGGTTTCAACTAATCCGTTTTAAAGAAATTAGGATGAAAACCGTTCTCGTCCAACAAGATTGTACTTCACTATTTTCTTTCTGCACCAATCTTTCAACTTAAAGATTTACTTGCAAAAAGTGAGGAAACATTTTCCTTGGGCACGTAAACTAAATTCTCAAATTCATTTACGCACACGGACCTGCATCAAGTTTTAAATCGGAGTTACTACTCCGAATGTCATCCTAGAAGTTGACTAAGTCATCATCAGTTATGATGTCTAACTCGACATTTCGTTTTACGAAATTCGAGTAAATATACAACTTCCTTACTATTGATTTATTGAATATATTATTGATAATGTCCTTATAGAACATTATCAAAACCTAGGCATTGCTATCTGGGACTTAACCCACATGGAGGAGTTAACTCAGAGTCACTTATTTATGGATCGCACCAAGTCTAACTAAGTGTGATTCATACCTTTTAACACACCGATGTGTTAACAGACTTGATCTGAGAGAAAATCACATTTTCTTTTAATTACACAAGATTTTATTTAGCTAAGTATTTGACCATTCGATCTAATCGAATCAGTTTAAATACTTTAGTCATTTCGTTCTTTATTTTATCAGACTTGTGTTTCATCAAGAACACGTGTCTTAATAAAATATACGAATAACTTATTTTGTTAAAAGTAGACTCGAGTACATCAGTATGTACGAGACTGAGTTCGACAACTCATTCTCCCACTGTCTCACAGATGGGTTTCGGCCATTGTATCTAAGAGTCTAAGACTCACAAGTGTCCGTAGACTTCATAATACGAGAGGTCAGACCCCTCTTTATGTGACTTGTGAAGCTTAATCTCTAGATACGGCCTAGTCTAATTTTACCATATAAGTTTGCTACTATCTTGTGTATTTATATATTAACATTTAATATATATTTAGTTATTTACAAATTACTTAACACATAACATTACTTCAGAAGCAATGTGACGACATTCGTCAAAATGTGTTAAACGTCTTTTGTATAACAATTTATTCTGAAATCGTGACATCAAAATATGTCACGTTTTCATTCCCTCCTACTTATGCCTTTACTAATGATAAATTAAACTAACTTTCTCTATTGACTTTCCGAAGTGCCTTCTTCCTTTTCTAAATCACATTTAGATATCAACATAAATAAATAGATATGCAAGCAACTTATGTATCCAAACGCTTGAGCTTTGCAATCTTGAGTGTAGCTCAAGAAGTTGCTTGTCTCAAGATCCGGTTGGGATACATAGTCTTGCACCGCTCATGCACTCGTATTCGACTCAAACGGTTTAATCGAATTCTCGAACTTTGCGGATCAAAATTGTTTGTCCATACAACCTTGAGGGTAGCTCGACAAGTTGTAAGGAGAAACATACTTTGAATGTCCTATATGTTCAAGCTGCCTCATATAGAGACGAGTGGCATGTAGCTTTAATTTATTTGTTGGACCCAGAACTTAATGAAATCATATTTCTTAAGTCTGTTCTTTAGAAGGTCATTTAATGTCAACGAGAATATAGTTTTAATTCTATCAATTAGAATTTAACTTGATATTCAATTAATCAACTTATTGACCAGTTAACTAATTCCAATATTATCAATTGATTCTTTCGGTAAACATAGTCTTGCCCTAGTTTTAGCATATGTTCAATATTAAATATAGGTAGATTGGCTTTTATCTATCTATATCCTCCCACTATTTTTACGAACGTTTTAAAACTTAATAACGAACGATTTAATCGAATTAAAATTAATGGGTAAGAGTTCCAATCACCTTGAGTCTAAACAACCTTGAGTGTAGCTCAACAAGTTGATTGACTCTGCGATCGGAAGATGACTCTTCATCGATCATATCGGATATGACTCTCTTAATCGGTTTTTGCCCCTAGCCATTCGTGATCATGAGTGTGCTCATCCAAATCACCATGTCTAGTCTAGTCGGACCCTTGTTTTCGTGTCTAGCCTGACTTGCCCCTCAGCTCGGTGTATGCACGACACGTCGGTTTTTGTCAGGTCTTAGACTACATCTTTGACTTAACTTACGCCGGCGCTCGGGGTACGAGACGACGGTTAGGGTTAGTCAAGATTTCATCTTATGTATTTAAGGAGTTGGTTTCTACAGGGTGCCATGTCACAGCTTGAGTGTATCTCAACAACTATAACACGGGCCCTATAGTTGCTAACCCCTAAAACAAGGAGGGCTACGGCTAATCTTGAAAAAGACCATTAACGTATTTGACTTAGATATAGTCCAGGGTGTCATACAATCATGATTCGCGACATTGCGGTCCAGCGGAACTCAGCCAGGGAATTGACTAAGCCAGGATCACTACCCCTTGGACTAGCAAGGGTTGACCCAGAACTCTTAGCCAAGCACATTGACTGGATCATGGTCCATTGAATGAAGCTTGTCATTTTTGTATGTATGCCATAGACTAAACAGCTTTTATTAACAACTAATTAATCCTATCAACTAGTTGAATCCTTAAATTCAAAATTTTTAGGATTTGTTTAATAACTTTTATTAAGTCCTTATCAACTATAAGGTTCACGTGCTACCCTAATCGTTATTAGGATTTTAATAAATTTTATTAACAACGCTAGAAGCGAAGTCCTTTAATGAAAATTAATTATAACAATTAGAATTTAAAATTCATTTAAAGGACTACCCTAATCAGGAATTAGGTCTTAATATAGTTGTTAATTATTTATTAAAGCATAGCATGTCATTAAAATTCAAGTAATAAATTTTAATCAATTTTTAATGGCTAACCTAAAGGTTTGTCTTGTGTTATCAAATAAGGGACAAGATATAACATGCCATTAAAATAACTCTACACTAATTTATCGCATAAAGATAGTGCACAACTATTTAACATTTAAATATACCAAGTTTATCGCATAAACAATTTTTAGCATGCATACATAAATTTAACATTTAAATTTAAAATATGATTTTAAGATTATTTTATTTTTATCTCATAAAAAAAACTTAATTTTAAAATCACTAATTTGCATGCTACGTTAAAAATTTATCGCATAAAAATTTTTAACTTTTAAAACAGTTTTAAAATATCTCATAAATTAAAACATCATTTTAAAAACTTTCATGCTTAAAAAATTTATCAAATAAATTTGAACATATAAAACATTTTTAAAATTTATCTCATAACTTTAAAAACATTTTAAAAAGTATTTAAAAGCATTCTTAAGATTAAAATTAATCGCAGGCTAGATCGACTACGCAAACCTAGGCTCTGATACCACTGTAGGGTATCACTCTGATATCACTGCGACGCTGTTAAGGCCCATCATCCATGGCACCCTAGACCCGTCACAAGATACCTCAGAAACTTGTTTTACGGCATGCCTCTCGACAATGCCCAACCCATTATAAGATCACCATCTTATCGGGACTTGGTACGGTAAGAGCGATTACTTCGGGTCGGCTCATAACCCGAGAACCCGTACTCAAGCTCAACAAGCTCTGATACCACTGTTGGGGAATTGCGGTCCCCTTAGGGCACAAAAACTCTAGTCCCGTCCTAAGTCGGACGGAACATAGACAGAAAAATCATAGCAGCGGAAGAAAAACATATGTTAACTAATTAACATGCAGTTTAAAAAACATTTTTCATTTAGCCCTAAGGTCCAAGACCCTATGCCAAGATCTATGCCGACTTGGGATGGGTCTGACCATCCCAAGAAGGATCTAGCCTACTGCGATTAAACTAAACTAATGCTAATAATACTCTAACCACATACCCGGAATCTCAGCCCTGGAGCAGGCGAGATGTTCCGCGCCGTCTTCCGAGCTGCTCCCGTCCCACGCCGAGCCGCTCCTTGAACCGCTCCCCGAACCGCTCCTCGAACCGCTCCGCATCCCGAGGCGATCAATCCCCGTGCCGCCGAGCCAACCACGCGCCGAAGAAAGTTTCACGCGAGTGAAACCTCCGCCAAGATTTCAGATTCAGAATCCGAACTCCTTTGTAGCTTTGCTAGAGCCCGCAGGAGTAAGGCAGAAATTTAGGGAGATAGAGAAATATTTATTTAAGCTTAGATCCGAGCGTGCTCCAACATTTACGAGAGCCGCTCAGATCTAGAGCTTGGGACGAGTTTTGAGGAAGGGGGGAGACCCCTATTTATATAGGCGGCGGACTCTCCCCCTTTCTCAAAATCCGATGTGGGACTAAAATTTAGAGTTAATTAAATCAAGTTAGTTTGCACTTCACAAAGTGCAAACTTCCGTGAATTTTAACTCACTCACCGTTGAGCTTCAAGATTGATACAACCTATCAATACGACAAGCGTTCAACGGTGAACGCATAGGAAAAAACCGTTCGTCAATCGGAGTTCGTTTGACCCTCCAATTGATCGTCCAAAGATCAACCCACGGCTAGTTTTTCATAAAAACTGAGCCGTCAAATCTGTTCTGCCCTAGGGCAGAATTTCTGCACAAGCGGGACCCACCAGACCAACTGGGTGAGCCCAGACCAGGCTGGACGCCTGGTCTGGGCGCACCCAGGCTGGTGCACCCAGTCTGGGCGCCTGGCCCAGGCCAGGGCGCCTGGCCCGGGCCTGGGCCAGGCACCCAGGCGCCCAGGGCGCCTGGGCGGCCCGCCTGGGCCAGCGCCCAGGCGCCCAAGGCGCCTGGGTAGGCCCGCCTGGGCCTGGCCCAGGCGCCCAGCGCCTGGGCCTGGCCCAGGCGCCCAGGGCGCCTGGGCGGGCCCGCCTGGGCGCAGGCCCAGGCGCCCAGCGCCTGGGCTGGCGACCTGGCTCAGCCAGGTCTGGCCAGGCGCCCAGGCCAGACTTAGTCTGGTCTGGGTTAGCCTGGTCTGACCCGGTCTGATCCTATGGGCTGTTTTGAGCATAACTTGATCATCTGGTGTCCGATTTGGACGCCGTTCGAACCTGGGTCTAGACCGGGACATTCCCGTCTTACCCGTGAACTTTTCCTTGCGTTTATTTCATTAAATATTGTATTAAACAATTTAATACATATTTAATCACTTTTGCATCAAATGCAAAATAGTCCCTATCTAAGCTTAAATTATCATATTGCATCAAATGCAATTATCTCTTCTTTTGCATCAAATGCAAATATTCTCCCTAACTATTTTCTACCTATTACTAGACGAAGCATTGCACTCTGTGTGAGACCCTACAGCCTGACCCTTACAACAGGTTGGGCTCGAAGCCCTATACGGCAGTGACCACGAGCAGTGGTTGCCGTCCCTGCTTCAGGAATCATCATTATGTGGTTGACTCATTGACATGAGTATTGTCGGGACCACCTGACTGTTTCCGTGATGAATTCCGTAGTTATAGTCTCTTCGTCTTAAATATGTCGTTCGGATCAAGTCTGGGGTACGGTCAAACTGTCAACCCCAATAACTTGACTCCGGTTAGTTTCTATCGATCTTTAGTCAACTAATGTTGGACTTCTTCCAACATACTCTGCGCAGAGTTTTTACTAAAGACCGAACTAACTCTACGACACTAACTCCCATTGACCGGGAGAGACGAATCCTCTCTTGGTCATTACTCGCCTCGTACGTTTCAAGTGACACCCAATCAAAAGACCTTTCGACAGGCCTTGCCTCGAAGCTAGGTCAATTGATCTAAGTGGCACCGTTCACGCACAGGTCCGTCAAAATGACCTCAAGTCAAAAGACCAACTATCCTATCATCACTCAGAGTTATCACTGACAGATTGGTCAATATAACCATGTGATAACTCTAGTGGATCGTTCAGTGAACTCATTCTAATGAGCACCTGTGTCTCGTCTTCGACTTCGCCAAGTCAAGCGATCATGAGATCATCGCCACCGCTAAACGGTGAAGACTAAGACACAATGGTCTATCCGATGTTTCGATATCCTTGTCTCGGAACATCTACGACCACGAACCATTTTAGACTTATGCTACAGACGGTCAAACGTTTCTCCATGATCGAGATACTCATCTCGATACCCGTTTGACCTTGCATAAAGTCTCAGGACTTTACCTAAGTTTATATCTAATGTTGACTACATTACAATATAGCTTAGATAAATTATTACCAAACAGCTTACTGTTATTTCGAACAAGATGTTTGTGCTATTCACACAGGAATAAATGGCCTCGAGGGCACCATATTCCTACAGTAATTATGCTAGTTACATATGTGTTTCTAGTTCAATATTTCTTGTGGAATCTAATCCATTTTGGATAATTGATTCAGGTGCCACCGACCACATAGCAAGGGACATACGGTCCTTCGTGGAGTATCATCGGATACCCCAAGGAACAAAGTGGATTTATGTAGGAAACAACACACGTGTTGAAGTGAAAGGCGTTGGGACTTGCAAGCTAGTCTTGGACAACGGCCGCACTATCTTACTACATGATGTCCTCTTCGCTCCAGATATTCGAAGGAATATTATATCTGTGGTCGTGTTAATGGGTCTTGGTTATAGCTGGGTTTTTCATGATTGTAAAGTGGACTTGTTTTGTAATAATTCCTTAATTGGTACTGGGTATGTATTCAAAGGATTTATTATATTAAATACAATGTATGACTCTTCATTTTGTAATGAAAATTTCCTTGTTACAAATTCTTCGACTTATGAGTCTGATATAATTTGTTGGCACGCAAGGCTTGGTCACATTGGACCAACACGAATGGATAGACTTGCCAAAAGTGGCCTTCTATCCAATGTTTCAAAGGTCGAAATGTCGACTTGCGAACATTGCCTTGTAGGGAAATCTTGTCGCAAGCCGTTTGGAACCGGCACAAGGGCCGAGGTTCCATTACAGCTCATCCATTCGGACATATGTGGTCCGATGAATGTCAAGACAAGACGCGGGAAGTCCTATTTCATCACTTTTATTGATGACTTCACCCAATTCAGACATATCTATTTAATATCCCACAAAAGTGAAGCATTAACCTGCTTTAAAAACTATATGAGTTTAGTGGAAAATCAATTAGATCGCAAGATTAAGGTCTTGCGAACCGATAGGGGCGGTGAATATCAATCGGCAAGTTTTAAGGAACTTTATGATGAAAAGGGCATAGTTCATCAGGTAACTATGCCTTATACTCCGCAACAAAATGGTGTTGCAGAAAGTAGAAATATGACTTTAATGGAAATGGTCCGTTTAATGATAGTGCAAGCTAACTTACCAATCACCTTTTGGGGTGATGCATTATTGACGGCCGCTTTCATCTTGAACCGCGTACCCTCGAAATCAGTTAGCTCCACTCCTTATGAGTTGTGGAACCAAAGGTCTCCTGACTTAAACATTTTAAAACCTTGGGGATGTGCATCCTACACACATATTTTCTCCCATAAGTATGGCAAACTTGGGCCACGTGGAAGGAAATGTATCTTTATACGATACGCAGAAAACTCCAAAGGTTATGTTTTCATTGGTCAGGAAGACAATGGAGGTCTAATTGAATTTGAGTCGAGGGATGTCACTTTCTTGGAAAACGAGTTTCCAAGACAGGGCGAGATAAGTCAGGACTTATCTCTATTTGAGATTAATGATCAAGAAGGATTACCTCATTCGAGTGGGAGAATTCTTGGTGAAGACGAAAATACGTTTCAAACTTCACCAATGGATGATACGAATGACGCAAATCCTATTCCATATGGGAATAATGATCCAAGTGGGAGCATTTCTAACGACATTCCAAATGGGAGTGATATTAGAATTGATCTAAATTCAAGTCAACAAGGACTTGAAGATTCTCAAATACGACGTAGTAGTCGTACAAGGTTGGCTCCTCTAAGATTTGAGGATGAATTTCCGCAAACCTTTATGACTTTACTACAAGATGATGACGAGCCTGCTACTTTCAAACAGGCCGTATCATGCCCTGCGAAAGACAAATGGATGGAAGCGATGAAGGAAGAGTTGGAATCCATGAAAGTTAACCAAGTCTGGGACTTAGTTGACTTACCCAGAGGACGTAGAGCTATTGGGAACAAATGAGTTCTCAAGATCAAGCATAAGGCTGATGGCTCTATAGACAGATATAAAGCTCGCCTTGTCGCGAAAGGTTTTACGCAACAGGAAGGGATAGAATACGAAGAGACCTTCTCACCTATTGTTCGTTTTACCTCGATTCGCCTGATTCTGGCTATGGTAGCTTGTTTAGACCTCGAATTACATCAGATGGATGTAAAGACTGCCTTTCTCAATGGAGAATTGGACGATGAGATCTATATGGAACAACCAACAGGTTTTGTAAAAGAAGGAAACGAACATAAGGTTTGTAAACTTCGTAAGTCCATATATGGTCTTAAACAATCCTCGAGGCAATGGTATATACGATTCCAAGAAGTTGTCTTATCAAATGGTTTTACCATGCTCGATGAAGATAACTGTGTATATATCAAGAGGATTAAGAGCAAGTACGTTATTATGTCTCTATATGTAGATGACATTTTAATAGCCGGAAATGACAAGGGCTTTGTGATGGATATCAAGGCTTGGCTTTCATCAGTTTTTGAGATAAAAGACATGGGAGAAGCCGCATATATCCTTGGAGTTAAGATTTCAAGGAATCGTTCGAAGAAACTTCTTTCTCTTTCACAAGAGACTTATATAAAGAAGGTTTTAGAACGTTTTAATATGCAGGACTGCAAGTCCAATTGATACTCCTATAAGCAAATGCGATAATTTATGTCTGAAATCGTGTCCAAAGAACCAAAAAGAGAAGGAAATTATGGAAAAAGTTCCATATTCCAGTGCAGTTGGTAGTCTTATGTACGCTATGATGTGTACAAGACCGGACATCTGTTTTGCCGTTGGAATGGTAAGTCGTTACCAATCCAACCCAGGGCAAGTACACTGGAAAGTGGTTAAGAGGATAATGCGGTATCTTAAAGGAACTGCAGACTATGCTTTATGCTATCAAGGAGATGCCTTGAGGCTCGAAGGCTACACTGATGCTGATTGGGCGGGTGATCTCGATGAGCGACGATCGACCTCAGGATATGTTTTTCTACTCGGATCTGGTGCAATATCCTGGAGTAGCAAGAAACAATCATGCATCGCACTTTCAACTATGGAAGCCGAGTTTGTAGCATTTAGCATGGCAGTCCAAGAGGCTGTTTGGCTTAGGAAGTTCTTAGACAGGCTAATTGATGCAAGTGACTCAGGTGCTGTACCTATACACAGCGACAGTCAAGCATCTATAGCCTATGTCAAAGATCCTAAATTCCATTGTAAGACCAAACACATAGATATCCGCTACAAATTTGCAAAATACTATGATAAGACCAAGAAGGTAGACATAAGGTACATATCTACGCATGAGATGATAGCGGATCCGCTTACGAAGGCGATCCCCAGAGATGTGTTTTACAAACACTTATCATCTCAAGGATTGCGTAAGAGCTGAGTTGTACCAATGTAAATTCCCATGTCTGTAAATGATCAAATTTAATAAAAGAATAAGTTCTTTTCAACATTGCATATGAATTTTTTAAAGAAAAGTTTGTGTACATTTTTTTGAAATCTCAGCTATACTTTCTAGTATGTCGGACAGATTAAGGTTGGCTCTCTCACATGAGCAACCGCCTTTATTCTATCAGACGGATAAAATAAAGATGAGACCTGTTTAAAGTCAAAATCGTCAGACGGACAATTTAGAGTCATGACTTAAACAAAATGGTCGTATGAAAGATCTGCATCATATGGATGCTTTCAAAAGATCTAAGAGGATTTTTTGAAATCCTATCTGTCTTATGCGGGATGTGGGTCCAGAAGATTATTTGAGTAGTAAAAGGGACTCAAAGTCAGACATTGTGGTGTCTGGTTATCATCCTTACAACATCATTAAGACATACGCTCCCTGGGAAAGGAGTGATGTTGTAATACGTATTCATACTACGTATGCATTTTGACCATTGGGTAAGAATAGTAATTGTGTTTACTATTATGTGAGACCCAAAGACCACATGGGTCTTAACTCATTACCCTTATGGACTCTAATTGGTTCCTTTAGATTTGACTGGGTGATTGCTATCTTAGCATGTTGCTTATGTACTATGGTCAATTCGGTCTGGCGGGGCATGTTAGAAAAGCAAGTCAAGTCAAGATCAAAAGGATCGCAAGAAGAGGAAGATTAATTTCATATTCACATTTGGACTATAGAGATTCAAAGCTGGCCAGCCAATTGTAATCCAGATGGGATTCAATTGTTGAATATAAAGTATAAGAAATGTGAAGAAATAATCTAGGGTAAAGCATGCGTTGATCTACTCAACTTTGCACCTCGAGGAGTGTTGTGCATCTCTAACAAGTGCACAACAGCGGACTCTATGCGCATAACGGTCACACGGTCTATTTCTCGGTATGATAAACAGAAGAGTTAAAGGAAAAGATGTTTCCTTACAATCCCCTCAAGTGTGAGTGGGAGATGTTGGATATGGACGACATGAATACACCTATAAGGGGATGTATGAGGGTATACGGACCTCAGATGTCGCGTGCACGAAAGCATGCGTGGAGGGAACTTTTTCTCATGTGAAAAGGACCACCCGATAAGTGGAAAAAGCCACTCGATAAGTGGAAAAAGTCACTTTATAAGTGCATAAAGGCACTTGATAAGTGAATGAAGAAGAGGATAAATGAATGTGCTAATATAGGATAATAAGCTTATATTTAGTTATTTCCTACAATAACTACCCCTAAAGCCTATAAATAGGACCCAAGGGTAAGGCATTCATACTACACTTTCCATGCCATAAGTTTGCAAAAGGCATCTTATGTTCTTCTTATTCCTTCCATTAAAATCATCTTCTAAATAGAGATTTAGACGGTGAAACTCTGCTTCGATCCTCCGTGACGAAGTATCGACCGTTGTGGCGAATCCAAGGGCAAAGTTCAGAGATTACGGTGCCGCATACGCAAACGTAGGTCTCTACTTTATTATTCGATCCTAACGTCGTTGTTTTGACAGGATCCTACAACAAGGTGACGACATTCGCCAAAAAATGTTAGTCGTCCTCTATGGTCCAGAAACAATAATTGCTCCTTTTTCCAACACCTATGACAATCTATTTTGTATAACGATTATACTGAAACCGTGACATCGAATATGTCACATTTTCAGTCCCTCCTATTTTTGCCTTGCCTTTACTAATGATAGATAAAACTTTCTTTCTCAATTGACTTTCCTTAATGCCTTCTTCCTTTTCTAAATCCCATTTAGATATTATGCGTCTCAATAAAAATAATACTCGTGCAAACATTTCATGTATCTAAACGCTTGAGCGTTGCAACTTTGAGTGTGCTCAACAAGTTGCTCGTCTCAAGATCCGGTTGGGATACATAGTCTTGCACTGCTCATGCACTCATCTTCGATTCAAATAATTTGAACGAAGTTTCAAACTTTGTGGATCGAAACCATTTTCCATACAACCTTGAGTTGACTCAACAAATTGTATGGTGAAACATGCGTTGAACATCAGTATGTTCAAGCTGTCCCTCATAGAGGCGAGTGACAGGTAGAGTGCATTTATTTTGTTGGACCCAGCGCTAAGGAAATCATTGTCCTTAAGCCTATGCTAAGAAGGTCATTTTAATGTCGATGATAACATAGTTTAGTCTATCAATTAGAATTTGATTTGATATTCTTTTAACCAACCATTTGAACCAGTTAACTTATACTCTTAGGATATTATGATTTTGGTTCCATTGGTAAACTTAGAACAAGTCTAGTTTAGCATATGTTCAATTTTAAATATAGATAGAATGGCTTTTACGTAACTATATCCTCCCATTATTTTGGTGATCATTTTTAGCCATAATAATGAACGATTTAATAAAATTAAATTTAATGGGAAAGAGATCCAATCACCCGAAGCCTCACAACCTTGAGTGTGCTCAACAAATTGCTTCACTCTACGATTGGTAGATGACTCGTCATCAATCATATCATATATGATTTTCTTGTTGGTTTTTACCCATAGTCACTTATGATCATGAGTGTGCTCATCTAAATCACAATGACTAGTCTAGTCGGACCCTTGTTTTCATGTCAAGCCTAACTTACGCCGGCGCTCGGTGTATGGGCACGATGCGACGATTTGGGTTAAGTCTAGACTACATCTCATGTATTGAGAAGTTGGTTATTATAAAGTACCTATGACATAGCTTGAGTGTGTTTAACAACTATGACAAAGAACCTATAGTTACCAACCTCTAAAACAAGGAGGGTTACGGCTAATCTTGAAGAATATTTTTAACGTAATTGACTAGATATAATCGACGACGTCACATAATCATAATTCATATTCTTGGGGTCCAGCGGAACACGGCCAGGGATTTGACTAGGCCAGGATCACTATCCCAAGTCAAGTAAGGGTGATCTTCAACACTAGTCAAAACACACTAGACCGGATCATGGTCCATTGAAGGAAACTTATTATGCATATATGTCCAATACGATTAGAAATGGCTTCATTAAAACTAGTTAATCCTATCAACTAGTTGAATCCTAAAATTCGAAATTATTAGGATTGGTTAATAACTTTTATTAATATACTTATCAACTATAAGGATTTTTAAGGTGCTATCCTAATCATGTATTATGCATTTTAAAATTCAAGTTGCAACAATTTTAAATCATAGCCTTTGTTCGAAATTATTATTAGAACAATTAAAATAAAAATTCAGAGGGAGCTACCATAAACAGGAATTTAATTTGTTGCAACAATTTTTAAATCATAGCATGTCCAAAAATTATCTCATAATTTTTCTGGAAGTTTTTAATGGCTATCCTAATAGTCTTTCTTGAATTATCACATAATCAAAATTAATTAATATAACCATTAAAAAACATTAACTAAATAATTTAGCATGGCATAACAAAGCAATTTAAATTTTATCTCATAAAATATCTGGCTAAACATGCAACCTAAAATTTATCGCATAAGTTTAAGTTACATAAATTATCACATAATTTTGAAGATTTAATTTTAAAATAAATTTAAATCTAATTTTTAAATTTTTTTTGAAATAAAAACGTTGCTTTAAAAACGACATTTTTAAAGTTTAAATTAAAACCTCCATCTGATGGAGAAAACATGTTGTATCACATACATTTTATAAATTGCAAAACTATAGATCAATGTAGACCATAGCTCTGATACCATTGTAGGGTTTTCTGGGTCCTTAGGGCCATAAATACAATGTACGACCTAAGTCGGTCGGACGAAGTTCTCAGGACATCAGCGGAAAAATCAACTTAAAACAATTTTAAGTCTAGCCCTAAAGGGAACAAACCATAGCCAAGATCTCTACTATCCCGGGGTCCGACCAACCCCTAAGAATAGATGTATCTAACATATGAAATTTTTAAATGCATGAATATTTAAACTACATACCTTTCACTTCGTTTCTGCAGAACACGAAGCGTCGTTTTCAGCAACACTTCTTTGGCCCCCATGCCGCTTCTCTCGAGCCGAACCGCGTCCCGAGCCGCACCTTGTCTCGAGTCGAACCGCTTCCCTAACCGCACCGCATCCCGAGGCGAGCAACACCCTTGTTGCTGAGCCAACCATGCGCTAAAAAAGATTTCACCTTGAGTGGTCCTTCGTCAAGACTCCAGATCCGATCCGAGCTCCTTCGTAGCTTTGCTAGAGCCCGAACAGGAGCAAGGACGAAATTTAGGAAGAAAGAGAATATTTATTTTAAGCTCAGATCCGAGCTTGCTCACGTTTAATGGAGCTACCCAGATCTGGAGCTTAGAATGAGTTTGAAGTAGGGGAGAAGGCCCTTATTTATATAGGCGGCTAACCCCTCCCCTTCACTCTATATCCGATGTGGGACTAAAAGATTTGGAGGAAAAAATTAATTAAAGTTTGCCTTTCACAAAGACCAAACTTTAGTGAACTTTTTCTCCCTTATCGTTGAGCTTCGTAATTGATACAACCTATCAAATCGAAGAGGGATTGAATGGTGAACGCGTAGGAACAAATGACACTCAATTCCGACTTTGTTTGACCCCTCTAACGTTGTCTCAAAGTTGGGCTAAACTCAACTTTTCGTTGAAAATCCAGCCGCCAAAATAAAACCATGGGTTTCAAAAACTCTACCCAGAATTTTGGGCCAGGCGGGTCCCACCTGCCAGCTGGGCCCGACTGTAGCAGTCGGGTGGGCCAAGCCTGCCCTGGGCGGGCACCCACGCTGGGCGGGCGGGTCGAGCCCACCTTGGGCGGGCTTGGGTGCCCGCCAAAGCGCCCTAGCGGGCGCCCTGCCCGCACAGGGCGGGCGGGACAGCCTACTTGGGCGAGCGGGTCAGCCCATCCCGCCCCAAATGGACGGGCTAGCCCAGCCTGGCCAAATCTGCTTGTAACCGACCCGATACTCGGTTGAGGATTTTCCTCAACCGAGAGACCAAGTCTCACATGGCCGTTGAGGAAATCGTGGGCGGTTGAGCAAAATCCGGGGCGGTTGAGGGATGGAAGATATGGCAGTGGCCCCTATATAAAGAGGATGGAGTTTCTCTTCTTAGATCATCAAATACTCTCAGCCATATCTGGAATCCTCAACAACAAAATTTCTTTCTCTCTTTCTCTCATTGGTATCAGAGCCAAGTTTCTTTTCCTGATCCGAGCGTTCCAACAAACAGATCTCATTTCGATCTCTGAGGGCGGTCAACATTTTCTCATTTTTCTTCAGATCCATCAGCAACGTCGTCTATTTCTTCGGCAACTATCGCGTCACCTAATTCGATCCACGCGCTGCTGCTTTTTCCACGCTGAAGCTTCATCAGGCGACAGAAGCGATGCCTCCTCTCTCACCGGAGCTACAGATCACGCGAGGCTATCTTCTCCCTCAAGCTGTTCAACGCATGCAAAGGCGCCGTCCAACCTGTTGCAGGCGAAAACCACAGAGTCCTTCATAAATCTTTTCTTCACCGAGTGTTGAGGCGACGCCCTTCATCTTCTCTTCTGAATTTTTGAGCTGCACCCTTTTTTTTGATCAGATTTCGCTACAATTATTGAGCTGCACCCATTTCTACTTCTTCGTCATTTTTTGCTTTCCCAATTTTTAAAGCCAAGCAAGAGAATTATCATCATTTTTTTTGAACCAAGTTTGAACCCAGAACCCTGTCACTATCTAACCTGCCATACTAAGCTTCTCCATATAAAAATCCCAACCCACTCTCTTTTTGACGTTGGTGGAAGAGATCTCATTTGTTTTTATTTTTTATTAATCTCCTCAATATTCTGTCAACTATTCATAGCCTGTCATTCAGCCGACTAAGATATTTCACAGCATTGCGAGGTGACACCACACTGAGAAGATCGTGCGCGAAGATCAGCCATCCACGCAACTCAGTAGTGGGCCCCCCTCACTTTGGGTTGTGCAGACTTGCAGTGCAATACAAAATAGTGCGGACCCCACACGAAGCAGTCTTCCCACACACGCAGAGCAGTCATCCCACTCGAAGCAATCTTCCGTCAATTTCTGCGAGTTTTTGCAACACAGTCTTTCACGCACAACACAGGGCTAGCACGTGGCGCGCATCCCAAGGCGTCAGCTTGCATCCTACGGCACATACTGTTCAGCCGTTCAGCAGTCTCTCACACGACTCGTTCCAAATCAGGTTTCAATATTTAATTATTATTTATATTTGCATAGTTAGCCTCCCCTACAACTTAAACCTAATATATAACTTGATTCACACATTAATTAAAAAACTGTAGAGACTATTGTCACATCTGATTATATTTTTTTTGCATAGTTGGACCCCTTATAACCTAATTAAAATTTGTCACTCTCATTAAATTAAAATTTGATTTTATGGTAGGTTATTAGTTATAAATTTTTTTTATTATTGATCTATATAGTCATATTCTTAAACTTTGTATCTGAACCAAACCTTATTCAATTAGTAACGAACTATGGCAAGCAAATTGATTGCATCTGAACTGGCTAAGATAGAACGCCTAAACGGTTCCAACTATGACATGTGGCACCGGAAAATTAGATATGGACTTATACATGACAATTTAGATAGTGTCATTGAAACCACTGCTCCTGCTCTCCCTGAAAATCCAACAGATGCCCAGAAGAGAGAGCTAGAACAGTGGAAAATTAATGACAAGAAGGCTATGAGTCTCATGCTTATGTTCATGGACGATAGCCTAATAAAGGTGTTCGAAAACTGTAGTACTGCCAAGGATATGTGGCAGTCTATTAAGGAGAAGTATGATATCACATCTGACGTGAACATACAACTCCTGCTGCATAGGTATAATTCATGCCGTATGCAGGAAGGTGACAATGTCACCGAACACGTGAATAAAATGATTGTCATGGCTAAGGACCTATCTACAGCAGGAACTGAAATTCCTGAGAAGCTTCAGGTGGCAACTATTCTGAATAGTCTGCCACCGTCGCTTGATATGGCTGCCACTACGCTTAGGCTAAATGGAACTGTTAAGCGCGTAACTGACTTGCCAGCTCAGCTAGCAATGGAACAAGACCTTCTGGCTAGGAGGAAGGGCTCGGACGTCAACCTTGTGCAGGAGGAAGAGGCAAATGCTGCTCAATACCGGAAGGCACAAGGGAACCAGCGTCTTGGACCTGTGAAGCCCTCCTTCAAGGGATCCGGCCAACCATCAGCTCGTGGGAAGAAAGGACCTCCTGGATCTTGCTACATTTGCAGGAAGTATGGTCACTTTAAGGCCAACTGTCCTCAAGCAAGGAATAAGGGCAACTCAAAACGGCCAGAACAAGGAGGATCCGGAAAGCGGGAGTTCATTGGCGTCACTGGATGTAACACTGCAACAACAGACGCTGAAGGCTGGTGGATCGACTCGGGTGCAACCCAACATATAGCAAAGACGAAGGAAGGAATAGTTGACTTCCAGGAACTGAAGAAGGGAGACCAAAGGATATACATGGGGAACAATACCTATCTGGATGTAGAAGGTATTGGTTCATACAGATTGGATCTTGGGGACAGCATCATGGTCCTCAAAGATGTGTTTTATGCACCTGGTATAAGACGTAATCTGGTCTCTGTTCCGGCTTTGCTGAAGTAGGGTCTTGAAGTGAGATTTTACAACAATAGGGTCTCTATTGGGAAAGACAAGAAAGTGTTTGCAATGGGCAAGTTTGTGCCCGGTCACGATTTATTCTGTCTTTCTGTTGTAAAATCTGATATTGGTAATAAAGATGGTGATCTGAATTATTCCGTGTGTCTTTTGTCTGATTATGATCTTTGGCATATGAGATTAGGTCATCCGGGTAACAATAAGATGGACCAGTTAATCAAAATGGATTTATTACCGGAACTGACAGGTGTAAGGACATTACCCTGTGAACATTGTTTAACTGGGAAGATGACCAGGAAATCATTCTCGGAAGGTCAAAGGGCAAATGAATTGTTGGAATTAGTTCATTCTGACATTTGTGGGCCCTTGAGCATAAAGACACGAGGGAATAAGAAATATTTCATAACATTTATAGATGATTATTCCAAGTATACCTTTGTGTTTCTTTTAAGCAGAAAGTCGGAAGCTTTTGAAAGTTTTAAAAGATACAAGGCAGAAGTTGAAAGAAAACTTGGAAGGAACATAAAGGTGTTAAGAACTGATAGAGGTGGGGAATTCAACTCAAATGAATTTGAGGAATACTGTATTCAGTATGGTATAAAGAAGCATACTACTATGCCTTATACGCCACAACAGAATGGTGTGGCTGAAAGAAAGAATAGAACATTAATGAATGCAGTGAGATGTATGCTATCGCATTCTGGTCTCTCCAAGGATTTTTGGGGAGAAGCCATATTGACTGCAAATTATGTTCTGAACAGAATTCCACAAAATCAGTCGAGACAACACCGTATGAGATATGGAATGGACGCAAACCCAATTTAAGTCATTTGAGAAAATGGGGTTGCGTGGCACATGTTCTCGTTCCATATCAGGTTAGAGATAAGCTGGATCTCAAAACCGTAAGATGTGTATTCATAGGATATTCTGAAAAGTCTAAAGGATATAGGTTCTTCCATGAAAATAAAGGAGTCATTGAAAGTAGAGATGCTACTTTTCTAGAGAATCTAGAAGAAAAGGAACAAGTCCAAGAAAATGTGCCACCCTTGCTGGACTTAGATGATGTTCCGAATGATGACTTGGATATAGTGGATGACATACATCATCCAGCTATGGAAAATGAACCTATAAATGAGAATATACCTATGGCAAATCAACCAGCTGAACCTGTCCAACCTGCAACCCTTAGTGGCAACAAAAGACCCAGAACAACACCTGCATGGATGGATGATTATTATCTATATTCATGTGAACTATCTTGTTTCTCTGTGGATATTGATATCGATGAGCAAGTTGATCCCTTGAATTATACAGATGCAATGAAATCATCTGAGTCAGATCAATGGCTTGAGGCCATGAAAAGGGAGCTTGACTCAATTGAGAGAAACAATGTATGGGAGCTATGTGACTTACCAGAAGAGAGGAAGTCCATAGGATGCAAGTGGGTGTTAAAGAAGAAATATCGGGTTGATGGGTCTATTGATATATTCAAGGCCCGGTTAGTTGCAAAGGGATTTACTCAGATAGCAGGGATTGATTATCAGGAGACTTATTCTCCGGTGGCTAAGTTTGCATCCATTTGGATAATCTTAGCGATTGTTGCGCATCTTGACTTGGAACTCTACCAAATGGATGTCAAGACTGCATTCCTCAACGGAGAGTTGAAGGAAGTTATATATATGGATCAACCTGAGGGATTTCAGGTTGAGGGACAGGAAGACAAAGTTTATAAATTGAAAAAATCTTTGTATGGTTTAAAACAATCATCTAGACAGTGGTATCTCAAATTTCACAACACTATTATCCAACTTGGTTTCGTTGCAAACAAATTGGATAACTGTGTGTATGTCTTGAAAAGTGGGAGCAGTTTTACGATATTATCCCTGTATGTGGATGATATTTTGCTCGCTGGAAATGACATTGAAGTGTTGAAAAAAATCAAATCAGCACTTTGTAGTGAATTTGAGATGAAGGACATGGGTGATGCATCCTATGTTCTTGGAATACAGATCCTTAGAGATCGGAAGTCTAGAATGTTAAGTTTAAACAAAGAAAAGTATTTGCATACAATATTGAGGAGATTTGGAATGTACAATTCCAATCCGGCCCCTACACCATTGGTTATGGGGAAGCCGTTAAGTAAAGAACAATGTCCTGGAGAGGGACAAAGTCGGCTGAATGTTCCATATGCTCAGGCTATTGGAAGTTTGATGTATGCAATGCTGTGTACTAGACCAGACTTGGCGTACCCAGTTAGTCTGGTTAGTAGATATCAAATTAATCCTGGTCCAGCTCATTGGGAAGCTGTTAAGAGGATTATGAAATATATAAAGGGTACGGTGCACCACAAGTTAGTTTATCAAGCAGATTCGCTTGAGGTTCTTGGTTACTCCGATGCAGATTTCGGAGGGGACAAAGATGACAGGAAGTCAACTGCAGGACATGTGTTCATCTTTGGTGGTGCAGCTGTTTCTTGGGGTAGCAAGAAACAGGGTTGTGTAGCGAGATACACACAAGAAGCTGAGTATATAGCCTGTAGTATGGCAGCTACTCATGCGGTCTGGATCAGACGGTTCCTATTGGACTTGGATCTCAATTTGGTGGATGGACCAATTGAGATGTACTGTGATAATCAAGCAACCATCAGCTTGATCCACAGTGGTGCAAACAGTTCCAAAGGAAGACATATTGAAATACAATATCATTACGTACATGATATGGTGGAAAGGAAAGAAGTCAATGTGACTTATATTCCAACAAGTGATATGATTGCTGATCCCTTGACGAAGGGTATTCCAGCAGGTATATTCATCAAACATGTCGGTTTGATGGGACTTAGAAATATCTAAGTCAAGAAAACTTTCATGAATAATGAAAGGAGACAATCATATATAGTGATTGTACTCGGTAAATAAAATGTGCATATCTCACGGATAGTGGGAGTATGTGAAATTACATCATGTGTTATATCTCACGGATAGTGATGGTATGACCGGAATGCACTTGGCCATTTCAGGCCAAGTGGGAGATGTAAGTTGGTTATGGCCTGATATGGCCAAATCTGCTTGTAACCGACCCGATACTCGGTTGAGGATTTTCCTCAACCGAGAGACCAAGTCTCACATGGCCGTTGAGGAAATCGTGGGCGGTTGAGCAAAATCCGGGGCGGTTGAGGGATGGAAGATATGGTAGTGGCCCCTATATAAAGAGGATGGAGTTTCTCTTTATATAGGGGCCACTGCCATATCTTCCATCCCTCAACCGCCCCAGATTTTGCTCAACCGCCCACGATTTCCTCAACGGCCATGTGAGACTTGGTCTCTCGGTTGAGGAAAATCCTCAACCGAGTATCGGGTCGGTTACAAGCAGATTTGGCCATATCAGGCCATAACCAACTTACATCTCCCACTTGGCCTGAAATGGCCAAGTGCATTCCGGTCATACCATCACTATCCGTGATATATAACACATGATGTAATTTCACATACTCCCACTATCCGTGAGATATGCACATTTTATTTACCGAGTACAATCACTATATATGATTGTATTTGGCGTATTTCGAGCGTTTGGAGTCCGTTTTTGACACGGTTTGAATCTGTGTTTAGACCGAGACAATCCCGTCATCTAGGTAACCATTTCTATATGTTTATTTAATTAAATACGCACGTAAACAATTTACGACGCATTAAATTTCTCTTTGCATTAAATGCAAAATTTCCACATTTATCTATTAAATGTCATTTGCATCAAATACAAATGAACTGAGGGCATACATCTCCCAACATTCGTCTCATCAAATTCACAGTCTTCAAAACGTGCCTTAAATGCGTCCCCCGTTTGGGGTTCTAGGTATCTTATAATTGAGGGTGAGTCAAATCCTTCATATATACCTAGGCGACGTTGAGGACCCATTTTTGTCCTTTGTGGTGGTGCAGTGGGGATGTAAACTACGCGACCGAAGATTCTCAAATGAGAAATGTTCGGTGGCATTTCATATGCAAGTTGCATTGGAGAGAGACTCTGACCTCCAGAGGGTCTTATTTTAATTAACGATGCAGCATGTAAAATTGCATATTCCCATGCATCCACTGGCAACTGGGATTTCATTAACAATGGACGTGCAATCCATTGGAGTCTTTTTATTAGTGACTCTGCCAACCCGTTCTGGGTATGAATATGTGGCACTGAATGTTCAATTTCTATTCCTGTTGCCTGGCAGTACTCTTGAAATGACTGGGAGGTAAATTCTCCAATATTAACCAGACGTATTTGCGTTATTTGATTGTCTGGAAAATGTGCCCGCAATATTATTATTTGTGCCAATAGCGTTAGAAAAGCTAGTTTGCAGGTCGATAGTAGAGACACATACGAATATTTTGAGGATGCATTTGTCAGTACACTAAAGTACTGCAATAGCCCACTAGGGGAGTGGATTTGTCCATATCCATCTTGTTATATTCTTTTGAGGAAGCGTGGAGATTCTTTGCCAACTTTTAGTAGAGATGTCCATGTAATTAGTTTTCCCTTATAGCAAGGGATGCGTGGAAATTCTCCCTTTTGAAGAATCTTCTCGTTCTTCGAGTCATACCCATAGGATTGAGATAAGATACGGTGCATCATCACTGATCTAGGGTGGCCAAGTCTATCAAGCCAAAGTAAAAACTTGGCTGATATCGGTCACTTCAGGTGATCTGTTAAATTAGCTTCCGCTCTCCGAATCTTTGTATGTTAGGGGCCTGAAAGGCTCTCAAAACGTTCAAGTATGGATTTTACTCCTTTTTCTTGAGACAGTACATACAAAATTTCTTTTTCGTTTACATTTGCTGTTTCCAGATGGAATCCGTTTAAACAGATGTCCTTGAAACTTAGAAAGTTTCTTTGAAATTCGGAGAGAATAGTGCATCCTTTATTTTTATTTATAGCAAATTTGGGAGCAACAGTGTTGCGTTCCCAGAACCTTCAATATGGCCCTGATATTGGGCTTTGTATTGAAGGATCATATGTGTTTATTGTCTAATAAGGAGTTATGAGAGCAGTTCATCTATTAAAAGATGAATCATCACATTTACTTTTCAGAAATATAAACAATTTCATTAATTCAAATTGCTCTCATAACATAAATTGTTCTAAAATAAATACAAAGATAAATGGCTAATCTAGCGGGTCATCTCTTTCGAAGTCGTCAGTTGTGAACTTAAATGGAGCATTATTGATCACCAGGTTTGTTTCAGCTTTCTTTTTCTTGTTTTCTTTATACAGTTCCTGGAGATGCTGCGAAGTTCGGTATACTCTAGACCAGTAGCCTTTCATGCCATAGTTATGGAACTGGTCTTCTCATTCCCTCTTGGGTGGGGTTGCATCATTTCTGTTGTCATTTCTGTGCCAAGTGAACTTCTGCCTCCCTTCATTGATTTGCTGTTGGACTTGGCCTCTGGCCCTTTTGTTCCGTCCCCTTTTCTGTGGTCTTTCTTTTCTTTTATTATCTTTCTTCTTTTTAGAAGAAGATGCATTGTGAGCTTCTGAGAGGGGGGCAGTGCTAGAAGGGCGCATGTTGTGAGCGACGAGGAGAAGCTCTCTGTTTTGTTCAGCCATGAGTAAACATGACAATAGCTCCGAATACTTGGTGAATTTGCGTTCACGGTATTACTGCATTAGTATTGCATCCTTTTCATGAAAATACATGTACGTCTTTTCCAGCATGCGATCTTCTGAGACCTTTTCACTACACAACTTCAGGCGTAAGGTGATACTAAAAAGAGCTGGGTTGTACTCAGCTATGGACTTAAGGTCCTGAAGTCTCAGGTTCTCCCACTCATATCGTGTCCTTGGTAGTATAACATCTTTCTGTTATTTATACCTATCCTCAAGGGCAGTCCACATCTCAAGTGGATCTTCGACCGTAAGGTATTCAGCCTTTAAGGTCTTGTCCACATGGCGACAATATAGACAATGGCTTGCGCCTTTTCTATATCATTTGCATTTCCATCTTTGGTCACAACAAAAATAAGAGACTTAGCCCGCAGGTGAAATTTCATATCGAGCTACCAGCTCAGATAATTTCTTCCTGATGCATCCAGCATTTTGAAATCGACACTTGCGATTTTGACCATTTTATCTAGTAGAGCACAAATTTGCATGAATTAATAATTTATACATTAAACATTTTCATGCAGAGGTAATTTTTAAATAAAGAGCTAATTGCGTGGATCGGCCAGTCCCACATAAATAAAATAGTCCAAAGTCCATACTACAGTCCATTTTACACAAATGAAAGCAAAAATAAATTACAACTTCGGAAACCCCGTGGGTCCCATATAAAATCTTCAGCTTCAAGTGTGGCATCCGTCTCCATGGAAAGTAGTAGTTGGTCTTGGATATTACATAATTTCCTCACCACAATTTCTCTCAAAAGGAAAAGAAAAGTGCAGGAACAATAAAATGTGGGACTTAAACAGCCGATCCAAAACCACAATTAGCCATCCATGCAAAAATTTGTGCTCATCAAACATTTTCATTAGACACTTTCACCAGACATTTTCATCACAGGCATCACATGCATCATATTCACAGAAGGATAAACAATTTGAATACTTAATAATTATTGGACCACTGGGTAACGTCATACACCGTTAGTTTAGGTGACTAACGGCAGAGCAGTCGCAAGATCTTCCTAATTAGTACGTTAATATTACACAACAGAATATCAATTTATCCATATAATGAGCCATTTAAAAGTAATGCATAACATATAATTATGATCCTAAAAGGCATCATATAATGCAAAAAGTTGTGCATGATGTGATTATTCAAAAAATATTTGAAAAGAGCCCAAAAATTTACATGTTCTTCATGAAAAGGAAGAAGTTTTCCTTTTTATTCCCCCAATTATCCCCCAAATATCCCCAAATGTCCCATTAAGGTCCCATTTCAGTCCTATATTTTATCACAATTTTTTTTGTAATTTTTATGCTCCCAAAGACCTTTTTAATCTTATTTTTAGCCCCTTCCCCCTTTTATTTCTGTTTTGTTTTTTTTCAGAAAATTTCGGCATGTGGGCCTAAAGCCTGCAGTCCACACTGCGGGCTTCAGGCCCGCGCCAAAATTATTTGTTTTTTTCATTTGTGCGGGCTAAACCACGCAAAGGGGATGCATGCTTCAAGCTCGCATTCAAAAATATTGTTATTTTTTTGTTTTCAGTTAATGGGTTTGTGGCCCATTTTTCCGACGAGAGAGGGCAGAGGGGCGGCGGCTAGGGTTTGCTGCCACCGCCCCTTGCAATCATGGGACGGGGGGAATAGGGATAGCCCCGTCATGTGGCGGGGCATGCTGGGAAGCAGCAGGCTCCCCTCGCCGTGAGGAGAGGGGGTGCTGAGGGACGGCGGCGCCCTCCTTTTCTCCGTGAGTGGGGCGGAGCGCTGGTTTCGGCGGCAGCCCTCCCTCGCAGCGAGGCAGAGGGGGGAACCCCCAGCTCTTTATTTATAGAAGGTGGAGGAGAGTACATAGATAAGATACAATAGATACGGTCTTATCTATAAGATAAAACGTGATCCTAACTAACTCAGCAACATCCGTTCACAACCGTACAAATTAATTAATAAATGGTTTAACAATAATTAGTTTAGTTTTAAGTAATTAGTTTAATTTTAAAAATAATAATTTAAATTTGAGTGGTTTACACACCACTTTCTATATCCAACTTTCCAAACAACATTCTCAACCAAAATAACACAAGAAATTTTCAAAAACTACCCAGAATTTCGGGCAGGCAGGTCCCACCCGCCAGCTGGGCAGGGTGGGCGCCAGCCTAAAGCAGTCGGGCGGGCCAAGCCCGCCTTGGGCAGGCACCCACGATGGGCGGGCGGGTCGAGCCTGCCCTGGACGGGCTTGGGTGCCCGCCCAAGCGCCCTAGCGGGCGCTCGCCCGCACAGGGCGGGTGGGTCAGCCCACTTGGGTGAGCGGGTCAGCCCAGCCCGATCCAAATGGGTGGTCTAGCCCAGCCTCTTTATTCTGGTGCAAAACTGGGCTAAAGCCCAGTTCTGTTCTTCGGATGGTTTATTTGGCGTATTTCGAGTGTTTGGAGTCCGTTTTTGACGCGGTTTGAATTTGTGTTTAGACTGAGATGATCCCATCATCTAGTTAACCATTTCTATGCATTTATTTAATTAAATACACAAGTAAACAATTTACAACACATTAAATTTCCCTTTGCATTAAATGCAAAATTTCCACATCTATTTATAAAATATCATTTGCATCAAATACAAATGAACTGAGGGCATACATCCCCAACATTCGTCTCATCAAATTCACAGTCTTCAAGACGTGCCTTAAATGCGTCCCCCGTTTGGGGTTCTAGGTATCTTATAATTGAGGGTGAGTTAAACCCTTCATATATACCTAGGCGACGTTGAGGATCCATTTTTTGTCCTTTGCGGTGGTGCAGTGGGGATGTAAACTACATGACCGAAGATTCTCAAGTGAGAAATGTTCAGTGGCATTCCATATGCAAGTTGCATTGGAGAGTGACTCTGACATCCAAAGGGTCTTATTTTAAATAACGATGCAACATGCCAAATTGCATGTTCCCATGCATCCACTGGCAATTGGGATTTTATTAACAATGGACGTGCAATCCATTGAAGTCTTTTTATTGGCGACTCTGCCAACCCGTTCTGGGTATGAATATGCGGCACATGATGTTCAATTTCTATTCCTGTTGCCTGACAGTACTCTTCAAATGACTTGGAGGTAAATTCCCCAATATTAACCAGACGTATTTTCGTTATTTGATTGTCTGGAAAATGTGCCCGCAACATTATTATTTGTGCCAATATATTTGGAAAAGCTAGGTTGCAGGTCGATAGTAGACACACATATGAATATTTTAAGGATGCATTTGTCAGTACACTAAAGTACCGAAATAGCCCACTAGGGGGGTGGATTTGTCCACATCTATCTCCTTATATTCTTTTGAGGAAGCGTGGAGATTCTTTGCCAACTTTTAGTAGAGATGGCCTTGTAATTAGTTTTTCCTTATAGCAAGGGATGCGTGGGAATTCTCCCTTCTGAAGAATCTTCTCGTTCTTCGAGTCATACCCATAAGATTGAGATAAGATGTGATGCATTATCACTGATCCAGGGTGGCCAAGTCTATCAAGCCAAAGTAAAAACTTGGCAGATATCGGTCACTTCAGGTGATATGTTAAATTAGCTTCCGCTCTCCGAATCTTTGTATGTTAGGGGCCTGAAAGGCTCTCAAAACGTTCAAGTATGGATTTTACTCCTTTTTCTTGAGACAGTACATACAGAATTTCTTTTTCGTTTACATTTGCTGTTTCCAGATGGAATCCGTTTAAACAGATGTCCTTGAAACTTAGAAAGTTTCTTTTGAATTCGGAGAGAATAGTGCATCCTTTATTTTTATTTCTAGAAAATTTGGGAGCAACAGTGTTACGTTTTCAGAACCTTCAATATGGCCCTGATATTGGGCTTTGTATTGTAGGATCGTATGTGTTTATAGTCTACTAAGGAGTTATGAGAGCAGTTCATCTATTAAAAGATGAATCGTCACATTTACATTTCAAAAATATAAACAATTTAATTAATTCAAATTGCTCTCATAAGTTCTGAAACAAATACAAAGATAAATGGCTAATCTAACAGGTCATCTCATTCGAATTCGTCAGCTGTGAACTTGACTGGAGCATTTATGATCACCAGGTTTGTTTCAGCTTTCTGTTTCTTGTTTTCTTTATACATTTCCTGGAGATGCTGTGAATTTCGGCACACTCTAGACCAGTCGCCTTTTATGCCACACCTATGGAATTGGTCTTCTCATTCCCACTTGGGTGGGGTTGCATCATTTCTGTTGTTGTCATTTCTGTGCCAAGTGAACTTCCGCCTCCCTTCATTGCTTTGCTGTTGGACTTGGCCTCTGGCCCTTTTGTTCCATCCCCCTTTCTATGGTCTTTCTTTTCTTTTATTATCTTTCTTCTTTTTAGAAGAAGATGCATTATGAGCTTCTGTGAGGGGGGCAGTGCTAGAGGGGCGCATGTTGTGAGCGGCGAGGAGAAGCTCTCTGTTTTGTTCAGCCATGAGTAAACATGACAGCAGCTCAGAATACTTGGTGAATTTACGTTCACGGTATTGCTGGATTAGTATTGCATCCTTTTCATGAAAATACGTGTACATCTTTTCCAACATACGATCTTCTAAGACCTTTTCACCATACAACTTCAGGCGTGAGGTGATGCTAAAAAGAGCTGGGTTGTACTCAACTATTGACCTAAAGTCTTGCAGTCTTAGGTTCTCCTACTCATATCGTGCCCTTGGTAATATAACATCTTTCTGATGTTTATATCTTACCTCAAAAACAGTCCACATCTCAAGTGGATCTTCGACTATAACGTATTCAGCCTTTAGGGTCTTGTTCACATGGCGACAATATAGATAATGGCTTGCGCCTTTTCTATATCATTTGCATTTCCATCTTTGGTCAAAACAGAAATAAGGGACTTAGCCTGCGGGTGAAATTTCATATCGAGCTACCAGCTCAGGTAATTTCCTCCTGATGCATCCAGCACTTCGAAATCGACACTTGCGATTTTGACCATTTTATCTAGTAGAGCACAAATTTGTATGAATTAGTAATTTATACATTAAACATTTTCATGCGAAGGCAATTTTTAAATGAAGAGCTAATTGCATGGATCGGCCAATCCTACATAAATAAAATAGTCTAAAGTCCATGTTACAGTCCATTTTACAGAAATGAAAGCAAAAAAAGAAATTACAACTTCGGAAACCACGTGGGTCCCATATAAAATCTTCAGCTTCAAGTGTGGCATCCGTCCCCATGGAAAGTAGTAGTCGGTCTTGGACATTACATACTTTTCTCACCATAATTTCTCTCAAAAGGAAAAGAAAAGTGCAGGAAAAATAAAACGTG
This sequence comes from Scilla litardierei, assembly GCA_030789695.1. Taxonomy (NCBI): domain Eukaryota; kingdom Viridiplantae; phylum Streptophyta; class Magnoliopsida; order Asparagales; family Asparagaceae; genus Scilla; species Scilla litardierei. The sequence goes on from CM061134.1 coordinate 123,181,622, forward strand.
GGACTTAAACAGCCGATCCAAAACCACAATTAGCCATCCATGCAAAAATTTGTGCTCATCAAACATTTTCATTAGACACTTTCAGCAGACATATTCATCACAGGCATCACAGGCATCATATTCACAGAAGGATAAACAATTTGAATACTTAATAATTATTGGACCACAGGGTAACGTCATACACCGTTAGTTTAGGTGACTAACGGCAGAGCAGTCGCAAGATCTTCCTAATTAGTACGTTAATATTACACAACAGAATATCAATTTATCCATATAATAAGCCATTTAAAAGTAATGCATAGCATATAATTATGATCCTAAAAGGCATCATATAATGCAAAAAGTTGTGCATGATGGGATTATTCAAAAAACATTTGAAAAGAGCCCAAAAATTTACATGTTCTTCATGAAAAGGAAGAAATTTTCCTTTTATTCCCCCAATTAACCCCCAAAAATACCCAAATGTCCCCTTAAGGTGCCATTTCAGTCTCCATAAATTATTTGTTTTTTTCATTATTGTGGGCTAAAGCCCGTAAAGGACATGTAGGCTTCAAGCCCGCATTCAAAAATATCGTTATTTTTTTTGTTTTCAGTTAATGGGTTTGTGGCCCATTTTTCCGACGAGAGAGGGGAGAGGGGCGACGGCTAGGGTTTGTCGCCATCGCCCCTTGCAATCGCGGGACGGGGGGGGGGGGGGGGGGGGTGGGGGGGGGGGGGGCAATATGTATAGCCTCGTCGTGTGGTAGGGCATACTGGGAGGCAGCAGGCTCTCCTCGTCGTAAGGCGAGGGGGTGCTGAGGGACGGTGGCCCCCTCCTTTTCTCCGTAAGTGGGGTGGAGGGTGGGTTTCGACGGCAGCCCCCGTCGCAGCGAGGCAGAGGGGGCTTACGATGGCAGCCCCATCGATGAGGTGGGGGCAGAACAGGGAGTACCCCCTCGCCATGAGCGAGGGGTCAGGGACGGCAGCCCCAACGTTCAGGCAGGGGCGACCGGGGTGGTGCCCCATCTTACTGCGAGCGTGAGGGGGTTGGGGACGGTAGTCCCTGTTGGATCCTGTGGATGGCAAACAACACTAGAAGAGGGGGTTGAATAGTGTTGTATAAATATAAAACTTTTTCGTTCTTTAATCAATCAACACAAAACAAAACCTTCTAATGTTGCCTAAGAAACCAAGTAGAGTGATCTACGCTTGGTTCTTAATCAACTTAATTAATCTTCAAAACAAGTCAGAGATAAAACTCTTCTGGTAGTCGACTCCCTAAGAACAGTAGTCGACTCCCAGAGGGATATTATGCACAACTCAGTTAAGCGAATACTTACTGAAGATATAAACGATTACACGGAAGTACAATAGAGAAGTAGATACAGAAATTGATCTTGCAATATATTATGAATGAGTTACAAATGTAATATTCAATGAATCAAGATAAACAAAGTAAAGATAAACAATCACAGAGAGAATCAAACGCAAACATAAGGATTTTTATCCTGGTTCCCCACAACCCTGGGTACGTCCAGTCCCCGACCAATCCGGTACGAGATTTCCACTATTGCCTTAGCAATACAAACACCTAGCCTCAACCAGGATTTTCGACCACCTAGACTTGTCTAGGATTTCACCCTTGCCTCACAACCCGAGGACTTTACCTTGCCTCACAATCCGAGGAATTTTCACAAACACCTTGCCTACAACAAGGATTTACAATCACCCTTATCACCAAGGGACTTCAAGTAAAATCAAATCCAATACACCACAATGAATTAGTGGAGATTGGTTTTTACACCCAATAATTCTATAGCCAAGATTAAATTTGCAATTTTGCTTAACGTGGCTAAAAGAATTTAAATCATTCGTAGATCAAACAAAGAATATGAGTTTATTCACTGTGATCTAGAATCTAGATGTGTTCTTAGATCACACAAAGAATATGAAATTATTCGATGTGATCTAGAATCTAGATGTTTCAAAAATCCTTTGAGAATATAAAAAATCAAAGAGAAGGATTTTGAAAACCAATTTGCAATAGCCAAATAATAATAATGATCTTAAAAGAATTATAAAGAATATAAGCAATAAGATCAGAAATTGAAAACCCTATTTGGCTATGAAGAACTTTGAGAGCGATGAGAACGATGAGATCTTTTGAGAGAATAAGAATTTTGCTCAAGAATAAATTGGTGAGGAAAATGTTCTCATGGGGTCTCTATTTATAGAGCCAAAGGAGAATTCAAAATAATTCAAATCAAGTTTGACTTCAGCCCAAAAATCAAGCAATGAATAAATGAGAGAGTGAATTAAGGAATTCTAGTCGCACAGCTGGTAGTCGACTCCCTAACTTTGGTAGTCGACTCACAGAGTGTCTCAGAGAAAATCTGCTACTACTGGTAGTCGACTCCCTAACTTAGGTAGTCGACTACCAGACTATCTTTTCTGGTAGAAGACAGAAATCAGTGTAGTGAACTACAGGGTGTTTGTAGTTGACTACAAATTGAAACTTAGCTTCTATGAAAAGAATGCTCTCAAATAAGTTTAAAATGAGTTTTAAAAACATTTTAGAAAATCATTTTGTGTGTGTGCAAATTCTTCTTGGCTTTGACATAATCCTAAGAAAATGAAAACCAACTCACACACTAGACTCTATGAAGAACTTGAAGCCATGGTTGAGCTTGCGCTAGTTGCATATGCTTCCGCTTGAATTTGAGCTCCTCTTTAGCTTTAGCTTGAGCACATTCTTTGAGCTTCATCTTTGAACTCTTCTTGTGCTTGAGCTTTGAAGTTGCGAGCTAAATTCATCTTCATCTTCTATGTGTGTGGTTGAAGTTCTTCTTCTCGGAGTATGTTTCGAGCTTCAATTAGCTTATTGCACAACCTTCACACTTAAGTTGTATGATTAGTAATTTAATAACATTTGGTGTGATCATCAACAAAACAAACCACTTGGGGTGGGACTAGATTCCCATCAGTCCCCTCCCCACCCAGCGAGGCATTGGGGGGATGAACGGCGGCCAATGCCATTGGCGAAGCCGTGGGGGATACATAGTATTTATTTATTTATTTTTTTCCAGATAAAACATGATAAAAACATGATTTTAGACGATAAAAATCGTCAAAGTAGGCAACGAGCCCTATTTTCACTCCGATCTTGCGAGATTTATGGAGAAAACAATCATGCACATGATAAAAATTAAAATTTTAGGGAGAATACCTCTTGATCCATCCTCCAGATCTAGCGACGGTTGAATGAAGCCTACGTGTGGATGATGACTCCTGTTTGAGGTAGATGAAGACTCCTGTTTGAGGTAGATGACGCCGCACGTGTGGATCCCCCGTCTTTCCTTCGCTTTCACAAAGATCGGTATTTGTATGGAAAATTTCTATTTAGATGCTCGTGCTGATAATATGTTATGAATCATCATCTGAGGGAGGAACCCCTAGCTCTTTATTTATAGAAGGTGGAGGAGGAGAGTACAGAGATAAGATACAATAGATACGGTCTTATCTGTAAGATAAGACGTGATCCTAACTAACTCAGCAACATCCGTTCACAACAGTACAGATTAATTAATAAATGGTTTAAGAATTAATTAGTTTAGTTTTAAGTAATTAGTTTAATTTTAAAAATAATAATTTAAATTTGAGTGGTTCACACACCACTTTCTATATCCAACTTTCCAAACAACATTCTCAACCAAAAGAACACAAGAAAGTTTAGTGGACCCCACAAGAAATTCTCAACTCCACGTTCCATCCAACTTTCCAACAAGAAACACACTACATTAATATTCTCTCTCCCAAGATTCCACACCCATACAACTTTCCACAATCCCACATTCTTGCAAAAGAACAGGCCCTGACCTGCAGGTTCCAATAACTTTTGAGAGTTGCTATATACCCCGCATGAATTTTCAAAACTTTTTTATCAAAAAAATGAAACTGTCAAAACTGTCATGTCAGTTGCCTCATCTATCCTATCTGATGTGACTGTTTTGCCTTTTTTGACAAAAAATGCATGTATATAGATGTGGTTTAACTTTTTTGATTTTATTATTTGAGTGTAGCTATCTACATTGCATTTCATGCTGTGAATGCACTTTTTTGCCAAAAAAGGAAAACTATCACATCAAAAGGAGTGATTGGACAATTGATGGCCAATTTTCCTTTTTTGGCAAAACAATTACATGCACTGCATGGAACACAATGTATATAGTAGTCCTATATTGTTTTCACAAGATAATGGATTTTCGCTTGATAAAAAATAAAGATAGGCTTTATCTTTGATTAGAAGTTGGATACGACGACGAGGGGTGGCAGCTTGGCACTGAACCATTGGGTCAAATTTCATAGGTCCGGATCAAGCCATCGTGTATCTGGACCGGACCGCTGATACAAGTATTCCCGCAATAGAGAGCTCGGACATGACTGTTTCGCCGGGCTGGCATTCTTCTCCAGGACTTGAAAAGGAGAGGGAAAGACATCAGAGGACCGGGGGCCAAACTCGCATGGGTCAGGGGCAGACCCCCCCAATTTCCATCTGATACCTGTCATGCGATGGTGAAGGGAAGGCGAGGATGGACGTAAGATAGCCAGTGGGTGTTTGAGGCATATGGATGAGCCTATGTCGTAGGCGTCTCCGTTTAGCCAAAGAAGTTAGGGGTTTGGTATCCTGTGGGAGGCATACTGATCACTCCTTATTTTACACCTTTTTTCCGCATGTTTGCATGCCATTTAGATCGCCCAAATCACGTCTTTTACGATTTATCGACGATATTGCGATGCTTTTAACGTTTTGTTGTTTTTGTCTCATTTCAGGTGATTTGGCGCGATTTGGAGTGATCTCGAGATACGCTTACGCTAGACGGCCACCAACGACCTCCCCGAGGAGTATTTTTCTGTTGGAGAGGAGCGGAAGAAGAATGGACGCCGCAGGAGCGACGGGGAGGCCAAATTAAGCAGTTTGGGCATTTTTTGTGTCCCACTCGGCCGAGTGGAGGAGCCACTCGGCCGACCAGCGAGACACCGCTCGGCCGACCCGTTCAGACACGTTTTCCATGTGTACTCGGCCGAGCGACAGAGACCACATCGGCCGAGTGACTATACCACGTCCGCCCGAGTGGCGCCCAGACGAAGGCCCTCAAAAGTATCGAAGTTACTGTTTTTTTCGGCCACCTGAGCTTCAGAAGACCCACTCGGCCGAGTGGTAAATCCGTCCGCCCGAGTGAAGTAAAGCCATCGGCCGAGTGACGACAACTCACTCGGCCGAGCCACCTCCGAACTGAAGACCCCTGAAAGCCCCGACTTACTGGAAAATTACAGGGTTTTCACTCGGCCGAGCGACTTTTGTCACTCGGCCGAGTGCGATGCGCTGCCTGTAGCGAAATCTGCGGAAAACAGGCTGTGCAGGGGCGTTTTGGTCAGGATTTTTGGACGATTTTTGGGGCTATTTAAGCCCTGTTTTTACCCTAGTTTGGGGAGCCACCTCTCAGATTTTTTGCAGCTTTTTGAGTCTACTTTTTAGCTTTATTAATTGTGATTGGAGAAGAGAAAAACTTGGATTTTTGTTGGGTTGATTGAAGATCTACATTGGTTTGCACTTCTCTTCCCCAAAAACTCTATTTTTATTGTTTATATCATTGTTGTGATGAATTCCATTGTCTATTTCATTGCTAATTATTGTGCTATTGCTATGATTAGTGAGTAGTCTCCACGTCTTGGGGCGTGGGGATGAACCCTACAAGCCCAATTTCGTATTTGTGTTGAATTGGTAGAAATTGAGCTAGGATTGTTATTAGGGATTAGATTGGGATCGAATTACTACGGATAACTAGGTATTCACATCAATTGGGATTTGCAAGAGATTGGATCCCAATTCGATAGGAAGCCCTAGAAATCCGAATTGGGTTGGAGTCGGATTTTCGAAGTATCGGTTTGCAAGAGATTGGACCGATGCTAGGATCTCCGGTTGCAATTCCGTGCCGATACCCGTTTGCAAGTGATTGGACGGGTAGGAACTATCCTAATCTAGATTGTGGACCGAGTTTGCAAGAGATTGGGCTCGGTGCGCAATTGGACGATGATGTTGATCCTAATGCTAGCTTCCCTAGGCTAGGGTTTGCAAGAGATTGGACCCAAACCTAGGATAGCTATAGACCGGCAACAGCGCGAGAGCGTGAGCTTGGTTCCACATTTAGTTGCAACTAGTTCATCCAAATTCTCATCCTAGCGATTTCGATACCGGCGAACCACATTTGTGAAATACGGTGAGTAGTGGGGATTCCCCATTCCCTAGGCGTTCTCTATTTGATTTGATATTTCGCACTTTTGTCTGACGATTGTGACAGGATCGCCCAAGGCAATTATCCCTCTAAATAGCCAGGTTGATTAGGAGCAAGCACGGTCATTCGTCCTCCCTGTGTTCGATACCCGCTCGCCGCTATACCGTGCGCTTGCGGTAAAACTACAACCGTCGCCTCGGGACGTGTACGCCGGGGCGCGATCAAGTTTTTGGCGCCGTTGCCGGGGAGGCGATTGCGTTTGATTCTTTTTCACCTTAGCTATTTCTTTCTTTTATTTTCTTTTTATTTTATTTCTTTTACCATTATTATTTCCTTTGCTATTCTTACCTAACCCTTCCACGGTACTAATCATCTCTTTGAAACTCTGTTTTCCCTGTGCATGTACACGAGATCTACGGCGGACCCCGAAGCCTTATTATTCGATCCCGAGATCGAACGTACAGCGCGGAGACTCAGAGCGGAAAGGAGACAATATCCGGAAGGGCGGTTTATGACCAACCGGGAAACTCCCGAAGAATTGGCGGAGAGAATGGCGAGAATAATTTCTATTCGCGATAGGCTTCGGCCTAAAACCTCTTCTACTACGTCATCCATCGCCGTGCCGGAGTTGGCGGCCGACAAGAACTTCGAGCTAAAGACGGGATTGGTGGTTTTGATGCAACAAGACCCATTTCATGGGAACGCTCACGAGAACCCCCACTACCACATCCAATCATTCTTGTCGAAGTGCGCCACTTTCCAAATGCCGGGGGTCCCGATCGATGCCATCAGACTGCGCCTCTTCCCCTTCACGCTAAAGGACAAAGCACTCTATTGGCTGAGGACGCAAGCTGACGGAGTTTTCACCTCTTGGGACGGGTTGGCGGATGCATTCATTGATAAATTCTATCCACCATCCAAGACGGTGAAGATCCGGAGCGCTCTCATGTCCTTCAAGCAAGGACCACATGAGACGCTCTATGAAGCTTGGGAGCGATTTAAGGATTTGCAGCACCAGTGCCCGCACCACAGTATAGAAGATTGGGAGTTAGTGCATAGCTTCTACAACGGTCTCCAACCGGGGACCAAACAAATTATTGATGCCGCGGCGAATGGTGCAATCTTGTCAAAGACTCCCGAGGAAGCTACGGCCCTAATTGAGGAGATGGCCTCTAATAACCAACAATGGGGCGATGAGCGAGGACACTCTACGTCCTCCTTAAAGCCGACTAGCATCTACGAGGCAAAGGCCGTAGCGGAGCTTACGAGCAAATTTGATTCTCTCCACAAGGTGGTGGAGAGATTGGAGAAATTCATCACGGAGCCCCAAGGAAGCCCTTCCACCTCCGCGCCGGCAAGCCAAATGAGTGATTGGCAAGACCAATCTCAAGCCATGTATTCGGGAGGAGAGCAAGGAGAAGGATCCTTGGAGCAAGTGCAATATGTTGCGGGGAACCAAGGTTATTGGTCCAATCCGGCCGCAAGAAATCACCCGGGATTCTCCTACGCCAACAATGAAGGAGCTTTGAACCCGCCACAACAACCGCCTAATCAAGCTCGACCACCACCACCCCAACAACAATACTATCCGCCGAGGGGACCTACACAACAAAACTTCCAACCAAAGCAACAAGTCCCACCTTATAGGCCTCCCGGATACAACCAAGGGTGGAGGAATCAAAACCAAAACCCTCCACAAGCTCCACAACGATCCGATTTCGAAACTAGAGTGGATGCGTTCATGGTCGAGCAAAATAAGGTGAATGCTACTTTGAAGGCGGGGCAAGATTCTCTCAATACCGTAGTGGCTCAAATTTCGGAGCAATTAGCGTTGCTCAACCGGAACACTCAAAGATTGCCGGCGCAACCGGAGCAAAACCCACGGGGCAACACGGGCCACATCAACGCCGTAGTTGCCGTCACAACTAGAGGCGGGAAGGACACCACCCCCACCATGATTCCTATTGAGGAGGCCGTGGAGGAAAGTTTGGAGCCGGTTGAGCCGGTAATTGAGATTGAAAAGGAGAAGGAGCCACAAGACAAGGAGAAATCTAGGGCGGAGCTATTAATTGAGGAGAGGCGCTTCATGCCACCGGTCCCATTCCCCCAAAGACTAGCGAAAGCGAAAATGGAGAAAAGGCTAGCGAAATTCCTCGAGTATCTAAGAGGAGTTAGCCTAAATATTCCCTTCCTTGACGCCATCATCGAGATCCCCACATATGCCAAATTCCTGAAGGATTTGATTTCGGGGAGAAAGAGGAAGGAGAAGATCATGCTAGCCGAGGAGGGCTCTTGGTTCACCAAGAGAGAAAAGGAGCCGGCAAAATTTAAAGATCCGGGGAGTTTTCGGATTCCTTGCACTTTGGGCGGCGTGCCTCTTCAAAAGGCGTTGGTAGATCTTGGGGCTAGTGTGAGTCTCATGCCTCTCTCCATGTTCTTAAAGCTTAACACCGGGACGAAGTTGAAACCCACCGACATGCGCATTCAATTAGCCGATGGACGGATAACAAGGCCGGTGGGGATCGCCGAAGACATCCCACTTCAAGTACCGGGTGGAATATGCTTGCCATGTGACTTCGTCATCATGGACATTAAGGAGGAAGGAGACACCTCATTGATACTTGGACGCCCATTCCTCGCCACCGCCGGAGTCATCGTCGACGTGCGCGAAGGTACCTTAACCTTAAACGTCGGAAACATTGAGGTGGAGCTCCACATTCCTAAGGCTATGAAGCATATGCCTTATCACGAGGAACTCGACTACATGGACCTCCTCGATGAGGTAATAGAGGAGGCGATTCCTCACTCAATTGGTGCCCTTTTTGATGAAGAATTTGATGAAGGCCCGGATTTAGGCCAAGATGAAAAGATTAAAGACGATTCCCCCGACTTCTCCGCTGATGAAGATGAAGGCGACGCTGATGTCGCGAGGATTCGAGAGCTCTGCAAGCTCTCGAAATTAAAGTCTCCAAAGAAAGCTCCGCCGGCACGGAAATCGGCACCGCCGGTCAAGCCGTTGGCCGGGGTAAATGCTAGCTTGGGGGAGCCTCCCCCCAACACTATTCGAGATAGGAGACCACCGCGGGAGAACGCTACGCCGCCACGTTCGAATCCAAGCGCGCTCCCCGGAAAGTTTGACGGGTGCATCCCGTATGCACCCAACATCCCGCATTGATTGAAAATTATAGGGGGTCGAGCTCACGACCTTAAACGAGCGCTTGTCGGGAGGCAACCCGACGGTTTTTGCTTTATTTTTACTTTTTCTTTATTTTTGTTTTAGAAATTTTTAGTGTTTTGAGTCGATCGCCAAAAATTTTGTGATAACGGGTCCCATTTTTCTTGACAGGAGAGGAGATAGGTAGATCCATCATGAGGAGGATGAACGAGGCGACGAGGAGCGCCCAAAGAAGGCGTTCGACGCTTAGGAGGAGCATGAAATCGACTGGAGGAAGAAAGACGGAGTTTAGAGCCCAAACGAAGATAAACAGCAGAAATTAAGGCTCACTCGGCCGAGTATACTAGTCACTCGGCCGAGTCCATAAGTTCGTCCGGCCGAGCCGCTCACGAACGAGGGAAGTCTGCTGTACCCAACTCTCTGTCTATTTTTCTCATTTCATAAGAACTGCCACTCGGCCGAGTATATATATTCACTCGGCCGAGTAAATCGGATACCCTCCTAGGGCGAGTTATGCCGAGTAGCTTGAGTCACTCGGCCGAATGGACTTACTCCACTCGGCCGAGCCTGGCAAAGCCACTCGGCCGAAGCGATATCGGGGAGAAATTTTTATTTGCCTCGCCCGGCCGAGTGAGTAAAGTCACTCGACCGAGTCGTAACTTTTTAATATAAAGCCGAGGGGGGGCGCAGTTTTCGAAAACGAAAAAACCCCTTCGCCCGCGCCCCCTCAGCTTTCCCTCGCCCGATCTCGCCTCGCCCAACAGCCACTCGCCCGCGCGCGCCGCCGCTCCGCCTGCCATCGCCGGCCGACCATCGCCGGACCCCGCCCGAGTCGCCGCCGGCAGCCCTGCCTCCGATCACCTCCGGTTCGCTTATTTTCACCGTTTTCTCCTCTCCTCGTGTATTTTTTGAGGATCCATGTGCTAAACGCCCCCCTAACCCAAATCAATTCCTATATCTATCCATTGCACCCCTATTGCTCCATACATTTTGATTATTACTCGCTGATATCGCTTTTTCACGCGCAGGCTGCTTATTGGAGCTTAGGGGAGGCCAGGGGAGCTTCTACGGGCTGCTCCGGACTTCGTGGAGGCGTGGACTTCGCACGCTTCCACTACTTAGCACTCGCGGCGTGTTCAGGTATACTCTTTCCATTCTTTTTGCACACACCGCACTTTTCACTTTTCGGCGCGCGTTCAGGGCCGACATGCCGCCCCAGACACGACCGAGGTCGACGAGAGCTTCCGCCAAGCGGAAGCGATCGGATGAGGCCGGCCCTGCTCACGAGGTGGAGGACTCTCCTCCGCCTTCTCCCGCACACCCCGTCCACCCAGCACAGCCTGCAGGCCCCGCACACCCCGCACAGCCTGCAGCGCACCCACAGCCCGCACAGCCACTCCCCGCCGCTGCACAGCCACCACCACCGGCTCCACTGGTCGGGCCGCTCGGGATCACGTTCCGAGACGACGCACACCGCGCCGTCTTCGACCGTATCTCTCAGTGCTCGATCGTACCCTCCAGGTTTGCACACCTCGCTGACCTTGGACGCCTGGGGGTACTCGAGGGACTGCTCACGTTGTACGACAACGTGGGTTGGCGAGATTTTCTGCAGGTGTCGGCGGATACTTTTACCCGTCCGACACTTGAGGTTTTGAGTTCGATCGCCCGGACCGATGAGGGATGCTCATTCCGGTTCATGGATCGAGAGTGCCAGGTCACTCTCGATATGATGAGAGCGTTTTTCTCTTGGCCCGCAGTCCCCGGAGCCGATCGCGGTTATGGCCCCACCCATATCCCCCCACCTTCTTTCGATGCCGGTGCCTTCTGGGCCCGGATTACAGGTCTTCACGCCGCCTTTGACCCTAGTAGGGCCAAGGCCTCGGCCATAGTCCACCCCTGCCTACGCATTGCCCAGCGCCTCATGGCGACTACCTTTTTGGCCAGATATGAGCCGGGCACGATGTCTACGCCGGAGCTTTACATGCTCTACGCGATGACCCGTCCCAGAGCTCTATCTAGGGATGGAGATGAGCTTGTCCCCGCCGTCGTGATCGATATCGCGGCATGGTTGTTAGACCGCATCATTGTATCGGTGGGCGCTCGCTCACCGATATGATGCGGCGGCCTGATTACCCTGCTGGCTCTTATGACCGGCGAGGATTTCCCCGACGACTTGCGACACGTCCCGGGCCCCACCTCTTTGTCGATAGATGTTATGGCCCGGATGAAGATGCTGCGTCCGCATGGTGAGCGTCACTGGGTCTGGTTGCACGGCCCTTTCGGTGCCGACTACATGATTCTCCCGAGCCCTGCTCGGACCCAGATTGCACCGGCCCACGTTGACTGGCTCCCAGATATGGATGTCCTCATCCCCGCCGCCTACGTGCTCGAGGCCGAGGAGGCCGAGCAGGCCCACGCTGCCCACGCTGCCCAGGCTGCCCCCGCAGACCCTGCTGCACGCCCTGCCGAGCCTGCTGCCGACCCTGTCGCCCCTGTGGCCCCTCAGCCCACACCTGTCGTTTCTGCTGCTCCTGACACTTCTGTCCTCACCTCTGCCAGTGTCGAGAGTACTCTTGCTGAGCCCACTTCCACCACCACTCCCACTTCCGCCACTGACCCCTTGTCTGTCGAGCCTCTTTCTTCTGCCTTCCCCGAGCGCCCGCCGACCGTAGTCGAGTACGGAGAGCCCTCGTTCGTTTCGGCCGTGGAGACCATGGTTAGCATGATCTCCGCTGGGGCTACACCTTTTGGAGCACACACTTCTACCCCAGCGGGAGATTCCTCTGTCTCCACTGCCGCCGTCTTCTCCGAGAGTGTCGTGGCGTCTGTCCACACTTCTGTGCCACAGACCTCTTTGGCCACCTCGTTGCCTCTTTTGCACGCTTCCTTTGCTGCCGCCGCCTCCACTTCTCACCAGCCGGTGTCCCGGCCTCGCACCGAGGCCAGGCCCACTTTTCCAGGCGCGGCACCTTTTGTCCCCTTCCCCGCTGAGCCCGTCACATACTCCACTCGCGTACGCCAGCCTCGCCCTGCGCAGCCTAGACCGGTGCGTCCCTCTGCACCACCCCCGCCCGACACTACACTGCAGAGCATACGTGCTCTTGAGTTGGCGGTGAGTGGTCTTAGAGGAGACCTTAGGACTCTGTCCTCCACCGTCTCTGCGATGGCTGGACGCTTCGACCTGATACCCCAGATCCACTACTGCCTTACACAGGTGCTGGAGCGTCTCCCTCGCGTACCCCAGCCCACCCAGCAGGTTCCCACACACACTTCCACACACACTAGACCTGCTTCCGCTTCCACCCCAGCTCAGCAGCCCACACCACCACCACCACCACCTCCGCCTCAGGACGGAGACGGCGCGGCACCGCCTTCTTAGGCACTCTTGATGCCTTTATCCATTCCTGCCGTTGTGCTGCCCGTCTCTGCTGGGTCCTGATGCACTTTTGTCCACCCCCCTCCCCCTCACTATTTTTGGGATTATATTTTTGATCATATCTTTATGTGCATATCATATCATATCTACTTGGGATTCTCATTTTGATCGCATCTATATATATCTTTTTGGGGGAGAGGGAGCGTTTTTGGTACTGTATTTATTTTCATATCACTCCTGTTCGTGCATGCATCATGTCCGCATCATATTTTTCATATTTTTTTTCATTTCTTTCTTTTTTTTCTCTTTCTTTTTATTTTCATTTTTCCATGCATGCATCCTCACTTGCCCCTCACACTTCTTGTCTCTCGGTGTCCCACACCTTGCACATTGAGGACACTGTGCCGTTTAGCTTGGGGGAGTGAGTCCTCACTTTCTTTTTTCGTTTAGCCACCTTTATTTTCAGTTTTTCACACCGTTTTTCACTTTTGCACTTATTTTTCATTATTTTTCATTTATCTTGCCATGCATCACGTTTTTCTTATTTTCCTGTGTGCCGCATTGCATATTTCTATTTTTCCTTTTATCTTTACTTCGTTTCTTTTTCATCTCATGCTAGAGATGAATTTTCTGTGATGATGTCTACGTGGAGTCAGCTTATTCTATATGCATGCTATATTTGTCATGTCTTAGGTTTTATATCTGATATCATATGCTATGACTTGCCTTGCATTTAGAAATGGTAACCCACACCTTTTTTTTCACATGAAAATGGATGAAGTTTTATTATTAGCTGAGCCTGAATATTCATATGTATGCTATCTCAGAAAACACACCAAGATTCACGCATTGAATGCCTATATCTGGAGTACTGATTTCTTTTCCTTTATCACTTCTATATGCATGAATTGTACACTTCACTTCAGGATGATTGAATGATGTTAGCTATGATATATCGGGATTAGTTAGCTTTTTGTGATCAAAACTGAGTAGATTAGATTACCCTGCTGAAGTTGTCGTGCATGTCTTATAGAGTGAGCCGAGAGTTATATATATTTCTCTCTCCACAAATCTTGAACATCATTTCTCTACTTTTAAAATCTTTGGTGAATCTCCCCTTAGTGATTCTATTTTATGGCATTTCCCCCGCTATTAATTCCTAGCTCCAAATCCCCTATTCTATTCCAAAAAAAAAATGAATGAAAGGGAGAAAAACATACTTGCATATCATTATCTCTCTCTGAGTTGGGATCATTGTGAATATATTGCTTATTGAAAAAAAAAACAAAAAAAGAAAAAAAGAAAAAAAAAAGAGAGAGAAAAGAAAAGAGGAAAAATCCTCAATAAAAGATCCCATCTCACTTTCTTTCTCTTTTCTTTCTCTTCATTGATTTTGGAGCTATATGTATACATAAATGGGGATGTAAATATTTTTGTGCCACCACGCTTATAGATAAGCTTGGGGGAGGAGATCCATTGATGTGTGAGAGAGTGACTACTTGACATTGCGCGACAACCTAGGCTAAGTAATATTCTATACTCGGTGAGATCGTTTCTAGCTCTACGAAATCCAGAAATCTAAGCCTAGCTTTCATTTCATGAAATCCATACTTTTCTATTCTCTCTATTCTATAGTGTGATATTCTTATACTCCAGATAGAAAGCGTTTGATTGAAAAGTGTGTGATCTGTGATTTGTATACCGCTTTAAATGATTCAGACGATGTTAATCTTAAAATTATTCCGTTCTTCATGATTACACCATTGTTCGTGGGTTTTCTATTTCTATTTGCACTATTATACTATGATATCAAAATAAAATTCTTTGACATGTATTTCACATTCGGTGCATGCTATATGAGTAAGTGAAACCCACGTCCTGAGAAAATGATCTAGCGCCCTACCTCTTCGCTTCCTTCTTTCTTCTTTATTTTCATTTCGTTTTCATTCTTCTTCGTTTTTCTTTTTTTTCGTTTTTTCGCCGTTTTCGTTTTCCGAATCCACCGGGTTCGCCTTTTACTTATCTTCCTCGAGGACGAGTAAGAGGCAAGCTTGGGGGATTTTGATCACTCCTTATTTTACACCTTTTTTCCGCATGTTTGCATGCCATTTAGATCGCCCAAATCACGTCTTTTACGATTTATCGACGATATTGCGATGCTTTTCACGTTTTGTTGTTTTTGTCGCATTTCAGGTGATTTGGCGCGATTTGGAGTGATCTCGAGATACGCTTACGCTAGACAGCCACCAATGACCTCCCCGAGGAGTATTTTGCTGTTGGAGAGGAGCGGAAGAAGAATGGACGCCGCAGGAGCGACGGGGAGGCCAAATTAAGCAGTTTGGGCATTTTTTGTGTCCCACTCGGCCGAGTGGAGGAGCCACTCGGCCGACCAGCGAGACACCGCTCGGCCGACCCGTTCAGACACGTTTTCCATGTGTACTCGGCCGAGCGACAGAGACCACATCGGCCGAGTGACTATACCACGTCCGCCCGAGTGGCGCCCAGACGAAGGCCCTCAAAAGTATCGAAGTTACTGTTTTTTTCGGCCACCTGAGCTTCAGAAGACCCACTCGGCCGAGTGGTAAATCCGTCCGCCCGAGTGAAGTAAAGCCATCGGCCGAGTGACGACAACTCACTCGGCCGAGCCACCTCCGAACTGAAGACCCCTGAAAGCCCCGACTTACTGGAAAATTACAGGGTTTTCACTCGGCCGAGCGACTTTTGTCACTCGGCCGAGTGCGATGCGCTGCCTGTAGCGAAATCTGCGGAAAACAGGCTGTGCAGGGGCGTTTTGGTCAGGATTTTTGGACGATTTTTGGGGCTATTTAAGCCCTGTTTTTACCCTAGTTTGGGGAGCCACCTCTCAGATTTTTTGCAGCTTTTTGAGTCTACTTTTTAGCTTTATTAATTGTGATTGGAGAAGAGAAAAACTTGGATTTTTGTTGGGTTGATTGAAGATCTACATTGGTTTGCACTTCTCTTCCCCAAAAACTCTATTTTTATTGTTTATATCATTGTTGTGATGAATTCCATTGTCTATTTCATTGCTAATTATTGTGCTATTGCTATGATTAGTGAGTAGTCTCCACGTCTTGGGGCGTGGGGATGAACCCTACAAGCCCAATTTCGTATTTGTGTTGAATTGGTAGAAATTGAGCTAGGATTGTTATTAGGGATTAGATTGGGATCGAATTACTACGGATAGCTAGGTATTCACATCAATTGGGATTTGCAAGAGATTGGATCCCAATTCGATAGGAAGCCCTAGAAATCCGAATTGGGTTGGAGTCGGATTTTCGAAGTATCGGTTTGCAAGAGATTGGACCGATGCTAGGATCTCCGGTTGCAATTCCGTGCCGATACCAGTTTGCAAGAGATTGGATGGGTAGGAACTATCCTAATCTAGATTGTGGACCGAGTTTGCAAGAGATTGGGCTCGGTGCGCAATTGGACGATGATGTTGATCCTAATGCTAGCTTCCCTAGGCTAGGGTTTGCAAGAGATTGGACCCAAACCTAGGATAGCTATAGACCGGCAACAGCGCGAGAGCGTGAGCTTGGTTCCACATTTAGTTGCAACTAGTTCATCCAAATTCTCATCCTAGCGATTTCGATACCGGCGAACCACATTTGTGAAATACGGTGAGTAGTGGGGATTCCCCATTCCCTAGGCGTTCTCTATTTGATTTGATATTTCGCACTTTTGTCTGACGATTGTGACAGGATCGCCCAAGGCAATTATCCCTCTAAATAGCCAGGTTGATTAGGAGCAAGCACGGTCATTCGTCCTCCCTGTGTTCGATACCCGCTCGCCGCTATACCGTGCGCTTGCGGTAAAACTACAACCGTCGCCTCGGGACGTGTACGCCGGGGCGCGATCACATACCGCCAAATAGATGTGAAAGGGAGAGATACATTGTGGCAGAAGTAATCCATTGTTTTTATAGAGATTGGGGAGAACATGTTGCGTCAAACATTTATGGAGATTACAGATCCTTAGGCATAACTGTCTCCCGTAAATAAGGCGAGTGGGCTGATATGCAGGATGTAATGGCCGCGTCTGCAGATAAGGCATACTGTTATTGACACATATTGTGGAGATTAAATGCTCGCTAACGTGGATTGTCTTGTAAGAAAGCAGCATGTTCGCCTACGATTATGTCGTGTGGATGGAACGAGATGCTCTTATCAGGTAGGTGTTCTGGCCTTCCTGACTGAATATGCCAACATCGGGTAGTGAGGTCGCCTTTATAGGAGTATGTTGACATTGCATTTTTTAGGAATTCCATTGTCTCTTGGTTTTCCAAGAAATAGAACTCAATATCTTTATCAATGATCGAAGCAGAATATATTGCCATGTATCTTATATGTCCACAAGTCTTAATGATGAAACAAAAATGCAAGGACTATGGTATTGATAATGGCATGTGTGCTATTATGGTTGATAACCAAAGTGCTATTTGTCTCTCCAAGAACCTGGTACAACACTCTCGCACCAAACATATAGATGTTAGACATCATTTCATTAATGATCATGTTCTCAAGAAGGACGTTATTCTAGAGTACATTGAAAACCAAAAATAGATCGTCAATATTTTCACCAAACCTCTCAAAGATGATTCTTTTATGAGGCCACTAAGAGAATTAGGGATTATGGGTGAATCTGAACTCTAGAGGATCATTAACATATGTTTTAACATGTATCATGCATTTTGATTTTATTTCGCTTAATGTATCTCAGGTTGCATTTCTTATGTTTTTCATGAGACTTTTGTGTTGTTTATGCAATCATGGATTATTTGATTTGATTTTGTTATGTTGATATTCTAGATGATTAGAATATGTTAGTATGGTCTTTAAGTTTGTTTTTGAGTGTTTATGGGATTTTTAGTTCGAGAGTTTCACCAATTCTTATCATTTAGAGTATTCTGGATCTAGTACCAGGACCAGACTACTGGAAGATCTGCTCCAGCCGTCTGGAAATCAAATTTGATTTTTTTACTTTTCCCAGGGCAGACGGCCAAAGAACATTTTTAGACGTCTGAATAGTGTTCCAGATGGTTAGGAAGTGTTCTTTAGCCGTCTAACCAATGCTTAGCTTTTCATATTTCTTTCTCGTGTCAGTCGTCTGATTGGAGTGATTCAGATGTCTGACTGATTGATTCAGTGTTGATTCTTAGACTCGATTTTAATCTAACAGTTGAGATTAAAACCCTCGTTTACTCTTAATCTCTTTTCTATCATTCCAGGTCGACTCCAGACATCTCATTGTGATAGATCTTCATATCCGCATGTTGCCACTTCTGTTTGATCGATTTTCTGACCAACCCGTCGACCGTCTGACCGATTTCCGACTGATCTTCGACCGATTACTTCATCTAATATCTTATTCAAGGTATATTCTTTTGCTTGTATTAATTTCTATGTCTTCTTCTACCTTAGGGTTTCAGTCTGTTTGTTTTTGCTAAACCTCTTCAGTCTTAATCCTCCATCATTCAAGCATCACGCTAACTCACAAGCCTGTTAGGTATTGGTGTTTTAGAACAATATTGTTTTGATGATGATAACAACATTATATTGTTGCTAATGACTCTCAATGTTTTAGTCTCAAGTTTAACAATTGAAAAATATCATTTCGGAGACTAAAAGCTTGGTGCAAGGATAGACACCAAAGGAGCATTGCCAAAGCATGGAGCTTGATGAAAGGAAGCTCATCAAGTGGTGCCAAAGCTTGGAAGATGATGGGGAGATCATCGCTACTCAAGCTTGAAGGCTTAGACTCTTGGAGAAGCAAATTGTAATTCAGGTAATATTTTATTACTTGCTCTTCTCTTTTTGAGTCTAGGACTTTGTCATGCCTTGATAGATGGATATACTCATTTATGCATATGCGCCAACCATCTTAGAGAACCATAGGATCATCATAGAATCTAACCCAATAGGTTCCCCTTGCCATGAACTTTTATTGGAGTATCTGACTTTCTAACAAGTGCCTGCTGAAGGCATGCTAGGCGACTGGTGATCACCAGGCGCCTGGCCAGCCTTCTATAGGTGGCTGATCTGCACAGCTCAAGTCAATATTTTCTTGACTCTTAATTGATCTTTTGGTGCAGGCGACTGAAGTACAAAAGACCGGTGCCTGCCAACCATCGAGCCCCTGGACTTCATCAGTTGCCTATGTGCCAAAGTGCGTAACTTGTCAATTTTGTGCATCACTCCATCTTGTGTGTCAGTCGACTGATGTAGAGTTTATAGTTGCCTGTCAATCCTCAGGCACCTAGACTTTGTTCACCAGTCGCCTGAATGCACTAGTACGCAAGTTGTCATTTCTCAACTCCTTTCCATCACATGTGATAGTCGCCTGACTAAGTCTTTACAGGCACCGGCATATTTGTACTGGCGTCTGTGTCTCCTTCTATAGTCGCCTGTCCTGGCTCGGATTATAGTAGTTGGGATTTTTATATTCGTTGATCAAGCACCTGACCCATGTTCTACAGGCGCCTATCCGTGACGTTTCAGACCAAATTCTAGACGTTGCAGATTTGTTCCTTTGGACTTTTTGCTTGGATTAAGTGGTTTTGTGGATTCATATATATAGGAGATGGCCTAGTTCTATTAGAACTCTTGGTTAACATTGAAGATCATTAAGAATCTCAAAGCCACTCTTATTTCTCATTTTCCCTCTTTAGAGCTCTAATCCTCATCATGCATTTAAGCTAGCTAAAGGGAAATCCTCCAAGTGCATCAAAGCTCACAACACTTGGAGATCCTCTTCCAAGCCTTGAATACAACATTGAGTACGTTCATCTCATCAAGGCAGATGTAAGAGTCTATTTATTTCATCTTTGTGATTGAAACCCTAACTCTCATTGTGGGAGTTAGTTACTCTCTTTGTGGAAGTTTAACCCTTGTATAGGGTTGGTTGAGTTGTACCCCTAATTCTTTTTGTGGGAGTTAGTTTCTCTCTGTATGGGAGTTTGACCCTTGTGTAGAGTTGGTTGAGTCATTGTGTAGGAAAAATCCCTTGTGTAGGGCATCCATTCTGTAGGGATTGTATTTACTACCTTGTGTAGGATTATAATGAATATTTGTGTGGCTGGATGTATCCAAGTTAGGGATGTTGGATCTGGATCGTAGTCTAGAGGGGGGGGGGGTGAATAGGATAATAAAAAATTCTTGTGCAACCCACGAGAAATCACACGCAGTTATAAGCACAGACAGAGCAATAAAATGCAAACACAGAGTACACACAGATATACCCTGGTTCGATCGTCCCCACGACCTACTCCAGCCCCGAAAGCAACTACTAGATAGATATGTAATCAAGTACAGCTACAATGAGTCAAGATCCCAAATCTACTCTCACCTAGCTCGTACGCACACCACGTTCT
This sequence comes from Scilla litardierei, assembly GCA_030789695.1. Taxonomy (NCBI): domain Eukaryota; kingdom Viridiplantae; phylum Streptophyta; class Magnoliopsida; order Asparagales; family Asparagaceae; genus Scilla; species Scilla litardierei. The sequence goes on from CM061134.1 coordinate 123,201,835, forward strand.
CTACACTCTCAATCTAGTCAGATGCTCTCCCTCCGTGACGACTCCCAAAGTCGTCAGGTCCCCAAAAAGTAACACAGAAGGTAAAGTTTCCCCTACGAAGAACTAACACAATTACTACACAATATAATAAACAAGAGAGTTTAGAATGCTCAGATCGTGTAGCGGTGTCGTCTTCGTCAATCAGCACGGGCCAGATGTCGTCTGGCAATTAGTAGTAGTCTCCTCGTTCAACTCAAGTTGCGGCTCCTGCAACTTGCGCACTTGCTCCTCAAATAGCAACTTAGTCAGTAGCAATGATGTGCAGAGCTCCTTGCTAGAAGTACACGCAACCTTGGGAAAATAATGCCCCAAGTAATGCTCGGGGGTTTTTCTTTCAAATAAATTCCCTTCTTCTTAATTAATCCCCTCTTCGTTCTATGCCTGCAAGCAAGTCAACAACAGAATAAGTGGAATTTAGAAATACAATTAAATGCAAGCATACAAAGACTTGATTGAGTGGAGAATTAAAAAGGGCAAAACAAATTGACAAACAAACTCCCTTGTATGTACAACCACTCGAATGATTCCCCATTTTGATCAACAGGCCCTGTTGCCTGTAGCACTCTGATTATTGTATGCGGTCGGCTCTAAGGACTTCAAGCATTGCAGAGATAAGGACTTGAAAAAAAATTTTGTTTTTAAAAGGGAAGAACCACACAAAAAGGCCGGCAGCTAGGTCTTCAAAAATCACAGTGAGAGAGGCTCTCAGAAATTTTTGTTAAACAAAACCTATCAAATAAATTTCGGCTGCCTGGGCTTATATGAGAGGTGCGGTGCTTCTGTTGCTTCAGAAACAAAAAAAGATCTCAGATTAGGTCAAGTCTTGGAGAATTGATTAACTGACCTACATAAGAAAAGGAGGCTGCGGCTTGCAAAAAAAACAAAAAAAATAGAAACCCTAAGAGCAGGAAAGGGGTGGCCGACTCTTGGGATTCAATCAAGTAGGAGAGAGCTTTCATCAATTTTTTTGGAGCACCTGCAGGCAACGAAAAGAGAGAGAGAGGGGCTTGTATAGGCCGGCTCTTTGAGGGTTTCAATGGTTATCACAGAGAGAGAGAGAGAGAGAGAGAGAGAGAGAGAGAGAGAGAGAGAGAGAGAGAGAGAGAGAGAGAGAGAGAGAGAGACCCAATATCCTTTTGGTTGTTCTTGAGATAACAAAAAAAGGTGCTCTCTTTTTAATAATGCTAATTGCGGCTGGCTCCTCTCTCACGAAAATTTGTGAGTGTTCCCTTTTTGGTTGTGGCTCTCCTCTCAAGTTTAGGGGTCAAGGGTATTTTTATAGGCCTCTAATAGGTTACGGCCAAAAGGAAAATTTGAGGTTGGTATTTTAATGATGTGATCAAATCCCAAATTAGTATGAGTCAATCTAATCCCCCTTTGACCAAGTCAAGATTGCTTTATGAATAGCCAATACGTCATCTCCTATTTGCTATATGAATAGCACTTTCTCCCACACATTGATTTAGTCATCTCATCAGATAATTGCGCTCTCTCCATTCCTGAAACACACTTAGCACACACGTTAAGTATAACACAACGTTTGTCATCATCAAACTAGAAGTCCTCGATCATTGCTTCCAATAATCTCCCCCTTTTGATGATGGCAAACTCATAAAAGATTTGAGTAAATGAGTGTGCGTGTGAAAAGTGCGATGAAGGTGTGTAATGCAATATGATATATTCAGTGAGATGAGATCAAGCATTACTAGCATGCACAATAAAATTAGCATGCTCCCCCTTTTTCCAAGCTCCACATATTCATGTATTTTCAATGCTCCCCCTTAAACCAATATACCGTATTTTGTGCCAACATTACCACAAATCTTTTTTAACACTTTTCTCCCCCTTTGTCATCATCAAAAGTGTATTCATGAAGATTAAAACATAAAACATGCAAAAAGAGAGTATTATTAACCATTACCAGCAATTGCATGCAAACTTATCATAGAATAATCAAGTCAAAATCCAATGGAATTAAACAACTACGACTTCAACACCAACGTGTACGTGCGAGGATTAAAATTGATGCACATAGGGAGAATCATTAAAAAAGTCAACCATAACCAATCCACATTTTTCAAATAACATTCTATCACCTAGGACTGATTTTTCCCACCTCATTAAAAATGAGTTCAAGGTACCACACCCCAAAACATAGCCTATAAGGACTCATAGATGTGTGGGTGGCATTGCTTGATGAGTAAGTACACCAACGCTAAAGTTTACCCATAAAGCTTATGTTGGATACTCGTGGGTAATACCGTTGCCAATGATTGTATCCATTTTTCATACGGAGCAATTAACCTTCTTTTACATTTTTATACTTGTAGTATCATTTTTTAATGCTCAATTTTTATCCATGGCAAGGTATATCATATCCCTTTAGATTTGCAGTTATGTTTTCGTCCTACATTCACTTTCCATACTTCATAAACGATATCTCCAAATGTGCAACAATAATAATACATGTGGAAGTGAAGTAGGTGGTGTAGAAATCAAGTTATTTTCAGTCATTGAATATGCCATGAATATTTAGAAAGATGAACATGCGCATGTAGCAAAAGTAATAATACACCAATTTCTACATCGATATGAAAATCATTCGTGCATACTTCAATAATGAATCAAAGAGAAAAGATACACATTTAAGCACCATTTTTTTATTTTTCAGTTTTTCATTTTTTTTGCATGAAGTACTAAAGCAAACATGATATGCAATCACACAAACAAAAAAAAATCATGCACACAAAGAAATGCAACTACTAGCACACAAACAAAGAAAAGTCACGCACACAAAAAGCTATGAAGGTATCATTAAGTTCAAAGAGAAAAATATACCTTCGCGTCACCGTTTGATTAAGGAGCTAAAAAATAATGAGACATTCCATTTATCACTCCTCGTCAAATTTCCATCCACATACAAATAAGGTGTCGTGTGTGACCTTGGAATCCAACAAGGTCCACTAGTGTTAGTCAACAAAGATTTAGGAACCCACATTTGTTTGAATTTAATATTGGAGTTCCTATATTTGCAATGATACGATGTGTGACCAACACTATCACACGTAAAACACTTTGCATAAACATTTTTAGCAATAGAGGGCACATTGTGAAATTTTTTATACTTAGTCTTTTCAACATTTTTAGTGCTAAATCCAAGGCCACGCCTATTATTGCCATACAATTGATTTCCAAGAATAATGTCCAAATTTTGTTTTTCAATGGAAAATCTCTTTAATGACAATTCTAGGGTGGTGACTTTGGATTTCAAGATATTGTTTTCATTCACAAGCAAAGTGCATTTACTAATGAAAGCTTGCTTGTTTTCCTCTTCTTTCTTTTCAAAATCCCTCATTTTTTCTTTAAGTTCAAGATTTAGCATGTTAATCTTTTCAGAAAGCAATTCATTTTCAACTTCAAGCTTTATCTTATCTAGCTTATACATGCTAAAATCCTTTAATAACGAGGGACATGAAAGACAATCAGTTTTTTCAGGCAAGCTAGCTTTCTCTTTTTCTAACATGGCAATAGTAGATTTGCATGCAACAAGCTCTTCTTTAATATTTTTCATTTCTATAGACATGTCATACTCAGTTTGTTGCATATCAAAGTTATCATTCCTATAACATTCCACATCATCTTCTAGCTCATCAATTCTATGTTGCATTCCTTACAGATTTCTAAAAGTTCAGCTTTAGTGGGAGATTCTACCTCATTGTGTTTGGCCATTAATGCCATGCAGGAGTGGGCTTCATGTTCCTCCTCCTCATCCTCAGCTTCGCTATCCATGTCCCACGTCAGCACTTTCGTTTTTCCTTTTGCAACTTGAGCTGTGTGTTGTTGTGGGCAATCTTTTATGTGGTGCCCTTTCTTCCTCCATTTAAAACAATCGCTTCTATTAATAGCTTTCTGATCAGAGGAATTTCTAACAAAATTAGAATTATTAGAACAAATGAACCTTTTTCTCATCTCAGCTCTTCCTTGATTAGTCTGAATGTATCTCCTGAAGTTTCTGACCATTAAGGCTTGCTCTTCATCAAGATCGTCATCGTTAGCTTGAAGAGCTAATGGTGTGGAAGCTTTGGTCTTCTCTTCAGGTTTCTCTCTGGTTTATATACTCTGCAACTCAAGCTCGTGTGACATTAGGTTGCCTATCAAGTCCTCCACTTTCATTGTTGATAAGTCCTTAGCTTCTTGAATAGCGGTGACTTTAGGCCTGAACGAGCTTGGTAGCGCCTTTAAGATCTTTCGTACCTGTTCATGGCTAGAGTATGGCTTACCGAGGGAACTGGATTTGTAGACGATGTCCGTGAACCTCGTAAACATCTCTTTCACAGATTCTGTTGATAGCATGCGGAAGCTCTCATATTCTGTGCAAAGCAACGCAAGTCTGGATTCCTTCACTTGCGATGTTCCCTCGTGTGTCACTTCCAGAGTATGCCAGATTTCCTGCGCAGTTAGACAATGTGAGATACGATTAAACTCAGATTTATCAAGAGAGCATATAAGCGCATTCATAGCTTTACCATTAAGAGTATAAAGTTTGTTATCAGCTAAATCCCACTTGTCTTTAGGCTTAATCATAACAGTGTCTTCAATTTTAATAGTGGGTAGACTATAACCATTTTCAACAATATCCCACACATCATAATCTACAGACACTAAATAGATTTTCATCCCGGCCTTTCAATATGCAAAGTCTACACCGTTAACTTTGGGGGGACGGGCTATAGACTGACCTTCAGCAAATGCACAATCAGATATATTCATGGTCATCTAAAAATCTAGACTAGATCCTCTAAACTGGCTCTGATACCACTTGTTGGATCTGGATCGTAGCCTAGAGGGGGGGGGGGGGAATAGGCTAATAAAAAATTCTCGTGCAACCCACGAGAAATCACACGCAGTTATAAGCACAAACAGAGTAATAAAATACAAACACAGAGTACACACAGATATACCCTGGTTCGGTCGTCCCCACGACCTACTCCAGCCCCGAAAGCAACTACTAGATAGATATGCAATCAAGTACAGCTACAATGAGTCAAGATCCCAAATCTACTCTCACCTAGCTCGTATGCACACCACATGCTCTACACTCTCAATCTAGTCAGATGCTCTCCCTCCGTGACGACTCCCAAAGTCGTCAGGTCCCCAAAAAGAAACACAGAAGGTAAAGTTTCTCCTACGAAGAACTAACACAATTACTACACAATATAATAAACAAGAGAGTTTAGAATGCTCAGATCGTGTAGCGGTGTCGTCTTCGTCAATCAGCATGGGCCAGATGTCGTCTGGCAAGTAATAGTAGTCTCCTCGTGCAACTCAAGTTGTGACTCCTGCAACTTGCGCACTTGCTCCTTAAATAGCAACTTAGTCAGTAGCAATGATGTGCAGAGCTCCTTGCTAGAAGTACACGCAGCCTTGGGAAAATAATGCCCCAACTAATGCTCGGGGCTTTTTCTTTCAAATAAATTACCTTCTTCTTAATTAATCCCCTCTTTGTTCTGTGCCTGCAAGCAAGTCAACAACAGAATAAGTGGAATTTAGAAATACAATTAAATGCAAGCATACAAAGACTTGATTGAGTGGAGAATTAAAAAGGGCAAAACAAATTGATAAACAAACTCCCTTGTATGTACAACCACTCGAATGATTCCCCTTTTTGATCAACAGGCCCTGTTGCCTGTAGCCCTCTGATTATTGTATGCGGTCGGCTCTAAGGACTTCAAGCATTGGAGAGATAAGGACTTGAATTTTTTTTGTTTTTAAAAGGGAAGAACCACACAAAAAGGTCGGCAGCTAGGTCTTCAAAAATCACAGTGAGAGAGGCTCTCAGAAATTTTTGTTAAACAAAACCTATCAAATAAATTTCGGCTGCCTGGGCTTATATGAGAGATGCGGCACCTCTGTTGCTTCAGAAACAAAAAAAGATCTCAGATTAGGTCAAGTCTTGGAGAATTGATTAACTGACCTGCATAATAAAAGGAGGCTGCGGCTTGCAAAAAAAAAACAAAAAAAATAGAAACCCTAAGAGCAGGAAAGGGGTGGCCGGATCTTGGGATTCAATCAAGTAGGAGAGAGCTTTCATCAAATTTTTTTTGGAGCACCTGCAGGCAACGAAAAAGAGAGAGAGAGAGGGGCTTGTATAGGCCGGCTCTTTGAGGGTTTCAATGGTTATCAGAGAGAGAGAGAGAGAGAGAGAGAGAGAGAGAGAGAGAGAGAGAGAGAGAGACCCAATATCCTTTTGGTTGTTCTTGAGATAACAAAAAAAAGGTGCTCTCTTTTTAATAATGCTAATTGCGGCTGGCTCCTCTCTCACGAAAATTTGTGAGTGTTGCCTTTTTGGTTGCGGCTCTCCTCTCAAGTTTAGGGGTCAATGGTATTTTTATAGGCCTCTGATAGGTTACGGCCAAAAGGAAAATTTGAGGTTGGTATTTTAATGATGTGATCAAATCCCAAATTAGTATGAGTCAATCTAATTCCCCTTTGACCAAGTCAAGATTGCTTTATGAATAGCCAATACGTCATCTCCTATTTGCTATATGAATAGCACTTTCTCCCACACATTGATTTAGTCATCTCATCAGATAATTGCGCTCTCGCCATTCCTGAAATGCACTTAGCACACACGTTAAGTATAACACAACGTTTGTCATCATCAAACTAGAAGTCCTCGATCATTGCTTCCAACAAGGGAACCATGGTAAAATTCTCTGCGTTTGTGTTTGCTTAATTATGTGAATTATCCTCCTCTTGCATTTATAATTTCGCATTTGCAAGTTTAATTTTTAATTGCACGATTAATGTCATTACTCTATTGACCCCCCTCTAGAGTGTTTGTTGTTAGTATTGTAAGGTAGACGGTCCTTGTAATTGGTATTAGAGCAAGGTTGAAGAATACAAACAACGATGGCATTTAACTCTTCATCCATGTCTCAAGAAGAAGATCTATTAACTGTTCGACCCCCGCTTTTCAACAGAACAAATTATCCAAGTTAGAAGATTAAGATGATAATATATTTGGAGGGTCAAGACCTATGGGATGTCACACAGTGTCCGTTTGTGAAGCTTACTATACCCGCAGCTATAAGGACAAAGTCAGAGAAGGATTTGACTAAATCCAATGGAGGGCAATGAACACATTCCATTGTTCCATCACTCTTAATAAGTTGAACCGCATCTCCATGTCAAAACGGTCAACGAGATTTGTCACACCTTGGAGATAACTCATGAAGGGACGTCCAAGGTAAAGAAATCTAAACAAAGTGTGTTTAGATCTAAATATAAATTGTTTAAGATGCAGGAAGAAGAGATCATCTTGGGAAATGTTCACAAGGTTCACGGACATCGTGAACGCTTTGGAAGGACTTGTGAAGGTGATTTCTCAAGAGGATCGAGTGGAGAAGATCTTTGACTCTCTTACAACTAAATAGGAGTAAAGGCAAATGTTATTTTGGAGTCAAACGACATGTCCAAATACACCGTTAAGGAGTGCATTGGGAATCTCTTGGAGTATGAAGTAAAGCTTCAACATAAGAAGGAGATTCAACCATCCAAGTCCGAGAAGCCGGAGAAGTAAAGGGAATTGCATTCCATGTCGCGAAGGAGCCAGTCAAATGGAGAAAGAAATTTCATCAAGAAGCCTCAAGTGAAGAAGATGGAGAGGATGATGCTAATGATGATGAAATCATAGAGCTTGCCAATCAACTAAGAGCATTCCTAAAGGGCAAGCAAGGTAAGTCTTTCTCAACGTCTGCCTCTAATTCTAACAAGAATCCTACTTATTTCAGTTGCAGTGGTAAAGTTCATCTCTCTATCAATTGCCCTTCCAAACCCTCCAAAGATTCCTACAAAGGGAAAGGGAAAAAAATATTGGAAAGGCAGCTCCAAGTACAAGAACAAGAAGAAGGGTCTTGTTGGTACTTTTGATGACACAAGCGAGGACTCATCAAATGACGAAGAAGAAGATGACAAGGAGGAAGCCCTCAAGTGCTTCACGGCATTCGACGATATCTCTTCAAGCTCAAGTGATGAAGATGTGGAGGCTTGGCTCACCCCAATGAAGAAGTGTGCTTTATGGCAAAAGAGGAAGATTCTTCATCAAGCTCTAGCGAGGAGGACTGCGATGATGAAAATGTGGTGGAGCAAAGCTATCTTATGAGGAGCTTGAATATTGCTATAATGTGATCTCCAACGGGGCTAGTAAGTGCATCAACTCTTACTCTAAATTAAAGGCAAAATTTGTTAATGTTAAGAGTATGTTGCATGAACTAGAATCTACTAGTGTAAATAATAATGCTTTGCATATTTGTGACACTAGTGAGAGAGACACACGTCTCTCTCAAGTTAAGGATTTGAGTATTGCAAATGAAAAATTAGTAGCTCAAAATCTTAGCTTAGAGTATTGCATTCAACAACTTACGTTGAAATGCGAAGAGGAATTCCAAAAGCTCATAAGCTTTGTCCATATTCTAGGGATTCACTTTACGGTTTGTTGGAAAAACAACATCCGGTAAACCGTAAAGGAGGTTTGTGATATATTCCAAGATTGGTAACCAAACCCACCTCTAATTCTTTTTATGGTGCAAAATCAAGACATATTGATAAAGCACCTAAGAAGAATCACCATACTTTCTTGTATAACAATAACACTAACAAGAAGCATGTAAATCACAAGGTGATGAGGGAGAATGAATATTCTTCATTTTTGCTAAGAAACAAACCCCTCATTCTTTGCATGCCAAGAAATATTTTTCTACACCTGAGCATGCCACATCCACCCCTCTTGCAAAGGCAAAGCCTTTACCTAGGAAATTCTTAAGTCTTTGGATTTCCACTAAAGTTAGTTTGCAAGAGATGGATAGTTATATCAACTCGTTAGTTAGAAATGTGATCACCTCATGTGACTATGTTAGGAAATCAAACTCTTCTTGGTTTTGGTTCTAGATGTTTAGGTCTCTCATACATGTGCATATTGATGGGTATTTTTCTTTCATTTCTATATCTTTGCATACCGATTGATTGTGTGTGACGTTTCATGATTTTGAAATTATCTTCAAATTATTTTTCATGAAAATGTGACCGTGGGGATTTCATTGTTTTACATGCATTTGTTGATCCATTTGTATGACGATGGGGGAGTTAGTATGTTATGTATGTTTAAAAGTATTGTAAAACATATTTTAACTCTCATTTGGGTTATTTTTGAGATCATTCTTACATTATTTACAATTGGTTATTGTGATCTCAAACTCAACCCATTGATGTTGCCAACATTTTTCATGTTATATTTTCTCTTGACAATATCATTTGTATCAATGATGCTTGATCTTTCTATATCTATGCATTGATACAATTTAGGCACATGGCTCCAATTACTACTCTCAATTGGTATTGAATTTTACAATTGGGATTAGATCTTTGAAGTCAACATTTTGACACTTTCTATGATCTAGGGGGAGCATGGGATAGTGATTGATACCCACTTAAAATTTTCAATTAGGTATCAAACATCTCTTGATCTCTTGGAGTTTGTCACATTTTAAAAGGGAATCAATGACAAGAATTATTTCTTGTATGTTGTGTCCACCTTTTTGACAATGACAATAGGGAGAAAGATATGGATTATGTAAATCATTCATATACATATATGGGGAGAGAGATATATGGTTTATATAATCCTTACAATTATATGTCACAATTGATTTGAATCTTTATTCGTTTATTTATTTTAGATGGGTGCATATAAGTAGGGGGAGCTCATTAGCATTAAGCTTTATTTGTTTATGTTTTACATAATGTGTGTCATCATCAAAAAGGAGGAGATTGTTAGGTATTGGTATGTCAGACCAATATTATTTTGATGATGATCACAACATTATGTTATTACTAATGACTCTCAATGTTTTAGTCTCATGTTTAACAATTGACGAATAGAATTTTGGAGACTAAAAGCTTGGTGCAATGATGGACACCAAAAGGAGCATTGACAAAGCTTGGAGCTTGATGAAAGGAAGCTCATCAAGTGGTTCTAAAGCTTGGAAGATGATGGGGAGATCATCGCTACTCAAGCTTGAAGGCTTAGACTCTCAGAGAAGAAAATTGTAATCCATGTAATATTTTATTACTTGCTCTTCTCTTTTTGAGTCTAAGACTTTGTAATGCCTTAATAGATGGTCATATTCATTCATGCATATGAATCAACTATCTTAGAGAACCTTAGGATCATCATAGAATCCAACCCAATAGGTTCCCCTTGCCATGAACTCTTATTGGAGTCTCTAGCTTTCCAACAGGCGCCTGCTGAATGCAGGATAGGCGACTGGTGATCACTAGGCGCCTGGCCAGCCTTCTACAGGTGGCTGATTTGCACATCTCAAGTCAATATTTTCTTGACTCTTACTTGAGCTTTTAGTGCATGCGACTGAAGTACAAAAGATAGGCGCCTGCCAACCATCAGGCACCTGGACATTGTTCATCAGTCGCCTATGTGCTATAGTACGTAACTTGTCAATTTTTTGCATCACTCCATCTTGTCTGTCAGTTGATAGATGTAGAGTTTACAATCGTCTGTCAATCCTCAGGCGCCTGGACTTTGTTCATCACTCGCTTGAATGCACAAGTACATAAGTTGTCATTTCTCGGCTCCTTTCCATCCCACGTGACAGTCGCTTGGCGAAGTCTTTACAGGAGCCTGCATAGTTGTACAGGCGCCTGTGTAGTCTTCTACAATCACCGATCCTGGCTTAGATTATAGCAGTCGGGATTTTTATAGCCGTTGATCAGGCGCCTAACCCTTGTTCTACAGGCGCCCGTCCATGACGCTTCAGCCCAAATTCTAGCCGTTGTAGATTTTTTCTTTTGGACTTTTTGCTTGGGTTTAAAGGGGTTTGTAGCTTCCTATATATAGGATATGGCCTAGTTCTATTAGAACTATTGGCTAACAGTGAAGATCATTAAGAATCTCAAAGCCACTCCTATTTCTCATTTTCCCTCTTTAGAGCTCTAATCCTCTTCATGCATTTAAGCTAGCGCAAGGGAAATCCTTCAAGTGCATTAAAGCTCATCTCAACAGTTGGAGATTCTCTTCCATGCCTTGCATACAACATTGAGTAAGTTCATCTCATTAAGGCATCTGTAAGAGTCTATTTATTTCATCTTTGTGATTGAAACCCTAACTCTCTTTGTGGAAGTTAGTTACTCTCTTTGTGGGAGTTTAACCCTTGTGTAGAGTTGATTTAGTTGTAAACCTAATTCTTTTTATAGGAGTTAGTTTCTCTCTACGTGGGAGTTTGACCCTTGTGTAGGGTTGGTTGAGTCCTTGTGTAGGACAAATCCCTTGTGTAGGGTATCCATTGTGTAGGGATTGTATTCACTACCTTGTATAGGATTATAGTGAATATTGGTGTGGCTAGATGTACCCAAGTTGGGGAACCAGTGTAAAATTCTCTGTGTTTGTGTTTGCTTAATTATGTGAATTATCCTCCTTTTGCATTTATAATTTCGCATTTGCAAGTTTAATTTTTAATTGCACAATTAATTTCATTACTATATTCACCCCCACTCTAGAGTGTTTGTTGTTAGTATCGTAAGGTAAACGGTCCTTACAAAGCATACCATACATAAGTCACCACTTAATTCTAAGAAGCGTAGTACTGTATATTTTTTACAACCTATATAGCCTGCTTCACCACCCCATGCACAAACCACACAACCTTGTACCGTGTCTACCTCTGCACCACCTAGCTCGACACTCGACACTTCATGTCATAGTCCTGAATATTAATTTCGCTACAATAAACTTATTGGTGCTCAGGTTATTCCATAGCATTACATTCAGTATATTGATTTCCTTGGTCCTTTTGATATTGTTCAAAAGACTGGTCTTCTTGAGCTTTGGCGAGATACACATTCCACTCCATCTTATCGAAATCTCGTTAAATTATTTTATGCTAATTGTCTCCTAGGTTATTACCCCTTATCTCGTCGTCTAGACATCGTTGTTTAAGGGAAATCAATTATCATAGATGCTCATACCATTAAATATATTCTTCATATCTCATCTTCTGGCCAGTATATCAATGATATGCGGCCGATCCATCTATCATAGACAAGATCTTTACTGAGTGACCCTTGAAGATCACAATCGGTCTTAGTTCCAATAAATTCACACCCTTAGCCAAGATTTGTAATCTGATTATCAAATCTGATATCCTTCCCAAATCGGGCTCAGCTCTCTTCGGAGAAATAAAGATTAAGGGGCTTAAGTCATCTGAGACCTCATTGATGAGACTTATTATGTTCTGTATCCTTCTCTCATGTCCCATGTTTTTTGCCATTTTGGCATTACATTGAGAGAGAGAAAGAGATGAGTGCTCCTGGTGCATGCATTGACTCCAAAGTCAGCACACAATCCGAGTATGATCTTCTGGTAATTTCCATAAAGAGCACTGCTATTACTTCTTCTCTTCTATCGTCTGCAGTTACTACCTCCATACATACATCATTAGCTCCTCCATCCTTCTCTAAGCATCCTCCTGTTTATGATGATTCTTTTGCTATCGTGAGGGCTCAGACCTCCAGTCTCTGAGAATGTATTGATCGTGTTCACTCTCGTCTGGATCATTTCAGTAATGATCTGAAGAGATTCAAGAGATGCATCATCTGTCTTGGTGAGAGCCATGCATAAGTATTAAACCATCTCGAAGAAGTGCTGGTAGAGTAGAAGGATGATCATTAAGGATTATAACTATACTCGAGATCGTTCACATGAGATTAGGACTTGCTTAGTTCAGCTTGAGCTCAATCATAATAGCCTTAAGAATAAGGTTTCTGTGATGTGTCAAGATGAGGACATGGTCCTAAAGATGATAACAACTGTATCCTCTATTATCAGATCACAGGTTGATCAATTGCAGCTGATGAGTCTTCTCCTTCAGAAGATTGAGAGGAAGTTGGATATGATCATGCCTACTCCTATTGGCATTATTCTTGCGGATGCACTGGATCAAGTGCTCCCCATCATCCTCCTTCTCAGCCTTGATTTCACATTTTGGAGACTCTCTAGCATTGATTGTATTTTGTTTTGAGAGTTTGTGAGATTGAGTTTTGATGCTATTTGTTTTGTAATTTTTACGATGTACGGGATGATTTTTGCATATGAGCGATGTTGTGTTCTATTCCTTTTGTAATCATATCGTCTTTTATGTATGTACTAGTCATAACCCATGTCCCAAGGGCACATATCCTTTAAAATATTACCCCTCAAAATCTTATAACCTCTAATTTTAAACGAACAATAATATGTAAAACGCAATAATTGTTATTAGTTCCAACGAACAATTTAGTTCCTCTCAAAATTTATTTACTCACAGAGAATTTAGTTCCTCCAAAAATTTTAGTCCTCCAAAAATTTAGTTCACTCAAGATTTAACTTGTGTCCGAACATCACATTTCATTTAAAAATTGCCCCCACAAAATCTTGAATCTCCTAATTTTAAAACGAACAACAATCAAAGCATAATAATTATTATTTTGTTCCCCCAAAAATTTTAGTCCTCTCAATATATAGTTCCCATGTTCATTTAAAGTATACCCCATCAAAATCTTGAATACCCTAATTTTAAACGAACAACAATTATTATTTAGTTCACCTCAAAATTTATTTACTCACAGAGAATTTAGTTCATCCAAAAAATTTAGTCCTCCAAAAATTTAGTTTACTCAAGATTTAACTTGTGTCCTAACAGCACAGTTCATTTAAAAAATTGTCCCCCCACAAAATCTTGAATCTCCTAATTTTAAAACGAACAACAATTAAAGCATAATAATTGTTAATTTTGAGTCCTCTCAATATATAGTTCCCATGTTCATTTAAGGTATACCCCATCAAAATATTGAATACCCTAATTTTAAACGAACAACAGTTATTATTTAGTTCCCTTCAAAATTTATTTACTCACAGAGAATTTAGTTTTTTCCAAAAATTTTAGTTCTCCAAAAATTTAGTTCACTCAAGATTTAACTTGTGTCATAACATCACAGTTCATTTAAAATAATGCCCACACACACAAAATCTTGAATATCCTAATTTTAAAACAAACAACAATTAAAGCATAATAATTGTTATTTTGTTCCCCCAAAAATTTTAGTCCTCTCAATATTTAGTTCCCATGTTCATTTCAAGTATACCCCATCAAAATCTTGAATACCCTAATTTTAAACGAACAACAATCATTAACCTTATGGCTTGTGTGCTACATATAATTTAAAAATGCATTTATGACTGAGAGGAAGGGTTTTGCCAGAGAGTAAGGGTTTTTTTAACCTTGTGGCTTTTGTGTTGTATTTATAACCGAGTATAAATGATTTTTGTAAAATACTTTGGTTTTCGTGATGTAGTTATGACTGACTAAAAATGTTAAAATCTATAAAATTAAACACCACAAAATTAGAATCTACAAACTTAAACACCAAATCAATTAACCCCTGATTTAAGCATTAAAAGATGACTAACTAGAACCAACATTAGCATAGCCTAAGTGAGTACTCATTTGTTACAACAACAATACTATTCAGCCCAAAATGAAACACCAATCAATTAACCCTCGGATTAAGCATTAAAAGATGACAAACTGGAACCAACATCAACACAGCCCAAGTGAGTAATCATTTGTTATAATAACAATAATATTCACAACCTGAGAACAAAAAAGAATCCAACAAACTTAAAGCTACAAATTACAAATGGCAATAATATTAGTTCCATAAACCCATACAACCAATCGGGAAGCCTAAAATGCTAGCAAACATCACAATCATCACTCCCACTCCAACCTATGCTACTCTTTTCTGTTGCAGATATGTCAGATGTAGGCCGGCGATAGTCCTCCGATGTTGCTTCATCAAATTACGTGATTTTATGGTTGCTGGAACTTGTTATGGTCTTAAAATCAATATGGGGTAGGCAAAATAAGAACTAAGAAAGAAAAAGAGCATATCCAAGAAATTAATTCGCTTTCCTTCACTTCAATTTCCCACTAAATATTGGGCATTGATGCGCTTCTTCCCACATTCCTGCATAAGCATACGAACAATGTTCAGAGTCATTTCAAAGCGAACGGTATACAGCTAGCATCAAAGTGTTGAAAGCCAAATGATTGGTAAAAAAGTCAGAAAAATATGCTAAAGATTATGCAATTCTCAAAAATTCTGTTATACAAAAGATTGTAGTTTAATGAAAGAACAATTTCGCAATGAAACTAAATATTATTTACCTTTCTTAATGAAGCATAAGAATCACTAATGATGATTTGCTTCTTTGACCTTCCTTTGTCGCTTTCTCAGTGCACTCAAATTTATCCATTCTCTTGTGGAAAAATAAAACTAAAAAAAGAAAATTTAAAACGTGATGCTCCATTCTGATTCCTAAATAAATCTAAGATCAAAATTTGATGCTTCCATTCTGATTCCTAAATAAATCTAAATGTAGGCGACGATATACCCAAACCACTAAGGCACCAATGAAACTATCTGTTTGAACAACTCAAACTTTAGATATATTTCATTTAAAATATTCAATCAACAAATTACATATATTACATATATATGTAAAGTAAATGTTCCAATGCCAAAGTGAACAGAAAATTTCAAGAGTTGTAATAATCAAATTGTTTAGAAATATTAGGTATCATGTGTAAACATATGCAACATCACAATCAACAAACCTTTTGTTAGGTTATTCACTATGTGGCATATACCATATTAAGCTTTAGTTAAAGTATATCACCTGTGCATTTCACCTACGGTCAACTTACTTGAATGATTGTTAGGATCAAAGTAGAAATTAGAATGATACCAAAAAGAGAAAAGAGAGCCATATTATTGAACTGTACATGTCATATATGTTACATCGAAAGAAGATCAGTAGTTGGCATCATATAATCATGAGAATCACCGCTTCGGTGATAGATCAACATTATACAATATAACAAAATTTAACGTGCCACAAAATCTGCAAGAAAAGGCATATCAGCTCATATATGTTGTAGTGGCAACTTCTATGATTCAACAAAAATTTAAAGGCAAAACAAAATAAAGAAAAATGTTAATAATAATGTAGGAGTTGAACATTTCAGCATCGACTCAATTGGCACACATTTATTAAACAAATGTGATTAGCGAATAATGACGAATAAAAACAATTGCATATTCCATTCTTTTTACAACAAAAGATTATCAATTATTTTGATGAACAATAGAAGAATATAATTAACCATGCAAAAAAAGTGAGGCCTACTGAAGAGTGCTCAATGCTTCCTAATGATAAGAAAATAAAGATAAATTTATCTAATTTCATAAGGTGAAATAATTTTTAAGCATATAATTATATGTATCAATATTCTATTTAGCCTAAAGATTTTTACATTTATTCCTCTCTGTTAATGCCAAAATTGACCGAGACAGTTGTCGGGTTGGCGTAAACTCTTGATGCTGAGTCGGAGCCTCGTCAACTGATGATGTGGGACCCTGGGTTGGAAGAATCTAGGTCGAGCGATGATAGTTGAAGATGATGCGATGCATGATTGACCTTCGAGCGACTGATGCATCGATCGTTTGAGGCTAGGAAGCTTAGTGACGACCTTTGACGCTGGATGATTGCCGTCGATCTACACCACAAGGACACATTAGGGAGGTCGGATCTGGGTTCCGAACCAAATCCCCTCCGATGCTTAAATTAGTATGGAAATTAAGAGGGAGTGGGAGCTTGGTGCAGCTGAGATCGACCCACAGAGGTTCGTCTCAGTTCTGGCGGCGCAAGCTTTATAGTGTAAGAAGTATTAGCTGAGAAAGTAGAGTTCTATGTCTTAGACCTTGTACCTTGGAGATGGGGTCCTTCCTTGTATTTAAAGGAGTCTAGGATCCCTTTGGAGACGTTGGGAAGATAAAGGCAACCCATAATGGGGCCACGATCTTTCTCCTTTAATAGAGTAAATGTTGTATACGTTCCTGCGAATTGCAAGCCCACTTTTAATCCCACGTTCGAGTGAGGTAGACTCAACGGTCGACTGGCCAATGGGCATTGACTAAGTCGATATCGGGCTTCTCTTGTGGGCCCTGTGGGCCTTGGTCATCCGTCGGTCGAGTTATCTCTAGTGCCGGCCCAATGACTCAACAATGGCCCCGTCACACGACCTCAAAGGGTCTGCATGTTGAAGTCAGGCGATGTTACATCGCATTAATGGGGGCACGACAGTCGAGAAAATATCACTCGAGTTTCGGGCACCAAAACGCCTGCCTTATCGATTCGGATGATTTGGCGGTTCGAAATCCATGATACTTATAGCCTTTGGATTTTCGACGCGTGTTTCATCTTGCAGTTGTCGCCTTGCCTATATAGGATGGGTCCAGCAGTAGAGTGCGAAGGTATCGTCTTCATTCTCTCGATTTAGACTTTCCTTCTTGCAAAATTAATGGCTTCGTCCTCCATCCCTGCCTCTGAAAGGAGCTTGGTCACAGTCATGCAGAAGAACCAGAAAGGGGTTATGGAGCTGGGTTTGCTTGCAAATTTGAGGTCTAACGTCAAGGCTGGCCAGATCTACGAGCTTCAGAGAGATACGTCCGCTTTGATTAACAAATCTGGGTGCCTAGGAAGGATGAGAGGGTCCATCGTCCTGGCGGTCGGGAAGTATGGGTATACGTCAGAGCCTTCGAACGAGGCCTTCGATTCCCCATGCTCTCCTTCATGCGGTACTTCTTGTGTACCATGAACTTTTCCCTCTGCCAGTTGATGCCGAACACCATTACCATGTTGATGTGCTTCATAACTTGTGTGATGAAGGGGATTGAACCATCTCTGAGTCTGTTCAATCATTTTTCCTTGATCCCTCCCCTCAAGACCCCGGGTTGGTATATAATAATTGCCCAATGAGGCAAGAAGCTACTGGAAGATATTCCCACCTCCAATTTCAAGTGGAAAGACGATTTTGTGTTTGTGGTTTTCCAAGGGGAGGCAAGCTTCTGCACCGGTTAGGGTGCCCCTGACTTGGGCCCCGCCGAGGATAAGCCACTGACTAGCAAGGAGAAGAAATCTGCCGACACTTTGATGAGCCTGCCCGAGGATATGAGGTCGGTCAAGTGGCTATGGTCTGACGACATGCTGCGTCGGACCATGTGGACGAAAGGTTGGTTCGATCGTGCCCGCCAACTGCTCGATCTTCGTTCCTCGATTTAACTTGTTGTTTCTACAGGCATGGCCGGTGTGGATTATCAGGTAGATCCTGCACTGAGGGAAGCATTCGAGGCTTTTATCAGAGAGGCGGAGGTGAGCATGTTGTCTCCTCGGGTGTCGATAGGGGTGGAAAGGATGGCCCCTCTGTCGGAGGATCGACCCGTCGTTGTTGAGAGGGTTGCTGCAGTGGCCCGCCTTCAGAAGAAGAAGAAGGAAAAGCCTGCCTCTGAATTTGAAGTAGTTACGCTGGAGGGGGCTAAGAAGCGGCAGCGACTCGTTCTCAGTGACTCGGATCCGTCTGGGTCGAATGCAGCTACGGAGCAGGTCTCTCGGCCAGGGAGGGGTACTCCTCAAGAAGGACATCTGTGGGGACTCAGATCCCTTCGGAGCTTCTTCTGCATGAGGACTCCTGACCTTGAGGGGTTTGTTCCCTCGTGTCGCATTATCTGAAGACATCCCCGACGAATTCAGATCGATGTTGCTGGAGAGTCGATCTTCCCAGGCCCCATTCAACTGCACCATGGAGGAGCTCGTCCAGATGAAGTTTCTGATGAGGCGAGAGGATTCTGCCCTTGTTAATTGTGTGGCTGCCTCCTGCATTGCCGAGAATGCGACCCTTCCACGGGACATGGCTGTCGTGGAGAGGGTCGATTATGAGTGGCTTGTGTCGATGGCCGTCCACGTCAGTGTCTAGGTAATTATTACTCTGATATCCCTTATGGGCGACACTAGCATGGATGTTGACCATCGTGTGTCATTTGTAGGCTCTTGTGGCCACCGAGGTGTTGCGTCGTAGTGCTCTGGTGGTTGCCAATCATGAGATCACCTTAGAGGCCATTAGGTCGACCATGGAAAGATCTCAAGCTGAGACGACAAGACTCAGCCTTCTCTCAGAGACGAGATGGGATCGCTTACGGGAGCTCGAGCTTGAGTTAAGCGATTCTCATAGGAGGGAGGCTGAACAAAGAGCCTTGAAAGAGTGAGCAGAGGATGCTCTGTTGAAGGAGAGAGTCGAGGCCGAGGTCATAACGGAGAGGGCGATTCAATAGTTCAAGGATACGTTTCCCGACTTCGACGAGTTGTACAAGGAGGCTACGAGCGATGTCGATTAGAGATGAAGAGCTGCTTCCCTAACCTCTCTGTTGAGATTGATAAGATCCCGATGATTCTTCCGGACCTAGGTGACAATGAGTCGAGCCAAGGCACGTAGGAGGCTCCTCCCATCGACGATGTTCCCCCATGGCTGGTGGTGACCTAAGAACGGATGCTACGGGAGACACAGAGTCCACGACCGTGTTAGAGGGAGATCTTGGGCCTAGCCAGCCACAGTAAGGTCCGTTTTTAGAAATCTTTGAATGTATATGGTGATGAAACTATAAATGAAAACAATTTTTTGCAATAGGAATTGTCAGAAGTTCAGTGGCTGATGGTGCGTGAGTCGTTCAGTGACAAAGGGGTGACCCTTTGACTTACGGCGGTTGGCCACATAGGTGGGTCGCTCAGCGGCGAAGGGGTGGCCATTCGACTTAGGGCTGATGACGTTTTCAGAAGTGTCGTTTAGTAGCGAAGGGGTAGCCCCTTCGACTTACGGCTGACGATTCTTGAGGGAGGTCGTTCAACAGCGAAATGGTGGCCCCTTCGTCTTACGGCATACGACCTTTTGGAGGGTCGTTCAGCAGTAAAGGGGTGGCCCTTCGACTTACGGATGACGACATTTTTAGAAGATCGTTAAGTAGTGAAGGGATAACCCCTTCGACTTACAGCTGACGACCTTTAAGTGAGTCGTTCAGTGGCAAAGGGGTGTCCCCTTCGACTTACGGCTGAAGACCTTTAGGAGAGTCATTCAGTAGCGAAGGGGTGGCCCTTCGACTTACGACTGACGATTTTTTAGGAGGGTCATTCAGTAGCAAAAGGGTAGCCCTTTCTTCTTACGGCTGACGATTCTTTAAGAGGGTCGTTCAGCAGTGAAAGGGTAGCCCTTTCGTCTTACGGTCGAAGACCTTTAGGAGGGTCATTCAGCAGCAAAGGGGGCGGCTCTTCGACTTACAGCTGACGACGTACTTAAAAGAGTCGTTCAGAAGCGAATGGGTAGCCCTTCGACTTACGGTTGACGACGTTTTAGGAGAGTCCTTCAGTGGCGAAGGGGTGGCCCTTCGACTTACGGCTGACGATTCTTTAGGAGGGTCGTTCAGTAGCGAAAGGGTAGCCCTTTCGTCTTACGGCTGACGATGTTTTAGGGGAGTCGTTTAGTGGCAAAGTGGTGGCCCATTTGATTTAGGACTGACGATTCTTTAACTGAGTCATTCAGTAGCGAAGGGGTGGCCCCTTTGACTTACGGTTGGCGACCTTTAGGAGAGTCGTTCAACAGCGAAGGGGTGGCCCTTCGACTTATAGCTGGCCATTATTTAGGAGGGTCATTCAGTAGCGAAAGCCCTTTCGTCTTATGGCTGATGATTCTTCAGGAGGGTTGTTTAGTAGTGAAAGGGTAGCACTTTTTTCTTATGGTCGAAGACCTTCACAAGGATCGTTCAGCAGCGAAGGGGGCGGCCCTTCGACTTACAGCTGACGTTGTTCTTAGAAGAGTCGTTTAGTAGCAAAGGGGTGTCACTTCGACTTACGGCTGATGACGCTTTAGGAGATTCGTTCAGTGGCGAAGGGGTGACCCTTCGCCTAACGGCTGACAACATTTTAGGAGAGTCGTTCAGTGGCAAAGGGGTGACCCTTCGAGTTACATCTGAAGACCTTTAGGAGAGTCGTTCAGTGACAAAGGGGTGGCCCTTCGAATTACGTCTGATGATTCTTTAGGAGGTTCGTTCAGCAGTGAAAATGCAGCCCTTTCGTCTTACGGCTGTCAATGTTTTAGGAGAGTCGTTCAGTAGTAAAGGCCCCTTCGACTTACGACTGACGATTCTTTAGGTGAGTCATTTAGTAGTGAAGGGGTGGCCCCTTTGACTTACGGCTGGCGACCTTTAAGAGAGTCGTTCAGTGGCGAAGGGGTGGCCATTTGAATTACGGCTGACGATTCTTTAGGAGGGTCGTTCAGCAGCAAAAGGGCATCCTTTTCGTCTAACGGCTGACGATATTTTAGTAGAGTCGTTTTGTAGCGAAGGGTTGGCCCCTTTGAATTACAGCTGACGATTATTTAGGTGAGTTGTTCAGTAGCGAAGGGGTGGCCCCTTCGACTTACGGCTGTCGACCTTTAGGAGAGTCGTTCATTAGCGAAGGGGTTGCCCTTCGACTTACGGTTGACGATTCTTTAGGAGGGTCATTCAGCAGCAAAAGGGTAGCCCTTTTGTCTTACGGCTGATGATTTTTCAGGAGGGTCGTTCAGCAGCGAAAGGGTAGCCCATTCGTCTTATGGCTGAAGACCTTTATGAGGGTCGTTTAGTAGCGAAGGGGGCGGTCCTTTGACTTACAGATGAAAATGTTCTTAGAAGAGTCGTTCAGTAGAGAAGGGGTAGCCCTTGAATTACGGCTGACGACGTTTTAGGAGAGTCGTTCAGTGGTGAAGGGGTGGCCCTTCGACTTACGGCTGACGACGTTTTAGGAGAGTCATTCAGTGGCGAAGGGATGGCCTCTTTGACTTACAACAAAAGACCTTTATGAGAGTCGTTCAGTAGCAAAGGGGTTGCCCTTCGACTTATGGTTGACGATTCTTTAGGAGGGTCGTTTGATCACTCCATATTTTACACCTTTTTTCTGCATGTTAGCATGCCATTTTGATCGCTCAAATCGTATTTTTCACGTTATTCGACAATATTGCGATGCTTTTCACGATTTGTTGTTTTTGTCGTATCTCAGGAGATTTGGAGCGATTTGGAGTGATTCTGAGATGCACCCACTCTGGAGTGTCACCGACGACTCTCTTGAGGGGTATTTTTCTATTAGAGAGGAGTGGAAGGAGAAAGAACGTCGTAGGAGCGACGAGGAGGCGAAGATATGAAGTTTGGGAATTTTTAGCACTTCACTTGACCGAGTGAAGGAGTCACTTGGCCGACCATAGGAAGCCCGCTCGGCCGGCCAGATCAGACACGCAACAGAGCAATATCAACGTGCACTCGGCCGAGCATCGCCATGCCACTCGGCCGAGCATCGAGTCACCCATCGCCCGAGTGGAGCCAAGACGACGGCAATCAAAAATCACCAACTCTCTGTTTTCCGTCAGTCTGCTCCGATGACTGACTCGGCCGAGTGGAGAAAGACGGTCCGCCCGAGTGACAACCGACGTCCGCCCGAGTGACGGAAGATTGTCCGCCCGAGTGACCTCCGAGGAGACGACCCTCGAGCCCCCCAACTCTCTGTTTTTGTACAGGGTTCGTCACTCGACCGAGTGACATTTGTCACTCGGCCGAGTGAGCCGCGCTGCCTGTAGCGAAAACTGCGGATTTGAGGCTGCGCAGGGGCATTTTCGTCAGGGGTTTTTGGGCGATTTTGGGGGGTATTTCACACCAGTTTTTAACCTAGTTTAGAGAGCTCTTTCATAACTTTTTGCAGCTTTTTAGATTAACTTTTTAGGGATTAGATTTAGCTTTACGGGAGGAGAGAAAAGTGAGATTTTGTTGGATGCTATCTTGTTCTTCATTGGTTTGTATTTCTCTCCCTCAAAAACTCAATTTTTGTTGATATTTTGAATATTGCTATGAATTCCATGGATTTTATTTGTGAATTTCTATTGCATTCTATTATGAATTGTGAGTAGTTCATTGTCTTAGGGCGTAGGGATGAACCCTACGAGCCCAATTTCAAAATTGTGATGAATTGGTGAAACTATTGGTAGGATTGATTAAGGTTATTTTGGGATTGCTATAATACGAATAGCTAGGGATTCATGTCGATTGGGATTTGCAAGAGATTGGATCCCAATTCGATAGGAAGCCCTAGATATTCGAATTGGGTTGCAATTGAATTCCTCCGGAATCAGTTTGCAAGAGATTGGACCGAAACTAGGGTTTTTCGATTGCAATTCTATA
The DNA here is from genome assembly GCA_030789695.1 of Scilla litardierei. NCBI lineage: Eukaryota > Viridiplantae > Streptophyta > Magnoliopsida > Asparagales > Asparagaceae > Scilla > Scilla litardierei. Next base: position 123,225,076 of record CM061134.1, read on the forward strand.
CCAATAACCGTTTGCAAGAGATTGGATGGGTAGGAACTATCCCAACCTTGGTCGTAGCTCGAGTTTGCACGAGAGTGGGCCCAAGATACGATTGAACGATGATGTTGTTCTTCACGCTAGTTTGCCTAGGTTAGGGTTTGCAAGAGATTGGGCTCTACCCTAGGTTGGCTATAGACCGGCAATAGCGCGAGAGCGTGAGCTTGGTTCCACATTTAGTTGCAACTAGTTCACCCAAATTTCAAGTATAGCAATTGTGAAACCTACGAGTCACAATGATGAGATACGGCAAGTAGCGGGGATTCCCTATCCCCTAAGCGTCTTTATTGATTTGTTAATCCCTTTATACATTTAAAAGACTGTGACCACACATTTGCGAACATTTCCCGACTTCCCCTATAGCCAGGTGATTCGAAGAAGACACTGTTATTAGGCCTCCCTGTGTTCGATACCCGCTCGCCGCTACACCGTGCGCTTGCGGTAAGACTACGATCGTCGCCGCTCCGGGACGTGTATCCGGGGCGCGACCAAGTTTTTGGCGCCGTTGCCGGGGAGGCAATAGTGTTTGATTCCTATAACCTAGCTATTTTTCTTTTTTTGTTCTATTATTTCTATTTTTATTTTACCCTTCCGTTGTGCTAACTATTTCTTTGAAACTCTGTTTTCCCTTGCATGTACACGAGATCCTCGGCGAACCTCGAAGAGATACTATACGATCCGGAGATCGAGCGTACATTGAGGAGGATCCGAGCGGAGAGGAGACCTGATACGGAAGGAAATTTTATGACCCATCCTGAGACCCCGGAAGAATTAGCGGCGCAAATGGCGAGGATTATTTCCATAAGAGATAGGCTTCGGCCTAAGACTTCTTCCACGACCTCGTCCATAGCCATGCCGGAGTTAGCGGCCGACAAGAATTTTGAGTTGAAGACCGGATTGGTGGTCCTTATGCAACAAGATCCTTTTCATGGGAACTCCCATGAGAATCCTCACTACCACATCCAGCTCTTCCTATCAAAGTGCGCCACCTTCCAAATGCCGGGCGTCTCCGTGGATGCTATCAGGCTGCGCCTCTTCCCTTTCACACTAAAGGACAAGGCATTATATTGGTTGAGAATGCAAGCTGAAGGAATCTTCACCACTTGGGATGAGTTGGCGAGTGCATTCGTCGACAAATTTTACCCGCCCTCCAAGACGGTGAAGATTAGAAGTGCTCTCATGTCCTTCAAGCAAGGACCTCAAGATACTCTCTACGAAGCATGGGAGCGCTTCAAGGACTTGCAACATCAGTGCCCTCATCATTGCATTGAGGATTGGGAGCTTGTCCATAGATTTTACAATGGACTCCAACCGGGGACGAAGCAGATTATTGATGCCACGGCAAATGGAGCCATTTTGTCGAAGACTCCCGATGAAGCTACGGCCTTGCTTGAGGAGATGGCCTCGAACAACCAACAATGGGGGGACGAGCGAGGACATTCTTCGTCCTCCTTGAAGCCCACGAGTATCTATGATGCCAAGGCCGTGGCGGAGCTTTCTAGCAAGTTTGATTCTCTCCACAAGGTTGTGGAGAGATTGGAGAAATTCATTACGGGGCCTCAAGGAGCCCCTTCTACATCCATGCCGACAAATCATATGAGCGATTGGCAAGACCAATCCCAATCCATATATGCGGGAGGAGAGCAAGGAGAAGGAGCTTTGGAGCAAGTTCAATATGTCGCGGGGAATTCTGGATATTGGGCCAATCCGGCCGCTAGAAACCATCCGGGTTTCTCATATGCCAATAATGATGGAGCATTGAACCCCCCGCCACAACAACCTCCTCAAGCTCGGGCTCCACCACCACCACAACCGAATTATCCACAAAGGGGGCCACCGCAACAAAATTTCCCACCGAGGCAACAAGTGGGACCTTATAGGCCGCCCGGATACAATCAAGGGTGGAGAAATCCCAACCCACCACAAGCTCAACAACGCTCCGATTTTGAAGCAAAGGTGGATGAGTTTATGGCGGAACAACGAAAGATCAATGCCATATTGAAGGCGGGACAAGATTCTGTCGCCACCGTCGTAGCTCAAATCAGGGAGCAACTTGCGTTGCTCAATAAAAACAATCAACACTTGCCGGCTCAACCCGAGCCGAATCCACGGGGCAACACCGGCCATATTAATGCGGTCGTTGCGGTTACTACAAGAGGAGGGAAGGATACCACTCCCCCCATGACTCAAGCCAAGGAGCCCGTGGTGGAGATTCTACAAGAAAGTGGGCCGGCAATTGAAGTTGAGAAAGATAAGGAGTTGCAAGGAGAAGTGAAATCTAGAACGGAGGAGCTTATCGATGAGCGTCGATTTATTCCACCGATGCCCTTCCCTCAGCGGCTAGCTAGAGCCAAGATGGAGAAATGGCTAGCCAAGTTTCTCGAGTATTTGAGAGGGGTGAGCCTCAATATCCCCTTCCTCGACGCTTTAGTGGAAATCCCATCTTATGCCAAGTTCTTAAAAGACTTGATCATGTGAATGAAGAGGAAGGAGAAGATAATGCTCGTGGAGGAAGGGACTTGGTTCACAAAGAGGGAAAAGGAGCCCGCAAGCTTAAAGATCCAGGGAGTTTCCGGATTCCTTGCACTCTAGGCGGCGTCCCCCTACAAAAGGCATTGGTGGACTTGGGGGCTAGTGTTAGCCTCATGCCCCTCTCCATGTTCCGTAAGTTGAATACTGGCACGGATTTGAAGCCTACCGACATGCGAATTCAACTAGCGGACGGGAGGATTACAAGACCGGTTGGGATAGCGGAGGACATCCCAATCCAAGTTCCGGGGGCATATGTTTGCCATGCGATTTCGTGATAATGGACATCAAAGAGGAGGGCGATACATCACTCATACTCGGACGCCCGTTCCTCGCCACCGCCGGTGTCATCGTCGATGTGCGGGAGGGGACCCTTACCTTGAACTTCGGCAACATCGAAGTGGAGCTTCATATACCGAAGGCAATGAAGCACATGCCGTGTCACGAGGAGCTTGATTACATGGACCTCCTTGATGAGGTCATTGAAGAGGCGATCCCCCATTCCATCGGCGCACCCCACGAAGATAGCTTCGAAGAAGGCCTAGACTTGGCCGAAGAAGAGAAGATGGAGCACTCCCCCGATATCTCCATGGCAATTGATGATGGCGACGCTGATGTCGCAAGAATACGGGAGCTCTGCAAGCTTTCGAAGTTGAGGACTCCGAAGAAAGCTCCACCGATACGAAAATCGGTGTCACCGGTGAAGAGGAAGACCGGAGCAAGCTCTAGCTTGGGGGAGCCACCCCCCAACATCGCCCATGACGAAGGGGCGCTGAGGAAGACCACACCCCACCATGATCCAAATCCAAGTGGTCTCCCAAGCAAGTTCGACGGGTGCATCTCGTATGCACCCAACATCAAGCGTTAATTGAAAAATCATTAGGGGTCGAGCTCAAGACCTTAAACGAGCGCTTATCGGGAGGCAACCCGACGGTTATCACATTTTTCTATTTTAGGTTTTTATTTTTTGTTTTAGACTTTATTAGTGTTTTTGAGTCGTTTGCCCGAAATTTTTTGACAACGGGTCCTATTTTCTTTGACAGGAGAGGAGAACGGGATATCTATCGTATAGAGGATGACTAAGGCGAAGAAGAGTGCTCTAGGAACGCGATCAAGGCTTAGGAGAAGGAAGAAATCGTCTAGAGAAAGAAAAAACAGAGATTAGAGCCAAAACGGAGCATCACAGCAGAAAACAGGGCTTCACTCGGCCGAGTACCTTAGCCACTCGGCCGAGCAATCAACATCATCCGCCCGAGTGGCGCACCAATGAGGGAAGTCTGCTGCACCCAACTCTCTGTTCTTTTTTCAATTTCAGTATAAATTGCCACTCGGCCGAGTATATATCTTCACTCGGCCGAGTGAAACTGATACGCTCCTAGGGCGAAAATTGCCGAGTAGCTTGTGCCACTCGGCCGAATGGACTTTTTCCACTCGGCCGAGGGTGGCAAATCCACTCGGCCGAGTCGTAAGCGGAAGGAGAAATTTTATAAACATTTTCGTTACGATCACTCGGCCGAGTGACTTAGCCACTCGGCCGAGTCGTAACTTCACTTATATAAGACGCAGCGGTTCGGTGCAGAATTCGAAACGTCAAAATCCCCCAAATCGCCCGAACCGCTCGCGACCGCTGCTCCCTCACTCGCTGCGACCTCCCACTCGCCCGAACGCCGCCCGACCGCCGGTGCCTGAGCGCCGATCATCGACCGCCGCACCCCCACACCGCCGGCGACTCCCTCGCCGCCGGCCGACCTCCGGTAACACCGATTTCACCCGTTTTCTCCATTTCCTCCTATATTTTGATGATCCATGCACCTATCGAGCCCCTACCCCAAATTAATTTCATTATCTATCTATTATACCCCTAACCCCCCATGTATTTTGAATTTTACACGCTGATATCGTTTTTTGATGTGTAGGCAATCTTGGGGAGCTTAGGGGAGCTTAGGGGAGCTTCCGGGGCACGCTTTTGGCTTAGTGGAGGCGGCATCTTCACACGCATCCGCTGTTTTGCTCTCGCGGTGTGTTCAGGTACCATCGTTCCATTTATTTTGGCACGCCGTGTTTTATATTAGTTGGGTGAGCACTCGGGGCGTACATGCCGCCCCGAACACGGTCACGCACTAGGAGAGCTTCCGCCAAGCGGAAGCGGCCGGATGAGCCCGGCCCCTCCCACGAGATGGAGGACTCTCCTCCGCCTACACCACCTCACCCCACACAGCCACAGCCTGCTGATCCAGTCCACCCACAGCCACTTCCAGCCGAGCCCCCACACCCACAGCCACCACCGGCTCCTATCGTCAGGCCGCTGGGTATTACGTTCCGAGACGATGCACACCGCGTCGCTTTTGAGTGTATCGCCCAGCGCTCGATAGTGCCCTCCAGGTTCATACACCTTGATGACCTAGACCACCTGGGGGTACTCGAGGGCATGCTCACGTTGTACAACAACGTGGGTTGGCGAGACTTTCTTTCCGTTTCGGCGGACACCTATGTCCGCCCGACACTCGAGGTGCTCAGCTCGATCGCCCGGACTGCTGATGGATGCTCCTTCCGACTTATGGATCAAGAGTGTCAGATCACTCTCGATATGCTTCGAGTGTTCTTTCAGTGGCCCGCTGTCCCCACACCCGACCGAGCCTACGCCCCCACACACATGCCTCCCCGTTCCTTCAATTCACACGCCTTCTGGGCCAGGATCACAGATTTACACCCGGCCTTTGACCCTAGTAGGGCCAAGGCCTCGGCCATTGTCCTCCCCTGCCTCCGTATAGCACAACACCTTATGGCGACCACCTTTCTGGCGAGGTACGAGCCTGGGACGATGTCTACGCCTGAGCTCTATATGCTCTACGCGATGACTCTCCCCAGAGTTCTTGATAGGGATGGCGTTACGTTGGTCCCCGCCGTTGAGATTAACGTTGCTAGCTGGTTTTTGGACCGCATCATCGTATCGGTGGGCGCTCGCTCCCCGATATGTTGCGGCAGTCTGATCACCCTGCTAACCCTGATGACCGGCGAGGACCTTCCGGCTGACCTGCGACGAGCCCCGGGCCCCACTGCACTATCGATAGACGTCATGGCCCGGATGAAGATGCTTCGTCCGCACGGCCAGTGGCACTGGGTTTGGTTGCACGGTCTGTACGGTGCTGACTACATGATCCTCCCGAGCCCAGCTCGGACACATATAGGACCAGCACACGACGACTGGCTTCCGACGATGGATCTCCTGATCCCCGCCGCCTACGTGTTAGAGGCCGAGGGAGCTGAGCCTGCACCACCTGCACACCCTGCACCGCCAGCTGACCCTGTGTTCCCTCAGCCTGAGCCTGCACTTTCTGCCGCTCCCGACACTTCTGTCCCCACTTCTGCCAGTGTCGGGAGTACACTTGCTGAGCCTACGCCCACCACGTCTACCACTACCACCACCACTGCTGTGCCTTTGTCGGTTGAGCCACTCACCTCTCTGCTACCCGAGCGTCCACCCACCATACTTGAGAGCGGCGAGCCTTCCTTTTCTTTCGTCGTGGAGACCATGGCCAGTATGATCTCCGCTGGGGTTTCACCTTTTGGACCCCACACTTCCTCCCCAGCGGTTGACCCTTCCGTCTCCACCGTTGCCGTTCTATCTGAGAGTGTCGTGACGTCTGTCCCCACGTCTGTGTCACTGACCTCTCTTGCCGCCTTGTCACCGATTTTGTATTCCACTCCCACTGCTGCTGCTTCCACCTCACACCAGCCTACGTCCCAGCCCCGCACTGAGGCTGGGCATCCACTGTTGAGCACAATACCCTTACCACCCATGCCTGCTGTCCCGATCACCTACACCGCCCGTGTTAGACATCCCCGACCAGCTCAGCCTAGACCTGTTCGTCCCTCCGCTCCACCACCCCCTGACGCCTTAGTTCAGAGCGTTCGTGCTCTTGAGGGGGCGTTGAGTGGACTCCGGGGCGATTTTAGGGCTTTGTCTTCCACAGTCACCGCCATGCAGCCCCGCCTCGAGCTACTTCCTAGCATTCACTATTGCTTGACCCAGATTCTCGAGCGACTGCCACGACCACCACCCACCCAGCAGACTGTACCACGCCCACCACCACCACCCCCCACCTCCGCCTCAGGACGGAGATGGCGCAGCCCCACCAGCTTAGGCACACCCTTGATGCCACTGATTTCTTGTCGTTATGCTGCCCATTCTCTGCTTGGTCCTGATGCTTTTTGCCCACCCCTCCCCTCACTATTTTTGTCCACATTTTGATCATATCTTTCTATATCTTTTTTCCGGGAGTGAGGTAGAGTATTTTTGGTGACACACACATTTTCGCATCACTCTTATCCTTGCATGCATCACATTCGCATCATATTTTTCATTTTGATCTTTTTATTTCTTTTTATCATGCATGCATACCCACCCCCCTCCCATTACACGTCTCTCGGTGTGCCACACTTCGCACATTAAGGACACTGTGCACTTTAGCTTGGGGGAGTGAGTTCTCACGTTTTTTTTTTGCTTTTTTCACCTTTTATTTTTATTTTCTCCACGTTTTTCCACTTTTGCGCCCATTTTTCATCACGTTTTTTTCCTTTTTACCATGCATCATGTTTTTCTTATTTTCCTTGTGTGCTACATTGTAAATAGTTTTTATTTTCATTTATCTTTATTCCTTTCATCTTTTGCTAGAGATGACTTTTCTGTGATGATGCTGACGTGGTGTTAGCTTTTCTCTATATGCATGCTATACTTGTCATGTCATAGCCTCTTATTTCTGATACCATATGCTATGTTCTGCTTTGCATTTAGAAATGGTAACCCATTCTCTTTTGGTGTATGAAAACGGATGAAATTCTATCATTAGCTGATGTCTGATGATTCATATGTATGCTATCGTAGAAAACACACCAAGATTCACGCATTGATGCTTATATCTGGAGTACTGCTTTCCTTTCTCTCATATCACTTCTATATGCATGATTTGTACGTTTCACTTCAGGTTGATTGAATTGTTGCTAGCAATGATAAATCTGGATTAGTTTACTTTTTGAGATTAAACTGAGTAGATTATATTACCCTGTTGAAGTTGTCGTGCACGTCCTACAGAGTGAACTGAGAGATGCATTTATTTCTTTCTCCACATATCTTGAACATTATTTCTCTATTTTAAATTCATTGGTGAATCTCCCCTTAGCGATTCTATTATTGGCATTCCCCCGTTATTAAAATCACATGCTCCAAATTCCCCAAAATCCAAAGAAAAAAATACATGTATATCCTTCTCTTTGATTTGGGATCATTGTGTATATATGCTATTAAAAAAAGAAGAAAAAAAGAAAAAGAAAAAGAAAAAGAAAAAAGATTTGAGAATAAGAAAAGAAAAGAGAAAAGTAGGTCGAAAACGATCCCATCTCATATACTTTGACTCTTTCTTCCCTCTTTTGTTTTATTTTTGACTTTTGGAGCTTCATAAAAATGGGGATGTAAATATCGTTTTATATATGCCATCACGCTTATAGATAAGCTTGGGGGAGAGAATCCAATGATGTGTGAGAGAGTGACTACTTGACGGTGCATGACGACCTAGGCTAAGTAATATTTTACACTCGGTGAGATTGCTAAAGTTTCACGAAATCCAGAAATCTACGCTTAGCATTCATTTCATGAAAACCGCATTTTTTCTATTCTTACTACTCTATCGTGTGATATCTCTTATACTCCCTATAGAAATCATTCAATTGAAAAGTGAGTGGTCTACGATATTGTATACCGCTTTAGATGCTTCAGACGATGTTAATCTTAGGATTATTCCATTTTTTCATGCTATATTGGTATTCTTGGGTTTTCTATTTCAAATGCATCATTATACTATGGTATCAAAATAAAAGACTTTGACATGTGTTTTATATTCGATGCATGCTATATGAGCAAGCAAAACCCACGTCCTGAGAAAAATGATCTAGCAACTTCCCTCTTCATTTTCTATTTTGTTTTTCGTTTTCTGTTTTCCGCCTTTCTGCCGTTTTCTTTATCTTTATCCACCGGGTTCGCTTTTTACTTATCTTCCTCGAGGACGAGTAAGAGGTAAGCTTGGGGGATTTTGATCACTCCATATTTTACACCTTTTTTCTGCATGTTTGCATGCCATTTTGATCGCTCAAATCATATTTTTCACGTTTATTCGACAATATTGCGATGCTTTTCATGATTTGTTGTTTTTGTCGTATCTCAGGAGATTTGGAGCGATTTGGAGTGATTCTGAGATGCACCCACTCCGGAGTGTCACCGACGACTCTCTTGAGGGGTATTTTGCTATTAGAGAGGAGTGGAAGGAGAAAGAACGTCGTAGGAGCGACGAGGAGGCGAAGATATGAAGTTTGGGCATTTTTAGCACTTCACTCGGCCGAGTGAAGGAGTCACTCGGCCGACCATAGGAAGCCCGCTCGGTCGGCCAGATCGGACACGCAACAGAGCAATATCAGCGTGCACTCGGCCGAGCATCGCCATGACACTCGGCCGAGCATCGAGTTACCCATCGCCCGAGTGGAGCCAAGACGACGGCAATAAAAAATCACCAACTCTTTGTTTTCTGTCAGTCTGCTCCGATGACTGACTCGGCCGAGTGGAGAAAGACGGTCCGCCCGAGTGACAACCGACGTCCGCCCGAGTGACGGAAGATCGTCCGCCCGAGTGACCTCCGAGGAGACGACCCCTGAGACCCCCAACTCTCTGTTTTTGTACAGGGTTCGTCACTCGGCCAAGTGACATTTGTCACTCGGCCGAGTGAGCCACGCTGCCTGTAGCGAAAACTGCGGATTTGAGGCTGCGCAGGGGCATTTTCGTCAGGGGTTTTTTGGGCGATTTTGGGGGGTATTTAACCCCAGTTTTTAACCTAGTTTAGAGAGCTTTTTCATAACTTTTTGCAGCTTTTTAGATTAACTTTTTAGGGATTAGATTTAGCTTTAAGGGAGGAGAAAAAAGTGAGATTTTGTTGGATGCTATCTTGTTCTTCATTGGTTTGTATTTCTCTCCCTCAAAAACTCAATTTTTGTTGATATTTTGAATATTGCTATGAATTCCATGGATTTTATTTGTGAATTTCTATTGCATTCTATTATGAATTGTGAGTAGTTCATCGTCTTATGGCATAGGGATGAACCCTACGAGCCCAATTTCGAAATTGTGATGAATTGGTGAAACTATTGCTAGGATTGATTAGGGTTAGTTTGGGATTGCTATAATACGAATAGCTAGGGATTCATGTCGATTGGGATTTGCAAGAGATTGGATCCCACTTCGATAGGAAGCCCTAGATATTCGAATTGGGTTGCAATTGAATTCCTCCGGAATCGGTTTGCAAGAGATTGGACCGAAACTAGGGTTTTTCGATTGCAATTCTATACCAATACCCATTTGCAAGAGATTGGATGGGTGGGAACTATCCCAACCTTGGTCGTAGCTCGAGTTTGCACGAGAGTGGGCCCGAGATACGATTGAACGATGATGTTGTTCTTCACGCTAGTTTGCCTAGGTTAGGGTTTGCAAGAGATTGGGCTCTACCCTAGGTTGGCTATAGACCGGCAATAGCGTGAGAGCGTGAGCTTGGTTCCACATTTAGTTGCAACTAGTTCACCCAAATTTCAAGTCTAGCAATTGTGAAACCTACGAGTCACAATGATGAGATACGGCAAGTAGCGGGGATTCCCTATCCCCTAAGCATCTTTATTGATTTGTTAATCCCTTTATACATTTAAACGACTATGACCGCACATTTGCGAACATTTCCCGACTTCCCCTCTAGCCAGGTGATTCGAAGAAGACACTGTTATTAGGCCTCCCTGTGTTCGATACCCGCTCGCCGCTACACCGTGAGCTTGCGGTAAGACTACAATCGTCGCCGCTCCGGGACGTGTATCCGGGGCGCGACCATCGTTCAATAGCAAAAGGGTAGCCCTTTCACCTTACGGTTGATGATGTTTTAGGAGAGTCGTTCAGTGGCGAAGGGGTGGCCCCTTCGACTTACGGTTGACGATTCTTTAGGCAAGTCGTTCAGTAGCGAAGGGGTCGCCCCTTCGACTTACGACTGGCGACCTTTTTAAAGAGAGTCGTTCAGTGGCGGAGGGGTGGCCCCTTCGATTTATGACTGACGATTCTTTAAGTGAGTCATTCAGTAGCAAAGGGGTGGCCCCTTCGACTTACGACTGACGACCTTTTTAGAGAGAGTCATTCAATGGCAGAGGGGTGGCCCCTTTAACTTACGGCTGAAGACTTTTAAAAGGGTCGTTCAGTAGAGAAGGGGTGGCCCTTCGACTTACGGCTGCCGATGTTTTTAGAAGATTCATTCAGTGGAGAAGGGGTGGCCCTTCGACTTATGGCTGATGACATTTTAGGAGGGTCATTCAGTAGCAAAAGGGTGGCGCTTCGACTTACGACTGATGATGCCTTCGGAAGAGTCGTTTACACGGATTTCATCAATATGAATTCTGTTTATCCAAGCTTCCCGAGGATCGGATCCTTCTAGATGGAAGGTTTTGATGGGATAGTCTTTGTAGAATTCATGAAAGAAGCAAAACTTTATTTGATGAAAGAACATGATTTTTGAAAGAAAATATGAAAACAAAAGGCGTAGATGTGTTTATGAACTTCGTCGGAGTTGACTCTGCCCCATGCCTCTTTATTTGATCCTAAGCTCAGATGACTCGCTTGGTGATCACTTTGGTGATAGGTGATCTCGTCATCTTCCCTTCTGCTTCGAGGATCCCTCCTTGTTAGGCTGTTTGCTAGTCGAGTTTTTGGGGTGTCCTCGCTTGACAAGTGCATCGATCTCTTTTTTGAGAGTCTAATCGTCATTGGTATCGTACCAATAGTCATTGTGGTACTTGTAGAATTTAAGGTCATCTCTCTTCTCATACTTTCCCTTCTTCACTGTCTTTTGGATCAGCTCCTCTCGTGGGGTGTAAGCAAGCCCCTCTGTCCTTGGAGTGACCGGCTTAGCATTGACAGGGCGCTCTTTGCTTCGAGGGCTCTTCTCCCTGGGTCTATTGACTCGAGACTCCTGGTGGGGGTTCCCAAGGTTGATTTTGCTCGCCTCGTGTCTCCGTGGTAGGAGGGGTGCCCTTCGCATTAGCTTCAGCTGGTTCCTTTGCCTCTTCAGAGACAGTGAACCGATCTGTGATGTTGAGAATTTTTGCGACGGTGTTAGGGGGGAATTGGTGGAGGGCCCTTCACAGGTGCTTGTTCCAGACTGCATGAGTGAGCACCGCTATGACAGTTATGTTCGGCGTCTCCTTTACGTCGAGCCTCTCGTCGTTAAATCTCTAGACGAAGGCTCAGATCGACTCATTCTCGCTCTGTTTGAGTGAGAAGAGGTGGGATGACTTCTTCTTAGGATGTCGTCCCACGACGAATTGTTTGCAGAATATTTCTGCCAATTCATCGAACGAGCCGATGCAGCAGTGGGGTAGCCCTTCGTACCAGCTTTTTGCTCTCTTGAACAAGGTAGCATGGAAGGCTCTAGAAAGATACGGCTCATCGGCCTTGTGAAGCAGCATGATATTCAGATACTTATGAATGTGCGACCATGGGTCGCCTCTGCCATCATAAGCTGGTAGGGCCGGGAGCTTGAACTTGGGGAGAGGAGGAGCGAAGATGATATTCTCCTTCAGTGGGGTCCTCCGAATCACGGATCGAACGAGTAGAGATCCTCCTTCTCTGGGTTGAACGTAATTGGCTCCCGAGGATCGGTTTGGAATTTCCTCTCTCCTTCCGAATCCACATGCAGGGTTCAGTGGGTTATAAACTTGGGGAGCCCCATACATTACCTGATCTAGGATGTTGCGAGTTGCTTCCTGGTAATTGGAGGGGGTGTGTTCCCCCTTGGAGAACGAAGGCCCGATTGTCGACCCCCATTCTGCCGTATTGGTGAGTCGGGGGGGGGGGGGGGGGGGGGGGGTTCGTGTTGTGGGGGCTAATCTCCAGTTGATCTGCCCTTGGGTCCCCTAGATCTCGGAGAAAGGCCGTGCTCCTGATTGGCATCAGGTTTAGGTTTTGGAGGCGGAAACGGTTCATTTGGGGGCGATGGACCCCCCATGTTTGGGCGTATCAAGGTGGCTAATGCACCAAGACTCCTATCGACCTGCTCGGTGAACTGAGTGAATTCCTTCCGGGTTACCCCAGGCTCATTCGTGATCTCTGCCAGTCGTTGCAACAGTGAAGTGGAGTCCACATCATCCTCCACCAGGACGTTGTTTGCTTTCTGTTTCTCTTTTGGACATTCGATCGGTCAGACCTTGCTGGGTCCAGCTGTCATAGAATTTGATCGCTTTGGGATGTTGAGCTGGTGAACGTTTCACCCAGACGATGCCAAACTGTTAAGGCCAAAATTGACCGAGACGGTTGTCGTGCTAACGTATGCTTTTGATGCTAAGTCGGAGCCTCATTAGTTGATGATGTGGGACACTGGGTTGGAAGAACCTAGGTCGAGCAATGATAGTTGAAGATGATGCGATGCATGATCGACCTTCGAGTGATTGATTCATCGATCATTCGAGGCTAGGAAGCTTGGTGATGACCTTCGACGCTGGATGATGACCGTTGATCTGTACCACACGGATACGTTAAGGGGGTCGGATGTGGGTTCTGACCCAAATCCACTCAGATGCTTAAGTTAGTATGTAACTTAAGGGAGAGTGGGAGCTTGGTGCAGCTGAGATTGACCTACGATGGTTTGTCTCAGATCTGGCGGCACAAGCTCTATAATGTAAGAAGTATTAGCTGAGAAAGTAGAGTTCTATATCTTAGAGACCTTGGAGATGGGATCCTTCCTTGTATTTATAGGCATTCATGATCCCTTTGGAGACGTTAGGGAGATAACGACAACCCATAATGGGGCCACGATCTTTCCACTTTAATAGGAGTAAATGTTGTACACGTTCCCGTGAATTGCTAGTCCGCTTTTAATCCCACGTTCGAGTGAGGTAGACTTAACGGTCGACTGGCCAATGGGCTTTGAGTAAGTCGATATCGGGCTTCTCTTGTGGGCCCCGTGGGCCTTGGTCATCTGTTGGTCGAGTTATCTCGAGTGCCAGCCCAATGAATCAACACTATCGATATTAAAGCACATGTCAAGACAAATTTAAGAAGATACAACAACCTAACTACCATGATATTATCATGTCCATTTCATGACAAAGATAACTAGATTGAATGCATCCCTAACCTGCCAAGTTGCATGTTATCCCAGTGCTTACATTTCACACAATATCCTGAAACTAATACAATTACACAAACAGATATACTTTGGATTACTACTAGTTTGGAAAAAGCTCGAATCAAAACTTCCCTCGCTTTTGACACTTAGAATCAAAAGAAATGAAATGATTCAGCCTAAAATGCACCTTGATGAAGCAAAATCTTGTTATTCAAGAACTTCTTCTTCTTCCTCTTAGAGATCATCTTATTTCAATAGATTAAATGGAATAAGACACTCCAAAAGCTTCTTCTCTTCACAGCTGGCCTTTTTTCTCAATGATCGCCATCCTTGATCCCATCTACTGGTTCTTCAACCAGTAGCCCCAAATTAGAAACAACTAAGATCCTTAACAAAAACTTCGTTCAAATTCCATAACAGGATTGGTATTCAGTTTGTTCCCTAAAATATCCGAAAATGACACATGCTTCATCTTTGTAGAGGAGCCTCTAAAGATGTTTGAGATGATACTGTCTTCCATGCTGTAAGATATACTTTGGATTACTATCAGTTTGGAAAAAGCTCGAATCAAAACTTTCCTTGCTTTTGACCCTTAGAATCAAAAGAAATGAAATGACTCAGCTTAAAAATGCACCTTGATGAAGAAAAAGCTTGTTATTCAAAAACTTCTTCTTCTTCCTCTTAGAGAGCATCTTATTTCAATAGAGTAAATGGAAGACTACACTCCTAAAGCTTCTGCTCTTCACAGCTGGCCTTTTTTCTCAATGATCGCCATCCTTGATCCCATCTACCGTTCTTCAACCAGCAACCCTAAATTAAAAACCACTAAGATCCTTAATAGAACTTCGTTTAAATTTCATTACAGGATTGGTATTCAGCTTGTTTCCTAAAATACCCGAAAATGACACGGGCTTCATCTTCGTAGAGGAGCCTCTAACAGTGTTTGAGATCGATATTGTCTTTAGTGATGTCAAACCACCCTCCTCCATGTAAATAAATAATAGACAAATACTAACCAATTGGACCAATTAACTGGATTTATAGATACCATTTGTGAGCCAAAAACTGAAGGGTGGATGTGTATCAAAAATGTGTTTTATGCAATCATATGCTTCCTATAATTGTTTATTTGCAGCGAGATTCTAACATTGACCTAATGATAAAAATCATATGTTTCCTAAAATACCCGAAAATGACACGGGCTTCATCTTCGTAGAGGAGCCTCTAACAGTGTCTGAGATCGATACTGTCTTCCATGCTGTCAAACCACCCTCCTCCATGTAAAGAAATAATAGATAAATACTAACCAATTCCACCAATAACTCGATTTTTAGATACCATTTATGAGCCAAAAACTGAAGGGTGGATGTGTATCAAAAATGTGTTTTATTCAATCATAGGCTTCCTAAAATTGTTTATTTGCAGCAGGATTCTAACACCGACCTAATGATAAAATTAGTATAGATCAATCAATTTGCTGATTGAAAATTAGAAAATGAGACTGAATTCGATTGTCCAGAATTATCAGTCAATAGATGTTAAGAGTAAAATAAAGGGAAAACTAACCTCCATATGAACCAACCAATTATTCACCCATGTTCCAAATACTGCAAAAAAATGATAAGCTGGTAGATTGAATGCAACCCCAACCTGTGAGTTCACATAATTTTCTGAAACTAATACAAATACACGAACATATATACTTTGGATTACTACCAGTATGGAGACGGGGAGTCCAATTGAATCTGTTGAACTCGTACATCTCTCAATCATTGAACACCCCATGGGCGTCGTAGCAGACGGGGTGGCCGTCACGGTCCCAGCTATGCATGTAGACGACCACCCCTTCGAGCTATTTGAACCCAAGCTCCTTGTCGACGATGAGCTCCAGATGAGCTCTCTAATTTCAAACCTGCAGCATCCATTTCGCTTAGATTAGTCTACATGCTTAGCCTTTTTGTCATGAATCTAGTGATATCTTTGTAATAATAAAATAATAGCAATGTCT
Organism: Scilla litardierei; assembly: GCA_030789695.1. Lineage (NCBI taxonomy): Eukaryota > Viridiplantae > Streptophyta > Magnoliopsida > Asparagales > Asparagaceae > Scilla > Scilla litardierei. The sequence goes on from CM061134.1 coordinate 123,240,844, forward strand.
TTCTTATGAGATGAAACATCGAGACTTAATGTCAAATTAATAAATCCCTAAAAGATAAGAGACTTTCAGGAAAGGGGGAAAACAAAGAAAGAAAATTTTGGGGTTTTGCATCCTTTTCTTGGGTCTCTGTTTCATAAGAAGCCAACTTAATAAATTCTTTTTTAAAAAAAGATTGTAACAAAAAAGGCAAGAGTAAATACCCAATCTCTTTCCTCATAATTCTGCAAGTTCTTGAATCAGAGATCAACAATTTTCAAGTAGAAAATTAACTAATTAATTGGACATTTTGATTATTAAAGTAATTACCTCATCAAGCATGTTAATAAGCTTGGTCTTCTTCGTCTCCAACTACTGCCTCACTGCCATCAAAAGACTGACAGCTGTTCTCCCTCTTTCGATGCCGTCTGATCCCCGATCTCCTTCCAAATATCTACCTCCTCCGCCGACTCGTTCCCTTTTGTATTCGTTGATGTGCTGCTCCTTCCCTTTCCAACACTCACCCCTTCATCCAACAGCTACTGGGCCACCTTCAAGTATTTAGATCCCATCAACATGCTTTGCAGGCCAGCGACCCCATTCACTTTCACCTCCTCGCCATTGCTCATTGTAGCCGCAGCCATTGAATCATGCTACTGCTGCTCGACCCAATACAGCCCGAATGGTGGGGCTTCATGTTGATGATGCAGAGATAAGCTCAGCGAATGCCCATGCTCTAACCGCTTCAATGTTCTCGCTGCTCTAATCGCTTCAAGCTCAGTGAAAGCCTCCTCTGGGGAGAAGATAGTGGGAATGCCACAGATGGTGGTGGAGGAGAATCGATGTTGCTGATGTTGGTGGGGATTTTTGGGATAAGCGAATAAGCATGATGGAAAGAACAGAGAGAAAAAAGGATAAAAATGAAGAGAGAAGGTTTTACATTGAGGTGGATCCCAGCGTTGCTGATGTTGGTATCTACATTGAGGTGGATCCCACCACCTATGCTAGATTGACATTTCAGAAGAGCTTAGAGGGATGTTTTTTGTGCTTCCTTTAAGGGCCTGTTCTTTTAGGTTGAAGTTGTTGGTTTGTTGAAGTGGTGAATAGTGTTGGGTAAAGTAGAGTATTGTGTTTTTTTTGGGTGAAAGTGGGTTGTGAATGAGGATGTTGGAATTGTGTGTGGGCCCTACACAACTTTATTGTGTTTTTTGTGTTGAAGTTGGTTGTGAATGTTGTTGTGAAAGTTGGAGTGTGAAAGTGGTGATTGGGATGTGGTAAGAATAGGGGAACAATGACACCCCTTGCATTTGTGATTGGAATTGATATAAAAACCAAATATTCCCCAATCACAAAATAACAGAACAATGCCCCCCTTGCATTATGACAAACTAATTAAAATATCCCAAAAAATAAATTCAGTTTATTTTGACATTGCCGTATTCTCTATGTTAACCATCAATAAATAAGTAAGAAATTATTTTAGACAATGATGATATTGTGATGCATAAACCCAAAATACATCAACAATATATATACCGTAAAGTAAAACAAAAAGTCTTCCAAATACCAACCACCTTAAAATAAATCAACCCTACAAAACGACATCAAAGTCACAAATGTACATCTCCACATCAACTGATATTGTGATACAGCATCAACAGTGTTAAACATCAATTAACAGATTCCAACGATAAATAAATAGACATAAAAAACCCATCATCCACATACTAATACAACAAATAATCCGTAACAATGTTTAACATCAATGACCATTGTTATACATCAAAATTACATAAAAACATATTACAACTAAGAGAGATAGTAGTCTAGCCTTAATGGACGGTAATCGGATACGATGCTCTCCAACTGCCCAGTGGTCCTCTCAAGTAGACCGACAATAGTATCCAGCCGTCCATCCATCTCTAACATCCTACTCTCGGTCAAAGGGGGCGTCGAACTTACAGTAGTGGGCCTTCGGTCAATCTCATCCATGTAATGCATGATAGCCATTCTGGATAACTCAGTGGGGGGGGGGAATCCTTCCATAGGAAGAATGTGCATCGATTCTCTCGAGCTGTACAACTCCAAAATCTACGCCCAGGGTTTGCTCTTGTCCATGACGTCCTCCTCGTGACCTGAAGCCTACAATATCATATCTTGAAGTCATCAAAATCGGCATCAAAGTCGCTATGCGTCACATCTCTCTATCGAGATCGATGATCTGAGCTTGACTGTTGACTCATAAGTACTTGGCAAGCAAAAAAAATCACTTAACATATAACAGTTTACATATAAAAAGTGATAATTTTAAATGAAAGAGGGACCATCATACCTACGAAAAGTATTGAGCATTGGCATGGTAGGATGGCGGCAGCGTTCAGAACTCAGAACGAACAATTAAACAAAAAGAGCATATAATAATAGAAGCAAATTGGCAATGGAAGAATTAAGAATAATGATAACGGTAAAATTAATTCAACCCCCAAAAATACAAGGAAAGGAAAAAATCAATAAAAACGTGCAGGAAGCTTATTGCGGACAGTCATATAGTTTAAAATCAGTAGCCCTCAGATTATAGTTTTCCATATCCCCATTAGGTTGCATGGCAATGGCTCCTTCATTTTCTACCCACACAAGCCCACGACATGAATTGACCCCAACCAATAACACATCATCTCATGCCAATAATGCATAGGGAAAAAACTCTCAAAGCACACATTCTTTTCAACCAATTTCATGGTTAAATACCAACTCAGAAATCAATTATTATTCAAATTCTGCGCAAACATGTTTAATGAAGGATCCTAATTGCCGGCCATCCATATTGATGGAAACCCATTTTTCCACATAATCATCATTGGGCTAGTTCAACCAAAGCCAAAAAATATTATATATCCTTGATGCAGTTTATAAAAATCTAGTATCAGGAATATCATGAGCTTGCATGCTACAGCACAATGACAAACACAATGACAAAAAAATGCATGCAGGCCAGATAAAGGACAGATCAAATTGCACAGGGCCATCCCCTATAATGAACAAACACAAGGAAACATGGAAAAAAATTTACTCAAACAACAGCAGGTAAGAGCATATAGGTACATCAGGCAAGATCATATAGCTACAGCAGGATAGATCAAATTGCACAGGACAGCTTGGAGCTTATGAATACATCAGGACAGATCAAATTGCACAGGGCCATCCACAATAATTAACAAACACAATGAAACATGAAAAAAAATTTACTCAAACAACAGCAGGCAAGAGTATATAGCTACAGCAGGCAAGAGCATATAGCTACAACAGGATAGATCAAATTGCACAGGACAGCTTGGAGCCTATGAATACATCAGGACAGATCAAATTGCACAGGGCCATCCCCAATAGCGAATAAACAAAATGAAACATGATAAAAATTTACTCAAACAACAGCATGCAATAACATATAGCTACAGCAGGCAAGAGCATAAAGCTACAGCAGGACAGATCAAATTGCATAGGACAGCTTAGAACCTATCAATACATCAGGACAGATCAAATTGCACAGGGCCATCCCCAATAATGAACAAACACAATGAAACATGAAAAAAATTTACTCTAACAACTACAGGCAAGAGCATAGAGCTACAGCAGGCAAGAGCATATAGCTACAGCAGGCAAGAGCATATAGCTACAGCAGGCAAGAGCATATAGCTAGAGCCATCCAGATGAGATCGACAACACCAGACAAGATCATATAGCTACAGCAGGCAAGAGCAAGGTCAAGAGCATATAGCCAGAGCAATCCAGATGAGATCTCAAAATCATAGTCAAAAACACCCCAGAGCTACAGCAAGGCCAGATGCATGGCCTGAGCATCAAATAAAGTTCAGTTAACTTCAAATCAAAAAAATACAGCAACCTAGTCCAAAGGATAGCATGATACATCAATTAAAAATTGCCAAGATCAGATAGATACAGCAGGCAAGCCCAAGAGCAAAAAAATCACATAGGATGGAGGAAACCAATGCAGACACGTCAAAGCATCAAATATTAAGAGCTAAGCCAGAGCCATCCAAAACCATCTCAAAATCATACCCAAAAACACCCCAGATCTACAGCATAGCCAGATGAGTTAAAGATGAGTGAAAGTGAGTGGGGGGCACTGTTAACCCCACTTTTTCGCACTTTCCCCACATTCACTCCCTACTTCCTCATTTCTGTTCTTTTGCCCCCGCTGATGGGCTGTAGCTTGATGCTACCGCACCACATTAATGGTATTTCAATAATTAGCCCTCAGATAATATATTTTTACATTTCCCCTTCTGGTTGCTTGCAACTCGCTCCTATACTATCTCCCCAAGCATTCCCAATCCATGAATTGAATCCAACAAAACCCACTTATGAGGATGCTTAAACCACATATGCTCTGGCCTGCTGTAGCTTGAATTACAAATATTAATAGCCATTTCTTTACTATTATGAACCAATTAGGGGATATGTAAGGATCCTAATTGCAAGCCTTCCAGAAAGAAATATATTCAATAAGCCACATTATCATCATTGGGCTATATAAGCTAACAGCCAATAAAATCCAAGACATCAAAACCCAATGCAGCTGCAACTCAAATACAATGAACACATGAGATATTGTAGGAACCAGCTGAAACTCAAACCTAGAGACATCCCAAAGAATGAACACATGAGATGGCCTGAGGCTAACATCCCACAAAATGAACACAAAGAGCCATCCAACTGCAACTCAAATACCCAAGCATTCCCATGTCAATGATACACACACAATTGCACTGAAACACACACAGAAAATGAAACTGAAATACCCATACAACATTCATGCTACACTGAAATACCAATACAAAAACCATGGTTACATAAGTAAAGAAACATCAGCAAAGATACATGAATAAACACCATGGATAGAATACATAGTTTATAAAATAACAAGGCAAAGCATGCATAGAAGATATCTTGTCATGCCTCAAAATAAATGGCAGGCATAGATACAGCATGCAAGAGCATATGATGTCATGCAACAGCAAGAGAAAAATGGGAGGCCAAAAAAATCATGCTACAGTAGGCAAGAGAAATAACAAGCAACCAGAAATAGCAAGCAATTAGGATAGAAAATGCAGATAGCAATAGCAGGGAAGAAAATAGTTTTTCACAAATTAGCCCTCAGATAGTTTATTTTTACATGGCAACTTCTGGTTGCTTGCAACTGGTTCCTACAATATCTCCCCATTAATTCCCAATGCATGAATTGAATCCAACCAAGAATTCACATATGAGCATGCTTAAACTATATATGCTCTGGCCTGCTGTACCATGACTGAAGGATCCTAATTGCAAGCCCTCCAGCAAGAATTATATTCAAAAACCACATTATCATCATTGGGCTATATGTGCTAACTTCCCAAAATATCAGTTATCCAACATGCATAAAACAAATTGGTCTGCTGTAGCATAGATAATTGCAAGCCCACCCAAAAAATATCAGATATCCTTATGGCAAGCCCTCCAAAAAAATCCATGCTACTACAGGCAAGAGAAATAGAAAGCACCCTGAAATAGCATCATCAGGAATAGAAAATAGCATAAAACATAATATCAGATATCCTAATTGCAAGCCCTATAAAAAATTGAGTGCTATTGCAGGCAAGAGAAATAGCAAGCACCCAGATATAGCAACAACATGAATAGAAAATAGCAAGCACCTTGAAATAGCAAGCACCCTGAAATGTTGAAGTGATAGTGAGTTGGTTTCACTATTCAATAATCCAGAAATTGAAAATAAATCCATGTTTTCAGCAAGAGAGACATCCAATTAGCCAAGGAAATAAGAAACTGAGAAGCTTGGATACATAAGTTAAGAAACAGCAGCAAAGATGCAGCACTAAAGTTTCCCGTGGATAGAATACATAGTAAATAAAATAACAAGGCAAAGCATGCATGGAAGATACCTTCATAGGGAAGCATACATACACCATATTCACACATTCATAGAGAAGCATGCATACATACAGTAAATTTCCTAATGTCTTCATCCACCCACCATGTCTACATCACAGTTAATATTACAAAAGCTTTGTTTAACCCATCTCCCACTGATAACCCTGTTGGATCCTGTGGATGGCAAACAACACTAGAAGGGGGGGTTTGAATAGTGTTGTGCAAATAGTATACTTTTTCGATTGTTAAGATTGGCACAAATAAAATCCTTCTAATGTTGCATAAGAAGCCAAGTAGAGTGATCTACGCTTGGTTCTTAATCAACAAAGTAATCTTACAAATATGATAAAGAAAAGATTACAATCAGATATTAATCTTTACAGAGAGATCTTTACACATCGGAATTAAATAAATAATCTTTGCAATAATAAATCAACAAGGAATTACAAAGATGTAAGATTAGCAAATGAAAAATGCTTGTACGAGAAATATAAACAATCACAGAAAAACGAACGCAGAGACAAGCGATTTTATCCTGGTTCCCCGCAACCTGGGTACGTCCAGTCCCCGACCAATCCGGTACGAGATTTTCCACTATCTGCCTTGGCAAATACAATTACCTAACTTCACTCGTTAGGATTTCCAACGACCTAGTCTCAACCAGGATTTCCGACTGGCAACACCTAGACTTGTCTAGTATTCCAACAACAACACAATGAAACTTATATCTAATACTCCACAATAAATTGATGGAGATTGGTTTTTACACCCGATTCTATAGCCAATCAAAGATAGACAAAATTGTGTAGTGGCTTGATAGAATAAGAGTCTAGATCACACAAAGATACGAGAGAATTCTTTGTGATCTAGATCTAAAAAAATCCTTTAAACAAAAATAGAGAGAATAGCAATAAGGATTTTGAAAAACGTTTAGCCAATAAAACAAGAGTATGATCTTTAAAAAATAATAACAAAGTTTTGCAAGATCACAATAAAAATAGAATTGGCTAGAGAAAATGAGAGCTTTGAATTAAAGAGCGTTTGCACGAGAGATTTGATTTTCAATAGATGTTGTGTTTTCTCAAATGAAATTAGCTCTTATTTATAGGGAAAATTTTGAGATTTGAAATTCAAATTTCCTTTGACTTTTGTCCCAAAAATCTCGGAGAAAATCACTCAACGAAGTTTCAAAATTCAAATCAAAACGTCAGAATTTTACAGCTGGTAGTCGACTCCCTCATGTAGGTAATCGACTCCCAGAGTGTTTCAGGGAATCTCGAATCTCAGCTGGTAGTCGACTCCCTACTGTTGGTAGTCGACTCCCAGAGGAGTTTTTCCTGCAACACTTCTAGTCAGACAGGTAGTTAACTCCAGGGTGTGAGGAGTTTCACTACGGAAGTTATAGGATGACTAGAGAAAGCTCTTAAAATATTTTTGAGGATATAAAAAAGATTTTCGAAATAATTTTTCAAATCATTTGTGTGCGTGTGTTTTGTCTATATGATTTGGCTTTGACAAATACCCTAAAGAGACACGACACACTCACTATAGACTTAGGACATGTCTTCGGAAGCTTGATCAATTTGATGAAGTGAATGCGAGCTTCACTTGAGCTTCTTGTTCTATTTGAGCTTGAACTTCATCATTTGACTTAGCCACGTTTGTCCTTGTCTTTGAGCGTAGATTTGTGTTTCTTTGAGTATGAGTAACGCTTCGCATATTCTGCACACTTAGGTGTAGTGTAGTTAGTACACTTAAGCTTTCATTTGGTGTGCTCATCATCAAAATTACTTGGGGTGGAATTCAATTTCCATCAAACCCAAACCATGATATGTGACTACCAACATTCACCTCCTTTCCCCCTCACACCATATGACTACCTTCGTCACCGCAACCAATAATTCACATATTCCACTCGTCGTCAGCATCATCCCCATAACCACCGGCCGCAGCCCTAGCGCTCTCCATCTCTTCAACCTCACTCGCTACGTAGCACTTCCTAGCCGCATCGGGCAAATTGAAAAATCTACGCCCGTTTTTCTCATTGTCACTTAGTTGCATATATAACTTATCTAACATTTATGGTGGATACTCGGTCATTGCATACAAATGCTGCGAAAGAAGTGCAAGAGTGTTGGGGGTAGGCACCCTCTATGGCTAATGCGACACGTTTGACATTGTCAACCATTTCCTTCAAGAGGTCAGGTTCATCCTTCAATGCACGTCGACGCATTTTCTTTTTTCCAACGCCGGGTGGGATTGCATGGCTTGTCCCTGCCTGAGATGGCCCCGTCGACGTAGGAGTGGGGATGTCGGCATAAGCATCAAAGTCGGTTGATGCTTGCGAGTAGTTTGGCGGACTAGCATGATCGCCGTGATCCTCGTTATCTGGGACTCCAAATTCGGTATACACATTCTGGCGATAATCACCCTTAGCGGCGTCGTCGCCTATAACCGGCCTAAGATCGTCCAGCCACGGTATGGGGTGGTTGACATATTCCTTCAATCTAAAGTTTTTCTGCATTAATAAAGAACAAACAATGCATATCATAATAAAATTACGTAATCCAAATTTATTTTCATATTTGGATAGTGGAGAAGTAAATACCGCGGCCCATGTGGCATACGTCTCTTCGTCGAGGACTATCATCTACAGCTCCAATGACCAACCAGCCCCACTTATTTCCAAGCACTTATTCACATCCTTAAGCCGCCCATGAAGCCCTTTCATATGATTTTTCACTTTCACCCAGCTGTAATCAGTGCCAAACATTTTGTTTATATGTATATCTACAACGGTGAAGGCCGTATTCTTGAAAGTCTTGTCGGCTCTAAGGCCTTGACGAGCTTGGGGAGCAAGGAATGGAATTAGTGCAATGTCATGCTCAAGCATCCAAAATTTATTTACCGGCCCCTTCTTTGATGGATTCTTGCTTTTTTCCTAGGACTAGACACAGAAACTTCTATGCCATCATCCATACGTCCAGACTTTCTTGACAAGTCACTCCCAACTGTTGTGCCATGCCCACTTGGTGGTGAAGGCATGGCAAAAGCACTATTTGATGCTTGTCCACCATAGGGTGGTATAGCCCCACCTCCTTGGAGCATTTGCATGTACCCCGGTGGTTATGGCATGTGCATGTGCAATGGAAAGCTGTACGCAGCGTATTGTGGAAATGGAATGGTAGAACCACCAACTTGGTAGCTAGCCATAGGCAATTGATAATCACTTGGCTTACGCGGCATTGGCCTACCTAGTAAAGGATCCTGCCTCCTTGATTCCTCGGCCCACTGTGTACAGTATGCCGGGTCATAATATGGAGGCATAGGATCACTCCCCTGCCCTTCATGCGATGCCCCATCCATGCCTACAAAAGTATTATTTCCATAATAAAACAATATGTGAAACAATGACATGTACCCACAAATAGTTATTGAAATAAACATCAATGAACATAATAATGACAACCACCCATATCATCAGACTCCAACTTAATAGAAATAAAGAAAATAGATAAAAGCATTATATTGTCACCACATCTCATGCATAAACTAACATATCCAACATTTAGATCCTAATGTTAAACAAATCATTCAAATTAACATAATTCACTAAAATTATTCATTAACCGCTTCCATTATAGCCCAAGTTCATTGGTGTTTCCATTGTTAAGCATGTTACAGTAGTCCACCCACATGTCCCACGCTCACTGTTCCTTTCTAATTTTTCACTGATCCCTTTGTGAAGTCTGTTCACGTATGGGCAACTGTTGGGAAAGATCCATAATCGAGTCATCCGGTTCTTCCATCACATCCCCATCCTCAACAATTACATCTCTATCCTCAAGTAAATGTGGGTCATGCGGATCTGCTATCTGTATACAATTATGCAACACTGTGCAAGCAAGGACGGTTTCGACCTGAGATTTGAATGGATAATGAGGCTTTGCTGTAAAAATTTTAAACTTGTTCTTTAGAATGCCAAAAGTTGACTCGATCTTTGTTCTTAATGAAGAATGTTTTATGTTGAACAGCTCTCTGCGATTTCTAGGCACTCTATCAGTATGGTCCTTCAGATGGTATCTAACGCCCCTGTATGGAGTTATGAAACCAGGCATTGTTGTATATCCAGCATCACATAGGTAATATTTATCTACAACCGATAAATGAAACCTTATTTATAATCACATGGTTGCATACAGAAGTATACAAGATATTTACGAAAGATTTTGCATATTACCCTCATACCCACGAAGCCCGTGGGGTGGGGGTAATGAAAACACATCTTTCAGGACCGTGAAATCATTCGCGGATCCTTCCCACCCGGCCATTACGTAGGTGAATCTTTTGTTAGGTGTTACAGCTGCAAGCACATTTTGCGTAACCCCCTTTACGTCCTCTAAATCGTGGTACGAGTTTGGCAGGCAGCATGGCGTCGATGTGTGTTTCATCAATTATACCAATGCAATCCTACACCGTAAACAGTAAAGGTCACTTTGATATCACCATAAATCATCTAACACTAATGCCAGTTATTCATAAAAAAACTGACCTTGAAATATGTGAACCAATTAGGATTATTGAGGATCTCTGGTGGTGTCTCATTAGGGGCTTGCTTCATGAACCTATCACGAATGGTACATACTGCATACATTACTTTGTTAAATTAATTGCTAACCGTCGCCCCGGCCCTTATAAAATCAAATTGTATCACTCTGTTCTTTGACTTGTGCCCTACGATGTGCAGAAACATTGCCAACTGCTCCTCGATTGACACATGTTTACTGTCTTTCAGACTACCGCTTTCTCGCATTAAAGTAGCAAGATTCAGAAAAGCCTCTCTCCGCATTCTTAAGTAGTGTAAACAACTACTTTCAGAACCAAACAGAATTCGACGCATGTGTGATTTTCTATGAATATCACGCATCATTGAAGGCTCCCTAGGTAGAGAGGGAGCACTATCATCATCGTATAACTCCATGAATACGATGATAAAAATGATTGCAACAGCGGCCGATGCACACAATTAAAGACCCGAACTTTCTCCACTTTCCTCCATCATACCCTTATTTGCATCAACATATATTCAATCATACTTTGTACAAGGCATTTACATATTACATTAAAGAGAACAACTTGCGAAGTGAGAAGGCATAGAGCATATTTGAATTGCTAGGTGAAATATTAATGCTGACTATATTTATACAAAGGGGAAATAGTAATAGTGATAAAATATTAATTGTTAAGGCATAGATAAATATGAATACGTAAAATATTAATGCATCATAAATAGGAAAAATTGTTTACATGTGACATTACAAATTGTATACTACATTAAAACATATGCCAAACTATTTATAAATTTAACGCCAACAAGTTGCATTGAATACCGTATGAAACATCAACCACCAATCATGTCCAATCCACTCATGAAGCCATACTCAATTGCCCTCAGATTATTAACCATTTAATTTTCTTTGGTGGTTTCTTGACAAACGTCAAGCATACCATACCAATTTACCAACGTTGCATCATCATTCCAAATCCAGAACCTCTTAGGGCCTTTTTTGTGTTTAACTCTCACTGCACTTGTCTCATCATTGGGCTCATGTAGCGTGGGGTTCATATATTCATGTCCCTCGTAATACTTCTGCTGTGGTAGCCAGTTTCACCCAATATAAATTTCTAGCCAACATACTTTATTTCTCTTCAACCATACAACTTGAACACCCATACAAATTGCATACATTGCATGATTCATTACCCACGAGCCCTCCGAAGTGCATAAATGATACTGGAATTTTTTAAAGCCATGTTTTCAGCCACACGTTCGATTTATCATCATTGGGCAACAATTAGTATATAACCGACATATGGATTCCAGTGGATAGAAATTGCTTTGTGAAATAGTTCATGCCATCCAGTATGGGATGTGGCGAATAATATCTACCACCCATAGGTTGCACGAAATTTCCATAGATATACACACGCATTTTTTCGTTAACCCATGTATTTTCTGTAGAATTCGAAAAAATTCCGCATTTTTCCACACATCACAGCCACCCCTTTTGCTGAAATCTTCACCTAATTTGACAAATTTATCTTGAAATTAACACAGATTTTATACCTCCGTGAGCAGAGATGTGCGAGGAGCAAAGATGATGCAAAGATCCCCCAAAGATACCTCAGTTCCAGCGGCAGCTCACACGTATAAACCGATGAAGCACAGCCAAAACCTCGCCGTTCGTCCAAATCCCTCCACCTCAAACTCTAGCTTCAGATTTATAGAAGCAACGAAGAAGATATCGCAACCCAAGTGTCAGATCTTGCAAGAAAGAGCAAAAAATCCCATCTTTTCCTCCTTCTAGGGTTGAAAAATCCCGAAAATTCAGAGAAGCTTGAGGTAGCCGTTGAGGAGAGGGGAGATGGAGAGGCTGATGCAGCAAGAGTGGTGATCAGAAGCGCACGGGACCCACAAGATGGAGATAAGCTGCTAAATCGCCGGAAAACCCGGAGATCACAGATGCGAGAATAGTGACGAGAGCAGTGAAAGGGCAGCGGGGGCAAAAGAATAGAGATGAGGAATTAGGGCGTGAATGTGGGGAAAAGTGCGAAAATAGTGGGGTGAACAGTGCCCCCCACTCACTTTCACTTAACTTTAAACGCAAAAAAACATGCCCTAAATGGACGGTGGATTAAATTCCACCTCATCGATCCTTGACACTTCACTCCTACACGTCATCAATCCTGGTGACACAATAACACTTGGACAGTGGATTAAATGGTTACATTTTCCTATTGGTTTGGTTGGGAGACATGGGGGTTCGTGTACGATGTGGGACTCTTCGGAATTTAGGGTTTTAGAAAGTTTGGATAAAGCTAGGGTTAGAATTTCCACCAAAATGTAAACTTTTTCCCTCCAAAATTTTAATAAAACCTCATCTCAACCGTTGATTCATCAAGATCAAATCTCAACCTTCTTTCTATCAACCCTTTTGTCCTAATCAGCTGTCCTAGTCAGTAAGGCAATTAAAAAGTCCTCAAATGTACAATAGATGTATGTGTGTACAATATATAATAAAAAACCCTATAAGAGAAGGCCAGGCGATAGGTGCGGGAGGATCTCCAGCAACTGGGGATGCCGCCGGCGATTCTATCAATGGCAAGTATGATGCTCCTCCCCTACAAGCTACAGAGAACAATGATCCTGAAGGCGAAGGATGGACCAAGGTCGAGTACAGGAAGAAGAAAGAGACATCTCGCATCCCGCTCGATAAAAATGGATGGTTCAAGAAGGGTGGCTGGGGACATCCAATCTCTAATAAGGGATTTGCTAGATCCAGATCTGTGCAGTTCCAAAACCCCCGAGTTTCTCGACCAGCTACGAATACAGTCAACACCTGTAAGGTGTTTGCCAAAATGCCAGTAAGGCCCCAGACTGAAATTCGAATTAACCCAGATGCGGGGTCGAGATCTTGGGTCGATATATGCTCCACAAAACGTAAGTACACTGATCCTCTTACAATGTCCCATGTCTCCCCTCGAGTTAGTGATAATGGTGTGATCAAAGCTAAAATTTCAGCATCTTTAATGGAATATAGAGCTTCACGTTGGAGCAACACCCTAGTTGGCTACGTGCTTGGTGATGTCCCCCTACTTTGGGCAAATAAAATCCTGGACCGAGCGTCTATGGAAAATAAGAGGGGGGGGGGGGGGGGGGGGCTACAGATATTTAGTAGAGAAAATGAGGTTTTCTATTTTTGCTTTGAAAATGGAGTAGAATGCATGTAACGACCACTTTTCGTTGTACGTTGTTCGTGCACGTGCTTTTGACCGTGCACGTGTTTATTTTAGACTTTGTTTGTTTGTGAACACTTTAGTGTGATATGCCATTGTGAACGTCTCTGAGAGTATTAAATAGTGGCACTAATTTGGAACGACGTTTCTCGAGTCGTTTTCCCACAATTTAATCTTATTTGATGAGACGTTGCGATTCTCACTTTTGACGGGAGACGTTTCTATTTTTAGTTTCGTCGTCCGATGTCGAAATTGAGATCCGTCTTCTTAGTTAGCTCACTTTCGTCATCACGATCACCCCGATATTTATTTTATAATTTTTGGAGTTTTGTGGACACCGGAGACCTTTCTTGGTGACCTTGCTGAGTTTCTTTTGTTTTAGGTTTTGTTGTTAGTTGTCGGTGCGTGGCACCTTGGTTTTGTACGCTGTACTTTTGTTGGCCATGTTTGGGCCTTTAGACTCTTTTTCTTTTTAGCCTGGTGGCTTTTTCTGTGATGTTGAAACTTATTTTATGGATATTCTGAGATATCTCTTTTGTCTCATTTCATTATTATTATCTTTGTTTCGTTCGCGTTGCAAGGACCTGCAGTTTAAATTTGATTGACACTTATCGGACTTGCAGCTTTGTAGCTTCAAGTCTGAGCGGACCTTCTCACGCTTCGCCTCCATATTTTTGGGAAGCGGGGTGGGACAGGTTTTGTTGGTGGCCCATGCAGGTCCAGTCTTGCAATTGCGAATTAACGGAACACCGATAATAACGTAATGTCCATTAAATAAATTGCAACATCCGAGTCATAAGCCCTGAGTCTAGTCATTTCCCTATGTCACTAGGTGATAAGAAGACTTAGTTAGTCATCTGTGCTTGCTAGTTAGATGCCTCTGATTGTTAGTTAGACTCCCTGTCAGCAATTGATTTAATCGTCGTAGGAGTTACCTTAGTGGTCCTTGTCTACCTCTGACCATATTAGACTTCTAGAATTTCCTTCAGTCGTTCGTTTGGGTCCATCGATTTCGGGCCAAGTTGAGCGCATTTCATTACCGTCTAGCTCCTTAGAAGGTCTTAGCGCTTAGTTCTTGGTCCTTAGTTGATCGACCGTAGGAGTTTCCCCGTAGATTCTCCTGATTCATATCCTAGGCGTATGTATGTTCTGATCATCTGACCAATTTCCTTGCCACGATTCACGAGATCGCCTCATGACGATCGTCGTCAATTTTCGACCCTCTCCATTACAAACCTTGAATCTTCTGAAAGTATTTTTTCGATTTCCTCTTTCCCTAAGTTTAAATTTGTTCAAAATTTTTATATAAATATACTTATCTTTGTACTCATCGTTGATTTAATTCTTTTTAAACTTTTGTCGAAATTTTTGGATAATAGTTTATAATACTTTTTCAGCCTACACTTTTGTACCTATGAAAATACATATTTCCTTTCATATATTAATTTTATTCTGAACCGTACTTTTGCTTTGCCCAACTCGATTTATAATTTTCCTCCTTGTTTGTGTTATACGAATGATACGTCGTGTTTACTTTAATATACTTTCAAGACACATGGAATTTCAGCTTTCAGCAAGTTGGTTTTTGCTCGTCGTTTTCGCTACTTCAGATTTTTGCAAAATTACTATTTTCATAACCACTTCCTGATTTAGACCCTCCATGATTTGATTTTAAAGCTTTGCTACCAATTTCGATAATTCTACTACTAAGTTAATATTATCTTTCCGCTCACCATACATACTTTCAGAATGATTTCTAAACCAAAATGAATTCCAATTATTTTCATATCCGTACCAGGTTCGTTGTGCTTGTATGCTAAGAGCTTTGTGAAAACCAGTTTTATTTTTGGCACATCCTAGTTCCTCTAAAAGCGGTTCCAATATTGATTATTTTAAATTTTCCATAGCCTAAAAGTTTTGAAAGCATTTAACCTGAGTTTAAATTCTTCTGTTACTTGATTTCATTCTTTGACTTTCAAAACTTTTGACAACATTATATTAAATTACTGTCGCATAATATTTTCTAAAAATTACGTCTTTAATGTCCGTGTGAATGATTTACCTTCTTTTCTTAATGATTTGCGATAAGCCAATAAAACATTTTCTATTATTATGAATATTCGACTCAAATTTGTTTTGAACAACTCGTTTTATCGATCTCCAAATATTTCTTTTCAGACTGGGATTTCAACTTTTGAAGCACGACAGTTTTCAATTTCGCGAAATTTAAACTTATGATACTTCATTCTCAATCCTATGTAAGTACCACTACATCTCCCTTTCATCTACCTAAACATTCACCAGTGAATCACTGCCTCACCTAACCAAGCTGTCTCCTTGTATTCGTCCTATCTGAACTCTTGCTTATCGATCCTTCCCTCGTCACGCTTTCGACCTCGACCTCCCTCTATTGCTTAGGCTTTAGTGCCCGTCAATGTCTGTGCCAACTCTAAGTTGTTAGTAGGCCCTTGGACCTTGGGAGGTAGTCGTTGTGCATGTACCTAAGTTACGTACGTGAGCTTGAATGAGTATAACCCCATAGTATATTGATGCTTGCCTATTGTGTGATATATATATATAAATACCCGGAGTTATTCGTAATATTATGAAGTTGTTTGTGTGTTAGAATTTATAGATTTGTGAGTGGTTAGCTATACCATAATAGGGATGCCGGTGTATAAAGAGTTAGTGTTGGAATATCTAATGGAGTGTATGTAGTTAGAGATACTTGTAATGGTTGAAATAAAATGATTGGTAAAGCTATGTGTATGTTAGGTGTGATAATAATAAGTGTATGTATGGTTAAGTGAGTAGGCCTATTTTATGACCTATATACTAGTACGTGTGAGTATGTGCACATATGTAGATATATATAGTGTTTAGACGTAAGTAGTTATGTTTTGTTGCCTGAGTATAAATGTGATATACATATGGTAGTAGGATTATAATTTTGATTGGTATTGCTTGCTTTTACGGGATGTTACATGCGTGCATATCGTAAGGTATACACGACTATTGCACATCTTAATTATGTATGTATTGATGTGTTAGTATAATAATTATAGGTAGTAGGCTATGGTGTGAATATATACATTACTTATGTGTGGCTATACGGTGAATGTTTGTACCAGGGAGGGTATTATAAGTATATGTGTGCTGATGTCTGTATTACTATTATTATGGTATATAAATTGATTTAACTATGTGGGTGTTACCTGACTAAATATTAAGTGTGATTGACTTATGGTATGTATATAGACCTATATATATTGGAAGTGGTATTGGTATAGGTATGAATGCCGTGTTACGTATATAGAATATTCTGATATGTGTACTGAGTCTCACTCAAGCTTGAGTGGGTATACTCTAAGTATATTGAACGTATGTTTGTAGTTTGAATATAGCAATGTTTGATGTATGTATAGTGATAGAAGTGTTTGTGCCTGGTTGTGTTACACACATGATTGTGGGTCGCTACACCAGTATATAGTTATAGGTGTCGGTCTTGTGGTATAGTTAATTACTAAGGACTTGCCCGTGTGAACATATGTGTACTAGCTAGACTAGATGAGTAGTTGTGCTAAGTATATAGTGGTGTGATTGGTGTATGTAAATGAAATGTTAGCGTGTATGGGTGTGCACCATGCACGGGTAAGTATGTACTTAGTTATAGGTATTGATGACTATGGTATATGTGGCGTGTCGTAAATATAGTTATAGGACCGTATGTGATGTGAATATATGGAGAACTATTTGCTTACATTTGAATGACTATATATTGTGAAACTATAGTAGTGGTGAATGTGTATTAAATATAGTGAAGCTTGATTTAAAATGGTATGGTGTGACTACATGTGTCGAGATGTTTGGTATTGGATGAATATTAGGGAGTTGTATACCCATGTTCGCTTACGCATATGTAGTTATCTATACGTAGAACAACGATTGTATTTGCTAAGTGTGAGACCATACTTATATGAGTAACTGAAATATTGTTTTGTGAATAAGTAAGTAGTAGTTATATAAGGGATGTATGCTTATATATATGATTGAAATACATGTATGAAATTGACTGACTATAATAGGTATAAGTATATGACGTACGTGAATATATATATATACATGTTGGTAATGTTAATGTTTGACTACCTAGTGCGTATATGAGCACCTGTAATGACTATACCTGGTTTGAATTATTATGACTTGATTGGGGTAGTCACTAGAGCGACTAGCTATATTAGAAAGTCCGAGGACGGACTTTATTCTAAGGTGGGGAGGATGTAACGACCACTTTTCGTTGTACGTTGTTCGTGCACGTGCTTTTGACCGTGCACGTGTTTATTTTAGACTTTGTTTGTTTGTGAACACTTTAGTGTGATATGCCGTTGTGAACGTCTCTGAGAGTATTAAATAGTGGCACTAATTTGGAACGACGTTTCTTGAGTCGTTTTCCCACAATTTAATCTTATTCGATGAGACGTTGCGATTCTCACTTTTGACGGGAGACGTTTCTATTTTTAGTTTCGTCGTTCGATGTCGAAATTGAGATCCGTCTTCTTAGTTAGCTCACTTTCGTCATCACGATCACCCCGATATTTATTTTATAATTTTTGGAGTTTTGTGGACACCGGAGACCTTTCTTGGTGACCTTGCTGAGTTTCTTTTGTTTTAGGTTTTGTTGTTAGTTGTCGGTGCGTGGCACCTTGGTTTTGTACGCTGTACTTTTGTTGTCCATGTTTGGGCCTTTAGACTCTTTTTCTTTTCAGCCTGGTGGCTTTTTCTGTGATGTTGAAACTTATTTTATGGATATTCTGAGATATCTCTTTGTCTCATTTCATTATTATTATCTTTGTTTCGTTTTGCGTTGCAAGGACCTGCAGTTTAAATTTGATTGACGCTTATCGGACTTGCAGTTTGCAGCTTCAAGTCTGAGCGGACCTTCTCACGCTTCGCCTCCATATTTTTGGGAAGCGGGGCGTGACAATGCAAGAACATTCTCCATGGAGGACCGTGATTGTTTGATGGGCACCTAGTAGTGCTCCGAAGATGGAGCCACACAGTGAAGCATGATAGAGGTTCTCACAGCTGTTCTGGTTTGGATTCAACTCCACATTATGTCGCTCTCCATGTGGACATTAGACATACTAAATATAATCGCGAGCATTGTTGGAATTCCTATATGTCTCAACCGAGCTATTGCCAATCTTGATCGGATTCAGTACACCTGTAGCCTAGTTGAAGTTGATGAAAAGAACCATCTGCCAAAGAGCGTGTTAGTTGAGTTAGACGATGGTTCGCAGTTTACGGTTGAAGTGAAGTATGAAGGGGAACCCCCTAGGTGTTATGCTAGCTCACGCTTTGGGCATATCACCATCCAATGCCCCTCTGCCAAGGCTTCCGTCACGCTCCCTTCAATCCAAGTTAAGAGTGGGTCTGTGTTTGATACTGGAGTTCCTCGGACTGAGATCAATAGTTCGAATGCTACACAAATATCAAATGTCAACCATTGTTAGGGGGAGTCCTCTTTTACTGGAGGTGGCGAGCAGCAAACGCAGCAACAAATGTTAGGGGATCATTCTCAGAAGGAGGCTTCAATCAATTAAGGTGCAGACTCTACATATGAAACCGAGCCTATTTAAATGACACCAGAAATGGTGGTTGATGAGCATTGCAACTTAGCAAGCGCAGAAACCCAACCCTCAGGGTCAGAGGTGCGGGGTTCAGTTGGGTTTGCTTTGAATCCAATCAGCAGTATTGATGCTCCTTGCCCTACCAGGGGAGCCAATGAAGCCCCTAGTCCAAGCCCAGAATGCAGGGGACCTCTCAATGAAGAAGCATCCACGAGTGCTAGCAGGAGTTCTACTAAAGAAGAAGGAAGCAGATGTGGCATTAGGCCTTTCCCAAACCCCAGGCCTTCCCACTCACTCCTGATGGAATCAGCTGAAACAGAATTGTCGCAACATCTTACCATAGCAAACCTAGTGTGGGCTGAGGAGCAAGAAAGCTTGAAATCTTCAGCGACTGTAGGCAAGAGAAAGAATAGCCAGAAAAAGCATGAATCACCTTCGGCAATTCGTCGTAGCTCGAGGCTAGCTGGTAGCCAAGAAGCTCCTCCCACATCACCCTAATGTCGTTGTACATTTGGAATACCAGGGGGCTCAACTCCTCGGTGAGGTGATGGGACCTCAAGCAAAATATTCGCAAGCATCAATCTTCCATAATTTGTTTGTTAGAGACTAAAGTGGAGTCAAAAAATGCAACGAGAATCTCCAAATATTTCCTAGCTTCTTGGACTAGTGTGGACAACAGACTATACCACAAGGGGTGGGGGGCATATCATCATCCTCTTCAACCCAACTATATGGAGTTGTACACCCCATGCCATCTCTCCTAAGCACATCTCCGTCTTCCACACCAACTCTTTGGGATTAACAATGGCCTTAACCGCTGTCCACGCCTTCAACCAGGCCTCTCTCCGACAGCACCTATGGGATGAGCTTGTTTCAAAATCCTCTCATCTCAACACATGGCATTGAATAATTGGAGGGGACTTCAACATCGTGTGATTTTCTAATGAAAAGATTGGAGGGCGTACTCTTGACACAGCTGTTGCAGATGCGTTCAATAGTTGTATAGGCCGCTGCTACCTCTTGGAGCATAAAAGCGTGGGTCAACGGTGCAGTTGGAGCAACAAGGGTATATGAGCGGGGCAGATCTCAGCTACTCTCGATAGGATGTTGTGCAACCCATTATGGCTTCGACTTCTTCCTCCCTCATACACAGAATATTTAAATGCTGGGACTAGTGATCACTGTCCTATGCTTGTCTATCTACTTCCCAAGGTACCCTCGCACCCCAAACCCTTTAAATTGTTTAATGCTTGGGTATCACACTCTGGCTTTCGGAAAAAATTGCAATCAGTTTGGTCAAACACTATGCCCAAATCCACTCCTATGTGGAGACTTGTTGCTAAGCTACAAGCACTAAAAACTATGCTTAAGCCATGGGCCATGGGTAACAGAAAACTGAGTGAGGAATGCTGAAATGAGCTGGAACAGATCCAAGCAAATCCGAATCTCACCATTAATACTCAGCTGTAAAAAATTAGAGCAATTGGCAGCATTCAATTTAGCCCAGGCGCTTGATAGGGAGGAGTCAGAAATGAGACAAAGAAGTCGCTAAGATTGGCTCAAACTGGGGGACAAAAATACAAATTTTTTTATACGGCCATGAAAGAAAGACACTGCTACAACAACCGTAGCCATCTTATTAATGCAGATGGTAATATGAGATCCAACAAAGATCGCCTAAGGAAGGAAGCACCTATTTTCTATGAGAATTTATATACCTAAAATGATTATTGGAACATATTCCCCAGTTTAATTTCAAAGAGAAAACTTACTTCTGCTGGCTCTGCTTGGTTGGAAAGAGGTATATCAATTGAAGAAATGAAAGAAGTCGCATTTCAAATAGGGAAGGCCAATGCATCAGGCGCTGAAAGATACAATGCATATTTTTATCAACATAGTTGGGACATCATTGGGGAGGATGTCACTATAGCCTTTTTTGTCTTTCTTCAGATTTGGATCCATGCTGCGCCAAATAAATCATACCTTCCTAAACTTAGTCCCTCAGAACTCTAATGCCTCGAATCTAGGTGACTACAGGCCTATTGCATGCTGTAATATTATTTACAAAATTATTAGCAAGATCCTATGTAATAGATTGAAGCATATTATTAGTGAGCTTATTTCATCCAACCAAGATGCCTTCCTTAAGGGCAGACTCCTAGCTGATTGCACACTTATAGCCCATGAGGAGATTCATGATTTCAGTAACCCTATGGGGTCAAGGACCTATATTAAATTGGACCTGCGTAAGGTATTTGACGACGTCAACATGGAGTTCATACTTTTTATGCTTCATCAGACGAGCTTTGGAAACAGATTCGTTAGCTGGATACATATGTGCATCACTACCCCTACATTCTCAGTGCTGATTGATGGATCACCTACAGGGTATTTCTCCTCCAACAAAGGTCTGAGGCAAGGCAACCCATTATTGTCATGGAGGCTTTCTCCCTACTGATGGATAGAGTTGATGCATCTCTTACTATTCACCCCCTACGACAAACGGGGGCAATATCCCACCTGCTTTTTGCTGATGACCTTTTGGTGTTCTACCGTGGCAACTCCCACTCTTTGAAAGGGCTAAAGGAGCTTCTTGATGCTTTCAATCTCTATACTGGGCTGCATGTAAATTGGGAAAAAAGTTCTGCTATCTTCAGTAAGGGCTCTCACGATCCTAGTAGCCTTACAGATATCCTCGGAATCAAACTTGTATCTTCACTCACTATCTACCTGGGTCTTCCCTTTCATCACATTACCCCAAAGCTTCTATGCTCACGAGGTTGGTTAACAAATGTAAGTAAAGGCGGCAGAGATGGTCCTCTTCTCTTCTCTCCATATCGGGGAGGATTGAATTGGTTCACACTGTTATTTATGGCATGGTGGCATTTTGGATGCAAGCCTACCGCATTTCCCAATGTGTTATCTGTACTATCAGTTCAGCCTACAGAAAATTTATATGGGGGAATCTTCACACTTGGGCCTGGCAGGATGTGTGCAACCCCAAGGAGGAGGGGGAGTGGGCCTTAGGCTTCTCTCAGATCTAAATGTGACATCAGGTGTACGCTTGACTTGAAATACTTATCTTCTAATAGCTCTTGTGCTAAGCACATGAGGAGTACATATAAGTCATTTGAAGGTTTTTATCTCTCTAAGGCAAAACCCGCTCACTCTGGGACCTGGAAATTCCTACTCCGTTGTCGCAGTACTTCTCAGAGGCTCATCAAGCGCATTGTGGGATATGGCACATCTACCTCCTTCTAGTACAACAACTGGTTGCCCTGCGGACCCTTAGCCCAGTTGTAGAAGGTTCCCCCTGGATCTGAAACCAAGTTGGTCAGTGATTATTGTGCCGTTGATGGGTGGATTGATGATCCTGCCATATTTACCCTTCACCCTAACTCCAGACGCTTCCCCCTTGGTCAGTTATGTAATTCATGGGAGTGGATTCCAGGTCTTGTATGCACCTTTCGGGAGGCGTGGGAGTGCTCCCGCACCAGGGGAGCCCCCTTTGCATATTACAGTGTTGTTTGGTACAACAATCACATACCCAAAATGGCCATCACTCTTCTTAGAGCATTCCATGGTAAAATCCTCACTACGGATACCCTCCATAGTTGGGGAGTTGCCTCCAGCTAGTCTTATGTTCTTTGTGAGGAGGATTCAGTTGAAAGTGTAGGCCATCTATTTTTTTGAATGTAGCTACTCTCTTTATATCCTCTACAGGAGCTTGCTCAAATTGGGAATCAATTCTATTGCTCCGCTGTCTCTTGAGGGAGTGTGGGACCTCATACTCTCCCTCTGTAACATGAAGGATAGCGTTGGCATCTTGGCTAAAACATTGCTGGCATCCATGGTCTGGAACATCTGGAAACAGTGAAACATGCGAATCTTCGAGGGTAAGAAGTCGGAGAAAACATCCCTATTTGAGGACATTGCAGCAGATGTTGTTATTGCCCTTCGAGATATCGAGCGAGATCACCCTTCGGCAATTGCCCCTTGCTTCCTAGACGTTTGATTTTGTCACTAGATTTATCTTGTACATACATCTCTCTTTTTGTCTCTATAGTTGTGATTAGAAGGATATTAGATTGTAGTGGGTGACGGCGCTTGTGCCCTCTCCCCCCTCATCTTCTACCACCTGACTACCACTAGAGGTGAAGTTCTGTATTCTTTTTGATTATTAATATATATGCCTCTATCTGCCAAATATCCCAAAGCCTCGATGTATACCCGTCTGGTTGACAGATGTAATAACAGATTGCAGGGTTGGTCTTCGTCACTATTGTCTATTACATGTCGCATTGAGCTGGTTAATTCTGTCATTTTTGGTATGGTGGCTTTTTGGATGCAGGCTTTTCGAATCCCTAAGTCTGTTTTGACCGTTCTCAATTCCACTTGTAGGAAGTTTATTTGGGGGAGTTCTTATACTTGGGCTTGGGATGATCTTTGCTCTCCCAAGCAGGAAAGGGGAGTGGGGCTTCGGTGCTTCTCTGAGCTCAACAATGCTTATGGTGTCAAATTGACTTGGCGTATGCTTACGCATAATGGTATTTGGGCCACCTATATGAGACGTAAGTATTTGAACAATACGGGGGTTTCTCTAGCTAAAAGCAGTCCTATGCAATCTGGGACTTGGAAATTTATTATTCAATGCTGGGAATTCACAAAAAAGCTTACTAAATGCATTGTCAGAGATGGTTCCTCCACTCTCTTTTGGTATGATAACTGGCTGCCTTGTGGTCCACTATGTGACACGTTTGAAGTGCCGAATGGTGAGGAAAGGAATTTGGTCTCCGATTATTGGGCGGCTGGGGGTTGGAGCAACATTCCAATTTCTGTTAAGTCGGCTATTGATTCCATTACCCTTCTTCCCGGCGATGACTCGTGGGATTGGATTTCTAATTCCCCAACTTTACATGATGCTTGGGATGGATCTTGTACTGTTAAACCTATTTTTCCCTACTTCAGGATGGTCTGGTTCCAAGGGCATATCCCCAAGATGGCTATCACCTTGCTGCGAGCTTTTCACAAAAAACTTCTCACTAGGGACAAGCTCGGCCTCTGGGGAGTGCATACTTCCCCTTTTTACGTTCTTTGCTCTGATAATATGCATGAATGTGTGGATCATATTTTCTTCAAATGCAAATTTACTAAATACCTCCTTTGCTGGAGTTTGCTCAAGTTAGGGATCACTGCCACTCCCCCTCCTTCCTTGCTGGATTGGTTGACCTGCTTCTCACTAGATATCGCAATAAGGACTGCATTGGCGTACTTGCCAAGACTGTATTGGCTGTGATGGTTTGGCACATATGGAGAGAGAGGAATAGGAGGATCTTTGAAGCTTTGAGCCAGATTCAGACTCGACTCTTTAAAGATATTGCTGCTGACGTCAGAATTGCCCTCAGGCATATTGAGTGGGATCAGGAGGCGGAATGGGCCCCCCTTCTTAACTGGGGGCTATTAGTTTAGACTGTTTTTCCTTTCTTGTACCTTTGTATGATATATCGGGCTCTTTGGGGAGAAGAAGGGGTCATGTAGGGGCAGTGGAAGGCGTCTGTGCCTTAGCTCTGCACTACTAACACTCTCCTGTCTTCCCTAGATCCTTGTACAATTTTACAGAATCAATAAAGATAAAGCATATTCTCCAAAAAAAATTATATGAGCGAGTAGGAATTTCTCTCACTCCTTTTTTAGAGAGAGAACCTCTGAGGCGTCTGGGGTTGAGCGACTCATCGAGCAGCCGCTCGATGGGCTCTGGCAACGCCTCCAGAGTGGCACCGGCGGCGTGTGATCATCCCCTCTCTCTGTGAGGGATATGTACCTTGGGATCTTCAAACGGTTCGATTTCTTTTTGAGTTCGAGATGCTGCTTTGATCCATTTCAAGTTCGAGTATCCTTCAGATCTTCGAGCGACGGTATTGCTTGGATCAAGATCTCACTTCGAGGTCTTGATCCGGCGGTAAGATTCTTCACCTCTTTGGTTTAGATTGATCCTCGTTTTGGTTTTGGATCTTGATCGGGATCTGGTTTTGAATGTGAGGATTTTTGACTTGCAATAGAAATCGCTGATTGTTGGAGGAAGGAGAAGCATCGACTGGAGGTGTGAGCCAGTTCTTGGTGCTTATCGGTGTTCTTTCTTGAATCGATCGCGATCAGACTCTACTTTGAACTCTACTGTGCCGTCACGAGTACTAAGGAGATCGTGATCCACTTCTTTCTGCGAGTTTTTGTGATTGGATCGAGATCTCAGAATTGATCCTGAGATCTTGATCCGGAGGTGAGATTTCTCGACGTTTTGGTTCATTCAAAGACGAGTTACTGATATGAAGTTAATCGAGTTTCTTTCTGTGCTTATCTGCTGGGGAGATCGGTGCTTCTACGAAATTCACCTGGCATGTTCAACTTGGGCGGATCAAGATCTCATCCTGAGATCTTGATCCAGCGGTGAGTCTTCTCACCTTCTCGATTTGATTGCTCCTAGTGCTGATCTATTTCTGATCATTGTTCTTGCTGATATTACCTGAGGTCTGAATATGTTGCAAGAGAATTTGAGCAAAGTTGGAGACGAGAGGGGGGGGGGGTGAATAGTACTTAAAATAATTAAGAGAGTTATTCCTAACTATTTTGCAATAAACAAACGACAATGCGGAATAAACAACAAACAACAAGAATGGACAAACGCAAACACTAGCATGTAACGGGTTCGGATCCACCCAAGTCTCCCCGACTTGTTCCCGATGATCCTACGTCCCAACCACCCGGATCCCCTCCGGATACTTGAGTTAGAAACCCTAACTCAAGATTTAGCACTATGAAATTCTTGTGAAAAACCTTCACAAGACCAAATCATACAAATGACATGTGACTCCCACAAACCGGGATCACACCCTTCTCTCACAACCGAGAGAACAATTCAAATAACGATTGAAATGAAATAAAGAACACTTACCACAAAATCCTATGCCTTGAGTAAATCTTACCAAATTAGGACAAAGATGGATTGTTGTGGAAGAGGATGTCACCAAACCCTAGCTTCAAGAAGATGACCAGCAATGGAAGCCTAGGGTGGAGTTGATGACTAGAATCAAGATCTTAGCTTGGAATGCTCACAATGGCGAGAATCTCTCTTGAGGAATTAGGGCTCAAGGTGTAGTGGGAGAGATTCTTGTGAGGGAGAGAGAGCTTTGAAATAGCTTGGGAGAGCTCTTCTCTTAGGTCTGAAATTGCTTGGAAAGAGGACCTCTAACCTTGCCTCAAACGAATCAAGTTTGTATTTAAAGAGGCAAGGAAAATCGTGTTGGAAAAGTTCCCAACGGCTCTATTCTGAACCTGACTAGTCGGTCAAAGAAGGATCACTGACCGACTAGTTCATCAACTAGTCGGTCGGTGATACAACGTAGACCGACTAACGGTTGAACAGCCAAAAGTTCAAAGTATAGGCAATGACAACTAGTCGGTCTAAGAAGACTTGCCGACCGACTAGTTTCACAACTAGTCAGTCGGTGAATGTTCTTTGACCGACTAACAGTCGAAATAGAATAGGTTGACTTCAAGTTGACTTAGTCGGTTTAAGAACAAATGCTGACCGACTAGTTTCTCAACTAGTCGGTCGACAAACGTTCTTTGACCGACTAACTCGAAACAGTAGCTCACGCTGAAAAAGACTGAACACAACTAGTCGGTCTGAGAAGGACTCCTGACCGACTAGATCGTCATCTAGTCAGTTGGTGAACCTTCTTTGACCGACTAATTGATCAACATGGAATGAGCTGAATTGAGTAAGGCATTCTAGTCGGTTCATGTAGAGTTTCCGACCGACTAGTTTCACAACTAGTCGGTTTGCTCTTCTACTTGAACCAACTAACATGCAATAGAAGCCGAGGGAAGAAGCGATAGGCTTCGGGAAAGTTTCTAATGGCTTCTATGATTATCCTAGCTCTAAGATATGAGCGAAATGAAGATAATAATGTAAGTCCTACTCAAGGCTTAACATTCTAAACTATGAAGCTAGAAGACAATAAATAATACATTGACGAACCGTCTTCAAAGCTTCAATCTTCATTCTTCTTGACTTCAATAAAACTCCTTGAGCTTCAACGAAGCTTCAGGCACATGATCACGTGTATTGAGAAGTCTTGAGATGTCGCTTTTGATATACGTATTCTTTTGGCGACGATCTCCATAACTGCGCTAACAAACAGTTAGTATACGTCATTTATGTTTGCTCATCATCCAAAACCAAATCCGGGGAATCAATACACAACATTCTCCCCCTTTTTGGTGATGACAAACCAACATAAATAATAAACAATAATAATGATTCAATTGAAATTTACTTACTCCCCCTGTATTGATGACACGTTAGTTCCGTATTCAATAATAATCATTCGCATCATGCAGACGAGGAAGATATGAAATATGATCCAAATATTGACATATAGGATCAAAATCCATTTTTATATCTTCACTCCCCCTGAATCTAACACATCAAATTAGATTCATAGTAAATTCCTTTGAATTATTAATTAGCACATTGTCATTATTATATCTCTCCCCCTTTGGCATTAGCAAAAAGAGCGGGAGGAGATCAACGACAAAACCAATGGCTAAAAAAAATCAAGCACGGGAGTCGAAGAATACGATCATGGTCCAAATGACACCAAAGTAAAATACCGAATGTAAAATAGCGAAGATACTCAAAGTGTGCCAACGTGACCATAGTCGAAAATCGAAAACCGAAATCATAAACCATCGGCGAAAATCGAAAAACGAAATCACCAAGCCATAGGCGAAAATCGAAATACGAAATCATCAAACCATAGGCGAAAATCGAAATACAAAATCATCAAACCATAGGCGAAAATCGAAATACGAAATCACCAAGCCATAGGCGAAAATCGAAAACCGAAATCCTCAAAACTTAAATCCAGTTCACTTATTGAGTTTTGGAACATACTCTCCAATCTCAACATTCTTAGTTAAATAGAGTGTATGGAAAATAATTCTATGTTTCCATAGAAAGAATTCTATTTAACCAACATAAAATCGTCGAACGATGAAATCAACATCAGAGACAAATACATCCAACGAGAATACTAAAAGTAGCAAATTGATACCAAAAGTAATATGCAAAAGTGTTATGCCAAAAATAGATAGAACATCATAGAACAATGGCATAAGCAATTCTAGCATACTAAATGAAACAAAATGATACCAATCGTAATATAATCTACAAATGGATGCATTTAACACACATGGATACCAATGTAAATCAAAAGTAAGAATATACTTACAACATTAAGCTCCCCCTACTTTGGTGCATCACTTAAGCACCATCAACTCCATTTGAATGAAAGATCCTTTGCAAATCAATGAGTTGGTAGGGTTGGTATCCCACGGTGGATTGAACCTAGAAATCATCATTTTGGTATCCAAAAATCCTTTTGGATCCTATGGGTTAGGCAGCAACCTTAATAAACTAGATTCAAATTATTGCAACCCATAATTAATATGCAAATTAAAAATAGACCAATACTTACCACAATTGCGTTGGTACCCATAAAATGAAATTAAACTTATGGTACCAAGCAATGAAGGGTCAAGGGAAACTAACCCTTTGGAAACCAAGTCCACGAGGACCTTGATTTCCCAACATAATCATCATTCAAAATAATATCATTAATATATGATCGCACATACAAATTCTTATTATGCATGCTTGTGTTCTTCGGACCCCAAATGGTGTATGTCTTGGGAGTCCTAATCCTATTGGGAACATGCATACGTTGTTGATTTCTATGTGATGCATCTCGTGGGTAAGCATATGGCATATGATGCAATGGTGCATGATGATAATTATTCATATGAGAATGCGGATGAACATATGAATGTGGTGGAACACGTGCACGAGTGTGTCTCACATGGTGTGCACGTGCTCATGGATGCAGAGCATAGAAATCATCATACGTGCTAGCATGTGGGGTAGGATGTGTGTTCCTACGTGGCATGGTATACATGAAAGCATGACCCTTCTTTGGAGGTCCACCCAAAGTGGGTTTCATTCCAAATGGGGGTGTGTTCCTTGCGGAAGCACCATTGGTAGAAGAACTACCCATGAAGTGTTTACTTCCACTAGTAGAAGCATCGGACGTTGGCCTAACAAAGGTGGCGGACGATTTGGATGAATCTCTCATCTTATACCCCAAACCAATGTGATGATTGGTCGGAGGTAAGTCATTTAGGATATTATCCAAATGGCCCTTACCTTTATTGAATTCATGAATTCGGCCTAATGTGCACTCATACTTCTCGGTGAGAGAATGCAAAGAAGCATCCAAGGTGGACACTTGCGATGCAAGTGCACAAACACGTGACTTGAGATTTTCATTCTCAATACTCAAAGTTGAGTTTTGAGACGTCAAATCCGCTATCAAATGTTCATCCGAATCCTCGATATGAACATGCTCAAGTTGAGATTTGAGATTTACAATCTCATTTCTCAACCCTTCAACAACGGTGTCGTTGTTGACGATGATGAGTTTAGGCGATGTTTTAAGACTATCTAGTTCATTCTTAGTTTTAATAAATCTAGTAGCCAAATTAGAAAACTTATTCCAAAGTTGTTCGTTGGCTATTTTAAGTTCATCGTTCGTTACCTCATCGCCTTCATCCTCGCTTCCATCCTCGCTTTCATCGGAGGAAGTGCCTTGATCACGATCCTCTTTTCCCATGAAGCACGTGTGTGCTTTCTCCACTCGTTCATCATCCGACTCTCCACTTGAGGAGTCCTCTTTGGAGTCGGTGAAAGTGCCAACAAGTCCTTTCTTGTGCCTTCTCGACTTGTCGTGCTTGGAAGCATTCCACTTCTCCTTGTGTTTGTATAGAGGACAATCCGGCTTGATATGTCCTGGCTTATTGCATTTATAACACACGGGAGTAGAAGTATTAGTCGAAATAAATTTTTATTTACTTTTCAACTTACCTTGTCGGAAGAATTGGTTGAACTTCTTTGCCAAATCGGCCAAAGCTTCCATGTCCAACTATTCTTCCGATTCTTCATCATCGGTAGATGGAACGGCCTTGTATGCAATCGCCTTTTTCTTTGGCTCGTCTTGCTTCAAGTACGCTTTCATCTTCTCCTTCATCTTGATCTTACTTTCCTTGCATACCTCGTAAGACAACAAGGTACCCATTAATTGAACAACGGTATATTTATTCATATCGTTACCTTCCTCGATGGCAAAGGTACGCTTTTCCCAAGGAGAGGGAAGTCCGTCAATAATCTTCGCGACTTTCTCCTTTTGGGTGTAGACCTTCCCAAGAGCTTCCAATTCGTTGGAAATGTCCACGAAGCGAGCATAGTAGTCCTTCATGGTTTCACCCTGTTCCATGTGAAACAACTCAAACTCTTTGTTAGCGACAACGAGTTTAGAATCTCTTACAGTACTCGTTCCTTCGTGCAAGATGAGGAGTTGGTTCCATACTTGATATGCACTCTTACATGTGCATATCTTGTTGAAGTCTTCGGGCTCCAACGCACATTGCAAGGCATTCATCGCCTTGGCATTGCTTACCTCCGCGGTGACTTCCTCGGTAGTCAACTTCGCGAAATCTTGTTCGGTAGGCTCGACATACTCTGTCAATGTCGCTCTCCAAAGCGAAGCGCTCCGGAGGAAGGTTTCCATTCGGTATTTCCAGTACCCATAGTTGGTACCGTTGAAATGAGGAGGCCTGACAAAGGATTTCCCTTCCATAACCGAAGACGATCCGTGACGATCCTTGAAGACGTTGTAGTCGTTGTTGTCATAGCTTTGACCTTGTAGCTTTAGCCTTGGCTCTGATACCAATTGTAGCGCCCTGTGGTAGCTACTGCACACGTACTAGAGGGGGTGGGGGGGGGGGTGAATAGTACTTA